>JAKCOX010000139.1:0-600000 GCA_022605575.1 Laterallus jamaicensis coturniculus
CCATACGCCTAAATTAACATATCTAATGAAGTCCAACAAAAGCAAGTGTAAAATCTTGCACCTGGGCAGGAACAACCGTTCGTTTCAGTACAGGCTGGTTGATGACCTGCTGGAGAAGATCTCCATGGAGAAGGACCTGGGGGTCCTGGTGGATGACAGATTGCCTATGAGCCAGCCGTGTGCCCTGGTGGCTAAGAGAGCCAATGGGATCCTGGGAGGCATCAGGAGGAGTGTGGCCAGCAGGTCGAAGGAGGTGATCCTCCCCCTCTACTCTGCCCTGGTCTGGCCCCACCTGGAGTATTGTGTCCAGTTCTGGGCTTCCTGGTGTAAAAAGGACAGGGATCTCCTGGAGAGAGTCCAAAGAAGGGCTACAAAGATGATTAAGGGCCTGGAGCATCTCCCCTATGAGCAGAGGCTGAATAAGCTGGGACTGTTCAGTCTAGAGAAAAGAAGACTAAGGGGAGACCTAATTGGTGTTCATAATTATCCTAAGCATGGATGCAGGGGGAATTAGCCAGCCCTTTTTCAGTGGTTAGTGGAGACAGGACAAGGGGCAGTGGCTGCAAGTTAGAGCACAGGAAGTTCCGCACCAACAGGCGGAAAAGCTTTTTCACGGTGAGGGTGACAGAGCCCTGGACAGGCTGCCCAGGGAGGTGGTGAAGTCTCCTTCCCTGGAGATATTCAAGACCCGTCTGGAAGCCTATCTGTGCGGTATGTGCTCGGGAGCCTGCTTTGGCAGGGGGATTGGACCCAATGATGTCCTGAGGTCCCTTCCAACCCCTACAACTCTGTGATTCTGTGATATCTACCCTTTTTTTTAAACACATCCAAGGATGGCGACTCAAATCCCACCCCGGGTAGCCTGTTCCCCATCCTGACAACTCTTCCGGTGATAAATTTTCTCCTAACACCTGATCTGACCCTGCCCAGGCACATCTTCATGGCCATTTCCCCTTGTCCTATCTCCTGTTCCCTGGACTCTTTGCTGACCAAGGCCGAGCCCATCAGTGATGGTCACAGTGCCTCTGGGAATCGCACTGAGGAGAAAAAACCACAAGCAGCTGGTTGTTGCCCCCAGAGAAGGGAGTGAGAAGATGTCAGAAACTGTGCCAGCACCAAGGGCAGGGAAGAGGGGAGGTGGTGCCCCAGGTGCCAGAGAGAAAGATGCCCCTGCAGCCCCTGGAGAAACCCAAGGTGGAGTGGGTGTCCCCCCCGCAGCTCATGGAAAAGGCCCAGACTCCACCGGCAGCCCATGTAAAGGCCCCACGCTGGAGCAGGGGGAGACATGCAGGAGATGCTGTGAACTCTGTTGGAGCAAACCCCTGCCAGTACTTGCAGCCTGTGGAGAGAGACAGAGACACACAGATGTGCGAGGCAGAGAGGTCCGTGCTGGAGCAGGTTTCCTGGGGCGGGGGGGTGGTGGGTGGTGCATCTGACCCCGTGGGGCACCAGGCTGGAGCAGGCTGGGCCAGCATTGATGTTGGTTTGGCACTGTTGTGGGTTTGTGTGGCAGGGCTTTGGTGGCGGTGGCTGTACTGTAGTGCTGAAATCTGCCGGATGCTACTAGAAGCTTCCCCCAGCTCCAACAGAGCCAACACCAGCCAGCTCAAGGACAGACCTGCTGCTGGCCAAGGCCGAGCCAATCAGTGAGGGAGGCTGTGCCTCTATTGAGAACATATTTAAAAACGAGACAAAACCTGTAAGCAGCTGCTTTTTACCACCAGAGAAAGGAATGGGAACATGTGAGAAACTGTGCAGCCCCATAGATCAGTGCATAAGGAGGGCAGGAGGTGCTCCATGTGCTCGAGGAGAGATCCCTCTGCAGCCTATGGAGAAGACCACGGTCTAACAAAGTGTCCCCCAGCAGCCTATGGCGGATGATGAGAAGCAAAGATTTCCCAAGTAGGCCATGGAGGATCCCACGCTGGAGTGGCAGGAGACATATGGAAGATGCTGAGACCCAGTGGGAAGCCCATGCTGGAGCAAGCACCTGGCAGCACCTGCAGCCCATGGAGAGGGAGGCCCACACCGGAGCGGGATTGCTCTGGAAATATGTGACCCCATGGGTGGACGAGGCTGAAGCAGTGGGCCCGAGAGACTGACCCCATGGAAGAGACCCACCCTGGGGAAGATTTACTGAACTAAAATGCCAAGGTAGATTACTTACAGAGAAGTTTCCGCTTTAAAGCTTGATTTTACCAGTTTGTAAATTCATAGTGACAAATGTATCCGATTTGAGCAACGGATGTGATTTGGGGGTGCTCTTGCACCTCTTTGGTGTCCTTTTCTGGTGCCCCCTGCACTCCCTCCCCATCCCATGCAGACACAGAAAGGTTCTGAATAAATGGCTTTTAATGGAAAACCAGAACAAAACAGACAACAAAGGTACTAACTACACAATAAACACCCTCTCTCCCTCCCAGCCTCCCTCCCAGGCTCCCTCCCTCCCTCCGTCACTCCCTCCCTCCCTCCCTCCCTCCCTCCCTCCCTCCCAGGCTCCCTCCCAGCCTTCCTCCCTCCCTCCCTCCCCACCACCGTTCCTGTTGTGTTCCCTCCATCCCTGCAACAGAGTTAAGTGAGATGGCACTGCCTGGCAGGCCGTCCTATTCCATGGGGACATCGGTGTTAAGAGAGATGTCACAGAATGTGACAGTGTCCACATCCATGGGGACAGGAAAGGTGTCGTCGATGTTAACACTGTCCACCTCCATGGGCTCAGGCGCGATGTTACAGCCTGTGACACTGTTCACATCCATGGGGGCTGGATGACATGGGTGCCTGCCAGTACAGCTGCTGTGGTGCTGATCCACTCGGTATTGAAAACGTGCTGGTTGAATCAGCTGTCCCACAGGCCTTTTTGGAGATCTGCAGGGGCGAGAAGGAGATGCATCAGGCTGGGGGACCGGAGGGAGTCCCCCATGCACCCTCCGAGCAGGCCCCAAGTGTGGACGTACCTCAGCTCTGTTGCAGGGGAGCGGGAGGGTGCAGGTAACGGCTGCTGCTGGTGCTGCCCAGGCAGTTGGCGGTGGTTGGTGGGTCCTGAAAGAGAGACATGAACACACGCTGGGGATCACATCCCCGGCTGGGACAGGAGCGTGCGCACAGGCACTGTGAGGGACCTGGGAGAGGTGCGATGGAGGAGGGGCTGTGGAGTTCCCCAGAGTGCATCCCTGAGCAGACAGGAGTGGGGTCAGGCCTTACCTCCAAAGTAGTGGTTTGGAGAGACAAATGGCATCATGGTGGGGGCAGAGGGACCCCACGATGTGTGCCACACAGGTGGGAGCGCCATGCTCGGTGGCTGGTCAGTTGTGTAAGAATGCCTGGATGCTTCTGTTTGAGCGTATCCTAGGTAGCAACGGGGGCACTCCCAGAGTTCTTTGCTGCCCCCAACAGCTTTGCCAGCTCTCCATGGGGAGAGAAAGGGTTAACAAAAAGCTTAAAGGAAGAGTTACCCTCCATGGCTCAATGTCCAAGTGGAAACCACTACAAAGTGCTGCCCCTCCAAGGTTCATCCTGCCACCCATCCTATTGAATATTTGCACCCGTGACATGCAGAGTGGGATCGAGTGCACGCACAGCAAGTTGTGGGTGCCACTGAGCTGTTTGGTGCACTTGACACGCTGGAGGGAAGTGATGCCATCCAGAGGGACCTCGACCCATGTTGTGGTTTTGTGTGGCAGGGATTTGGGGGTGGGGGGTGGGGGGGCGGGCAACATTTGTGGCTTCTGCAAGGAGCAGTGAGAAGCTTTCCCCAGGCCTGACAGAGCAAACACCAGCTGGCTCAAGGCCAGAGTCTCAGAATCAGAGAATTAGAAGATGGAAAAGACAACCAAAATATCATGAAGTCCAACCGTTCCTGTCCTATGCTGAACCATACGCCTAAATTAACATATCTAATGAAGTCCAACAAAAGCAAGTGTAAAATCTTGCACCTGGGCAGGAACAACCGTTCGTTTCAGTACAGGCTGGTTGATGACCTGCTGGAGAAGATCTCCATGGAGAAGGACCTGGGGGTCCTGGTGGATGACAGATTGCCTATGAGCCAGCCGTGTGCCCTGGTGGCTAAGAGAGCCAATGGGATCCTGGGAGGCATCAGGAGGAGTGTGGCCAGCAGGTCGAAGGAGGTGATCCTCCCCCTCTACTCTGCCCTGGTCTGGCCCCACCTGGAGTATTGTGTCCAGTTCTGGGCTTCCTGGTGTAAAAAGGACAGGGATCTCCTGGAGAGAGTCCAAAGAAGGGCTACAAAGATGATTAAGGGCCTGGAGCATCTCCCCTATGAGCAGAGGCTGAATAAGCTGGGACTGTTCAGTCTAGAGAAAAGAAGACTAAGGGGAGACCTAATTGGTGTTCATAATTATCCTAAGCATGGGATGCAGGGGGAATTAGCCAGCCCTTTTTCAGTGGTTAGTGGAGACAGGACAAGGGGCAGTGGCTGCAAGTTAGAGCACAGGAAGTTCCGCACCAACAGGCGGAAAAGCTTTTTCACGGTGAGGGTGACAGAGCCCTGGGACAGGCTGCCCAGGGAGGTGGTGAAGTCTCCTTCCCTGGAGATATTCAAGACCCGTCTGGAAGCCTATCTGTGCGGTATGTGCTCGGGAGCCTGCTTTGGCAGGGGGATTGGACCCAATGATGTCCTGAGGTCCCTTCCAACCCCTACAACTCTGTGATTCTGTGATATCTACCCTTTTTTTTAAACACATCCAAGGATGGCGACTCAAATCCCACCCCGGGTAGCCTGTTCCCCATCCTGACAACTCTTCCGGTGATAAATTTTCTCCTAACACCTGATCTGACCCTGCCCAGGCACATCTTCATGCCATTTCCCCTTGTCCTATCTCCTGTTCCCTGGACTCTTTGCTGACCAAGGCCGAGCCCATCAGTGATGGTCACAGTGCCTCTGGGAATCGCACTGAGGAGAAAAAACCACAAGCAGCTGGTTGTTGCCCCCAGAGAAGGGAGTGAGAAGATGTCAGAAACTGTGCCAGCACCAAGGGCAGGGAAGAGGGGAGGTGGTGCCCCAGGTGCCAGAGAGAAAGATGCCCCTGCAGCCCCTGGAGAAACCCAAGGTGGAGTGGGTGTCCCCCCCGCAGCTCATGGAAAAGGCCCAGACTCCACCGGCAGCCCATGTAAAGGCCCCACGCTGGAGCAGGGGGAGACATGCAGGAGATGCTGTGAACTCTGTTGGAGCAAACCCCTGCCAGTACTTGCAGCCTGTGGAGAGAGACAGAGACACACAGATGTGCGAGGCAGAGAGGTCCGTGCTGGAGCAGGTTTCCTGGGGCGGGGGGGTGGTGGGTGGTGCATCTGACCCCGTGGGGCACCAGGCTGGAGCAGGCTGGGCCAGCATTGATGTTGGTTTGGCACTGTTGTGGGTTTGTGTGGCAGGGCTTTGGTGGCGGTGGCTGTACTGTAGTGCTGAAATCTGCCGGATGCTACTAGAAGCTTCCCCCAGCTCCAACAGAGCCAACACCAGCCAGCTCAAGGACAGACCTGCTGCTGGCCAAGGCCGAGCCAATCAGTGAGGGAGGCTGTGCCTCTATGAGAACATATTTAAAAACGAGACAAAACCTGTAAGCAGCTGCTTTTTACCACCAGAGAAAGGAATGGGAACATGTGAGAAACTGTGCAGCCCCATAGATCAGTGCATAAGGAGGGCAGGAGGTGCTCCATGTGCTCGAGGAGAGATCCCTCTGCAGCCTATGGAGAAGACCACGGTCTAACAAAGTGTCCCCCAGCAGCCTATGGCGGATGATGAGAAGCAAAGATTTCCCAAGTAGGCCATGGAGGATCCCACGCTGGAGTGGCAGGAGACATATGGAAGATGCTGAGACCCAGTGGGAAGCCCATGCTGGAGCAAGCACCTGGCAGCACCTGCAGCCCATGGAGAGGGAGGCCCACACCAGAGCGGGATTGCTCTGGAAATATGTGACCCCATGGGTGACGAGGCTGAAGCAGTGGGCCCGAGAGACTGACCCCATGGAAGAGACCCACCCTGGGGAAGATTTACTGAACTAAAATGCCAAGGTAGATTACTTACAGAGAAGTTTCCGCTTTAGAGCTTGATTTTACCAGTTTGTAAATTCATAGTGACAAATGTATCCGATTTGAGCAACGGATGTGATTTGGGGGTGCTCTTGCACCTCTTTGGTGTCCTTTTCTGGTGCCCCCTGCACTCCCTCCCCATCCCATGCAGACACAGAAAGGTTCTGAATAAATGGCTTTTAATGGAAAACCAGAACAAAACAGACAACAAAGGTACTAACTACACAATAAACACCCTCTCTCCCTCCCAGCCTCCCTCCCAGGCTCCCTCCCTCCCTCCGTCACTCCCTCCCTCCCTCCCTCCCTCCCTCCCTCCCTCCCTCCCAGGCTCCCTCCCAGCCTTCCTCCCTCCCTCCCTCCCCACCACCGTTCCTGTTGTGTTCCCTCCATCCCTGCAACAGAGTTAAGTGAGATGGCACTGCCTGGCAGGCCGTCCTATTCCATGGGGACATCGGTGTTAAGAGAGATGTCACAGAATGTGACAGTGTCCACATCCATGGGGACAGGAAAGGTGTCGTCGATGTTAACACTGTCCACCTCCATGGGCTCAGGCGCGATGTTACAGCCTGTGACACTGTTCACATCCATGGGGGCTGGATGACATGGGTGCCTGCCAGTACAGCTGCTGTGGTGCTGATCCACTCGGTATTGAAAACGTGCTGGTTGAATCAGCTGTCCCACAGGCCTTTTTGGAGATCTGCAGGGGCGAGAAGGAGATGCATCAGGCTGGGGACCGGAGGGAGTCCCCCATGCACCCTCCGAGCAGGCCCCAAGTGTGGACGTACCTCAGCTCTGTTGCAGGGGAGCGGGAGGGTGCAGGTAACGGCTGCTGCTGGTGCTGCCCAGGCAGTTGGCGGTGGTTGGTGGGTCCTGAAAGAGAGACATGAACACACGCTGGGGATCACATCCCCGGCTGGGACAGGAGCGTGCGCACAGGCACTGTGAGGGACCTGGGAGAGGTGCGATGGAGGAGGGGCTGTGGAGTTCCCCAGAGTGCATCCCTGAGCAGACAGGAGTGGGGTCAGGCCTTACCTCCAAAGTAGTGGTTTGGAGAGACAAATGGCATCATGGTGGGGGCAGAGGGACCCCACGATGTGTGCCACACAGGTGGGAGCGCCATGCTCGGTGGCTGGTCAGTTGTGTAAGAATGCCTGGATGCTTCTGTTTGAGCGTATCCTAGGTAGCAACGGGGGCACTCCCAGAGTTCTTTGCTGCCCCCAACAGCTTTGCCAGCTCTCCATGGGGAGAGAAAGGGTTAACAAAAAGCTTAAAGGAAGAGTTACCCTCCATGGCTCAATGTCCAAGTGGAAACCACTACAAAGTGCTGCCCCTCCAAGGTTCATCCTGCCACCCATCCTATTGAATATTTGCACCCGTGACATGCAGAGTGGGATCGAGTGCACGCTCAGCAAGTTGTGGGTGCCACTGAGCTGTTTGGTGCACTTGACACGCTGGAGGGAAGTGATGCCATCCAGAGGGACCTCGACCCATGTTGTGGTTTTGTGTGGCAGGGATTTGGGGGTGGGGGGTGGGGGGGGCGGGCAACATTTGTGGCTTCTGCAAGGAGCAGTGAGAAGCTTTCCCCAGGCCTGACAGAGCAAACACCAGCTGGCTCAAGGCCAGAGTCTCAGAATCAGAGAATTAGAAGATTGGAAAAGACAACCAAAATATCATGAAGTCCAACCGTTCCTGTCCTATGCTGAACCATACGCCTAAATTAACATATCTAATGAAGTCCAACAAAAGCAAGTGTAAAATCTTGCACCTGGGCAGGAACAACCGTTCGTTTCAGTACAGGCTGGTTGATGACCTGCTGGAGAAGATCTCCATGGAGAAGGACCTGGGGGTCCTGGTGGATGACAGATTGCCTATGAGCCAGCCGTGTGCCCTGGTGGCTAAGAGAGCCAATGGGATCCTGGGAGGCATCAGGAGGAGTGTGGCCAGCAGGTCGAAGGAGGTGATCCTCCCCCTCTACTCTGCCCTGGTCTGGCCCCACCTGGAGTATTGTGTCCAGTTCTGGGCTTCCTGGTGTAAAAAGGACAGGGATCTCCTGGAGAGAGTCCAAAGAAGGGCTACAAAGATGATTAAGGGCCTGGAGCATCTCCCCTATGAGCAGAGGCTGAATAAGCTGGGACTGTTCAGTCTAGAGAAAAGAAGACTAAGGGGAGACCTAATTGGTGTTCATAATTATCCTAAGCATGGGATGCAGGGGGAATTAGCCAGCCCTTTTTCAGTGGTTAGTGGAGACAGGACAAGGGGCAGTGGCTGCAAGTTAGAGCACAGGAAGTTCCGCACCAACAGGCGGAAAAGCTTTTTCACGGTGAGGGTGACAGAGCCCTGGGACAGGCTGCCCAGGGAGGTGGTGAAGTCTCCTTCCCTGGAGATATTCAAGACCCGTCTGGAAGCCTATCTGTGCGGTATGTGCTCGGGAGCCTGCTTTGGCAGGGGGATTGGACCCAATGATGTCCTGAGGTCCCTTCCAACCCCTACAACTCTGTGATTCTGTGATATCTACCCTTTTTTTTAAACACATCCAAGGATGGCGACTCAAATCCCACCCCGGGTAGCCTGTTCCCCATCCTGACAACTCTTCCGGTGATAAATTTTCTCCTAACACCTGATCTGACCCTGCCCAGGCACATCTTCATGCCATTTCCCCTTGTCCTATCTCCTGTTCCCTGGACTCTTTGCTGACCAAGGCCGAGCCCATCAGTGATGGTCACAGTGCCTCTGGGAATCGCACTGAGGAGAAAAAACCACAAGCAGCTGGTTGTTGCCCCCAGAGAAGGGAGTGAGAAGATGTCAGAAACTGTGCCAGCACCAAGGGCAGGGAAGAGGGGAGGTGGTGCCCCAGGTGCCAGAGAGAAAGATGCCCCTGCAGCCCCTGGAGAAACCCAAGGTGGAGTGGGTGTCCCCCCCGCAGCTCATGGAAAAGGCCCAGACTCCACCGGCAGCCCATGTAAAGGCCCCACGCTGGAGCAGGGGGAGACATGCAGGAGATGCTGTGAACTCTGTTGGAGCAAACCCCTGCCAGTACTTGCAGCCTGTGGAGAGAGACAGAGACACACAGATGTGCGAGGCAGAGAGGTCCGTGCTGGAGCAGGTTTCCTGGGGCGGGGGGGTGGTGGGTGGTGCATCTGACCCCGTGGGGCACCAGGCTGGAGCAGGCTGGGCCAGCATTGATGTTGGTTTGGCACTGTTGTGGGTTTGTGTGGCAGGGCTTTGGTGGCGGTGGCTGTACTGTAGTGCTGAAATCTGCCGGATGCTACTAGAAGCTTCCCCCAGCTCCAACAGAGCCAACACCAGCCAGCTCAAGGACAGACCTGCTGCTGGCCAAGGCCGAGCCAATCAGTGAGGGAGGCTGTGCCTCTATGAGAACATATTTAAAAACGAGACAAAACCTGTAAGCAGCTGCTTTTTACCACCAGAGAAAGGAATGGGAACATGTGAGAAACTGTGCAGCCCCATAGATCAGTGCATAAGGAGGGCAGGAGGTGCTCCATGTGCTCGAGGAGAGATCCCTCTGCAGCCTATGGAGAAGACCACGGTCTAACAAAGTGTCCCCCAGCAGCCTATGGCGGATGATGAGAAGCAAAGATTTCCCAAGTAGGCCATGGAGGATCCCACGCTGGAGTGGCAGGAGACATATGGAAGATGCTGAGACCCAGTGGGAAGCCCATGCTGGAGCAAGCACCTGGCAGCACCTGCAGCCCATGGAGAGGGAGGCCCACACCGGAGCGGGATTGCTCTGGAAATATGTGACCCCATGGGTGACGAGGCTGAAGCAGTGGGCCCGAGAGACTGACCCCATGGAAGAGACCCACCCTGGGGAAGATTTACTGAACTAAAATGCCAAGGTAGATTACTTACAGAGAAGTTTCCGCTTTAGAGCTTGATTTTACCAGTTTGTAAATTCATAGTGACAAATGTATCCGATTTGAGCAACGGATGTGATTTGGGGGTGCTCTTGCACCTCTTTGGTGTCCTTTTCTGGTGCCCCCTGCACTCCCTCCCCATCCCATGCAGACACAGAAAGGTTCTGAATAAATGGCTTTTAATGGAAAACCAGAACAAAACAGACAACAAAGGTACTAACTACACAATAAACACCCTCTCTCCCTCCCAGCCTCCCTCCCAGGCTCCCTCCCTCCCTCCGTCACTCACTCCCTCCCTCCCTCCCTCCCTCCCTCCCTCCCTCCCTCCCTCCCTCCCAGGCTCCCTCCCAGCCTTCCTCCCTCCCTCCCTCCCCACCACCGTTCCTGTTGTGTTCCCTCCATCCCTGCAACAGAGTTAAGTGAGATGGCACTGCCTGGCAGGCCGTCCTATTCCATGGGGACATCGGTGTTAAGAGAGATGTCACAGAATGTGACAGTGTCCACATCCATGGGGACAGGAAAGGTGTCGTCGATGTTAACACTGTCCACCTCCATGGGCTCAGGCGCGATGTTACAGCCTGTGACACTGTTCACATCCATGGGGGCTGGATGACATGGGTGCCTGCCAGTACAGCTGCTGTGGTGCTGATCCACTCGGTATTGAAAACGTGCTGGTTGAATCAGCTGTCCCACAGGCCTTTTTGGAGATCTGCAGGGGCGAGAAGGAGATGCATCAGGCTGGGGACCGGAGGGAGTCCCCCATGCACCCTCCGAGCAGGCCCCAAGTGTGGACGTACCTCAGCTCTGTTGCAGGGGAGCGGGAGGGTGCAGGTAACGGCTGCTGCTGGTGCTGCCCAGGCAGTTGGCGGTGGTTGGTGGGTCCTGAAAGAGAGACATGAACACACGCTGGGGATCACATCCCCGGCTGGGACAGGAGCGTGCGCACAGGCACTGTGAGGGACCTGGGAGAGGTGCGATGGAGGAGGGGCTGTGGAGTTCCCCAGAGTGCATCCCTGAGCAGACAGGAGTGGGGTCAGGCCTTACCTCCAAAGTAGTGGTTTGGAGAGACAAATGGCATCATGGTGGGGGCAGAGGGACCCCACGATGTGTGCCACACAGGTGGGAGCGCCATGCTCGGTGGCTGGTCAGTTGTGTAAGAATGCCTGGATGCTTCTGTTTGAGCGTATCCTAGGTAGCAACGGGGGCACTCCCAGAGTTCTTTGCTGCCCCCAACAGCTTTGCCAGCTCTCCATGGGGAGAGAAAGGGTTAACAAAAAGCTTAAAGGAAGAGTTACCCTCCATGGCTCAATGTCCAAGTGGAAACCACTACAAAGTGCTGCCCCTCCAAGGTTCATCCTGCCACCCATCCTATTGAATATTTGCACCCGTGACATGCAGAGTGGGATCGAGTGCACGCTCAGCAAGTTGTGGGTGCCACTGAGCTGTTTGGTGCACTTGACACGCTGGAGGGAAGTGATGCCATCCAGAGGGACCTCGACCCATGTTGTGGTTTTGTGTGGCAGGGATTTGGGGGTGGGGGGTGGGGGGGCGGGCAACATTTGTGGCTTCTGCAAGGAGCAGTGAGAAGCTTTCCCCAGGCCTGACAGAGCAAACACCAGCTGGCTCAAGGCCAGAGTCTCAGAATCAGAGAATTAGAAGATTGGAAAAGACAACCAAAATATCATGAAGTCCAACCGTTCCTGTCCTATGCTGAACCATACGCCTAAATTAACATATCTAATGAAGTCCAACAAAAGCAAGTGTAAAATCTTGCACCTGGGCAGGAACAACCGTTCGTTTCAGTACAGGCTGGTTGATGACCTGCTGGAGAAGATCTCCATGGAGAAGGACCTGGGGGTCCTGGTGGATGACAGATTGCCTATGAGCCAGCCGTGTGCCCTGGTGGCTAAGAGAGCCAATGGGATCCTGGGAGGCATCAGGAGGAGTGTGGCCAGCAGGTCGAAGGAGGTGATCCTCCCCCTCTACTCTGCCCTGGTCTGGCCCCACCTGGAGTATTGTGTCCAGTTCTGGGCTTCCTGGTGTAAAAAGGACAGGGATCTCCTGGAGAGAGTCCAAAGAAGGGCTACAAAGATGATTAAGGGCCTGGAGCATCTCCCCTATGAGCAGAGGCTGAATAAGCTGGGACTGTTCAGTCTAGAGAAAAGAAGACTAAGGGGAGACCTAATTGGTGTTCATAATTATCCTAAGCATGGGATGCAGGGGGAATTAGCCAGCCCTTTTTCAGTGGTTAGTGGAGACAGGACAAGGGGCAGTGGCTGCAAGTTAGAGCACAGGAAGTTCCGCACCAACAGGCGGAAAAGCTTTTTCACGGTGAGGGTGACAGAGCCCTGGGACAGGCTGCCCAGGGAGGTGGTGAAGTCTCCTTCCCTGGAGATATTCAAGACCCGTCTGGAAGCCTATCTGTGCGGTATGTGCTCGGGAGCCTGCTTTGGCAGGGGGATTGGACCCAATGATGTCCTGAGGTCCCTTCCAACCCCTACAACTCTGTGATTCTGTGATATCTACCCTTTTTTTTAAACACATCCAAGGATGGCGACTCAAATCCCACCCCGGGTAGCCTGTTCCCCATCCTGACAACTCTTCCGGTGATAAATTTTCTCCTAACACCTGATCTGACCCTGCCCAGGCACATCTTCATGCCATTTCCCCTTGTCCTATCTCCTGTTCCCTGGACTCTTTGCTGACCAAGGCCGAGCCCATCAGTGATGGTCACAGTGCCTCTGGGAATCGCACTGAGGAGAAAAAACCACAAGCAGCTGGTTGTTGCCCCCAGAGAAGGGAGTGAGAAGATGTCAGAAACTGTGCCAGCACCAAGGGCAGGGAAGAGGGGAGGTGGTGCCCCAGGTGCCAGAGAGAAAGATGCCCCTGCAGCCCCTGGAGAAACCCAAGGTGGAGTGGGTGTCCCCCCCGCAGCTCATGGAAAAGGCCCAGACTCCACCGGCAGCCCATGTAAAGGCCCCACGCTGGAGCAGGGGGAGACATGCAGGAGATGCTGTGAACTCTGTTGGAGCAAACCCCTGCCAGTACTTGCAGCCTGTGGAGAGAGACAGAGACACACAGATGTGCGAGGCAGAGAGGTCCGTGCTGGAGCAGGTTTCCTGGGGCGGGGGGGGTGGTGGGTGGTGCATCTGACCCCGTGGGGCACCAGGCTGGAGCAGGCTGGGCCAGCATTGATGTTGGTTTGGCACTGTTGTGGGTTTGTGTGGCAGGGCTTTGGTGGCGGTGGCTGTACTGTAGTGCTGAAATCTGCCGGATGCTACTAGAAGCTTCCCCCAGCTCCAACAGAGCCAACACCAGCCAGCTCAAGGACAGACCTGCTGCTGGCCAAGGCCGAGCCAATCAGTGAGGGAGGCTGTGCCTCTATGAGAACATATTTAAAAACGAGACAAAACCTGTAAGCAGCTGCTTTTTACCACCAGAGAAAGGAATGGGAACATGTGAGAAACTGTGCAGCCCCATAGATCAGTGCATAAGGAGGGCAGGAGGTGCTCCATGTGCTCGAGGAGAGATCCCTCTGTAGCCTATGGAGAAGACCACGGTCTAACAAAGTGTCCCCCAGCAGCCTATGGCGGATGATGAGAAGCAAAGATTTCCCAAGTAGGCCATGGAGGATCCCACGCTGGAGTGGCAGGAGACATATGGAAGACGCTGAGACCCAGTGGGAAGCCCATGCTGGAGCAAGCTCCTGGCAGCACCTGCAGCCCATGGAGAGGGAGGCCCACACCGGAGCGGGATTGCTCTGGAAATATGTGACCCCGTGGGTGACGAGGCTGAAGCAGTGGGCCCGAGAGACTGACCCCATGGAAGAGACCCACCCTGGGGAAGATTTACTGAACTAAAATGCCAAGGTAGATTACTGACAGGGAAGTTTCCGCTTTAAAGCTTGATTTTACCAGTTTGTAAATTCATAGTGACAAATGTATCCGATTTGAGCAACGGATGTGATTTGGGGGTGCTCTTGCACCTCTTTGGTGTCCTTTTCTGGTGCCCCCTGCACTCCCTCCCCATCCCATGCAGACACAGAAAGGTTCTGAATAAATGGCTTTTAATGGAAAACCAGAACAAAACAGACAACAAAGGTACTAACTACACAATAAACACCCTCACTCCCTCCCTCCCAGGCTCCCTCCCAGCCTTCCTCCCTCCCTCCCTCCGTCCCTACCACCGTTCCTGTTGTGTTCCCTCCATCCCTGCAACAGAGTTAAGTGAGATGGCACTGCCTGGCAGGCCGTCCTATTCCATGGGGACATCGGTGTTAAGAGAGATGTCACAGAATGTGACAGTGTCCACATCCATGGGGACAGGAAAGGTGTCGTCGATGTTAACACTGTCCACCTCCATGGGCTCAGGCGCGATGTTACAGCCTGTGACACTGTTCACATCCATGGGGGCTGGATGACATGGGTGCCTGCCAGTACAGCTGCTGTGGTGCTGATCCACTCGGTATTGAAAACGTGCTGGTTGAATCAGCTGTCCCACAGGCCTTTTTGGAGATCTGCAGGGGCGAGAAGGAGATGCATCAGGCTGGGGACCGGAGGGAGTCCCCCATGCACCCTCCGAGCAGGCCCCAAGTGTGGACGTACCTCAGCTCTGTTGCAGGGGAGCGGGAGGGTGCAGGTAACGGCTGCTGCTGGTGCTGCCCAGGCAGTTGGCGGTGGTTGGTGGGTCCTGAAAGAGAGACATGAACACACGCTGGGGATCACATCCCCGGCTGGGACAGGGGCGTGCGCACAGGCACTGTGAGGGACCTGGGAGAGGTGCGATGGAGGAGGGGCTGTGGAGTTCCCCAGAGTGCATCCCTGAGCAGACAGGAGTGGGGTCAGGCCTTACCTCCAAAGTAGTGGTTTGGAGAGACAAATGGCGTCATGGTGGGGGCAGAGGGACCCCACGATGTGTGCCACACAGGTGGGAGTGCCATGCTCGGTGGCTGGTCAGTTGTGTAAGAATGCCTGGATGCTTCTGTTTGAGCGTATCCTAGGTAGCAACGGGGGCACTCCCAGAGTTCTTTGCTGCCCCCAACAGCTTTGCCAGCTCTCCATGGGGAGAGAAAGGGTTAACAAAAAGCTTAAAGGAAGAGTTACCCTCCATGGCTCAATGTCCAAGTGGAAACCACTACAAAGTGCTGCCCCTCCAAGGTTCATCCTGCCACCCATCCTATTGAATATTTGCACCCGTGACATGCAGAGTGGGATCGAGTGCACGCTCAGCAAGTTGTGGGTGCCACTGAGCTGTTTGGTGCACTTGACACGCTGGAGGGAAGTGATGCCATCCAGAGGGACCCCGACCCATGTTGTGGTTTTGTGTGGCAGGGATTTGGGGGTGGGGGGTGGGGGGGCGGGCAACATTTGTGGCTTCTGCAAGGAGCAGTGAGAAGCTTTCCCCAGGCCTGACAGAGCAAACACCAGCTGGCTCAAGGCCAGAGTCTCAGAATCAGAGAATTAGAAGATTGGAAAAGACAACCAAAATATCATGAAGTCCAACCGTTCCTGTCCTATGCTGAACCATACGCCTAAATTAACATATCTAATGAAGTCCAACAAAAGCAAGTGTAAAATCTTGCACCTGGGCAGGAACAACCGTTCGTTTCAGTACAGGCTGGTTGATGACCTGCTGGAGAAGATCTCCATGGAGAAGGACCTGGGGGTCCTGGTGGATGACAGATTGCCTATGAGCCAGCTGTGTGCCCTGGTGGCTAAGAGAGCCAATGGGATCCTGGGAGGCATCAGGAGGAGTGTGGCCAGCAGGTCGAAGGAGGTGATCCTCCCCCTCTACTCTGCCCTGGTCTGGCCCCACCTGGAGTATTGTGTCCAGTTCTGGGCTTCCTGGTGTAAAAAGGACAGGGATCTCCTGGAGAGAGTCCAAAGAAGGGCTACAAAGATGATTAAGGGCCTGGAGCATCTCCCCTATGAGCAGAGGCTGAATAAGCTGGGACTGTTCAGTCTAGAGAAAAGAAGACTAAGGGGAGACCTAATTGGTGTTCATAATTATCCTAAGCATGGGATGCAGGGGGAATTAGCCAGCCCTTTTTCAGTGGTTAGTGGAGACAGGACAAGGGGCAGTGGCTGCAAGTTAGAGCACAGGAAGTTCCGCACCAACAGGCGGAAAAGCTTTTTCACGGTGAGGGTGACAGAGCCCTGGGACAGGCTGCCCAGGGAGGTGGTGAAGTCTCCTTCCCTGGAGATATTCAAGACCCGTCTGGAAGCCTATCTGTGCGGTATGTGCTCGGGAGCCTGCTTTGGCAGGGGGATTGGACCCAATGATGTCTTGAGGTCCCTTCCAACCCCTACAATGAATTTGTATATTCATAGTGGCAAATGTATCCGATTTTTTCTAATGTCCAATCTAAATCTGCCCAGGCACAGCTTGAGGCCATTGCTCCTTGTCCTTTCTCCTTTCACCTGACTCAAGAGACCATCACCCACCTCTCTACAACCTCCCTTCAGGTAGCTGTAGGTGGTTATAAGGTCTACCCTCAGCCTCCTCTTCTCCAAGCTACACAGCCCCTGCTCCCTCAGCCTCTCCTCATAGGATTTGCCATCCAGCCCCTTTCCCAGCCTGGTTGCCCTTCTCTGAACATGCTCCAGGACCTTAATGTCCTTCTTGTGGTCAGGAGCCTAGAACTGGACACAGTACTCAAGGTGCAGTCTCACCAGTGCCCTGTACATGGGGCACTATTACTTCCCTCGACCTGCTGGCCACACTGTTTTTGATACGGGCCAGGATGCCATTGGCCTTCTTGGCTGCCTGGGCACACTGCTGACTCATATTCAGCCTGCAGTCAGCCAACAGCCCCAGGTCCTTCTTTTCCTGACAGCTCTCCAGCTAGTCCCCCCCAAGCCTTTAGTGCTGCATGGGGCTGTTATGTCCCATGTGCAGCACTCTACACTTGGCCTTTTAAATCTTCATCCCATTGGTCTCAGCCCATCATCGGTCCAGTCTGTTCAGAACCCTCTGAAGAGCCTCCCTACCCTCAGGCAGATCAACACTTCCTCCCAGCTTAGTGTCTTCTGCAAATTTACTGAGGGAGCATTTGATCCCTTCATCCAGGTCACTGATAAAGATGTTAAACAAGACTGGACCCAGGACTGAGCCCTGGGGAATGCCACTCATGGCTGGCCTCCAGCTGGATTTTGTTCCATTTACGACAACCCTTTGGGCCCGGCCATCCAGCCAGGATGAGGGTCCACCTGTCCAGGCCAGTGGCAGCCAGTTTCTCAGTCAGAATGCTGTGAGAATCCGTGTCAAACGCTTTACTGAAGTCCAGGTAGACCACATCCACAGCCTTCCCCTCGTCCATTAAATAGGTCACCTTGTCACATAAGGTGATCAGGTTAGTTTGACAGGATCTACCTTTTGTAAACCCATGTTGACTGGGCCTGATCCTCTGGCCATCACACATGTGCTGCGTGATAGCTCCCAAGATGACCCTCTCCATGATCTTCCCCGGGACTGAGGTCAGACTGACAGGCCTGTAGTTCCCCGGATCCTCCTTCCGGCCCTTCTTATGTATGGGTGTAACATCTGCCAGCCTCCAGTCGAGTGGAACCTTCCCAGTCTGCCAGGACTGCTGATAGATGCTGGAAAGGGGTTTGGCAAGCACATCTGCCAGCTCCTTCAATACCCCTGGGTGGAACCTGTCTGGTCCCATAGACTTATGAATGTCTAATTGGCCTAGCAGGTCACTAATTATTTCCTCCTGAACCATGGGAACTCTGTCATTCTTCCCCTCCCTGTCAGCCAGTTCCTTAGAATGAATACTCAGGGAACATCCATCTTTACTATTAAAGACTGAGGCAAAGAAGGAATTAAGGACCTCAGCCTTATCCTTATCCCTTATCTCTAATGTTCCCTCAGCATTCAACAAGTGCTGGAGGTTCTCCTTGACCGTCCTTTTACTGTTAATATACCTATAGAAGGACATTTTATTATCTTTTCCAGAACTGGTCAGTGTGAGTTCCAGTTCAGCTTTAGCCTTTCTGATTTTCTGGCTACACAATCTCACTAAACTCCTATAGTCCCCCCATCCCTTCGCCCAGGAAGGATTTCTTCCAAACATCTCTTCAAAATAGATCATCTTTCAGCTTGAAGCCATCACCCCTTGGCCTGTCCGTGCACTCCCTGTGACCAGCCCCTTTCCCACTTCCCTTAAAGACCACAGAGCAGAGGGGCAGAATCCCCCCCTCTTCCTTGTCCTGCAGGCCACACTGTCTTCGATGCAGCCCAGGACTTAACTCTGTTGCAGGGACGGAGGGAACACAACAGGAATAGAAGGACGGAGGGAGGGAGGCAGGGAGGAAGGGAGGGAGGGAGGGAGAAAGGGAGAGAGGGTGTTTATTGTGTAGATAGTACCTTTGTTGTCTGTTTTGTTCTGGTTTTCCATTAAAAGCCATTTATTCAGAACCTTTCTGTGTCTGCATGGGATGGGGAGGGAGTGCAGGGGGCACCAGAAAAGGACACCAAAGAGGTGCAAGAGCACCCCCAAATCACATCTGTTGCTGAGATCGGATGCTTTGCTTCTCATCATCCTCCATAGGCTGCTGGGGGACACTGTTACACCGTGGTCTTCACCATAGGCTGCAGAGTGATATGCTACACACTGGTATGATCAGCGAGGCCTTCCCTACTGGCTCTCTTTTCTGTGTGTTTGCCATGTAGTTCTTCCACCGTATCTTGGTGGGAATAGGATGTTGTGTTGCATAAAGGGATGCATCACCTAAAAGAGCTCTGCAGGCTCCCCTCCATAATGTGGTGCACCATCAGTCTTCCCTTCTGAGTGATTCTCGGTTCCTCTACATCCATAGCTTCCATTTTTTGGCATCCACATATTTGTTTATTAGTTAGATTTTGTTTGAATCACTGAAGCACAGAATGGTAGGGGATCAAAGGGACCTCTGGAGATCATCTGTTTTGAGAGAAAATTCATGTCTGTAATCACACATCAGCAATTACATGTGGCCAAGTGTTCACAAAAAGACAGTTACCAGCCTTTATTTGCTGTTATTTTGTGTATAAAAATAAAAATCCAGCATGCATCCATATATAAAAAATAATCTCATAAATCAGATAATTATTTGCTGCTTATAACTTTAGAAAAAACCCACAAAAAACGATTTCTAGGATTAAGTTTCTTTATCTACATTAATTGTTGAATTCTATGAACTAAATCATAAAATATAGGAGAATACTGCCCCCAGATCCCTGGGATAGGCTGCCCAAAGAGACTGTGAAATCTCCTCTGGAGATATTCAAAACCCACCTGGACATGTTCCTGTGTGACCCAATCTAGGTGATCCCGCTCTGGCAGAAGGGTTGGACTAGATCTTTTGAGGTGCCTTCCCAGCCCTAACATTCTGTGATTCTGTGAAATACAACACCATATATGGATTTGGTTTGCTTGGAGTCATGACGGCTGTTTGGAATATTTCTCTGCTCCTGGGATGACAGATCTTGCCATGGGTGCACCTGTGGGAGGCAAATTCATCTGCCTTGTTCCATGAGCGCCAGCCTCACTGTTTCAGGCATTCTTGAGATGGTGTAAATGCTAGTGAATTGGCAGTGTAGGCCTGCCATGTGGTGAAACCTCAGTCTTCATAATCAGAGAACATTGCTCTACTGACAGTAGAGCTTTTAGTTAAATGTATTAATATAAATTTTCACTAAGCAAAAGAATATTAATTCTGACTCCAGAAAGGTTTCTGAGATACAACTCATAAGGCCTTTATAAGGAAAAAAAAAGGCAGTGTGTGTGTGTGTGTGTGTGTGTGTGTGTGTGTAGATGCTTGCCTTATTTTACACTGTCTTTAGGCATCTCTTATAGTCAGATGCAGAACACTAGGTTTGACAGATTGCTTGATCTTGTCAAACATGATCATTCTTGAAACATTAAATTATTATCCCCTTTAGAGGCTATATTGTTGACATACTTAGGCAAGACACCGGTTTGTTGTGTCTGCTATGCCACCACAGTGTCACAAAATACTTTATACTATTGTTGACTACACTATTTTTGTAATTCACAGATGTCACAGGCCTCTGATTTAACTACACCACGATGCATAACATTTTCCTACTACTTGTACATCATGGCACTTCAGGAACGATGGCCACTATTTATAAAACTTGTGAAATTTCTTTGATCCAGGGCAAATCACTTAGTTAAAAAAAAATTACAATGACTCATACACTTCTGTTATGGTGAAGCTGCTTCTACCATTGTGTATGTTCTACACAATGGTATCATTGGCTCAGCTATGGATGGATTTAAGCTTGCTAATTCCAGTGTTGATAGAACTGTGAAGTTATAAGCAATGGTGAAGTCTAGTGTTTTGAGGGTTTTCTTCCATGATACATCCAAGAAATAAGGGCAGGGCCTATAAAACAGCCTGCTCTTTAACATAGACTTTTCATTTCTACTGAAGGATACAAGACACGTCTTTTCAACTGCATCACTGTTATTGTGCAGTCAGGAAGTTTGCTTTGAGTAATTTGCTGTTATTTGTTCTGTGAAACTCTGATAGTTTGGAGGGATTTCCACTGTAACTTGAAACTAAGAAATTTAAGGCACATACAGAATTGTTGCAGTCCGTGGAAAGTTACAAGAAATACATTCACTGAACATGTACTTACATTAATTCATCATGTAAGTAATATTTATTTCAACCTAGAAAAGTTAAAATATGAAATAGACCACATCCACAGTTACTCTAAAGAAAACTTTGCCCCTGATAAACTTTACAAAATGCATTGCAGTGTTCATCTGCCTAACCCTTTATTAGAACATCTGCAGTATCAGTGACGTGATACTGGCTGGATATAGGTGAGTGAAGTTATGTTTGGAAGCAAAGATACATCATCCTTGGACTTTTAAGAATATGATATGGGTAGAAAGTAATTTTCACTTACCTTTAGATGTTTACACCATAGTCATCTAGGTATTTAGACTTCTTCTATAGATAATTGTCTGCCCATTCAGGTTGAGAATTGCATATGGCAGACAGAAATTTCCTGCCACCAGTCTTCAGGGAAGAATGATTACCTAGATGATTACCCCAGAAGATGCTTTTATACTGAAAATGTGAAAAAGTTAAGTGAAATAAGTTCTGCTCCACAGTTCAGCATTCTTCTATTACCTTTTATGCCCTCACACAATAGTCATCACATAAAGCCTAAACTAAGCTGTAGCAATAGATACATGCATGTGAAGTCATGACACCCAAAGCTAGTAAATGTGTTAAACTGGAATATTTGTTTCCAGAGGCCCCTTTTGCACATGACAATGGTTATGTATTGTCTGTGTTTCATGTCATAGTCACTTAACCCTCAAAAGGAAAAAAAGAAAAAAAAGCAATTCTGTGACTTAGTAGACACTTTTTTTCACATAGAATTAAGCTGCTGAAGGAGTGGGATGAGGTAAGGGTAGAAGGACAGACATGGCAGCTCTAGGGAATAATTTTTTTTCCTTCTGATTAAAAATATTCATTAAGAATTGGAGAAAATCTTCATCTTTAGAATTGCGGTTTTTTACCACTTTCTTTTAACAAATTATATGCAGTAAGAAATCTTCCCAAAATCCTGATTTCTCATTTGGTAGAGATAATTAATAAAACACTAGTATTAAACTCTGGTTGGATATATTTTTGTTCAGGTTTTACCAAACATCTTTATGGTTGGTGTATTTGTAAATAATGCTAGCGAAGAAATAAAATGTGAAAATGAATGCAGTGAATTGTTATGCGCATTTCCTTTTCCATAAATATGCAGGAATCTTCTTTTATCCTCTGAGACCAGATGTACCACATGTAATGAGATTCTGCAAAGTATCAATATGCACAAACACCACAAAAGGAATCTGGGGTATTTAGTTCATTCCTGACAAGTAAGATTAACGAGGAACAGATTAATATGTATGTAAAAAGCAAGGTTGGATTGAAAGTTAAGTCTTATGGACATGATCAATGTTTAGAAGAGTACTAATGTTCAATACGTTGAAGAAACTTTCCCAGAGAAATGTTCTCTTGGGAATGAAAAGTTTTTAAAAATCATTTTTACTGAAGCAGGCCTACTGAGAGACAAGCTAAAGTTATTCTTTCACTATTTCCAGGTAAAGTTTAACGGATTTTTGATTGTTTAGTCAGCAGGTGTTTTCTTCATCAAGCTGAAGTTGCAAGATAAGTTGCAGTTGCAAAACATCTTGTCCCAGACTTCACAGTTCTGATTCTCACCAGTCTTCTGATTCCTTAAGAAAACAAGCTGCGAAAAATGCATGAACTGTATGCAAACTACAGCAGTGATCTACTGCCCACAGCTCAGTTCTGAGATGTTTTTACTGAATTTCATTTTACTGAGATCCAAAGGGAGCATATTTGCAAAAAAAAATATGTAACTGACCTGTCCTGACTCTGTAAATTCCATACCACCTATATGCAGCCACAGTCATAGGATATATTTTTAATCCTGTCTGGGTCTTCCATCATAGGTTAATATCCTCTCTTGGAGTAGAAAAATCCTGCTCATTGATATAGGTGGATGAACAACTGCATTTTTAACTCTCCATGGTGTCTGCCTGAAAAAAATAGTGCACACAAAACTATCCAACTTGTGTCAAATAGGCAAAGCCTCTAGTTTTACTTCATAATATTAATTAATAACAGTAATAAATCTCTACAAAAGCAGACACGCTTATTCTGTCAAGGCAATTTCTCTCCCTAGTAAAAACTTCTACGATTAATAAAGATACTGAAGACTTAAAAAAATACATAAATGTTGAATCTTATCAAATATACAAAAGCTAATCTGCATAATTTCAATTATATCCTGACTGAAGCTGATGAAACTTTTCACACAAAACCCTCATCTCTCCACATTCAGTACATCCAGTGTCTCCAAAATGGTCACTTATTACTTGACAGGTTGGTTGTTGTGGGTTGGTGGGTTTTTTTGTCTTGGAAAACAATTAAATCCCCAACCGAAAACCAGCCATCCTTGATTGCTTCAAAATGTAGCCCCTTGATTTTATTTTTCTGTGTGCTTGATGACTTTTCATTTTTAGCAATTACATTTGAAAATTTCAAATCAGAATGGAGTACTTCTAATCCTCTCAGAGTGAAATAATTCAGGGACTCATATAAACCTAGTATTTTTCCCATGAATTAAGCACTGGAACATTTTTATCTTATGAGACAGTGACAGTTTAAATTGTTTGAATTGATAATAAACAAAGAAAGTAATGGTTGTCACTCTCCTTAGGTAGCCCACCAGAAAATTATTAATATGAAATTCTGATCCCACCAGAATCTATGGAAATTGTGCCACTAATGGACTACAACAGAACCAAAAGTTTATCCTGAGTAAACCAGGATTGAGAGAAAAGCTTTAAGCAAATGTCAGCTGCCTGGATGAAATAGATCAGCATCTTTCTGTTATTAACAGTTTATAATAATACCAAAAACTCTCCCACGATTACGAGGCAGCCCACTGGAATTCCATTTCAGTGTTTTGGCCTTGCTTACTGGGAATTGTTGAAAAGTACTTTAAAAATTATCATAGCATGAACTATTTGTGCTTGCAGTGTTGTATTCTGTAAAATCATGAATGTTCGATGGATGTTTCCAGAATCATGAGCTATAAATCCAGCCAACAGATTCCAGAGTACCTCATGGGTTTCTATATCATGGTATTTTACACCTAGCAATACCTGAAGCCTAGTAAGGGTTTTTAAGGTCAATGTAGGCAACCTTGTTCATTGTGGTGGCACTATATACATGCTTAGAGCTAAATATTTGACCTTTGCAGGACTGAAGGTCTTTGGAATTGCTCTCCAAATCCCATCTTTAATAATGAGTTGTATGCATTTTCTGTGCTAAGGTATAAAAATGGATAAAGTTTATAAGTCGTTTCAACTATAATACTTTTCTGAGTGTCTATATTGTTCCATTGGAAAGGAACGTGAGTTACAAGGCTATGACTAGGAAATCTCTACAAAAATGAATCCTCAGATTCTGCTGCTTTCTTTTTTTTTTTCTTTTTCTGAAACACTGAGATTTCTAAGAAGTTCTAAGGTTGCCAAGACCAGAATGTCATTCTTGAGAAGATTTTTCAGGCTACAGATTGCTTCAAAGTTTGTTTTCACTGGAGACAATAAATTGTCTTAACTTAATTGGCTTAACTGATTAATAAATTCTTGGATAAAACTCCCATGGTACTGCTTTCTGAACCACAAGACAACTGTTATTTCTCTCTGAGCAAAGTGTTGCAATGTTGAAAATTGTTATTTAGAAACTTGTGTCTTAAAGAATCTGCTTGCCTTCTTCACTCATCTCTTGGGTATCATGTTATTTGTATGAGGTTTCTCACAGAAAAAGGCTTCTAGTCCTCTGGGTTGCAAAGACAGACTTCAAAATAAGAATCCGCTTCATATTCCTCTTGGGTTTCACGTCAGATAAAATTTTGAGGTTTTAATGTTAAAATGAATTTTGACTTCAAGTAGAGAAGGAACTGGTTCCAGTTACAAGGGGAATAAATGCCATTGATGTCCAATTTGGAGACAACAACTCTGTAAGTTCCTTGTGTGTATGTCCTCTGTTCTTACCCAGTGATGCAGCAATGAGAAGGCCTTTTTGAGTCCTTTCAACAGTACTCCAGGAGAAGCTCTTTTTTCACATGGGTTAAAATTAGCACGAAGTTCCATTCAGTTATGAAGTGGTGTATTCAAAGTGGGAATACTTCTACAAAGTGGGAATACTTCTTCAAAGCCATGTCTTGCAACTGAGATGACCTGAGATGCTCTTTTGACAGGTTTTGGGATTTAAGTCAGAAGACTTGGATCTCCAATTGTGGAATTGAGAAGTCTTAAGCTTGGTCTTTGACAATCTGTCAAAATAGATTTAGAAAATCTACACAGTTTATCAGTAGTAAGTACAATTATACAGTTCTGCTTAAAATTGTACATTAAGCAATGCAGCCCTGCTGAGAACAGCTTGTAGCGGGGTGATCAAGGAGAAAAGAAAGTATAAATTTCCAAACTCAGAGATACTGCTCCGTTACGTAGGATGCAAGTGGGAAATATAACAATACACATTGTAATATTGCGTTTGTGATGCTTTATGTCTCTGACAACTAGGTAGTCCCCAGTTCATATGTTCCAAATCCTCCTCTTAGCGATATTAGTAAATATTTTTTCCTACAGTCTTGACTTTCTTCTTGATTAAAACAGATCTGTAATAATATAATCTAGAGCTACTTCCTAGGGGAACTGAGAGGGCAGCAGCCTCCATAATTAACACTGGCCGGTGTCACCAATGTTCTCATGCCACAGTGGTGAGGCTGTCCACCCTCCCCCAGTGCCTTGTCTTCTCTTGAGTAACTGAGAGTAAAGTTTACATGTTCTAGAAAACAGATACAACCGATACAAGCCATAAGCAGCAAGTGGATCAAAAGTCCAAAACTAGTTTTATCCCAAGCCAAGGAATGAACAGAGCTGTTGCAGCTATGAGATATTCCTGTGGTTGTGATTGTTTTGTGAACCCCTTTTTAATTGCTTGCTGTTTTGTAACAGCTATCTGAAACACCCTAATGGCACAGCTGGAACAGCTTCAGTCCTGACCCTTTGCCCAGACACTTACAAGAAGAGCTAAATTTGTATTTCAAGCTGACACTTTCTTTGTGTTTCTGGGATGTCCGTGTGTCTGGAGTCCCTGCTCAGAGCACATCTGCTCTGGGTCCCAATGGCAAGGGCAGGTACCTGGTGGTGTTGGGGTAGCTTAAAGGTATTCTCAGGGACAGGTAATAGCTAAATCTCTTCACATTGAAGATTTCTAACACAGATACTGATTTTTTGAATGCCATAAGACCATTAAAAATACATAATTTGTTGCCTCTCTGTTCTTATCGCTGAAAATTACTCTTTGGCATCTGGTTGGATGTCCAGACCTTTTCCCTACCGTTGGAGTTTTTGCTCCAAATGTATGTAGTTTGAGTGTTCAGTCTTATTTGCCTTGCAACCAGCAACCAGCACTGTCTTGCAGAGAGCATGTCATACCACAGAAAGCCAACTGAGATTTTTTTTCATACCTTTTAAGTGTTCAGGGTCATCAGTTGACCAAAATCCTTTCTGGGTGATTCAGCACACTGTCCTGTTCCTTATATACCAGTCAATATTCTCGATCTTCATTTGGAAATATATTGTGTTTCTGGATAGCTCTATTCAGTTTGCAGTATGTTTGGTTAAAAGAATTGGCTGCTCACTACCTCACCGATGCCTACTGTACTCAGACCATTTCCTTGCTTTCTTTTCTCGAAGGGCAAGATGATAAAAGGAAATAGTAAAAATCGGTTGTGCGACCGGCAGGGAAATTTTGGTGAAAAAAGGAGAGGTTTTCCAAGGAAACCCAATTAGCTTTTTGATTGGAAAGTAGAATTTTTTTAAAATGAAATAAAATAAATAGACGAAAAATATGAAAGGACATATGAAACTCAAACACAAGTCTCTGTTCTAAACAAGGGATCTGAATCTATTTTTCAAAGAGTAGATACAAAACTGTTCTCAACTGTTCTCATTTACTTTTTTAGTGGAAAATGTTTTAAAATTTCATCATGAAGCAAACAAAATGTTGGAAAACTTGAAAATCCTCAGAACTCAGGAAAACGTTTTCCTGTTCATCTCTAACATGAAAAAGAATAGGCACTGGCCCATAGAATCAAACCGGAATTTGCAAGATGTGCAAAATGTCCAAACTGATGCAATGGGTTTTGATAATGCTGAATCATAATCACAATATGCTGACGTAGTTGCAACAAAAAGGAATATAAATATTAAAACCCCATGAATCAAATTTTGTGATGTAAACTCCAGATGCCATAATTATAACATCAAGAGGCAGGTGCAACAAGCAGAGTTTGTATGGAAAAGAGGGAGAAGAATTAACAATTATCCTAAAAATATATCATCACTGACGCTTGTGTAGCATGTTAGATGCAACAGCTCTGTTCCAACAGAACTGTTCATTCTTGCACATTAGCAGAACTTACAACCTGTTGGTCTTTTTATTTGTCATTTCACAGTATGAAGGAAATTATTATTATTATTATTATTATTATTATTATTATTATTATTATTATTACTATTATGACTATTATTACTATTATTACTATTATTATTATTATTATTTCATCCAGACAGATTACAGCTATTTTATATGAGAAAATCTGTATTGATACTCATTTGAGTTACAGAAGAGAAGGAGCTTGCAAGCTGGGGAACAAAGAGAACCAAAAGGTGAGAGCATCTTGTCATCCGTATCTATAAAGTTATTTTCACAGCCATCTACACTGTGATGGGGAAAACACAAAGGGGACAGAGTGCCAGGATAACAGCACAGGCTTTGGAATAGGACATGAATGTAAGCTGGTGGCCCTCAGTATTTTGATGCTATTTGAAACTCATGATCTTGTATTATCATCATCGGTATCTGTATTCTCTTGGTCAAACCTAGCTGAGATGGTATGACCCCATAACTCAGCTCTGCTGCATAAATACTTTAGCAAGGGGTTTCATGAAGTCACTTCCCCCAGATTTTTTTTTTCTCTTCATTTAAAATTTGATCCTAGTTCTGCTCTAGTCAGAGTTCCTTCCTTCTTCTCCTGTGGCTCCTTACTTATATTTCTCATTTCAGTTTTAGATGTAACGTGTTCCTAAGCTCTGCTTGGCTGAAACAATTGCCCCTTGTGAGAGAAATCGATACTCATGGGGTTTGGATGACACACATCCGGAATTCTCTTCTGTATCTTGTCTCCCTCCCAGTTAAATATGTCTTGGACAGATTCTCAGAAGCCATTTAAGAAGCAATTTCAAGATTTATGTTTTCATTTTGGAGTCCAAGCAGACTGAAGGTGGGACAAATTCCTGTGCACTGACCAATGCATGAAAACACCCTGATCTCCTAAGGAATGCATACAGATCAGACATTGCTCTGATGACAGAGTAGTAAAGGAGTGTTGGCATTAGTTTTCCGTTATTCAGTTCAGGAACAAATAAGAGTACAGTCACAGGCTTGCAGCTTGGCTTCTGAAGCTGTACTTTAGAGGCTTTTGAAAATTTTACCTTAAGTGAAATTTCTTGCATTCCCATTTGGAATTGAAACTTCCACCTGGAAAACCTTCTCTTGAAGCAGTCCTGCTTGAAGTGAAGAGTTGAGCTGAACAGGCGTATGGCAGCTCTCCAAACTATATCGCTGGCAGTGGTTTTCATATGATTCATTTGAACACCAAGACCTTCTTGCCTGGTGACCCCAAATAATGCACTGATCTGGGGAATGACAAGTTGTGACAAGGCTAGTGACAGGTTAAATCAAAGGAGAAAAAGGTCATCTCTAAAACGCTAATATTTGGGTTCAAGTATACTAATGGCCTCAGTAGAAAGTGATTCTGAGTGCCATATTTATCCCTCTTTTTCATGGGATGCACAGGTTCTCATTTACCACCATAGCAACAGAGGGATTACAAAGCCTTCATTCAGGACTGTTATGGAAAGGATTCCCGTTCTCATCTTCAGTCCTTCTGAAGCCATTTATTTGGACTTCACAAAAGGCATTCACTAACAGATGAAACACAGTCTACTGTGTTGAACACTGGCTTGGGACTTATTGGCACCTGACTTGGGAACTATTCCCGACTCTGCCATTAACTGCTGTGTGACGTTAAATCGTTTTGTTTCTCCATGCTTTAAATTCTCCATCTGTATAACACAGATAACACCCTCAGGCATGCCAAAAAATAATACTGAAAAAGAACTAGATGCACTTTTTTTCATCTTATTCAAGGAAAGAAAGGGGAGAGCAAAGTTTATCTGAATAAGAACCCTTAATAATTTGAAGTACTCATAGCTATTTCATTGTATCATTTAGGCAGAAACCACTGGCAGTTCTGAGGCTGTGACAAAAGCTTAGAAATGATGGTACGTTTTCATACCATCATACCATTTCCCAAGCATATTGACTGTTTTTCACTAGGCTTTACTAGGCTTTTAGATGTTACCTCTGGTATACAGTAGAGACCGAACCCATTCAACAGCCCTAATTGAGTTTGTGATATATGGTATTTAAATAAGGCAATCTATGTTCCTGATTAATCATCCATTAGCAGTAAGTCATCATTATGAAATCTGTTTCTGAAGATATTGAAAGACAGCATTAAACAGTTATTATTCACTACTTCCTCAATGTTTTATGAGTCTGTTCCAGGCTTTTATGTGCTTAGTGCTGCATCACAGTTTATGTATACACATTAAATCTGTCATATTAAAACCTTAATTCTTAATTATTATTATTTTTAAGGTATTAGAAGAACAGCTTGGCCAAACCCTAATTTTTCTTTGAAATCCTTAGATCTGAGAAGTTTAAGAATGTTGTTTCTCCTCTCTTAATCATCAAATCTTAAACAAAAGACATTGATTTTCACCTAAACCTTCTTCAGCTTCTGCAAAATCTTCCAAGAGTGCTCCAGTCTGGCAGATTTTCCCCTAAAATTTCCACTGAGAATTTAGCCTAACTGAAGTCAAATAAAAAATCTCAGGGCTTATCCCAGAGGATTTAGCACCTCCTGCGTAACACAGAATAAGTTATGTGATGCTTGGCTATATATTGTTAAATCTGAATAACTCAACCATCTGTGATACAATTAATTTGGGGGAATTAGCATTTCAGAGATGCCATGTATAAAAAAAAATCAAGATTGGTGCACTATTACGGTTAGTTTACACCGTACACAATTAGTCCCTTAATTTTATACCCCTTTTTTTTATAGTTCCATTCACACACAATCTAAATAATAAAACTGCCCACAGTCCCACAATCCCTGGTTTCAGATCTGATAGAAAGCACTTTCGCTGAACTTTCCCCTCAGTTTCTACAAGATCCAGTATGTATTTCTTCTTTCATGACAGCACTTACAAATTACTTCAGCTAAGGACTTTAATTACTACATGAACACCAATTAATTAACGAATCTTTGAAGCAACTTTGAGAGACACGAATAAATTATGAATAAATGAAGACACAGAAGAATTTTGATTTCCTAAATTTCAATAGCAAACAAGGAGCAGGGTGAAGAACAGCATTGTATGCATCAAGATTCCTACTTGCCTTTGCAACTCACTCAAATACATTTTCTCTGTTTCTGTTATGAATACTAATGCTTCCCCTGTCCCTTCCTGCTCATGACTTATCATTGTTGTCCATGTGGCAATAAAAATCTTTCCTGTAAGATATGAGTTTTTGCTTGAAAAGCCTCTAAAAGGCAGCAGTCCTCAGTTATATATGTAAGCACATTTCTGCTGCGCTTTCAAAAAGCCTAATATTGTTTTAGTGATAATCACGTTTCTGATAAATTAATTCCAAAATTTCCACATAGATCAGGCCTGATTCTCCTACAGAGAGCACTCTCCACCACTTCAACGAAGGAAGATTGTTTGAAATGGATTGCAAACATCGTTTACATCCTGCTTTTGTGTTGCCAGAGCCAGTTAGTGCGACAAATGAGAGGCTGACTATGTATGAATTCAAAACGTGAAGTGATAAAGGCCCATAGAAAGTCTGCAACCAGTACATGCATGTACTTGTAAACACATTTGTAATTATGCTAATTAAAATAATAAACAACACATCTCAATCTATTTTCCCTAAATAGGAAAGATCTATGATAAATATAGTCATATATATAACGAAAATGTGTTTTTAATAACATAGCAATAATCAAACAAATGCTCCAAAAAAAAATATTGACCTACCCCTTCATAATCATTCAGGCCATGGTGCCAAGAAAGCTGCTACACACACACTTTTGCTAATGCAATGCAATATGGTCCATACAAATGTGTTTCAATCCTTTAGACAGGCAATCAGTACTTTAACATATCTGGATAAAACCAGGTACTTAAAATTATCACACTTAAATTCAGGAGATCTACTCTAGTATTAAATTCTGCCTGTTTTCTCACTAAAAAAAATAAAATTCTTTAGCTGAAACAAAATAATCAGGCCAAAGTCATTCAAAATTAAATCAGTTGTCACTCACTCATCAGCATCTCTTGATCTTAGTTCTTGGAAATAATGCCAGTTTTGCTTTGAAGAACAAGACTCCAACTGTATTAGAACCATTTTTGGCCTACTGAAATGAAGGCCTCAGAACTAATTCTACTAAAAAAATGAAGTATTGAATTAGATTCTGAAGTTCATATTCTGCTTTTCTCCATGTCCAGATGCTTGTGCAGCAGGCATACACTATATGAATATGATCTGAAAAAAGAGCAGGGGGAACAAGCCAACACTGCACTCTTTGCTTCATTTTGGCCTTTCCACAGGCCTCATCTGGAGACATCTAAATCCAGCTCAAATCCGGTGCTCTGGGTGTTTTGAATTCATTAATCTGCAGAGAGCCTGGAGACAATTCATCATTATTGCTTCACTATTAGAATCATGGTGGGAAAAACCAAAAAAACCCAAAACTCACAAACCAGAAGTGTTGATCTGTTTCTTTGTGAATCTGTATTTCTGGTTCCTCTGAAAGCTTTCCAGAAAAATGCTGGCATTCAAACTGCCAACAGGTTGGATGAGGGGCTAATAAAGAGACTCTTGTTCCCTTTGCATGCACGGCCTAGTGGGATCCAACAGGATCATCACAGCCCCCAGAGGTTCAGGGAAAATCCTCAGGGAATTCATCTAAACAGAAATAGATGCTTCTTTTATTTGTCTTCTGCATTTCCACCTAGGAATAAAGAGCAGAAAACCATCAGATTTAGACCATTATTCATTTTAAATTTTCTTGCCATTTTCTTGCATCACTGTGTTCAGTAGTTAGCTTTTGAAAAACAGAATCAGCTGATGCTCTGTGTGTGATTTGCACAAACTAAGCATTTGACTTAAAGGAAAGCTAATTTTTCCAGTTAGATTGTCTGAGATTGTAAGAATTGTTTATCTATTTCCATACTAATTCACAACAGTACTGTGTAATTAGGTTTCAAAACCTCATCTTTCTAAAGGCTGTTGCACATAGACTCTTTCAGGTTTATCTTTGTGATTTTGAAGTGTTGCTATGACCAACGGTCGTAAACTCTACCAGTTCTTTGATGCTTATTAGGACACTGCATATTTGTTTATATTTTATTATAGGAATTGTAAAAGATTGTTTTACTAAGAAAGAACCTTTAAAAAGTAAATATTAAAACTTCGTTAAGTATGTCTACTTTCTCCTTTGGGTGGCACATAAGGATTAAGATTGTTCTGTTTCCATTATTTTTTCATAGCTCCTTACCTGTCACATATTGATTGTGCTGTTGACACTAGACAATTTGCACAGCTCAGGTAGTTCAGGCTGGTTGAGGTGAATTCCAAACCAAGACAGATAACAGCAGCTGTTCCCTGGCTAGATAGCTACCATCAGGTGTGAAACTACTTCTTAAAAGGGGAATCCTGCTTCCAGACAGACTTATTTGTCCTCCAATGCGATATACATTAACGGTTCCTTATCATCCATCCCAAGTCTCTGGCAGAAAGGGCTGCCCTGGTCAGAGCCATAGATGGTCTTTAGAGCGGCAGGAACAGATCATTCCATTGCCTGGCTGATGTAGAAGCTCAGCTCCATTTTTTTCAGCACACAGACTTGTGGATGATGCACCAACACAACAGCAACAACTCAAGCACTGAGTGATAAGAACACGTTTGTTTCCACTGATTTTATGCAACAATGCAGCTTTCTGATAACAATATTTTACAAAAGTCTGATTTTACGAACTATTCTTAATCTTTGCTCATTTTCCTATCTTGATGAAGCATTCACTGCCTTTGAAATAATTTTCAGCAAATTCCTTGAAACTATTTCATGCTCTGTGCTTTTCTGCAGATCTGTCACTGGTCTGAAATGTTTATAGTTCTGCAACATGGCTGAGGATTTTTGGTGTTGATAAAGGTTTTGTTGAAGAAAAAAATTTCAGAAATTTAATCTCCATCATTTGTTGCTATTTTTTATATTATTTTACACAAGCAAATATCTTTCAAAATTAGGTGGGAGTTAAAGATCATTATGTAGCATCTAAAATGCAAAACTACACAATCCATATAAATCTGGTTTCAGTTTTAACATGTAGCATTTCAGGACAGGGGAGAGATGGTTTCTGGAAGTTTTGAAGATATTACAGATATTCCTCATGAAAAGAATAATAAAACTTGAAAAAGTTTGTGGGTTTGGGGTTTTTTAATGTTTATCATTTCATAAAAATTGGATGTGAACTCTATCTGAGCTTTATTCTATATCCACTTTTAAAAAGGATTACGAGGATATATTTCGAAGCGTATCAAGTATTTATGAGATCCAGCCTATCCACAGTCTATAACCAAGAATGGAGAAAGAGCAAAGTGCCATGATTTACCCATGATTAATCAGTAATATTTCTGGCAGAACTATCCTTCCTCCTTCTGGTTGTCATGGTGCTTTGAAAGAGTAGCAGGCTACACTTACATTTCAGTTATTCATGTGGTATTTTGGAAACTTCAAACACAATATTTCCTTTTGAAACAAACATTATCAAAATGAAATGTTTCACAAGCTGACAGGGGCTTCACTAGATTTGAATTTATTTTTCCAATACTTCTTGAAGTGCTTTTTCATCTGACAAATTAAAATGTATCCCATGGATAGAAATGTACAGGCCATAAGACATGTAAAGTGAACAGAGCCTTTAAATAATGGGTTTGCCTGTAAAGGAAAAGAATGGCAACTGACAGATATAAATCAAACTGTTGATCATGGAAGTACTACAGTGAAAGGTAAAACAAGAATAAAGAAATGTATGAGGCTGCTTCTATGCATCGCCAACCTCTGTTTGCTTGAAAACCAGGCAATGAACAAACTTTTCATAGAGTAAGATGAAAGGGCGTTTCTTCAGCTGGGTTGACTCTGCGTGTACATTTATCCAAATCATGAAGTTGCAGAATGCAATTTCATAAAACAAGGAAAATTTGAAATGCCAAAAAATATGGTGGGTTTTAGGAAAAACTCAGCGTAAATTGATTATTATGTGATGCTTGTTTAGGTTCATTTCCCAGAGCCACACCTCAGGGAGAAAATAAAACCCAGAACCAAAAAACATTTAATGATATGTACTATAAATTTTACCTGCATAAACTTCTGTTATTACACTTCCTACAGAGAAGCAAACACAGATGTGCTATGCCAAAAGCCAGAAAGATTATGTGGGGTACCGTTTGGACTATCTGTGTGGCCCAGAGTTTCATAATCTCCAAGGATTTCAGGCATTCCATCTGCAAAACCAGAGATACTAATACTCATCCTTCCTGGCAATACCATAATACTCAAATTCTGGATTATTTTCATTGGCTTGCATTTTATAAACACAGTATGATATAATGTTTAGAAAGGACTAAACACAAAAGTCTTTATTCTCTATGATGGTATGTGTTCTGTAAAATATACAAGAGACTTAAAATGTACAGCTGTGTGAATAATGCCTCTTTAGTCCAATGCCCAACTGAAAAAAGAAAATAAAATTAAAAAAAAAAACCCAGCTGAAACAAAGTTGATGTGAAATAGGAATATTTTAGCTTTTTTTTTTAGTCTTAAAAACTTAATTTCAGGTTAACCCGAAATGTTTCATTCCCCCAAGAATGCTTGATTTCTGCTCAATTTCTGCAAAAAATTCACCCAGTTCTGCAGAGAGTATGCCACATCCCACCCTATCTAGAGAGGGTGAGACAAGTTGAAAGAGCTGAGAGTGCCCACCTCAAGTCTCTCAGAGTTCTGACAGAGAAATGTTTCACTGAAAAGCTTTGGCAAAGAGCTAAGAAAATAGCTGCACAATGAAATGAACATTTTTCAGGTCTGAAACAGGCCAATATTTATCCAGTGGGATTTTATCAGGTACGTCACAGCACAAGTAGAATTTTCTTCTCCATTTGTAGGAGCAGAGTTTGCCTTGAATAATAGGCAAATGGATATGAAAGTGGTCATGTCTGCAATAACATCTAAAAAGTGGAGATCAGTGTCCCCGGGGAAAAGCCAACATTGTACAACTACATGGTGCCTAATACCAAAGCATGCTTTGAAACTCTGCCAGATGGCAACAGAAACTCCCTAGAAGCATTTTCAGCTCTCCTGCCCTTCCTGCCCACAGTTCCATTGCCATGTACCACTTCTTCCAGCTGAAAACTTTTATGCTTGTAAAGCCTGTGTTCTGAACTGAGAGACATGTCTAGTCCCATCCCCACACCCCAGAAGGGCTGGCAGGACAAGACGATTTCAACCTTTGCTCTATGTTCTAAGTAAACTCACCGGTACGGTGGAGCCCAGGGCACTTCATATCTGCAACACATGTCATTGAGACACCTTTGTAAATTTTCTTGCATTTCTGTTGAGCACATTTCCAAGACAACCTTACCAAACACCCCACCAACATACAAATAAATAAATGCTTAATGAAGATTTAAAAATCTTGTTATTATCCTTTAGTGAAACTGAGCAGCTATTACAAATCTGTGCCTTTCTCAAAGTCCAGTGCTTCATCTTTGGGTCTGCTAAAAGGATCATGCATAACTTTCCCAATGCTCTCATTTGAAAATCCCTTTAAGACCGTCTCTGCACAAAACGTACTTCTTAAAAAGTGTCTGTGGAATCTCATTTGATCATTTGGGGGTACCTGAGAAGTGATATTACACACTTATACATGACCATTCAAAATGTAATAATGTTTTCCTGATATTTAACAAAATCAAGCTAAAGTGATCAGCATTTCTGTCCTTCTTCAGAGCTGAGCCATGGAGTCTGCTTTACAGCATCTGTCCAGTAACTGGACACTGCTGGCCATGTTTTGTCACATGTCTGGACTTTCTTGTTTGAATGCAGACAACTGAAGTTATAAATCCAGTTCTGGGCATGAAACATCTGTGCCACCTAACTCTAGATGCTGTTTCATGAAAGATGAGCTAACCAAACTACTCACCTCCTCCAAACAGTTCCGTCCCTCATCTCAGCTCCACACTCCTCCATCCCCTTGACCTTCTACTTACTTATTGCTGGCTCTGGCAACTTGTGCAGATGCCCCTTGTGAGCGGATTCAGAACAGCCTGGCAGAAAACTAACTAATGGGTAGATTTCTGTTGGGTGAATTAATTGAATCTTTCATCTTGTCATGTGCAATAGAAATAAACCACCATCTACATCACAAATTAATTTGGCAGAACAGGGAAGACCATTTCCCTAAGATTCAAGCTGAGTAAAATAACAGTCATGATCCTATTTTTTAGAACTTGTTCATCCGTCTTGGAATGAAAGGAAAATCCCTGTATTTTCCCTAAAATATTCCATTCTTTCTGTGAAGCACAAGTGACATTTCAGAAGACTTCAGGACTTCCTTGGTTCACTTAGTTCCTGCATGACAGAACGCTCCCATCACTAATACTTAATGTTCACCTCCTAGACCCAAGAGGCTTCTCTAGTCCAGTGCCTTTGGCGTGTTTCCTGACGTTCTGCTACATTCCTTTCTAAGGTCTCCCCTCTGTATTTGGTTTCCTATCCTAACCAATGTTAGTAACACTTGTCCTGGGTTCTGCTAGGATAGTCAATTTTCTTTCTAGCAGCGTGTGGAATGCCGTGTTTAGGATTTAGGATGAGAATCATGTTGATAACACACTGATGTTTTAGTTGTTACCAAGCAGTCAAGGACTTTTCAGCTTTTCAAATGAGAAGGTCGGGGGCACCCAGGAAGCTGGGAGGGGACACAGCCAAGGCAGGTGAACCCCCTGAGGAGGAAGGAGTGGCTGAGACAATGTGTGATGAATTGACCCCAACCCCATTCCCCATCCCCCTGTGCTGCTGGGGAGAGGAGGGAGAGAAATAGGGAGTGAAGTTGAGCCTGGGAAGAAGAGAGGGATGGGGGGGGGGGTGTGTGTGTTTTAAGATTTGGTTTTATTTCTCATTACTCAATTCTGTTTTGCTGGGTAATAGATTTTTTTTTTTCTCGAAGTAGAGGATTTCCCATGAGGGTAACTCGTGAGTGACCTCTCCCTGTCCTTTTCTCGACCCAGAAGCCTTTTGTTACCTTTTGTCTCCCCTGCCCAGGTGAGAAGGGCAGGGACTGAATGGCTTTGGAGTGCACCTGGCCTCCAGCCTGGGTCAACCCACCACAAGGCTGTATCACAAATTTGGAATATGAGAGAATCGCAGAATCACAGAATACCCTGAGTTGGAAGGGACCCTTAAGGATCATTGAGCCCAACTCCTGGCTCCACACAAACCCAGCCAAGTCATAGCATGGGACTGGGGGCATCGTCCAGACGCTTCTTGAACTCAGCCAAGCTCGGTGCTGTGTCCACTTCCCTGGGGAGCCTGTTCCAGTGCCTGACTCCCCTGTCAGTAGAGACCTAGATTCAATTCCTCTTCTGTGTTTAAGGAAGTTTGTCCCTCTCGTCATTAGCCGGCTCGCTATTAATTTCAATTTCTCCTCCGGAATGGACCTCACAGAAATGAGATACTGGGACCTCAGTGCCCAGTTATGTGCTCCAGTGAATGCTTAATTCCTCTCAGACAGTGGAACAAAAAAGGCAACAAAAAGCACGGAAATGTCAGACTCAAAATCATTTTGACAACTTTCATAGGAAAAGGAAGACACTTTTAAGAATACCTTGGTGAGTTAAAATTGATCCTAAATTTTTTAATTCCTCACTGCTTATTATGAGCAATTGGGCCAAATAGGAACATACACTTTTTTGGTGGCTTCTTTTTCTTTTTCGTTCTTTTTTTAAATTTATTTATTTCAGTGATACAATTTCTACTGAGTGAATCAAATACACTTTGTGTTAAATTTTGCTGAAAAACTGAAATATCAAATGATCATACATCTCTGCTTTTCTACTTGTACTGTTCTACAAGCTTTTATGCTATTATTTCAGGTTTAAAATTCTGATTCCAGAGAAACCCATTGTCAAAGATGGGTATGTCAAAATATTGGTGTTTGACAGATAATCTATTTGAGCAAAATATGATCTTCACTGTGACTCTTGTACTCAGGCTGAAAAATGCAACATGCCTAATAATTACTCTGCACATCCAGTTTAAGCCACTATTTAAGGGGTTCTGAAAGGTAAGACAATCTTTTTGGTTTTATTATATAATGTTCATCCTCATCAATAAAATACCAATTTTCATCTACTTGATATCTTTTAAAAAGGAAAGATTTAGCCACACTGTGTAATGGTTCTGCTGTCAGCCAACTGCATAAAAGAGCAGTACCAACACTCTAGGGTTTTAATACTCTTAAAATGGATAAGAATATCTGTTTTTATCAGGATAATATTCACAAGTGCATTTTCTAAGAAAAAAGAAAGATACTCAAATCCTCAACTGAATCAATTAAAAAAGAAACTACCTATTATGCTCAGCCATTCTCCTGAATACTTGTATGAACTATGATTAATAACAAAATTTTAAAGTACAGAAATTCCAAATTAAGTTTATTTTTATTATAAACAGATGTGGGGTAATGTGAGCTTAAAGAAGTGGTCATACCGTTAATTGCTAATGGATAGTCTTTCAAAAGCATGTATCTAACAACGTAGAGCAAGCATGCCATGGAATTTTCTAAAGTAGTTTAAGTATTTAAATGCTTTCAGAGGATTATAACAATTCCTCCACTTGCCTGTTCCTCTTTTTAGGAACGTAAATTGGCCTTGAGCAGTAATCTAGCCTTGAAGTCTCTAGAAGGAGACTACTAAAACTGCTTGTGTAGATCTATGGGTAAATTCTTCTTGTGCTTCTCACAGCTGGAATCAATTGACTTAACTTGGCCCTGAAGGGGAAACTCTTTGAAAAAAGTTCATGATAAAATGCAATTTAAAATTTAATTTCAGTTTGGAATGTGTGATCAATTTTATTTTTTTTCCATCATGATAAACTGGACAGCACTGAAAACCTCTAGTCTGATAATGGCAAAATGTTACATCCTGTGGTGAAAAGCTCCTAAAACATATATTTTGTACTGATTTAAAAAGTGAAACAAAAACATTTCAGCATTGCCTCAATGGATGAGAACTGTTTGTTTCAACAATTCCCAATGCAACCAGTGACATTAACAGAAGCAGAAGTGGAGTACCCTGAAGATAACCATCAATGCGTGAATCAAGAGCACAAAGGGATAAATTCTTCTGCTGTGTTTTTCTAAAACTAATTTTTTTCTGCAGAATTTCTGGGGAGAACATATTCTTGCAATGTCACATAGACTTGAAGAGAACTTCTTCAATGAAACAAAAATGTTTCCCTGAAACATGTAATTTTCTGTTCAGCAAAGGTTTATTACATCTTGAATTAAAATTTTGGTCAAAATAAAGGAACAAAAGAGTGAGAAAAAGGGAAGTGGGAAAGAATGGCAAGACAAACTGATGGTTCATCTTTACAAGAGTCAATTGCCCAATGTTCATCTGCAATAGAAGCAAAATCTAGGTTCAAACCACTAGTTTAAATCTTACACTAGATCCTAATTCTCCTGTACTGCAAATAAACACTAAAGATTTTTAGCTATGTTAGGCTTTCCTTGGATTATTCATTAAAAAGTGGAGGGGGAAAAAGAGATGAATACCATGTTGTTATAGAATGAAACCAGTTATAAGTTCTTGAAATACATTACCCCACAATATTCATGGTTTTGAGTCAGGTCAGGGCTCAGCCCAGTGACTCACCCATGTGCTAAATATTTAATAACACCCTGCAGATCATGGCCTAACTCATTCTAAAGGTACACTTAAACAAAGAGTCTGCTGTCTTTAGCTTCCCTCTTACTCTTAAAAGCTTCACAAATTTTCTCAGAGACAAAGCCTCATACTCTATCTCCCTCCCCTTCCAGCAGTGTTCACCTTCCCAGAGGCCAGTCCCTACTTGTCGCTCTATTCTGTGCCACGCAACACGTTCGTCACTTTGCAAAGTACATCTCTCTCTGTGCTCCTTCTTGCAAATTCTGTGCCTCAACTCATGTGCAATTACAGTGCTCAACTGACTCTGATTGGAGTGTCCGTGGAGTCACTTGAAAAATCTCAGCAGCTGTAAATGCAGATTAGCTGCCCAATTATCTGATCCCATGGTGTATGCAATTATTTTAAGGTAACTTATATGTGTTTATGTCATTTTTAAGTGCCCTGGAAATAAAACAGATTTGATAGATAGATAGATAGATAGATAGATAGATAGATAGATACATACATACATACATACATACATACATACATACATACATACATGACATTGTTAAGACCTAGTAGTGAAAAAAAATACCAAGAAAGCCATGTTAAAGGCAAGAAAACCTAGAATCATTTAGAAGATCCTTAAAAGAAAGTTCAGTGACTTTGTATAAATTGTCCTCTGTGTTAGTCTTAGAACATACAAACAACAATTAATACACTCCTGGGTGTATTTACACTCCTGCTATTTACATAAAAGAAACTGCTAATCCAATAACTGCTCTCAAAAGATATTTTTCTTCAATATTGACTGTGCTGAATAACATTGCAGTTAATATTATTGGAATGATGATGAGGTCTTGAACCACATCAAGGCATTAAGTGTTATATTTATATATACAGATAATACATGCCTGTACCATTACACTGATCATTACTAATCCTATTGCAACACACAGGATAAACAAAAAATATCCCTATATTGCCAAATCTTTTGATCACTCAATAGCTTTCCAACAGTATTTTTTCAGTCAGGTTACAGTTTTCAACCTAAATGAAAATTGGCAAGTTTTGTTTCCTATGGGAATGGAAAAATTTCACTGTATTACAGATCAGAAATGAAGGCATTCATTTAAGTAAGTAGGAATTGAGCTATAACATGCTGTATCATTTTTTTGTAAGCTTGCAACAATCGCCTACAAAGGTTTGCATGTCAGTAGCATAACTGTCCAAGACCTTATTTTCTACTGAAAACATTCAAAAAAACCTCCTAGAGTTGCTCATGTTTCACACACTCCGATGCTTTTGAATCACTTTTTTCTTATTAGTGTCAGTTGTGCCATCTCATAGATTCTAAAGCCATATAACATGGAAAAATCAATTTGATCTTCTAGGCAACTTATGACACAGTATTTTGCTCAATAATTCTTGCACTCTCCTTAGCAGTTCATGCTTACATTGAGCATGTCTACAAACATTTCATCTCAGTTTAAAGACTCAAAGTGATGAAAAATCAATCACATCCTTGGCAATCTGTTGTAAAACAGTTATATGCCAATCTCTCCATTGCTCAACCTTTTCTGAATTAAATTTCAAGATGCTGTACTTCATGAATATTTTGTGACATTAAAAGCATTTTTTAGCTAAAATATCTTTAGCATATGTAGATAGTCATTGGCCAAAGTAATTTTTCACTCCTTCTGTTTTACAAGAGAATTACCTTGAAAATCTGGATATGCTTATCAAAGCTGAGGTTTGTTGAGTATGACACAATTCTGTGTTGATTGCTACAGGCTGGTATTCATTGCTGTGGCAGCCCCCAGGTTGGGATATAGCCACTTGCTCAGAAAAAGCTTATTTTTTGTCACAAATTATATAAGGCTGAGATTAGTAAATAAAATAAATCCTACCATAATAAATGTGAAGACCAGGTAGTATATGTATGTTCAACTAAAAAATCAAACCTTTGTGCTACTCCAGAAGTGCTGCAGTCATAACAAAGGAGGTGTATAATTCTGCTTTATCTTGAGTTCAGTACAAGGGCGATGCTGTTGCAGGCTTCTGAACTAAGGAGGGATCACATCTAGTAGTTATATCTCTACATGTCTGTAGAGACACACTCTGAAAGAATCATAGAATCATAGAACGGCATGGGTTGGAAGGGACCCCAAGGATCATAAAGCTCCAAACCCCCTGCCACAGACAGGGCCACCAACCTCAGGCCTGGGTATACACAAGGTTGCCCAGGGCCCCATCCAACCTGGCCTTGAACACTTCCAGGGATGGGGTATCCACCACCTCTCTGGGCAGCCTGTTCCAGCACCTCACCACTCTTTCTGTAAAAAACTTCCCCCTAATATCCAATCTAAACCTTCCCTCCTTTAGCTTTAAACCATTCCCCCTTGTCCTGCTATTATCTGCCCTTTTAAAAAGTTGATTCCCCTCCTGTTTGTATGCTCCCTTCAGGTACTGGAAGGCTGCGGTGAGGTCCACCCGCAGCCTTCTCTTCTCCAGGCTGAACAAGCCCAGCTCCCTCAGCCTCTCCTTGTAGGGCAGGCGCTCTAGCCCTCTAATCATCTTTGTGGCCCTCCTCTGAACCCTCTCCAACAGTTCTACATCTTTCTTGTATTGGGGGCCCCAGATCTGGACACAGTACTCCAGGTGGGGCCTCACGAGGGCAGAGTAGAGAGGCACAATCACCTCCCTGTCCCTGCTGGCCACACCTCTTCTGATGGAGCCCAGGATCCCATTGGCCTTGCGAGCTGCAAGAGCACACTGCTGGCTCATGTTAAGTTTCTCATCCACGGTGACACCCAGGTCCTTCTCAGCAGGGCTACTCTCAAGGAGCTCTTCTCCCAGTCTGTATCTATGTCTGGGATTCTTCCGGCCCAAGTGCAACACCTTACACTTGGCAGTGTTGAACCTCATTAGGTTCACCTGGGCCCATCTTTCCAGCCTGTCAAGATCCCTCTGGATGGCTTCCTTTCCTTCTAGGGTGTTGACCACACCACTTAGCTTGGTGTCCTCTGCAAACTTGCTGAGGGTGCACTCAATCCCATCATCGATGTCATTGATAAAGATGTTAAAGAGAACCGGTCCCAAGACAGACCCCTGGGGGACACCGCTTGTCACCGGCCTCCACCTGGACATAGACCCATTGACCACCACCCTTTGGCTACGGTCTGTTAACCAGTTTCCTATCCACTGGATGGTCCACCCATCAAATCCACATCTCTCCAGTTTAGAGATAAGGATGTGGTGGGGGACTGTGTCAAAGGCCTTGCACAAGTCCAGGTAGATGACATCAATTGCCTTCCCTTTATCTACCAATGCTGTCACTCCATCATAGAAGGTCACCAGATTGGTGAGGCATAACCTTCCCTTGGTGAAGTCGTGCTGGCTGTCCCGGATCACATGCTCTTCCCTCATGTGCTCCAGCATGTCATCCAGGAGGATCTGTTCCATGATCTTCCCCGGCACAGAGGTGAGGCTCACCGGCCTGTAATTCCCTGGGTCTTCCTTGCTCCCTTTCTTATAAATGGGAGTGACAAACTAAACTAAAGAGCTTTCCAAATCCCAGAAAGCTACTCATAGGAAGTCTGTAACAGAGAACAAAGTTGAATCCAGGACAGTGAAATCCAGGCTTACTCAACATTAAGGTAAGCATTCTTGCTTTAATGTGATGTAAGCGCAAACTATGTAATGTAGGTTGGTTAAATATATTTTCATTTACTCACAGAAATGTTGGTTGGAACGAATCACTGAAAGTCATCTAGGCCAATCTTCCACTCACAGCATGACTTACATCAAGACTAGATCAGGTCAACAGTGGCTTTATCTGCTTTAGTTTGTCTATTTTCTCTCACCTTGATTTAAAAAGCAATAAAAAACCCAAAGCAACAAAAAATCCCTACAGAAATTTTTTTTTCCATTTACATTTTTCTTTATTTTGGAACATTCAAAAAACCCCTTCAAATTAGAGAAAGGCCAAAATATATTTGAGAAATCTCCAAGAAGTTCCTGATAACTTCTGGGTTTTGGTGACAAGAATATTTACTAAAATTGCTGCAATAAACTAAAGTGTTACAGCATCTCAGAGAAGATGTTCTGAACTAACCTTTCATTTCCACAGCTCTATTTAAAACATTTGCCACAACAACCAGAAATCTGACTTGGCTGGCCCTGTGTGGAGCCAGGAGTTGGACTCAATGCTCCTTTGGGTCCCTTCCAACTCAGGATGTTCTATGATTCTATACTTTTATGGCACCTTTAGCAGAAACTGCATAGCATAAGTATGCCATAAGGGTAAGATTTTCTAGGAGACCAGTGTCACTGAGGATCCCAATTCCATTTAGACTTCCCATAGGAAAATCACCTTATCATCAACTAAACAAAATTGAACTAGTTCTGGTCCCAAAGCTTCTCATGAGCTATGTACCCTGCCGGGATGGACACACAGCTTCCTGTATCTCACCAACCCCTTTAGCATTTGCTCAAGTTCCCCTGCAGTATTACTGTACACAAAATTTCACAAACCCCACTGTAAAGCCTCAGTGAAGAGCTGTGCATTCTTGCATTCAGTTGCATTAACGTTAATCTGCAGAATTAAAAAGTGGTTTGTGTGCTCCTTTGTCCACAGCCATTGCAAGTGAAGGCGATCAAAACATTCCATTTGAGGAAGATATGAGAGAAGTTCAGCAGCCCTGGGAATATAAATTGCCTTGGCAGCCACATAACATTTCATAAATGCATGTTATGTCTGACAAGCACTAAATTTGCTGTTTGAATGCTGAGTCCTGATACACACCTTGAGGAGATGGTACAGATCCTGGGTTGCTCTTTTCATGAAGGGGTTAATTTCCACCAGAAAAAGGGAGATTTGTAATATTTAGCTTCAGGCCTTCCATGTACCTTTTCACTATTTGAGGAATAGTCCAATGCAAAATCCTAAAGATTTTGTTATTTCAGGATATTTGTTCTCATCTATTCCTAACCTTTCTGTTGGCAAATGGTGGGAGTAATCTTATGGGATAAAATTCTCTACTGTTACAGCAGGGGCACTACATTGAAAGGTTGCTAGGGCATCAGCACATGATAATTTGGCCTTTTTGTCATTTCTACTAAGCTTAATGAAAATGGCAGCGTTAACCCTGCTTACTCGAGGCATTTAACTTTGTGCCTAAGCTGGGAACCTGAGTACTGTGTGGAGCAGGGAGTGAGGGAGGCTCCCAAGGCATCTGTTCTCAATAGCTTGCTAAAGGCTACCTTTACTACAAAGGGTCTCTGGGGTCCAAACACAGGCATCCAAATCAAAGGCCTAAAATTACCCCCTAGCCCCAGTATATCCAATTTTTCTGCACTTCATAATGCCAGGCTATATGCGACATTGTGATCTGAGCCACACCACACAAAGGTGCTCCAAGCCACAGCCATCAGTCACACAGCCTGTTGCTCACGGAAAACTCTGCTGCCTTGGTAAAATATAATGACCTGTAATTGTGTTTGTGGAGGACTGTAATTAGCGATGAACCAAAGCTGGGAAATCGTGTAGGTGAATTATAGTATATAGAATTATAGGGCCTGTTCTTTCTGCCATTTGATTTTGCAGGAACAGAGTAGACGCAGTCCCACTCCTCAGCCCCCAGTGAGCGGGGCAGAAATCGAATCTTACGCCATTGGAATTGTTGCTGCTCAGCAAGCACAAAACCTGGAGAGGTGGAGAACGTCACAACCTAAGAATAACTTAAAGCTAGGATGTTTCCAGGGACAAAAGAGACCTGAACGCATTTGGGTAAGAGAGAGGATTAAAAGTGAGTATGCCATATTCTGAGCAAGTACTAAGGTATTGCGCAGGAACTGCAGCATAATACTGAAAACTCAATTTTAAAAGTAACTGTTCCTGCTTCTGCTTTAGAAGGAAAGAAAAGGTGCCATTCCTACAGAAGGAGTCAGTGATGAGAGTCTCAAGCGGGGAGACGCCCCTACCTGCCACCCTGCATGAGGCTTCTCAGCCCTGGGGAGAAATGGCATACAATCGGCATCCTACTTCCAGCGTTGCTCCCCGGGCTGACCTTAGTCAGCCTCCAAGTCGATGCACTGTATTTCAGCTGCTCTTAGCTTCCAGCACTCTGCTATTTTGGGGACTTTAGGCATATATGTAGGTATGGGGGATTTCACCACAACAGCAAAGTGCCAGAATTGCAAAAGCAGCAGTAAAAAACTAAAGTCCTGCTATTTTCCCATGTCATGAAGGAGAGCGCTATTGTGAGAGTCAGAGCTGGAGCATTAAACGTTGCAAGGAGCTCAGAAACCATAATGATTAGAGGCTATAAAAGAGCAACAAGGCCTGCTCAGTTGCAAGTCATTTGGTTTTGAAGCATCTGAACTGGCCTATGCCTGTAGTAACTGCAGTGGCAGTTTTCTGTGTCAATGCTTAGCACCGGATAATTCAGTTTAAAGTTAAATGAGCAGAGAATAATGTGACAGTTTTCTTTTCCAAGATGTTTAACATTTAATTGTGAATGTTAACTAATAACTTATATTTGATTTTTTTTATTCATGAAATGTTTTTCACAAGATCTCAGTTTCAATTGCAGCCTTCTAAATATGGTTCTATGTTATAGCAGTGGTACCTGCTGAAAGCAAAATTTTCCATGTTTGGGGAAAAATAGTATTGTATAACTGACAATTACTCCTCAGGCACAGAGACCTATTAACTTTTTCATTGGAGTTACAGTGTTGGTCATTTCAATGCGTAATTGGAGATATACTGGAGATCTATGGGGAACATGAATTCATGTGATTGAAACCTTGGCCTTTTTTCAAGCTGTGAAATGCTTATATGAAGGAACATTATTATTATGAATATGTGTGCTTGAATTGTAAGATCTCAGGGTGTAATCTCAGAGTTTGGTAGGCATATATGAGATAGTGATACAAGAATACATGTGACTTTATTGCCTGAATAAACAGATGATGAAAGTAGTGATTTACTTTTCACGGTATTTTTGTCTCTTAGCAACCTCAATTGTTTTCATCATAGTGCTTTTATGTTTGAGTTATGCATCAATTTACTGTACTTGAAAGTGGGTATTACTATAATCTTTCAGGTTATAAACTGTTCTTTTGGGCTACAAACTAATTACAAGGGAGCCTGCCACTTTCTGTATCTTTGAAATGTTAGATCTGATCTAAATGTTTCTAAATGTTAAATCATTCTCTTATTGGAGTATTAACAGGGTTGGATAACCTGAGAGACATCTTTCCTGGAGAATTTAGTCTCAGACCTTGAGTCTGCATAAATGAAAACACACAAATTTTCACATATTCTTTGCGCATCAGCTTTTGATCTGAATTTTGAGAAAATATGTTTCATGGTTCTTTTTATTAGACATAGACACTGACTACTTTTGTGCTTTGGCTTTCTGTACAACAACTTTTCTTTGGAGATTTTTTATTAATTTACCTCAGGAAGATTAACCTGACATAGCCTAAAAGTTGTACCAGTTGGATAGGAAGCTCGGTCACTAATTTTCTTATGTGAAGTTATAAGAACCAGGTCCATCCCAAAAACTGCAAGAGAAGGAAAAATAAAAGACAGTGCTGGCAAAGCTTCAGGTTTGCATTGATTTTCTCCTCAAAGGAAATCAGCTCAGATGACATCCATGAAAATATATCAGAAATATGAGAACTCTCAGGTACATTTCTTAATATTATTTCTGTCCTCCTTTTAAAATAATTTATTCTTTTTGAATTATTAAAATCATACAGAATAATATTTCTAGTTATGGAAAAAGTATGGTCTTGCTAAAATGGGAACCAGAAAAGATTATAATAAAATTTGACTAATCTAAAATGGAACATTTTTTACTCCTGTAATTAGGTCCAGATCACTGAGAAAATATTCTTTCTTTTTTTCCTACACCTATAATTACACTTCTTCACAAGTTTCACTAACAAAATCTTATGAAAGAATAAATAAGGACACTGTTCTCAAAGTGTGTGCTTCGGTATCTAAGCTATACATTCAGCTCCTTTCACCTACAACAGCATAAGTAGACTATGAGGGATCAAAAAAAGGATAATAAACATTTGGGTAAATAAGAAACACAGACATATTAAAATGTAAAAGTCCATGCGTTTATCACATGTGAAGAAAATGAAACCCTCTTTTTTTGGTTTTCTAATTTTACATCTATTGCTTAATGATGGGATGTACAGACTACTTCTGCTGTGTTATGCATTAAAACACCAAATATATTGTGCTGGAAAACTTAATGGAACCAAACATCCAAGACTGGCTGAGGTGGGAAGAGACCTCTGGAGATAGTATTGTCCAACACCCTGCTCAGAGCAGGGTCAGCTACAGCAGCTGTGACCCACAGCCATGTCCAGGTGACTTTTTTAATATCTCCAAGGACTAAGGCACCACAGCCTCTCTGGGAAACCTGTTTCATTTTTTGACCACCCCAAGCATAAACACCTTTTTTCTTATGTTTCAATAGAATTTCTTTTATAATAAATTGTGCCCATTGCCTCTTGTCCTCTCCCTGGACATCACAGAGAGGGTCTGCCTCTGTCTTCTTTACTAACTCCCGTGAGATATTTATACACACTGATACAAGCCCCCTGAACCTTCTCTTCTCCAGGCTGAAATCTAGGAGCTCTCAGGCTCTTCTCGCATGTGCTCTCTGGAATTACTCCAATATGTTAACATCTCTCTTGTACTGGGGAGTGCAGTATTAGATCCAGCACTTCAGATGTGTCTCACCAGAGCTGGGCAGAGCTGGTGGATCACCTTCATTGACCTGCTGGCAGGACCTCTGTCTGATGCAGCCCAGGAGGCTGGTGGCCTTCTTTGCCTCAAGGGCACACTGCTGGTTCATGGACAACATGGTGTTGACCAAGATCTACAGGTTCTCTCCTACAACATTGCTTTGCAGCCAGCTGGCCCCAGCCTGTCCTGGTGCCTAGGATTCCTTCCCAGGAGCAGGACATGTACTCTCCCGTTGCTAAACTTCATGAGATTCCTGTTGGCCCATTTCTCCAACCTGCTGAGGTCTGAATGGCAGCACACCCATCTGATTTATCAATCACTCCTTTCAATTTTGTATCATCTGCAAATATGCTGAGTCCATTTGTCTCATGTAACCAAGCCAGTTACTTCATAATAGAAGGCTGACAGTTTGAGCAGTCATGATTTCCCCTTTATAAATCCATGCTGACTACTCCAAATCACATTCTTGTCCTTAATATGTTTGGAAATGGTTTCTGACGAGATGTCTCAGCAGTGGAGCTTTTGGCACTGCGGACTTGCCACCCGTGGATGTGGTTGAATGTAGTTCTGAATCACAGTACTAAAATAATAATGAAACTGAAGACTGAAACACATCATGCCGCAGTTCAGACTGATGGCCTGTCACAGATGTTCTTGCACTGTAGGTGGGATGTACTTGAGCAGTTCTCTTGGTGCATGTACTGATCATAAGCACTTCATCACTAGTGCAGAGTACTTGATTCAAATATAGCTGTGAATATCAAAACAAGCAAGCAGTTCATTAGTGTAAATGCAGAGGAGGCATCATCTTATCATGGGACACTGGTTGTTTTGAAAACTGAGAATATAGTTAGAATTTATTATTTAAACTCCTTCAGTCAGGAACTGTGTTTTCTTGTTTATCTTAACACACAATTTTGCAAAAGGCCTCAAGAGTTATTGCTCCCTAAAATAATTTATTTAGGCAGTAATGTGGAAAGTCGAATCTTTCTTTTTAGAGAAGGGATTTCAAGTTACACTGAGAATTATAAAAAACTCTTTGGGATTGTTTAGAAACTGCCGTTCAGGGAAAAGCATTGACAAACCGTAAATACAGGATTAAAAGTAGTAGCTGCCAGTAAAAAGATTACAGTTGATAGAAAAGGGACTGCAGTTTAAAAAAATTAAAATTAAATATGCAAAAGGCTATACAGGCCTATAGAAAAGAAAATAGAATTTTGTTTTCAGCCACTGCTTTCACGTAAGAACAGCAAAGCTTGTACTACTGATGAGGCATAGCTGTCAAGTGATTAGGCTTTGAAACATTGAGGTAGGTTTTTCTAGTCAATAGAATCAGATAAGAATAACAGGTAACCAAGTAAAGAAACCTCTTAAAATAGCTTGCGCAGCATGTTTGTTTAGATGGGAACAAACCCTGAAACAAACAAAAGACAAACAAGACAGGTAAAACCAAAATTAACTGACCTGGGTAAAAAGAAGACAAATCTAAGCAGAAAGAAGGATAAATGTTAAAATATAACTTATTGATTATCTTTTGATGTGAAATTAAGATATGCATTCCTACATCTGCCATAAATGGTTCCAAAGCTCTCTATTGGAATACTTGTTCATTTCTATTCAACCAGGTTGTCTCTCATCTGGACACAAATTTCTATTTTTGAAAGATGTCATTGCTTTTAAGAATATCTCTTATTTTACAATTTAGGTATATGAAAAAAATTCTTCCTTATGTCAGGAACACCTTCAGTTATGCATATTGACTTTTCATGTTCTCTATTATGCAGCTGGCAGCATATTTTCTATTAAATTTAGTACAATAAGTAAATAAGTTTGTCAGCTCATCCCTCAACTCTGAAGCACCCAAATACTGTATAAGCAAACATATTATTAACTCAGTGTCCTGGTTCTGGCCAGGCCAGAGTCAACCTTCCCAAGCAGCCAGTACAGGTGAGCTGAGGTTATGTGACTTTGATGGAAAGACTGCAACACAGGTTCTCTTGGACTGAGAATCAGAATGATGTACATTACTAGCTAGAAATAACAGAGATAGACTTTGCTTACTGATGAGAATTTAGGAATATATATTAACACATATTAACTGGGGTCAACTTGCATCTAAAACCAGAGCTATATAGTGTCTCTCCATACATTTCATAAAAAAAAATTGCTTAGTCAGCTGATCTGCAAACACATACTTTGACTAGTTGATGAACCAACATGAAGGCATGAACCCTCATGGTGCCCATTTAGACATGGGCAACATGCATACAACCCTTGGCTGGCCAAAGAAATTATTTCAGGAGTTATGTGACCAACCTGTACCAGGAGATGCAAGCTTGCTACAGAGGCAAAGTAGTTCTGTGATGCCATAACAATAGGCAACTTTGTACCAAAATGAAACAAGCTATCAAGCAAGAAGAATATACGATGAATTGACAGATTTGTTTAAAATTTGTTTAAAACCCATCTAAAGTCTGGACTGGTAGTAAAATAAGAGGGAGTAGCAACTGTAGTACTTATCTGTAAGAAAAAGGGGAGGGAAGCAGTGGAAAAAGACCGATTACTGTAACATGGTTATGTGCAAATACACATGTGGAGGGGAGGGAAAGAGTGGTAAGAATGTGCTAGAAAATGGGAAAAAATGGAAAATTACATAATATACTATGTAATATTACTAAAAGTACAGAGCCAAACTAATCTGATTATTTTTGTTTAAATAAATTCTTTTCTAGACAAAAGAAACACCGGTATTTTGCTTATCCAAAACTTCAAATAAAGATTTAATAGGTGAAAAATAGGGGGGGAAAAGTGTTTAAGGTGGAAAAAAAATGAGGTTCACTGTAAGAACTGAAGAAGAGATGTAAAAGACTGAGATACAGTGATTGGAGTTTTTTACTGGTGAAGTAATTCTGTGTTTCTGTGAAGCCACAATGAGAATAATTTTTAATATTTTCACTTTGGCTTAGAAGTTGTGGCCTTGAAGTTTCCTGTTGAGACAGTTAGACGACACTGTTAATCAAAAAGAGGCCTGATACAGGAAAAGCAAGTGCTTTAAAGTTAATGGTATTAAGATAGCATGAAATATTGCTCTAGAACATCCAAATCATGAATAGGATTAATAAATGTGACTTTTACTTCAGTGGGGGAACTCAGATGTAATTTTTCACGTAAGAGAGATCTAAATATCTAAATCAAATCTTGGGGTGAAGGTGAGTCACCAGTCTTTATACCCATAACAGAAGAAATGCAATTCTAGACTACAGTGGTCAAAGTGTTTCCTGCAGAGAAACAGAAGTACGGGTGATTGAGTCACTGCAGGCTCATTTCAGTTCCATAAACTCAAGCAGTCATTTGCAATGCACTGACACTAGCACAGTGTAGAGAGGGACATTTTCCTCCCTGGTCTGGCTGGCCATGCCATGCTTGATGCACCCCAGGATATGGTTGCCCCTCTTGGCAGTGCTTTATAGCCCAGGTCTTGGCTTTGAATGATTTCATTTAAATTGCCATAGTTTTTCACCTATTAATTATCTGGTTTAGTGGTTGTGCCTCAAAGCTACCAGAACAAAAGATTACCATGCTGGAGACTATATAAAAAGAAAGCCTGTAAGGCTATGGATGGATGCTGACAAGAAGGTGAACAGGAGAGAGGTCAAAGATAGAGATGCCAGGAGAAGAAAGGGTAGCTGTTACTGCAGAAAATCCTCACATATTCAAATCCACTTTCAATGGTCACAGTATCTGCTTCCACCACCTGATGTTACTCACTGATTTATGACAAAACCCCAACCAAACAAAATGCAAAAACTCCACCAGACTCTGGCAGACAAGGGTGGATGGGGATGAGAAAGGGTTTCCCCAAGCACAAAAAGGGCTTCCTTGTGCAGTTATTTGTCTGAGGAAGTCTATAAGTAATTGCATTTTAATTGGACATAATCTTACTGGAACAGGGAATAGCAAATATAGCAAATTAAATAAATAAAATCAAACTGCTCCCTAATTGCTTTCTTACAATCTCAAGAAGGAATTCACAGTTAGATTAGGTTGTTTCAAGCAATTACATTAAAGACTTCCCAATTCAGAAGAGAATCCAGCTGGCACTTCAAAAGCAATATTGACTTTGCAGTGCAAAATGTAACATGCTCCTGCTTTTGTTTTGTCCTTTTTTCCTTTTTCTTTTTTTTTTTAGAGGAAGGAAGCACAAAAAGAAGTGTTATATCCCACATCAGTACTTGCTAGTGCATGCTTCAAACCACGCCACGTGGCAAAGTCATATCAGAATACACCTTCTAGTATATCAGTGCTTTTTCTAGGCTTGCAGAGTAAATGTTTTGATATCTTTATTTCACATCTACTTCTAAACCTAGTTTTCTAAAACTGATGAATCTAGTTCATTCCCATCTTGGTCATTTTCCAGCATACTGTAAGACCTAAGAACTAGAGGCTGATTTACCAGGATTAGCTGAGCTGTTCGTTTCAGCTGTCCGAACAGAAAAGCATTGAAAACATCCACATTCCTCTCTAGAAACTCAGTGAGTGAAGTGGCCTGACAGATTCATGTGCTACTCCAGCAAGGACAAAAACATGCCATGGTGTAGAAAAGGTGCTTTAATGGAAAGAATAGCACTAGTAAAGCTTATAAGAAATTACAATGTACCAGAGGACAATATACAGGTTTTACAGAGAGATAATTACTGTTCACTCTACTGCTGGAAGAGAGCAAACAGGACTATGAGATCCTTCTAAAACCTATTCATACATAGAAGGTATAATTTGTCTTAAATCAGAAGAAATACAAAATCATTTAAGGGAATAATCTCAAATTTTTAAAAATTCTCACCTCAATTTTAAACCTGAATTACTTTTCAGTGACCATATTTTCTCTGATTTATTGCACCTTAAGAACAATAGGGAAGAAGTAATGTTTGTGACATTAAATAGAGACATAAAAGACCTAATTTTCATATCTGATCATGCCAAGATTTCACAGAATCACAGAATTGTAGGGGTTGGAAGGGAGCTCCAGAGATCATTTGGTCTAACCTCCCTGCCAAAGCAGGTTCCTTAGGACAGATCACACAGGTAGGCATCCAGACAGGTCTTGAATATCTCCAGGGAAGGAGACTCCACAACCCCCCTGGGCAGCCTGTCCCAGGGCTCTGTCACCCTCACTGTGAAAAGGTTCTGCATATTTGTGCAGAACTTCCTGTGCTCCAACCTGAGGCCATTGCCCCTTGTTCTGTCCCCACAGACCACTAAAAAGAGGCTGGCCATTTCCCCCTGTGTCCCACATTTCAGATATTTCTAAGCATTAATAAGATCCCCTCACAGTCTTCTTTTCTCAAGGCCGAACAGCCCCAGTTCATGCAGTCTTTCTTCGTTGGGGAGATGCTCCAGGTCCTTAAAAAAAATTTCTTGCATAAATTCCAGAAAACTTTCATTTTTCAGGGGTTCTGCTAACCATATCTTTCTTGGGGAATATTCTGGAAGTGGATATATAGCACAGCAATAGGCAAATAAAGAAATTCAGAAGAAAATGCATATTCCGATAATCACTGAAGTACACACCTTTGTATTTCCAGACCAAGAAAATAAAGTTGTTCTCAAAAATCATGATGATTCTATATCAGAAATTAAAATTATTTAGTAGCATTTACAATCATCTGTATCCATTTTCTCCCCTCTGAAGTTAGATGGAAAGGTAGGCTCCAGCATTACTGCCCGAGCAATGCAGTCACTCCAGCAATTACACAGGACAGATGGCAATTGAAAAAACTATGGAAAATTAGTAGGAAATACAGAGAAGGTAAAAACGTCTTCCCTATGGTCCAGGAAATCAAAACTATAATAATGCACTAGAAAGGCCAAATGTCCAGCTGGGCTCTCTCACTAAGCCCGTTCCTACTGGCAAAGGACTGACTGGCATTTTGAGAAGGGAAGAAGATAAACAGTTTATATCTGAACTGCAGTTTCTTACAGAGGTGGAAAAAAAGAAAGGAAAAGAAGAAAAAATTATATTGTAAAAGGCATTCTCCCTCCATTTAAGCACCTAAATCAAATTTGTCCACAAGTTCAGATTCTGTACTGCAAAATTCTAGGCAATGTGCATCTCTGGGAATGAAATCCCAGATGATTTGTTCGGTTGTGAACTCATATCCCTGGCACCTCACTTTGAGATGAAAGGAATCTTTTTTAAACCAACACAAGCAAGAACAAGCGGCTTGTGTAGCTTAGCTGAAACTGAAGCCTCCTGGATTAGAAATATTTATAATATTTTATAATGTTAAGATCCACAAGATCCTCTTGTTACCTTGCTTCCTGCGTAGTCAACGACACCAGTGAGGTTTATGTCCACAATCAAGAATTTTTTCTGCATGAAGTCAATTTTTTTTTATATATATACAGCCTCTTTTCTGGTATTTATTGATGTCATTGTTTCATAATTGTTAGCAATTTATCATTTATAATTAAAATTGTAACCGTAGTCTGCTGAGCCAATATCTGCTCTTTATTAGTTTAATTAAGAATTATTGTCATTCCTTCACTGGGCAGAATTCTCTAAACTGACAATTTGTAACACCTGGATTTTTCTTTGAGATAAACTGCAGGTATGCTGTATAAGCTATGCAAATCGCTTTTACCACACATGGAAAGATATTTTATTTTTCTATAATTTAAGCTTCTCTTGCCTCATTACTTAATCATCCTGAAAAAACTGCATTCATCAGGAGAGTACCACTTAGGCTGCTGCTGTGACTCCAGCAAGAGCACATCCATGGTGCAGAAGAAATCCTCCCGTTGGCATTGGCAGGGTTTTGTATGATGCGCAGCAGCGTCAGCCTGTTCCCTTCGCTGAGGGGGATGGAGCTGTGATGTAGGTGAGAGACAGGGTCATTCCCTCCCTGGCACCCAGCACACACGCTGTGCCGGACTGAAGGAGGGCTCAGGGCCAGGGGGGCAAACCCCGCATGGGGGATTTGCAGGCACCACTTAGCCCTGCACTGACTCCCTCCTGCCCCCTCCAACAGCCACGCCGTGCACATTCCAGGGTTTAGGCTGAAGGGAAATGCAGAGACAAGGTGAGATGGGGAGAGGCAAGTGTCGTATCTAGCACCCTCCTTTACAGAGAGGGCACTGTGTTTCCTGGAAAGGCTACACCAGGAAGGGTGAATGGCAATCTAGAATTTGGGGTTTAATTATTATTAAAAACTCCCATATGTCACTTCCATAGATCTTTCCCCAGCATGTTTCACTCCAGTGATCCAACTCCTGAAATACTAAACATACCTGATCACTTTTTTAACATGGTTGTTCATCTGAAACAAGGCTGCACCACAGACTTTCCTCCCAGAGTTTGCACGATCTGCACGAGACACATTCTTTTAAGATTCTAGAGACAAGTGGTAAAAGTCTCTGTCCTGTAACTTTTAAATAGAATGTTGGTATTGGCTGATATACAGAGATAAAATCTTTTATTATGAGTGCCTGATTTTTTTGAGATAGCTGAGGAAATCAGAACCCACACTTCATCCACACTACCATGACCAGATGCTAGTGGCAGAATTCATTTTTCCAACCATGGGTACCTAGTACCATTTGAGGTGCTCTAGCAATATCGAAAAACCTCCACCAAGGACTGGCAAATTGATGCAGAACCCACTAGAAATCTGTACCTTGCTGGGGTCCAGGCAAAATAAATCGTTGTGCTCACAATGGCATTACATATTTATGAGTAGGGACGTGAGTCCTGCACAACGTATATCTCCTTTGGGTATTGGAGACATTCACATGGGGTTTGCAGTTATGAAACATGACTTTTAAGTAACCCATATCTCACTGGAGAGGTCTAGATACTTGGTCTAGATGCTTATACATGAGTAACCAACCTAAACTACAAAACTCTGTTGACTCTAACAAGACCTTAGACAACATCTGCATAAGCAAACATTTACAGACTTTTTAATTGTGGTATTTTAATTGGAGACTAAATCCCATCCTCAATGGCTCGTATTGCTGTAGAGCGATGGCAGCATCCCTAGAGGCCCTGAACAGGCTTGTGTCCTGTTTCCTGGACTGACCACAGTATCTTCCCCAGTTGCTTCAATGTCCTGCCAGTGATGGCACTTTAGAGGAAGCTAAGAGCCTCACCTTTATCTAACCTACCTTTTTCCCAGCATTATTAAGAAATTTTTCTTTCCCAGATGATATTTATCTGTATAATCACATCCTCTATGCAGCCCTACTCTTAGCTGTTTATCTTCTCCATAGTGCTAATATCACTGTTTCTGGCACAATTCTTGCCAGTTCACTTTTCTTTATTCAACTCCAAGTTCGTAAATGTTGTGCGTGCTGGCAGGCTGCCTGTCTGGCTTTTGCTGCAGCATAACCTTTTGCCTCCAGGCTTAATTCTTTTGAATTAAGGGCACTGCTTCAATCCCCCAGTCCACACTGTGCACACTGCTGTCATTTTCAAAGCCAGCCAAATAATACAATCCATTGCTGATATTACCTTCTCTTCTCTCCAATCTCACCGCCCTACCCAAAAAATGCTAAACTAGTCCTGGAGCCACACATGGCACATACATGCTGGCTCTGAGCTCTCTTTTACCTCAGGTCATTTGTCTTCTGTTGCATGTCACCTGTCTCATGTACAGTGTCAGAGCCCTCCCCATTCCACATCAGCTTCATGCTGAAGGAAGAACTGGGAGTGTCTCAATTTTCTTGGCAAATGCTAATTACTCTGAAGGGTTAATTCTATTTTCTAGTGGGAGTCTGCATATCTGCCTCTCCTGTGGGCATCCAAACCAAATCTAATTATTTAGCCACAACACTGTCCTAATGACTGAGAGCTGTTAAGAATAATTGTTAAAAAATCTACTCCAGAAGCTTAGCTACCCTCCAACTTCTTGCTTTTATGCTGCAGCCCACCGGTGGCAGATTCAGAGTGACGTGAATAAATCTTCTCCACATTTCATGAATGTCAAAGCCAGCAGAGCTTTTACCCTCACCAGTCTTTCTCTCAGGGTGTTGTTTTCATCACCACAAAGCTTACTCCCTATTATTTCTTATTGAACAATTTTAAAAAGGCATTTCACCACAGGAGCATGACTCATTTCCATCTAAAATAATTTGTCCTGAACATATCTCAAGGTATTATGTAGCAAAAAATTTCCAGGCTGTTGATTCTACAAAGTACAGACAGAACTGCTTAAAAGCTTTACTGTGATAGGGTCGCACATCCTGTGAAATGAAGTGTTGGTATCATCCTGTTTACGTATCTTTAGATCTGGCATGGTTATAATAGTTTAACTTCACCTACCCATGACTATGTCCCAGTTAATAGCAGAGTTTAATTACTTAACCATTTAACAAAGGTGTTCCGATTAGCGTCCACAAAGGCACTTTACATCAAACTCCTACTTTTGATCCTCTGATGAGGAGGTAGTAGATGTGTCATTCCCTTGCATCCCCCATTTAGCATGCAAGTCCTGGTCCCCAAACAGCCATCTGTTTGCAAAAAACATCTCTGTGTTGAGGCATCATGTTGCCAGTTTGTGCGGTGAGTACAGAAGGCAATAATTTGCCACAACATGATCCAGAGTGAAGTCTCATAAAAAATATGTACCTCATATTTATTACACAATATAGCGACAGAGATTAAAAATCCCATTTTACAGATGCTTTGGATATTTTACTCAATCAAGGGCAGGTGATAGAGATCTAAAATAACTATATTAGTGTTAATGAAGCAATTCATCAGCAGCAGTATCAGTACTTTTCCTTCTTCCTCTGTTATTTACAGAGCATTTGACATTTTTGTAGAGTTTTATCCAGAATGAACTAGGAAAATCAATGGGTAGTTTTAAGAAATTGAGTATTGTGATGATATCGACCACTCCAGGTGGATGTGAGCATGACTTCACCTGACATTTCACTGAATCAATAACGCTTTATGGGACAGTAGTTAAACATCTCCGTACTTCACATGGGGCTCCCTTAATTCAGCTCAGTAGACTTTTCAGTCAGCCCCAATATAACAAGTTATACCAGGAGTAAAATCAAAATACAAACACTTAGAGAAATAATGCCATATTTTTCTCTGACTGAAATTAAGAATATATATTTTGTTTACTTTGATTACAGCTCTTTCTTTGTTTTTTCTTTTTTCTTTCCTGCGAACAAGCTTTATGCCATAACAAGATTTGTCTGGTTTTTTTCACTCTTTATTGTCTGTTTGTCCGGTTTTTTGACTGTCAGGAGAGCCTTCTAAAATTACCAATTTGCTCATCAGTAACAGTTTTAGTAGTGTGTAAAGTATTGGCCATAGTGCCTGTATGAAGCGGTCCAAATGTTTTCCCAACATGGCATAAATCACTGTCTTTTAATCATAGTGTAAATGTTTCAGCAGCCAGCGTAGAAATGAGGACACCCCAGTGCTATACAAAACATACATGCATTTAAATATTTTAGTATCATGTACACAGTCAGAATTTGGGGGGGAAATAATCAGAATAAAAAAGCAATTTATAAAAGCCTTCTGTTGAAATCCTGATGGTATAGCCATCACTGTCTCTCCTTCCACTGGCATCTCTTGGAAAGATGATGGTTGTCCAGGTTTCCAGATCGGTCTAAGCAATCTGCATCCTTTAATTATCTTCATAAAGTGCAGTAATTCCTTTATACCCTCCCCATAAGACGGCTCCCATTACTTTCTAACAGTGTGTGCATTTCCTGTTTGTTTCTGGGGCAAACCGCAGAGAACAAGAAGTTTCCCCAATTAACTTGATGACCCCAAAGTTGTGCAGCTCCTATTTTTTCCAATGGTTTCATTCAAGAAACGAGGCCATGATAAACACACATTGAGCATAGGCAGTTCCGTGTGTACATAAGGAAAAACGCTTTATCTATGAGGGTGACAGAGCACTGGAACAGGCTGCCCAGAGAGATTGTGGAGTCTCCTTCTCTGGAGACATTCAAAACCCACCTGGACTGTTCTTGTGTGACCTAATCTAAGTGATCCCACTCTGGCAGGAGGTTGGACTAGGTGATGTTTCGAGGTCCCTTCCAACACCTAACATTCTGTGATTCTGTGATACCCAACCCTTAGCCCAACAGCTTTTTATCCCCTTTCATCTTTACTATAGGAATTCAGGTTTAGCTTGTCCAGACATGGGCTCTGTTCCCAGCTAAGGTACATGATATGCTAACATCTTCCTTGGGGTTGGTGTCCATTTGAATGATTTAAAGGCCTCTGGTCCTTCTCTGGGACTTTTCAGAAATCAGTTCTTAAGAAAAGTACTCTCTGCTTCCTACGTCAGAGCAGCGTCATAAAGCTTTGGACATCTTCAGGAAGCACTGTTTTGCATCTATTGCAAATGACTTATGGATCATTCAAGAAACAATCTAGTTGAATATGGCAAAGAAATGTTGACTGTGGAAAAGAAAAAACTACAGTACTATTCAGCATTCCAGATTAATTTCAGTTCACAACTGCAGAGTTTGAAGCATGCTCTTCGGCCGAGAGAAACCATATACATACATCAATATATATATATAAGTAAGCCCACTTCAGAAACTTTCCATGAACAGCTGATGACTTCAGAACATATACACTTGCAGTTTTTTCTCCATTCAGTAGTAAACACTTTTACTGATGCAAGAACAAGGGCTGCTATAGTGAATGTTTTGTCCTCTTCGCTCTCCACCCCCACCCAAAGCAACCTAAGAAGCACAAAGTTATCCTATCTCTGCAAAATTTGAAGTATTTATGGCTAATCTGGGACAGCATATTTTATTTATAGTCATGTTTTAATCCACTGCTGTAGAAATAGCAGGATGCAGAGGCTACACAAATAACATTCCTCACCATCAATGACAATGATGTATGGCAAACTACAAAATTGGTCAATAAACAATTTTCAGAGTATGTATTTACTAATAATCACTTTAAATAAGCTTGAAGAAGACCTCCTGCATCATTGCACTTCAGCTATTGAATGCACCATGTCATAAAATCTTCATCATACATGTATTATTGAATTTTACCTAAAAGTAGATTCATTTTTTTATTCTTCTCCTCATAGCTCCAGGACTACTCTGGTGGCCATGTTTAAGAAAAGCTTTTGGATTTTCAGTCATAATGTAGTCATTACCAGCTTATTCTTATGTGGTTTCATATATCTTCTCACCTTACTCTCACCTTGCAGCATGTGCCTTAGAGATATTTATAAACAGTCACAAGGGACTCATTTTCCTGGAGGTTACAGATAGATGAGCGAGCCTACTTTCTGTATAAGAGGTCATTTTTCCTTTAATGTACACACATCATTCACAGACAAACATTAAATAATTTGCTACTTATTTTAAAATGACTGACAGTCTTAGAAACTTTGTATAGAAAAATTCTCTAAGCAATCAAATGCTCCTTTTTTGATTACTTTTTCCTCTTATATCCTGGGTGATTTCTCTTGGTTCATAAACATCCTCTGTTCTACCCCTGTGTCCTGGTTTCATCAGGGATAGAATTAATTTCCTTCCTAGCAGCTGCTGTAGTGCCATGTTTGGGATTTAGGATGAGAATCATGTTGATAACACACTGATGTTTTAGTTGTTGCCAAGCAGTAAAGGACTTTTCAGCTTCTCACACTGCAGAAAGCGGGGAGCACCAAAGAAGCTGGGAGGGGGCACAGCCAGGATAGGTTACCCAAATAGGTCAACAGGATATTCCATATCCATGATGTCTTCACAGAATTCTGTGCTCCAGCTTGAGGCCATTGCCCCTTGTCCTGTCTCCACAGAACACTGAAAAGAGGCTGGCCATTTCCCCCTGTGTCTCACACTTGAGATATTTCTAAACATTAATAAGATCCTCTCTCAGTCTTCTTTTCTCAAGGCTGAACAGGAGCCTCTCCAGGAGATCCCTGTCTTTTTTACACCAGGAAGCCCAGAACTAGACACAATACTCCAGGTGGGGCCTGACCAGGGCAAAGTAGAGGGGGAGGATCACCTCCTTCGACCTGCTGGCCACACTCTTCCTGATGCCTCCCAGGATCCCATTGGCTCTCTTAGCCACCAGGGCACACTGCTGGCTCATGGCCAACTTGTCATCTACCAGGACCCCCAGGTCCTTTTCTGCAGAGCTCCTCTCCAGCAGGTCATCCCCCAGCCTGTGCTGATACAAGTGGTCATTCCTTCCCAGGTGCAAGACCCTACACTTGCTTTTGTTGAACCTCATTTGGTTTCTCCCTGCCCAGCTTTCCAGCCTGTCCAGGTCTCACTGAATGGCAGTGCAGTGTTCCTGCATGTTTGCTGGGGGTGGGTTGAGGGGCTGTGCAGCAGTTGGGAAGCTGGAGTGTCAGTTGAGGGAGGGTCTTGCACAACATTGAGTTCGGGGTGATGGCTGAACACCTGCTTGTTGATGGGAAGTGAGAAATTGATTCCTTGTTTTGCTTTGCTTGTGCTTGTGGGCTGAGGGGCTGGACAGCTTGGGGGTCTTGTACAGTAGCTGGGGGTCTCATGTAGAATCAGCTTCAGGTGGAGAAAAGTTGTGCTGTTCATCACTTGCTTTGTGTATATTTTACTAATATTTTAATTTTTTTCCCCTTTCTGTGTGTCCTATTAAACTGTCTTTATCTCTGCCCATGAGATCTCTCACATTCACTTTTCTGATTCTCTCCCCATACTGCTGGAGGGGAGTGAGCAAGTGGTTGCATGGTGCTTAGTTGCTGGCTGGGACTAAACCACAGCACTCTGTGATCAATGAAGATCCAGGATAATACATATATTTTATGACTTTCTGAAGTACTCAAACCAAAGGGTGAACATTTCCAAGGAAAATAAATCACATCTTTAATGGAAGCCTTTGCTGTTCTCCTGCAAGTTACAGGAATTTGCGTCTGCGCAGCTATGCCTGGCTTTCAGTACAGCATGAGTAGTTGAGACTCTTTTGGGATTATTGGTGGACCAGACTATCACCTGCCTAGCCATAGGGGGAATATTTAAGAAAGAGGGAAATTGCAGCAGGCCAGGAAGCCCATCAGCCCAGTTCCGCTCAGACCCATATATACTGAAGCCTGGTGGCTGGGAACTAATACAATGGCAAGACCCCACAGTTCCCTCTCCAATGATGAGCCCAGATGGCAGAGGAGCCCTCGGGAGGAGGTGAACTCTATTACAATCTGGTGGATCAAAGGGAAGTGAAATGAAAGATATTGATGGACAGGCCTAAAGCCCATGAATTTTGCACATGCTGAGCTTGTTATGAAGACAACCCAGCTGGACTGCAGAGCAACCCAAGTTACAGCACTTGAGAGCTCAGTGTAATGCTCCCTTGCTGGGCTTTGCATTAGGGTGACAGCATCAGCAGCAGACACTGCAGGGCAAAATAAGGAGGCCTTTCAGAACAGAAATGGGAAAAGCAATTCAAAAGTCTTTGAGTGAAGAGATGTATTTTGTTGGTGCAGGCCAGAGGCTGACACCAGCAACAAGCAGCAGCACAAGTTATGCCACAAGATCAGAGTAACTTCTTCACCCATCTCTTCAGACTTCCCTTTTTCCTCTAACAAAAATATCTGTTTAGGCCATTTTTTAAGGCTTTTAAGGAAAATTAACTAATTTAGTATCAAAATATTAATTTAATTTCCCTTATTCCCTTTTTACTTGGAGGCACAAATCAGCATGTTAGCAGTAAGTAACCTCTTTAAATCTAAACCTGTTCCATTTTGCTTCCAGTCAGGTGCTGACAGAGGGCTGTACACAGTATAATGAATCGCAGCTTTCATGATTAAACACATTAATCTTCAAGGTATATTTTATCCTAATCCATCTCAAGAAATAGACTGGGAAACAAATTAAGGGCACAAATAAGGCTTTAGGAATATTAAAACCACCCTGCATACCAACATCCAGCATGAGTACCTGTATATTGTCCAAAATGAGGTTTACTTGTTAACACCACAAGTCCTTGAAGTACCTCTTCAAAAAGCATGGATCCAGCACAATAGTGCTAGGAATATTAGTCACTGTAATTATGGCCCATTTCATATGCAGAGATGTCAAGTAGGAGCTGAATTTTTCCTACTTACCGCCGCAGCAGTGGGTGATTAATTCTCACCTAATTACTTCTTGGAGCATATGTTTGTGGTCTCCGAAGATCAGGAAAAAAAATCTTATGCTGGGTTCAACATCATAGTTCCCCAGCCACCCTTGTTACTAGGCACACAGTAAAGAAAGACTGAGAAATCCTGCCATCAATTTCATGCAGCTTACAGAGCTCCTATATTGCCCCCCCTTCAGCTTTCATTGGTGCAGTTTACCCCCTCCTTTAGTTACTCCGTTTCACTCTTGCTTCAGTGGTGTCTTCAAGCATCATCTGGTCTGAAATTAGCTTGGAAAACATGCTCCCAGTCCCGAGTAGCTTGCACCTGGGCATTCTCTGATTTTTTTCAACACTTCACTAGCAATTATGTTTTGAATTGCAGCAGCTGGCACAGACAAGAGTTCAGCAGAACCAAAAGATTAACAGCTAGTACTATAAAGAGCAGCTTGGCCACTATGCTTCATTAGGATGTTACTGTACTTTACTTCCATAGCACAGAGCTTCTGCCTTACTCCACTTAAACAAATACTTAAATCCACTTAAAGTGGATTCTCTCCAGACCTATCCCTGGGTGCTCTGTGGTTCCCAGCTTAGCTGAACAAGTGCTGCTGGATTCAGATACTCTCTTAACCCATGGGATAGTATGGAAATTAAAGTTTTGTTTCCCACATATTTGTATAGTGATTTTCTTTCCTACAGTCTCCTAGGTTGAAATGGTATCTAGTGTTTCCAGAAAACCCAATGCCTCCTTGCCTCCAGCAAGTATTTACAGAATTGTCTGAAATATCACTAAGCCGGTCTGGGAAATGGCTAGAGAAGTTTATGGAAGCATCATCCAAAATGCTGCAAGGATCCAGGCTGCTGTCTCTAGGGTAACAGCTCTTAGACTGTGCCATGTTCTCTGACTTTAGTCTCTATTATGAATTATTTTTTAAGGCAAAAGTCCCTCTGCCCTCCAAAACCCACTTAGATTGGTTATATTGACCTCCTGCAGGAATCTAGTGCTTTGTGGGATGCAGGAGGAGCAGACCACTACTCCAGAGGGTTGAGGACCACCTTCATCCTGGTATCTTTTAAGCAGCAGAGAGTTCATGGGAGTAGAAAGTGTTCTCAAGCCTTTCTTGGATCACCTACCACAAATCTTGGGTTTTGGGAACCCCTTTAATGCAACACGAGAGACAGAAGCCCCAAAGTTGGTTTAAATTTGAAATTTCCCTTTTTGGGAGCAGGCAGAGGGGAGGAAAGCTGAGGGAGAGGTGGTCTCGTATTGTTCTACCCCAGCAGTCATGATGGTCTTATGGACACTCCTGGGATCTCCACATGGGAACCCCTACAACAGGCAGGGCTAGCTGAACTGCTCACTGGGGAAGTCTTCGGGGTAGACAGCTCCCAGCATGGCCATATAACAGAGGGGAAAGATGTTGTTTGGAGCACACACTGCATGTCCATTTAACAGTACTCTGGGACAATTAAAATATGAAAGGAAGCATATTTGAGATTAAAAAACCAAACTACCAAATTATTTTAACCCCACAACCTAGCTAATCTGATATTACAAAGGCAGTGCTATATAACAGCATAGTGAGTTATAACAGGACCCACATCGTCATTTATTTACGCAGAGAGAAATATGCAATAAATATTGATTTTGTAATTTTTTTCTTATATATTCTACTGGATTCAGCAAAGGGAAATTTTTCCTCATGTCTTCTCTCCTGCAATTTATTGTGCTGATTTACAAGGATGCTGCCACAAGTCCTGGTCTAGGCATTGCTGGTTGTCGGAAGGTAGAGATAAGCCATCATAATTTAAAGAGCCACTTAAGCCTGTTTGTCCTGATTTAACACCAGACAGCAACAACTGTACCACACAGCCACTTCTTCCCTCCCCACGCCCCCATGCCTGCAGTGGGATGGGGGAGAGAATCCAAAAAGTAAAAGTGAGAAAACAAATGGGTTGAGATGTCCAGGCTGCCCCTAGCAGCAGCAGCCTTCCTGGCTGTCCTCCTCCAATTTGTATGGTGAGCATGACATAGGGCATAACATCCCTTTGGCCAGCCTGGGTCAGCTGCCCTGGTTGTGTCCCCTCAGAGCTTCTTGGGTGCTCCCCACCTTCTTGTTGGTATGGCAGTGTGAAAAGCTGAAAAGTTCTTGACCACTTAGCAGCAATGAAAACATCAGTGTGTTATCAATGTAATTCTCATCCTAAATCCCAAACACAGGTCTGCACTAGCTGCCAGGAAGAAAATTAACTCTATGCCAGCCAAAACCAGGAAGTTTGAATCCAAGACTTCACCATGTCTCTGCCACAGGACAGAAATAAGAAGGTAAAAAGGTAATTTGAAGTGACCTCAGTTCCTTCTCAGAACCCCAAGACTTGAATCTTGTGGGTCTTTCCTTGAAAAAACAGGGTTTTCATCATGCATATTGAATATCCATTGGGTCATTGGTCTTCATCTTCACCTTACTGAAAACTATGAAGTTATGTGTTGATTTCAGCCAGTGAAAATCAAGTTGTCTTGATAATTTTAGAAATGCAGACTACACTTTTAGCATATTATTTTTATATGGGGTTTTCCAATGCTTGGAAGTGTACCTATGAATATGTAGAAGTCTACTAGTAGGAAGTTATACTGAAAGTATCTTAAGTTTTTCTTTGAAGTAATCAATCAAAAATTTATTATGTTACTTACCTGGTAATGACTTTTGTATGAGTGTCTGTGCCTTATCAAACTGATTTTGATACCTTTTCTAATGTGTTTATGTCACAGAATCACAGAATCACAGAATCACAGAATCTTAGGGGTTGGAAGGGACCTCAAGAGATCTTCGGGTCCAACCCCCCTGCCAAAGCAGGCTCCCTATCTCATATTACATAGATAGGCGTCCAGACGAGACTTGAATATCTCCAGGGAAGGAGACTCCACCACCTCCCTGGGCAGCCTATTCCACTGCTCTGTCACCCTCACTGTGAAAAAGTTCTTCCGCATGTTGGTGCGGAACTTCCTGTGCTCCAGCTTACAGCCATTGCCCCTAGTCCTGTCCCCACTGACCACTGAAAAGGGGCTGGCCAATTCCCCCTGCCACCCATGTCTAAGATACTTGTAAACACTAATTAGGTCCCCCCTAAGTCTTCTTTTTTCCAGGCTGAACAGACCCAGCTCACTCAGCCTATCCTCATAGGGGAGATGTTCCAGACCCCTAATCATCTTTGTCGCCCTTCTCTGGACTCTCTCCAGAAGGTCCCTGTCTTTTCTATACCAGGGAGCCCAGAACTGGACACAGTATTCCAGGTGGGGCCTGACCAACGCAGAGTAGAGGGGGAGGATCACCTCCTTCGACCTGCTGGACACACTCTTCCTGATGCATCCCAGGATCCCATTGGCTCTCTTGGCCACCAGGGCACACTGCTGGCTCATAGCCAACCTGTCATCAACCAGGACCCCCAGGTCCTTCTCCATAGAGCTCTTCTCCAACAGGTCATCCCCCAGCCTGTACTGATACAGTCGGTTATTCCTCCCCAGGTGCAAGACTTTGCACTTGCTTTTGTTGAATTTCATTAGATTTCTCCCTGCCCAGCTCTCCAGTCTGTCCAGATCTCGCTGAATGGCAGCGCAGTGTTCCTGCGTGTCAGCCACCCCTCCCAGCTTTGTATCATCGGCGTACTTGCTGAGGGTGGATGCTATTCCCTCATCAAGGTCGTCAATGAAGATATTAAACAGGACTGGACCCAACACTGAGCCCTGGGGAACACCGCTAGTCACAGGCCTCCATTCAGATTCTACTCCACTGATCACGACCCTCTGAGCCCGGTCTGACAGCCAGTTCTCAACCCACCTCACTGTCCACTCGTCTATCCCTTGTTTCCTCAGCTTCTCTATCAGGATGTTGTGGGAGACAGTATCGAAAGCTTTGCTAAAGTCGAGGTAGATGACATCCACTGCTCTCCCTCCATCCACCCAGTTGGTAATAACATCATAGAAGGCTATGAGATTGGTCGAGCACGATCTCCCCTTGGTGAATCCATGCTGACTATTCCTCATGACCTTCTTCTCTTCCAGTTGTTTGGAGATGGCATCCAAAACAAGCTGTTCCATCACCTTTCCAGGGACAGAGGTGAGGCTGACTGGCTGACTGTCCAACTCAGTACATCAATTGTATAAAATGTAGTTTGAAGGGTCATGCACTAGGTTGGATCAGCTTACACAGAGATGAAAACTTAGATTATTCGTCATGTGTTTGTTCTCAAGACATGGAAGTAGTTGCAAACAAAATAGCATTGCAAAACCAGCCTGTGGTCACTGCAAAGGACTAAATCTTTTAGCTGTAATTGGTAGTACCAATGCTATGCCAACTGCTCTCTGAGGAGCAGAAGAAAGTTTGAGTCCACCTTCTCATTTTCTGAGACTCATATTCCTTCCTTCTCTTTCTCCACAAATCTTATAGTATATGAGAAAATACTGAGCAATTCCAGATGTTCTGAAGTCTGAGAGCAAATCCTGTAAGATACAACTGCTTCTTTATTTGTTTACCTTTCATGAATAAATGGGTTTAAATTAGCTACTTTATAATTATGTTTATTTACTGCTAACTATTATTCATGCTAATTTACTTTTGGATGATTAAAAGCTGAGTTTTTCAAGTGTCTGCTTGGAGATATTGAAGTTTAATCAGCAGTAATATTTCTAGCAATGATTTATGATTTTTCTGTCAATGCAAAATAAATTTCACTGCCATTATGGCAGCTCTTTCCATACTTCTTTCTGCTTGGTGCTAAACTTAGCCATTTTACGGAATGAAAGAAATTGCACATTACTTGAAATCACAATAACTTCTTCATAGCACTATTAGCATCTGCTGAAATATCTTTTTAGGACTCACACCTGAGTTACTGAAGTTTCCTCTGCAGCTGTGTGTCAAATAAGGTGCAAAACTGGGGTAGGGAAGGCCTTAACTTCTTATCCTAGGGAGTGGGAATGACAACCAGCTCCCCAAAATTTGAAACAGGTCAGAGGCAGCAGAAAGGGGACAACTTTAGCTAGGAATTGATTTTTAAAATGGTCAGGGAGAAAGAATATGCCCTAAAAGCAGAGTTTTGTGTTTACCACATCAAACGGTTGAACTGAGCTTAATACTCAGCTTCTATCTTCCAAAAATGGAATTTCTTAACATTTCTTTCTATACCCTGATCGAATGGTGTATTCTCTTTTTGTGGAAGTTGTAACAGTACTGAGGGCTGCATGGACTGAAGAGTTCCTTTCCGGTATCTCTCTACCTAGTTTCTTCCTTTGGAGAATCACACATAGCATTGCAAATGTACAAAATGCAGATGCTTGACATGGCTGGTGTCTTGAATATCAGCTGGCTCGTGGAGCTACTGACATAAGTACAATTTACCTGTAAGTTGCTATATATGTCAACTGAGTGTTGGGAACTGGATCTGGCCTCCCTAATTACAGGAACTGCTCAGAAGTCATCCACTCTCTTTCACCAAAAGCTACATATCACAGTCACTGGAGAAACATCCCAAAGCCACCACTGCGTCTTGTAGACGCATAGGAGTTTTAGAAAGCGAGTTCACAGACATTTGCAGCTATGTCAGCAGTATTACCTAACACTTTAGAGATTACCAGAAGACTTCTAAAACTCTGTGGCTGCTTAGGAAGTTCCACCACCACCATGCTCGAGTCAATCAGAGATTTGATTGAATTGTGAGTCTCTCTTCTTTTTTTTTTTTTCCCTTTTTGTGAGCATGAACAAACATTAAACTTTATGGGCTTATTGGGAATGAAAACAAACATAAAAACATGACAAACAAAGGGTCAATTCTCTTTATGCAGAGTAGTGTAACAAGTACTTTCACTGATTCATTGCTTAATTCATAAGGTTTCTAACTCACAAGTTCTCTAATTCTTAACTTGCAACTCGTAACTTGTGTATCTATGAGCAAGTTACCTGACCAATGGTGAGAGTGCTCATCCTTTGTCCTTCATCAAAGTGCAGGCCTCCCCTGTACCACACCAGCAAGCATGAAAGCCTCAGTGGTCCAGCTGCTGTTGGATCTGCTTCAAAACCTTTTTGTGTAAGCTGATGTATTTATGCCTTCCAGCGTGGAAGTTCGGTCTATATCATTTCCACGAGTTAATGAATTCTGAAGAAACAGCAAGACAACCAACATGCAAGGACTGCAGGAGACAGCCAGCTGCAGGTGACAGTGACTTCAGTGTGACCTTTAGCTCTTTCTGGCCAGTGTCCTGCCTGTGTTGTCCTTGCTTTGACATAATGGCATTGCCCCCAGCATACATCAGGCCTTAGCATAAGTTGTGTGTTAGCCAAAATCTGAGCAGGAGTTGAGTGAAGAGTCACCCCTCACTCATTTTCCTATTACAGGTAGAAGTCTTTGGCAGCTCAGTAATTTATTTGGTTATAATATATAGTTGATTTCCAGGTGTCTAGGATATTCTTTTTGTCTCATGCTCTGTTGATTTGCCAAGCTGTATATAGAAGCAAGATGTTTGATTGAAAAGAAGGCCTTCCATATCTGTTCTTGTCTGAGAAGAGATTTAAGGGCTGTTTGCACAGAGCAGATTTTGCAGGATACCTCAGCTATCCCAGTGAGAGCTGCAGAATGCAAAAGGGCCTCTTCTTTAAGTAAGCTCAGGGGAGTTTCAGAACTGTCACTCTAGCCTCTGTGCAGTCTATATTATTTATTCTTGCTTCAGATGTAAATAATGAATTTACAAAATAAATGGGGGGAGTCAGAAAGTTTTCAACCAGCTGATGTAGAAGCATTCATACCATATAACTATTGGACTCGATCCTAAGAATCCTCATTCAACTAGTACTTGGGAATGCAAGAAAGCCCACTGCATTCACAGGAATGAAAAGTACAGGGATAAAATTTGCAATACTCTGTATCGCCTCCTTTAAACACTTTACAATTAAATGCTTTATACTTCATTAGATGGAGACAGACCTTAAAGTCAAGAACAATAAACCAGTGAGAAAACAAAAAAAGTCTAAACATGTTCTGTCCCAATTCTGTCTCCTGCTGAACAGACACATGCCTTAGGCTTATGTGCCTTATGTCTGCTCACATACTCACCAGAGCCTGGCTTTCCTCCTGTATGCAAAACAATTCAACATCAGCCCCAGGTTTTTCTTCTGAGGCTGTCCCTGTAGCTTTCTGTAAGCCACCCTAACTTTAACTCTCTTGTTCATGCTACCTGCAGGGCTGCTCCTCCTTTTCATTGCAGAAGGAGTTGAATGGTTCTCACCTATGCCAGCTCCTGCCAAAAGCAGCACTCCCACACTGTCACTGTCCCTCTTCTCCCTCCATGAATTTTCTTATCTAGCATTTAAGTATATTAAGCTATGTCAGCTTCCATCTTAATTGCTTTTCTGTCTTTATTCCTGTTCCTGTAAAGACGTGCTTTTTTTATAGAATTTGCTGGATACTCATGAATTATTTGCCCCCATTCCAGAAAAAAAGAAACTACTTCTTCTGAATTTATTTTCTGTATTTCTTTTTTATATTTTATCCACTACATTATATATTAAGCAGAGTCATATTTTACCTTATATAGCATGTGCTGCCTTCTTTGTGATGAAATTTCCTAGGTAAACAGGAGCTCCATTAAAATGGATGACTAATGGAAAGCATTCTTCATGTTACAGACAGGGAACTGTGACAGGGACAGTCTGCTGAGTTCGAAGTTTCACAGAAGGGTTGAAGACATCTAACAGATGCTACTAAAAAAGTAAAGCCTTCCTCCTCATCTTCTTCTTTCTCCTCCCTTTCAAGTTCAGCTCTCCTGATTTCACATCCCAGCCCCTACCTTGAAAACACTCTGGTCACCATCTGGATGAACTGATTTAGGTCACTAAATCAGCAAAGATCTAACCCAGCAGAACCAACTTAATTATTTTCTGTCACTTTAAGGAGCTGAATCAACTCATCACAAGATCTGACGACTGCTAGTGCCAAGCAAGGGAATCATGACCAAGAGAGGGGGAAGTAGTAGGACTGCCCCTTTTGGCAGCTGCAGGCTGTCAAATTGCTCCCTGATCTGAAATGACTTACTCAAGGTAAGTCAGCGGCAGAGGAGAAACCTAGGTTTTGGATCATTCATCACCTCTAAATCCTCTTCGCTCTCAGCCATAATGTCAGCAGTTACTTAAAAAGTTAATAGTAGCACTACTCCAAATACAGTCACTCTCATTTTTCAACCCTGCTCAGTTCCTAGCAGCAAAACATCGCAATAATTCCACTAAAGTTAGTGCTTAAGAGGCTTTAGGGCTAGAGTCAGTAGGAAGCCTGTATTTTCTTTATGTAGATGAATTTCTAGATAATACTGGGCCAACTATCAAGTTATATGGCTTAGCTGTACTGCTATCTTCGCAAGAAAGTAAATACCTCAACAGCATCTAATCTTGTATAAATACAGAAAATGTCTGTCATAGGATGATGAGCAATTATTAGGGAAAGACAATTATCTGTCACTTAAAGCATCAGCATTACTATATAACTAGAAAAGGAAATCAATAGCTGACATTATCTGCTTTCTCTACTTTTACTTTAAAGCTAAATTTTCACCTTTTAACCACATTTAAATCCTTTATTAAAAAGAACCTCCAATGTTGGCTGCTACTTAAAAATATTAAGGTAGATTAAGCTAATCTGTTAATGAAGGGAAGAATCCACAGTCCACCTTTTCCACTTGCAGGTGCCTGGCAATAATTATATAGGAGGTTTGTTATCTCAGTGCTTTCTTCATCCCCTCTTTAGCAAAGCAAAAGTGTTTATAGTTCTGCAACAAAAAGACTGCAATGGCAGTAGAAATAAAATTCAACCTGCAAAAACAGAAGCCATTCCATAATGCTGCTCAGTTTATCCTCATGGTTAATGTAAGGTTAGGAATTTTGGCAGTCAGACTCCCAAGGAGGTTGCATTCGCATCCTCTTGCGACCCCGCTTTGAGTACGCTCAGGATGCAAGTGACTGAGCCTCTCAGCTCACAGCTTTCCCTGCTAGAAATGACCCAGCTTTATCTTTTGTTGTTACCAAGTGTGTGTGCAAGATGGCACATGGCAGAGGCGATACAGGAGAAGGGGCAAGACTGGAAATTAAAGATGAAACTTGTGACTCCTGTCCCAGTCGCTCACTGACGGAGAGTGTGCCAGCACTAAAATTCATTTCTTTGCAAACAAGGTTCTCCCTAAATGAATAGGAAATTACCTTGAGGTTTTCATATAAACAGTTCATGTGGGAAATTGCAAAAATGCTATTTTTTGTAAAGCCCTTGAGATCATGAAATGTGCATCGCATATCTTTCTCATGTAATTTTATCAGACATCTTCAAATGCCAGTAGGAATCTTCTGAAAGGCAGCATTAAATAAAGATTTGGGGTTTTTGGACTCTTCTCAAGATGTTTTCTAAAATTATAGTGTTCTCCCTCATTGAAGTTGTTTCAATATAGCACAGTATAAAAATCAGAAGTGAGAAAAAAGGCAATTATTTCCCATGGAAAAATGCTAGAGTTTTTTACTGTCATAATAGTTATAGTTTAATACAATTGTTTTAGTGGTTGCTAAATGAACTCAGTAATTTACAAAGTTTAATTATAGATGCTTTTTTAGAAAGTCACTTTCCAATTAGATGGTTCATGGCAGACAGACTTTTGGAAGTCTTACTATTTCATACACCAATGTCGGCTAACATAGTGACTGTGGGTCTGAATTATGCCAACCATGAAGATAACTGACAAGAAACATCTTTATTCTTGTTAGGAAAAATTGCAAGATTGTGAGGTGGCTACATGTTTTGACATTGAGCAAAAGATCACATGGAAATTGACAACTTGTTTTTCACAATTTAAAAAAAACCAAAACCAAAACAAACCCAAACATAAAACTCTAGACCTAAAGTAAGCCATAGAATTTATTTCTATCTGAATACTATGTCTAAAAAGAAATTTAGAAAGAAAAGCTCAAACTTGGCTGAATGTTACAGCTATGTTATATAAAATGTGGGATAGGACAAAGTGCTAAAGGAACCAGGGTTCAGTTAACTTGCTAAAACTGTAATTCAGAAGTTTCTCTTTTATTAACTGTTAGGAATGTGATGACTGAGCTCAGATAAAATTGACATAAACATTTTTGACCCTCAAAGGTTGCTGCTGTAGCAGACTACCATCAAATAGCCATCACTTCTAGTACCTATGTCACCCATTTTTAATATTTTACTGAAAGCTCCGTATGGACACAGAAGTTTCCATGGGCAGAGGAATTTAGAGGGGAAAGGCTGACTTTCTAGCATGTCTGTCAACAACAGCTACCTCAATGATCTGATCTCGACTCAGTTACCTAAACACAAGTGCTGTGATGTTTGAAACACCACAATCTTCCAGAGTGCCTCACAGAGCAGGCTGGTATTACACAGGATCGAGAGGGCCTAGTGCCCTTCAGGAATGGCACCTGGAGATCAAGTAGAAGGACATCTCAAGTTGCAGCTACAGTGAGCTATATGTTGCTGAGATTATACTAGCAAATGTAAGGCTAGGTCAGACATAGGCATTGCATAAGCAGCAATCACAAAGGGAATGATGGAAACACAGGAAAAGGGGATCAAAATAACCTGAAGAGAAAAAACAGTGGTTTAGCAATTTCCTGCACTTCCCCATTTAGAGAGGCTGAGCCCATGGAATTCTCACTGATGTGATCCAAAAATAATAAATCATCTTTCCTGCCACAGAGAATGACCAGATATAGATCCAGTGATCCATCGGCTCCTTTAATCTTTCTGTAACACTTTGTCCTTTAAAGACCTTACTTATTGATTCACATTTTCCAGAGTTTGCTCTACATCAATTTCAATAAACTTTAATTAAAACTGAGCTGATTCCATAGAAGCTGTGGATATTATCATTACATGTTGCAATACTGATTTAGCAAAGCTTATTGCTTCCCTTTGATTGCATAGCTCATAATATTCAAGGAACTGGTGGCAATTCATAAAAATTAATACAGGTGACCTTGCCAGTAAACAAGCAATTCTTTATAAAGCCTATAATAGTTTCCACACAAAGATAATGGCCAGAGAAGTTCTCATACCATCCTTGGCATGCTCTCTGATCTCCACCTTTTAAATGGATGACAGTGATTCATCTTCTTATTTAGCCAGATGTCTGAAAACCTTGGAGATACATGGTAGTGCCTACGGAGAGAGCCACGTTTGACACTTCCAATTTTGGCACTGACAATGCCTAGAGGGTTCAAGAGAGAGTAGATCTGAAACTCTTTATATTTGTTTCCCAAACTGAATGCAAGTAAAGGATTTGGGGGAGATAATGGTACACTGGAATGTCTGAGCAGAGCATGATTTCCCTGAGATTGGCCCAGGCTCAGCTGCACATCTTGCTGAAGAAAGTAAATCAACTCAAGACCTGCAGCACAATTTAGCAGAATAAAACCTCTCATGTTTTTTTAGATGAACCCTACATGCCCTGATGCATTAGGCAGCATTTGAAAACAAAATTGTTGTCTCCCTATCAACTAAAAAAAAACCCCTACTCCCAAAGATATGCTTTCTACTTCCTAGCATAAAATTGCCACCATTCATCATGAATTAAATTTTCCTACTCTCCCCAGAGCACAAGCCTTTGAAAGTTTAAACTTCAGCCTTCAAACAATCAAATCTCTTTCCAACGGTTCCTCCTCTCAACCCAAAGGAGTCAGCACAGGTCCCTTGCTGCGTGCAGACAAGCAGTGTCATCACAGAGAGGGTGACAGGAAGGTACGTTCAAGTCACACTGTCATTCTCAGCCAACACCTTAAAGTTTACCCATGTCAAATGTTAATATACCACAGTCATAGCCCAATTTGGTTTGTTTCATACATCTAAAAAGAGTGGAAAATTCCTCATTTTTCAATCAGTTTGCTGGCAGCAAATCATGTCATGGTCTGAGGAAGTACTGACCTTGCAATTGGGTTTTTAGACATTTCAGTCCTGGGCTTCCTGAGAAGCACTGTCAGTAGGATGGTAAACATAAGATCAACATAGTAAATTAAATGGCTATTGTGCAAATAGAACAAAAAAAACCATAAGAAAAACCCAATGCCTAAAACATACTGTACCTCACCCCACTTTTATCTAACAAAGCCAGGGAATCTAATGCAATGCCCAGGCTGTGAACCTGAATGGAGACATCGACACAAACATCTGCTGGATAACAGCTTCTTCATTTGCATGTCAGACAAAATAAAGAAAAAAGGTGTAATATAACCACATGTCGTGATGGACCTCAAGGACTCCTTATTGTTGTGTGAAATAAGAACCTCTGTTGATATATGATTCAGGTTTTGGTGGTGGTAGATTTTCATACTCTCCTTATGTAAAAATTTTACAAGCAAATATTAGTTATCAAAATGCAAATTCATTGATTTTTGAGAGATTACATTCTTTTCTTGCATAAAGCTTTTTGGGATTTTTAATAAGTGCTCATTCAAGAGAGCCAGTGACTATTTTTCATTTCATGATGAGGAATTATGGACATTTAGGAATGACTTGTCAAGAAACTGTCACTGTCAACTCCAAAAATGTGTAGGGCCAAGCTAAGCAATGATAGTTTGTATAAACTATTACTATTTCATTTTTGGTAGATGTGTTGTTAAATCACTAAGTGGTTTTAATTCAGCCCATGTGTGACAGAGATGTTACTTGTGCACTTTTTCAAAACCCATTAATCCAAAAGAACAATGTAATTATTTTACAGATATCTGGAGTTTTCTGAGCTATCAACTCTGTGCTGTTAAACAAGAGATTCATGATTTCTTTGGAGATGCATTTGGAGCCAGTTTTCACTGACAACATGAGAGAGAACTTAGAGGGCTCTTATGGTATCTTTTGAGCTAAATTCTAAAGCAAGAATTGAAGTAATAGAGAGTATAAGCAATATCCACCAATGTTTTGTGAAAATATACTTCTGAGGTTTTCTTCAGATGGGGAAGTACTAGACTGAAACAAGTTTATTAGTTCAAATAAGATATAATAGCATGCACTTTAAATTACTAGGAAAATTTTTTCAATAACCTTGAGTAAACGTCATTAAATAATTAATTCCACATGAGATTAAACAAAAGAATCCATAAGGCAACATAATTAGAAAGGTATTTTTTATATTCTTGTCATTGTTTTCTTTTATGTTGCTGGCAACTTTGTTTGTTTTACCCTGAGGTTCTGTTTATAGATTGTGCCCAACAGAAGGACACACATGAAAAAAAAATGAAGAGGGAAACAGATGAAGGTCAAATTCATATCACCCGATCTCAGGAAAACAAATTTCCCATTATCTCTAAAATGAAATACCACAGACACTTAGGCTGAAACATGCGAAATCTATGGAGTGATTTAGGAAATCTTCCTCTTTTGATTATGAGAGGAAAAGTAATGGCTGTGAAGTCAAAAAAAATATACCTGAGAAATCCCAGTTCCCACAAGATTTGGTGCCAGGCCCTGAGTGCATACTTCTCCCCAGGAGGGCCAACTCCAGCCACACAGCCCCATATGTGGGGATTGTGGTGCTGCCCCCCATGCTATGGGGAGGATGCAGCCAGGACAGACGTTGGCCCAGGGAGACCCTCATGCCTGGGACTATGGCTGTACTGCAAGGCAGTACTGTCCAGGACTGCCCACAGCTCTGCTGACTCAGGCCCATGTCCCTGCTCAGCCTTGGTCTGTCCCTGTCCCCAGGCAGGCGGCTGCCCTGGTGTCCCCTGGCCTGGCCTGCTCCTGGCTGGGGCAGTGGCACCTCTGGAGCTGCCTGGCCCTGCCCTGCCCTGCCCCAGCTCCTGCATCACCCTCAGTCTTCACTTAGATACTGTTCAAAACCTAATTGGTTTCACAGTTTGGTTAGCATCCAATTGCAGACTGAACAGTTCCTACCACAAAGGCAATATAGTACTTTGAAACGAGCACCATGAGTGGCAGCCCAAAAAAGAAGAGCCATGGTTCCTGATCTTTTCTATAGAATCATATTAATTTCAGAAGGTCTGTGCAATTAAGAAATCAAACAGTGAACTCAATCCAGTTCTATCCAGCAAAAAGCAAGGCAATTGTAAATACCAAATTTGACTTGGAGGAAAAAGCATCCAACTAAAACACCATATTGATCTGCCCTAGTACCTAAAAGAGGATGTCTGTCTTGTGACTAGTCCAGTCAACACTGGGTTTAACAGAGATATGTGCATATGTGGATTTTGTAGCAGCAGTGATGGCTCAGCAGTAAGATGCTCTGAACTGCAATACTGAGACAGGCCTACAGTTCACTTTGTTGTTGTAAGATTTGTAAGGAAAAATCATTTTAACAAATAGGTTTCAATAAATTTAGAAGAAACTTCCATGTTGCATACACCTGCATCTTTGGTTATGAGCTGGATTTTTCTCCTGAGATGTCCTGAGGCTCACATCCCTATTCGCCCAAGATGTTTTTGCAGTGAAGTTTGTGGAGAATTTACAATTGCTATTAGCCTAATTTTGTACTTCATTTGTACCTGTGGTAAAGCTTCATCAGATTTCAGTATTGGCCAAAGCTGAGGAACTTTGTAATTTCTATTTGTCTGTAAAACTAGAGGATGAAAGAGTCTGCAGTGAATCATGGAGGTGGAAGCTAATCTAGGTATCTTGTTCCAATGAGCAGCAGAAGTATCTAACACAGGACAGTCCCTGGCAACCTCTGCATCTCATTTCAGGTAGAGAAAGGTGCCAGTCTTACAGTTCGTGCTGGAACATCCTCAGTGCTGTCAGCCACTAATGGCTGCAGAGTTTGGGGCAGGGCACATCTTCAATTCCAGAGGTGTGAAATCATACCTCCAGTCAATTTGATGAGCATCTTCCTTCCAGAGCTTAGCCTTCAAATCCACAAATCTCAGCAGCAAGTACAACACAAATCTTTGACGTAAAATTGGGCAGCAGGTAGGACCTGCTGATTTTTAATTCTTCTTTAATCTTTGCTGAGCTGCTTTTCTTTAAATTGCTGCTACAGGTATTTAATTTCCCTCCCCAGCATTACCAGTTGTTAGGTTTTGTGTTTTCAGGGATTTTTTATTTAATTGTTTCTTCTTGCTTGAATGCTGGAAGATAATGGCCACCCTGTGGCTAGCTGGAACTGCTTCCCCAAAATGGATCAGATCACAGCTTCTGATCATTTCTTTAAACTACTTTGCTGTAGTCTTACAGAAAGCTGAAAGTCTTCCAAGTCAGGATTAATGTGCCATGGCTGTGGAGTGAGCAGAGGGCAGGTATTAACAACTCAGCATGACCATAGTTGTAGATTGAAGTACTTTGTACTGTTGTCTTCAGAGTACTGTCTAAAGCAGGTTTCAGGTATGGGAGAACCAGAAGGCACAGGGGAACAGAGAGCAAAGGGCTGTAGCAACCTGGATGAAAGCCTTTAACTGAACTTCTGGATCCCAAGGCCAGAATTGCCTTTTCTTGATGCCTCACTAATCCTGAAAGCACCTAAGTTTGCTGGATGTCCTTACTTTAAGGTTCCTGAACTCTCATTCCATGTCAGCGCACTCTGAACTAGGTTTCTGGGCTCTCCATTCTACTGTCAATCATTATCCAAAAACTAGGTGAAATAGTGCTATATCCTCTGGGACTCCTTATTGGTTCAGGTCCTCACAAAATCTAGCCATTGCTGCTTTCTTTATAAAATGCATTCACAGCCTAAAGGCTCAGTAGAGAAGAGGGAACCTTCAATTTTAGATCCTTGTTAGCTGAAGGATTACTACGCCTTCAGAAGAACTCTACCATTGTCTATTTCTGATGCTTTGGGGCTTTCTTTCTTTTTTCCATCAGTCAATTATTTTTTCTCCTCTTCTAAAGAAAGAGATCATCTTTATCTTCTCTTTATGCAGCCAGTGGATTTCATTTGCTATGAGGTTTTGGCTTTTTTTTCTTCTTTTATTTTCCTTTTTTTTCCTTTTTTTTTCTTTTGGTTGGTTTTGGTTTTGTGGAAGTGAAGACAGGATTAACAAAACATGGAAGAATAAAAGAATACATTTGAGAATTTGCTACAAAAGGCAAGTAGTATCAGGAACTATGAGTTTTGTAGGTAAAGTGGTTGCTAACTAATAAAACCCTCTACAGTTCAGGAAAGAAAAGAAAGGGGGGAAATATAAGATGGGAAAATGTAAGCAAAAGAAAACAAACCTTGCAGTGGAAGTCATGTCCTCAACACAAGAAGGACATGGACCTGCTGGAGTGGGTCCAGAGGAGGGCCACAAAAATGATCAAAGGGCTGAAGTACTTCTATGAATACAGGCAGAAAGAGTTGGGCTTGGTCAGCCTGGAGAAAAGAAGGCTCTGGGAGGACCTTATAGTGGCCTTCCAGTGCCTGTAAGAAAGTGAGGGAAGAACTGTTCCCGAGGGCATGTAGCAATAGGACAAGGGGTAGTGATTTTAAACTTGAAAAGGGAAGATATTAGGAAAAAATTCTTCAATATGAGGGCTGTGGATCACTGGAACAGGTGCCCCAGACATGTAGTCAAGGCCCCATCCCTGGATATATTCAAGGTTGGGCTTGATGGGGCTCCGAGTGACCCGATCTAATGAAGATGTCCCTGCTTCCTGCAGGGGGTTTGGGCTAGATAACCACTAACGATCCCTTCCAACCTTACACATTCTATGCTTCTATGATTCTAAGTATTTTAATCTTGTTTCTATAAAATGCTATCCTAATATATTTTTCATAGTATTAATTGCAACACTGAGAGAAGTTAGAACTTAATCAAACAGTAGAGGAGAGCTAGTTGCGAGAGGAAACTGCCTTTAAGAAGATCACTAACATGACATATGAACTCTGAATAACAGATTTGTGACCTGTTACAATTCACACAGTGGTGGTATCTCAACTTTTTCAAAAGCATCACAGCAAAGGTAAACCTTGGCTCATAAAAACAAGGAACAAAAAAATTCGGTTAATCTAAAGAACTATCACAGTCACAAGCATGTTTAAAAATGAAGCCTGAGCTCAATGAAAAATTTCAGCTGCCTAAAGTGGCATTTCAGTAGAAGCAGATATTGTTGTTGAAACCCTTCAGTCAGAGAGGCTGGGCATTCATGAGTTTTTCACCAGTAGATTCTTGTGCAGTATCTACCCTGCTTCAAATCTGACATGAAATGGAGAAAGGAATTGTGGATTACAGAAGAAAATGCTTTTGGGAACTAAGACCAGACTCACGGTATCTGCCTCTCAGGAGTGCCTAGACTCAGGCTAGAATCAGACTCACTGTGTCTGCTCTTCCCTTGGTGCCTTGTCTCAAGTCCCAGATCCTAGGCTTCATGAGGTAAGTGCTGTAGGGAGCATTGCCACTCTGAGATCACACCATGCTGTGGTGAGGGCTCTTTTCACAGAGGTGGCAGGATGAGTGGAAACTGTAGACTGGGGAAAGTTTAAGGTGCTAGTGAGTGCGTTATCTACTCGTGTTTCATGTAAAAACACATGTAGTACTTCTGGGAGCCACACGGACTGTAGATACCTGGATTATGATGGAAATATAGCCTGGAGACATGTGCTCATCCTCCTAGAGCAAGCACTTTGGAGCATGTTTGAAGAGCTAAAGCTAGATACCCGGAGGACTTTCAGGCTAAGTAGGCAAGTGCTACAGAACTAGGAAGTATTTGAAAACTGCAAGTTTAGATTGCTCTCTAGGAGAATTCACAATATCTCTCTCAAATTAGATAGGATTCAGGCAGCCTGGTTCCTATCCAGAATGAATTTAAAATACATTTTTGCCACCTATTGCTGTGAAAAATGTCAATACACACTTTCTGCAGTAGTTTAAAACAAACTTATTTCCTTCATTTATAGCTAGGCCTAACGTGATAAGCAAGAATAGGTAGGTAGATGATAAATAAATGCAATGCAGATCTTTAATAGTTCTTGATCTTCTGTGGTCAAAGGACTGTAAGTTCAAGAATAGTTGCAGATACAAGCAAATGAGGAGCCAGGAAACTCACAATTGCATTACAAGTCCTAGACGTGTCCTGGTATGCCACATACCTCAAGCCTTGTAATTCCCTCTGAGAAGTCTGTGTCTGTATGCACTTAGATAATTAGTCTGTATCTCTCTAACCTAAATTACATTTCTAAGACATCACAAAGCACCTTGTAAGGTTACTACTGGTTAAAATTAATTAATTTTTCCTCAGAGTAAAGGTACAGTTGCTCTGAAAACAACAATTTATATTAAGAGGTAAATACATAGGTATAATGAGCAGGGAAGGAAGAAGTAACTATTAGAACTAAACCTGCCTTCTCAAGAGACATCTTTGCAGGAAATATTAAAGCTATTTTTTTCCTGTCCTCAAGATTTAGACTCGATCTGACATGAACATGGAATTTTCATTAATGTTAATGGAACTTATGAAGATGCATCAAGTGAAAAATAGCCCTTGAGTAATGAAAGCTATAGCAGAATAAAAAAAGGTAGTGCCACAGAGACGGCTCAGTAAAGCCAATATTTAAATATAGATCTTCTGTCTTTCCCCAAATTAGAATATCCTAATCAATTCTAGGAAATGCTGGGAACACCATTTATCCATAGATGCAAAAGGACCCAAATAGTTGGACAATTCATCTAACGGTTGGTCTATCGCTTAACAGCCGTGTTTCCAACTCTCCACCAAAAGAAAAAATCTCCTACTTTAACTCAGCATTTTGTACAGTTTTTTCAATAAGAAAGTATCCACAAGATGTTATTTCTCCCTTTCCCAATAAGGAAATTTATCCCTCTGTATGAGATTTTTGTTTTTAATATAAATAAGCCCTAATTTTCTTGGTGTCTCTCTATATACATAGCTTGCATATATATAGTGGTTTTTTATCAGTCAAACCAAATTTAATATTTTTATCTGTCTGAAAAGCTGAATTGGCAAATGCTCAACTCAAGGAAGCTTTTTTTGAGCTTGAGGTCTAAATGAGCCTAATTTTTGAGGCTGCATAGATTGTTTCTGAGATATAAGTAATCCAGAGCCTTCAAGATTCCTCTGCACATTTTCAAATAGAAACCAACAAAGGTACTCCTTTGTATTCTCGTTGCTTTTTGTAGCAGCAAAATATCTACGTCTACAAAGTCAGTGGTTTTGTCTGCAAATTTATTCTGCATTTAACCACATTCCCAGATCAGAATGGAACAAGAAGCAATTCTGCTTCTATGAACTAGACAGTACTTTCTGTTTCTTGCTCAAACTTTCCTGAAATGCTCCCATGTTTACTAATGTTGCCTCTTTAGCCTGCAAAGTCATAATACAAAACTGAGTAGTAGAAGAAAGTGATGTTTTTCAGAGGAAGGTGAATAAGAAGCTGTAAAAAAAGGATTTTTATGCCCAAATCAGATATGGCTTTAATCCTATCAGCAACTGAACTGGTGAAATCTCAAACCTGTGTCCTAACCTTGTGTTTCAAAACCCAACTGCTTTTCCAGGGTTAATAATTTACCAGCATAGTGAGATTCAGGTATCTTCATTTACCCTGTTTTCCACATAAATCCTTCCAGAGCTATCCAGTCTGTGCTTAGGTGGTGGATTAAGCCTACAGTGTGTTTGATAGAGATGATGGCATAAGATACCCCATATCCCTCTCTCCTTCCTGGCTGTTCCCACCTTGTGCCTTGGACAAGCTTTAACGAAAACCTTGAAAAACACATTAGAAAAAGAAGGAAGTAGATTTGCTCCTGGTGTGACTGCTAGAACAGACATACAAATGCGGGTGCTGACATGGGCAGTCGCACCAAGAAGGGAAGGACAGCAGAAGGGAGCCCGATAAGGCCTGTTGCAGTGAACCATTTGTTCTGTAAATGGGGGCCTGAGTTCCCATTTCACAGGTGCTCATCCATCCTTTCATAAGTTGGCAGGTGACTGTACAAACACTAAAAAATAAATTAAAAGTGTTTGTAGATGTGTAAATGGTCTTGTAGCAGCTAACGGGCAGATGGACTCTGCCTACCATTGGCAGTGAGGGTGAGCGCATTAGCGACTGCTAAGGACAGCTGGCTGGGAAGCTCTGTATTTCTCCTCTCCTTCCCTGCTCTACACCACCACAGGCTGCATGATTGCCTCTACATTAAAACCGTAATTAGTTGAGGAACAGCAGCTGGCGAACATCAGTTATTTTGGAACACTAATAGTTTCATCGGGTAAATGATTAGCAGCATTCACAATAAACTGGAATGGTTTTTTGGTTGGTTTTTTTTCATCTAAGTTACAAACACTGTCTTGGATAATGCATGCCTGAATCACTTAATTGGGCCAGTCAGGGATCTGACCCACGTTGTAGAAGTAATGTGGTGTATGGTCCCCAAATACCAGTGCTGGCATTTCCTTCTTGTTTTTATAATACACTTGGTGGCAAATATGACTCAATTCCTTTATAGTACAGATAATAATAATTAAAAGGGACATCTAAGTAGGTCCATGCAATGTCTGCTCTGATAGTTCTGTGATCTGTTATTTTTGTTATTTTGTTATTTGGTTTGGGAAAGTTGTAAGGCCATGTGGGTGACAATACTTGGAACTTTTGATTTGCATAATTTGAATCAGTAGCACTATACAAGCAGTAGGTAATATTGAGAGAATTTCTGAAAATCTCTTCATTTTTTGTCTCCTCTTATGGCCATAAGGCTGTAAGCCTTCATGTCACCTCAAATATCATCAGACACATGTCATCTAAGGCAGCAGGAGAGCTATGACAGTGCAAATAAAAAGCCTCATGCTATTGAAAACATTTTTCCTATATTTTGTAAAATCTGTAAACCCAACCATAAAGAATTACTCTCCATATCTATTAAAGTCCTAATGGTCTCTCTTTGTGGACTGGGATCCTTAAAAAAAAGTTTAACTTAACCTAGCCTTGTTGGTTCTTCTGTTGTAATGGAGACAGGCACTTCCGAAAGGTATTTTATCTTACATGTTTTAGACACCTAAGTTAGGATGAAATTAATCACACCACAAAAATGTGTTTTTATAATCAGGGAGTATGGAGGAGCCTAGGCAGCTGGCTTAGACTAGACCCCTCAGGTTTAGAGAGCTGTATTTAGGTGGAAAAAGTAATCACCATTTAAACTCTTTTCTGAGATAACTTTTTATTCTGGGAGTACTTTTTTCATAGTTTTTCAATAGAATCATAGAATAACTTAAATTGGAAGAGACCTCCAGAGGTCGTCCAGCACAAATCCTTGTTCAAAGCAGGTCCAATCAGATCTAGCTGTGTCCAGCTAGTCTTGAACAGCACCAAGGGTGGAGATCCCACAGCCTCTCTGGGGCACTGTTCCGGTACTTGACAACCTTCACAGTAAAAAAAAAATCCCCAACCAATGTAATTTGAATTTCCCATGTTCTAACTTGTGTCCATTGCCTTCTATCTTATTACTGTACACCTCCAAGAAGTCACACTCCATCTTCTCTGTATACTTCAATCAGTTGAAAACAGCAATGAGGTCTTTACCTTCTCCGGGCTGAACAAACCCAGGGCTCTCAGTCTCTCCTCATATATCTTGTGCTCCAGATCCCTGACCATCTTGGTTATCTCTGTTGGACTCACTACTGTATGTCCAAGTCTTCAGTGTACTGGGGAGCCCAAAACTGAACACAGAACTCCAGATGTGTATCACAGATGTGGACTAGAGCAGCAAGATTGCTGGACCTGCTGTTTGCAGTCTAACTGTCCTGATTATGACTTTGATACTGTTGATTTTCTTCCTAGTAGCCGGCGTAGTGCTGCGGTTTGGATTTGGGATAAATCATGTCGATAACACACTGATGTTTTAGTTGTTGCCAAGCAGTCAAGGACTTTCTAGCTTTTCACACTGCCCTGCCAACAAGAAGACAGGGGGCACTGAAGGAGCTGGGAGGGGACACAGCTAAGACAGGTGACCCAAACTGGCCAAAGGGATACTCCAGGCTGTATGATTTCATGTTCCATATATAACTGTGGGAGTTGACCAGGAGGTGGGAGGCTCAGAAACCTGCTGAATATCATTTCCTGGTAGGGAAAAATTGTGTTAAGTATCACGTATTTTGTATATTCTTTTATCATTGTTATTATTGATATGGTCTCCCTTTTCTGTCCTATTAAACTGTCTTTATCTCAATGCATGTGTTTAAACTTTTTCTTTTTGATTCTCTCCCCTCATCCCACTCTGGGGCGGGAGGAGTGAGTGAAGGACTGTGTGGTTGTTTTAGCTACCAGCCAGGTTAAACCATGGCACTTACTGAACAGAGGTTTCACCCTTGCTCATATGCTTTTGCTGATAATAATATGACAGGCAAGCTAGAGTTTTACAGTTAGATCATGGGCGATAGTTTAGTCATGAGCTCATTATAAATGTCTTGGTATCTATGGTGTATCTCTAGAAGGTTGTGTGAAGGCTGCTAAGAGGGTAATTCCTGGAATCAATGTGAAATTCAAGGACATAAAATAAAGCAAACAAATAAGCATTTTTCTGTTGCTAGGTTTATTTTTTAACCATGTCACTTTTTGACTCAATAATTTGCTATGTAAACAAAGCTATGGAGCATGATTGTGTGTCCTGATTTTTGCTGGAATTGAGTAAATAGTGGCTGATATAGCTCTGTGTTTTGGATTTAGTGGGAAAATAATGTTGATAATACACTGTTTTAATCGTTGCCGAGCAGCATCTCAAATTAAGCCCAGACCCTGCAAGCAAAGGGGCATGAGCCTTCTGCAGTAGGTGCAGAAGAACCTGGAAGGGGACACAGTCAGGACAACTGACCCAAACTGGCCAAAGGGATATTCCATACCATATGACATCATTCTCAGTATATAAGCTGGGGGAAGAGCCATGTATCCAGAACTAACTGGGCATCAGCCAGTGAGTGCTGAGCATAGAATCATAAAATCAGAGTCACAGAATCACAGACTGGTTTAGTTTGGATAGGACCTGAAAGACCATCTAGTCCAACTTCCCCTTCCAGGGGCAGGGACACCCTCCACTAGATCAGGTTGCTCAAAGCCCCATCCAACACTGCCAGGGATCCAGGAGCAGCTACAGCTTCTCTGGGCAACATGTGCCACTGCCTTATCACCTTCATGGTAAAGAATTTCTTCCTAATACCTAATCTAAATCTCCCCGCTTTCATTTTAAGGCCATTACTCCTTGCCCTATCCCTGCGTGCTCTTGCAGACAGTCCCTCTCCAGCTTTCCCACAGGCCCCTTCAGGTACTGGAAGGCTGCTCTAAGGCTGAACAAACTGAACTCTCTCCACCTGTCTTCACAGGAGAGGTGCTCCAGCCCTCTGATCATCCTTGTGGCCTCCTCTAGATTTGCTGCAACAGCTGCATGTCTTTCTTGTACTGAGGACTCCAGAGCCAGACACATAATTTCTTTTTTATATTTGTATTATTATTTTTGCTTTTATTACTATTATTACTACTATTATTATTCCTATCATCTTCTGGGTTTTTGCTATTAAACTATCTTTATCTTAACCCAAGAGTGTAACTGGTTTTTTGTTTCTCTCCTCCATCCCACTGTGGGGATTTGGTTTTTTTAGCTCCCTGATGGGTTAAGCCACAGCACTGCTGTACAGTATGTAGGAAGTAAGAAGTTGTGGAGGAAATACAGGTTTTCTTTTAGACAATGCACTGTATGCTTGGCAATGTGCTTTTAATCAGATTCTGTTAGGTTTAGGAAATTTCATTGGCTTGCAATTTCTGTGAGAGCTGAAGAAAACAATGTAGCATCCCAATTCCCAGTAGAAGCTAAATCCCAGTAGATATTTACTTATCCAGCCTAACAGTTGAGGTTGTATTTACAGCTATGACTGAAGTATTTCACAGAAGCATTAAGGTTGGAAAAAACCTCTAAGGTCATCTAGTCCAACCATGACTAGATGACTTCTGGTGGAAGAAGAATGAAATTCCCATTCTATACCAAATTATATTACAGTCAATTGTTTTATGAGAACCTTTAGGCTCAATTCAGGATGGACCTTTAATCTGATATATAATTATATTTAAATATAGAACTATAGATATAAGATTATTATAATAGTTACTACATTATAAGATGTTGGAAAATTACAGTTGCTAGTGACACAATCTATATGCTTTTTGAATTCCTGAAAATCAAGTCCATATTTGTACTTCAAAAAAAATGCTGAATTTTGAGTATCACTCTAAAGATTTGTTTGTAATTTTGATCTGGAACAACGTTGTCATGCAGCAAAACAACCAAATCCTTTATCTGTAAATTTTTTCCTTCCTCTCCCTAATGCTTTTTTACAGAGGCTACTGTTGTCACTAGAGAAGGTTATTATGAGAAAAAGAATTAGGTCCTCAATGGAAGAAATAATTTACTTCGTATCTTAGCAGTTTCTCAAATTCAAGGGAAGTTGCAAGATCTAGACTTACCGCAAAGGAAGAAAGAGAGCCCTATGTTAAGAGGGCACTACATTAAAGCCAGAACATTTGCCACTGACAAATTTTAAATTAACATCTACAGAGGATGCAGTAAAGAGAAGAAAGAGTTGATTCATTTGGTGTCCACTATTGAAGTAAAATTTGTTATGGAGATTCGTCTCACCTGAATTAGGTTGACTGCACCTTTATTAGGTTGACAGTGCTGACATGTTAACGCCTGATTTTTTTTATGGTGAACATATCCTACATTTAGAAACCAGAATCTATGGAACATGCTAAGACTGATAATTTTAAAATGTATAGGTCAAGACTAGAAACTGCAGGTTTTATGTGGCTTTGCATGTTCAAAACTTCCAGTAGGCAAGGTCAAGCCAAAGGCTGTCAGCAAGCACATTATATTGTGTCCAATAGCAAAAAGCAGCAAATTTTGAAGGAATGATTATAAGCAACAGGATAATATAAAACAATAATTTCCTTCATATGACTTCATAGCTAGGATAATCTCACTGAAGAATGTAACTCTTGGAGAAAACAGTTCATCTGAAACTGGAAGTTCTCCAGGGTTTAGATTATTTCCCTAAGCAGTCTGGGAAGGCGAGAACCTGTAATTTACAGTAAAAGCACTCCCATATTTATGATGAAATAGACATTTCCAGAAAACAGGAATCCAGAGCTCTAAAGGTTTTCCAGCTCTTTCCTCCCACACTACGAAATATGAAGAATAATCCGTCTGAAATAGAAGATTCAAGACCCCAGACCTAATCTCTCTCTGCAACACCAAAGCAAAAAAGACAGTCCTTTCATGAAAATTTAAAAAAAATTTTAAAAAAGTCTTTGCCTCAGTGTTGATTGAAAGGATAGGTAGAGAACAGTGACTATGAAGGAAAAAAATGAAGCTCCATTCAATTCTCTTTGCTATCTCCTGCATTACTCACATACTAGAGAAGAAAGTTTCTTCTTCGAGTGAAATATCCAAACTCAATCATGCTCTTCCTTCACTGGAACTCTTATAAAAAGTCTTTTCATCTATTTTATACTTCTAATGGAAGCAGTAGCCACTTGATTATAAGACAAAGTTAAATTAGCTGCATCTTACCACCTTAGCATTCTTCTCCTGCAAACCTGTTGGACTGGATGGTCTCTTGAGGTCCCTGCCAACCTCTATGATTCTGTGATTCTGTAAAGAAATGAAAGCAGTCAATGGAAACTCTGGTGTTCACCTTCACAAACAAAACTGAAAAGGTAATTTAGTCTACAGAAAGTCCTTACTCACATAATTTAAAATTTAAATTATTTAAAATTGAAATTATTTTAAATGATTTTAAATTCTTTTTATTTATTATTTAAAATTTAAATTATGTGATATTACAGAAAAACAGATCTGTGTTTACAGAATTATAGTCTTTCAAAGTTGTTTTCATTTGGTTTTAATATCATGTAGTAAAAATATGATTCTTCTTTAAAAAATACAAAATAGTCACTATCTCGACCACTTGTGAATTTATTTAGCATTATCATTTCAGGTAGCATTACATTTTGGCAATTTGAATACTATGTGAAATATGGGCAGTCAAATGCAAGGTCGGCATGACTTAGGCCATGTGACATTGTACTTACTGCACTCTGGACTGCTTATGATTTTTGCAGTCTTAGGTATCTACTTGTAAAAACTGACTGCCAGGAACAGGATCAGAGGATACAAATTTGCTGGGATGCAAACTGCAGGTTATCAATTGTCTGAGCAACTTCTTTTCAGGCACTCAAGACATCCCGGTAATTTCCAGCACCAGTAGGTCGCTGGTTATTTTGAAATATTTAACTTTCATTTACAGTTCTTTTTGGCTTTTACCCCTTTTCATGAGAATTTCCTTTCTGCAGTGTAACTTTCCATCGTGTGCTGAATTACATGTGTATTTATATCCCTTTCTCAAGCCTCTGCCATTTGTGTTAGCGAAGAAAGGCTAAGCAAGACAGGTCTGTCTAACAGAGCAGGTTCAATATTCTGTGAGTGAACAGGATTTTTCAAGATTTCAGTCATAAAACCTAGGTTAGTCCTTTCAGCAAAAGTCTCTGACATCCCTGCTGAGGTCACTAATGTAAAACCCTGCTGTGTCAGTTCAGACTGAAGAGGTGATTGTGACAGCAGATTTAGCTTGTTCTGAATATATAACTGAAATCTTACATCCTCATGTTGTTATGCATGAATCTGATCAACGATGTAGGCTCCAAAGGACTTTCCTGACAGCCAAAGTTGCTAAAAAATGTAATCCTGATAAATTCAGTTTGCTATTTTAAAGATGTTGTCTGTAGGCAGCTCTACTCGGTCCCTGTTTGAAGCAATAATGAAGTTATAGTCAGCTTCTCACACACAACAACCCCTTGGACTCCTGTTGTAAGTTTAGACTTCCATTGCCACAACATTCAGTGTGTATAGCTGTTTCTGGTTTAAGTGACCTGTCCTTGCCTTAAATATTTCACAGAATTCCTCCTCTTTCCAAATCCAGCCTCTGATGAAAAAAACCCTACTACACAATTGTACTTATATCAATGCGGCTTCTCTGCTGCTGTCAGAATCCTCTTCCTTCTATGAAACATGAAACTTGTCTGTTCTTCTACTGACTCTTCCTCACTTATTTCACCAGAGGTTTTAATTCTTGGACATTATGAAAGAAGCAATGAAAATCTTTTAATATCCCCAAACTCCCGAAATTGCATGTGCTGCACAGCAACATCATCCTACTGCCATAAGACCTCATCTTCTGTTCTTCACCAGATTCTTTCTCACTGTCATTTCTCAGCAGAAATGATGCTACAGGTTTTTAGGAATGGAAACCGTGTTCTCTATCCATTTTTGCAAATAGTAACTATAATAAAAATAAGGTGAGTGTGGGACCTGTCTGTCTAATAATGCTCTATTCCTGGAGACAACCGCTTGCCTTCCACCTGAGTTCATAGTTGCACCATGAGAGTAATAACCTTGCCCTATCTCTCTCTAGAATATACATCTCTGGCTCTTGGGAGCTGATGCACCCTATCAGTCTTAGAATCACCCTCTCTGCCCTCACATTCATTCCCTTCTATCTACCAGCAAAAACTTTACAATATGAAGGGATTTTCGGAGTGTCCAAGTGGAGTAAAGGTAGCATACATACAGGGACATCCAACTACATGCCTGATCCTAATTTGAGGCACAGCAGACCAAAATATATGCCACCTCAGAAGCTCGCTCAACCCCAGAATTTAGCATTTCTCCCAGACATGGTGAATTCCCTGTTGCCCATTATTGCACCCCCGAGTTTGCCCTCCTGGAGCTCATCCAGAAGGTGTTGCTGTTCAACAGAACTTTTAGCAGCAGTTTAAGTAGGTTTTTCCCTGTACATTTGGTCAAAATGTGATGTTTTCAAGTGCTTCCATGTGCTTAAGGTGCTGCTGCCCATCATGTTAGGTCAGGATTAACCTAGATGTGCTCGGTGTCTTAGGCTTTGTTAAAAGCCTATTTGGAGACTGCCTTATTTTCAGTATTTCTCACATTAAATCTCAGAAAAATCACTGATGGGAAGCCAGGGCACTATGACCATATTAAGGGAACACTGGAGCATGGCCAGACACCCTTATTGCTTTTCTCCCACTTAAAAACCTTTGCCCTTTCCTGGAGAGAAGGACTTTGTGAATTTTGGGTGAGCAGGGGAGGAGGGGGGGGACACACAAAAAAAACCATGAGCCTGAAAGTAAAACTGGAAAATGGCATTGAAAGAAATTCTAAACTGTATTTTCTTTGTGACATATTTGGGGTGATTTATATTTCCATTGGGGATGAGGGAGAAGAAAGAGTGGTGTATTGTTTGACATTAATACAAGCACTCTCATCGCTGTGGACCTGACTAATTTATTTGTGAGTGAAAATGCTCACACACATACACCAGTGATCTGGGGAATCTGAGAAATCAGTGAGACAATAGAAATATCATTTAGCCAGCCTTAACTGATCCATCTTCTGCATTAGAAAAGCAGGTTTGCAGAGCAAACGCAGCATATGTTGAGCTATAATTAGTTCCTCAACTGTTGGGCAGGTTTTTTAAAGAATTGCTACAATCCATAGTGGAATAGAGTACAGAGCAAAGCATAATGTAATCACAGATTATTCTTTAATTTACACAGTTCTCAGTGAGTATCAGGGCAAACAAGTTGAACATCTGGCAGCAGAGACAGCTACCAATGAACTTAGAGCTGTATTTTAATTCATGCAGCTGTCCTAGCTAGCCAGATTAAAAGCTTTTGTTCCTCTTGATGTCTGCAACACATGTGTAAGAGTCTGTGGGAAAAAAACAAGTCTCACATCATTTGCAAGCTCTTTTTTGTGAAGGAAACTCTTCCTCTCATAAAATATGTATTCATTCAAGCTAAAAATACAGCTTTGTAAGTCATGTTCACATGACCTATGTACTAAGAATGCGCCTATGACATCGGAATAGTAAAAGTATTAGAAGGACTGACAAAACAGTGATACCTGACTGCACTGACAAAAGGGTTTTGTTCCCTCGTGAGCATCCTATGAATTTTTGCCAAGGAATTGAAGCTTCACATATTTCTTTCTATTCCTTGAAAATGTACTGTATTTTGACTTAATCCCAGTTATGTGTTTCCCTCTGCCCCACTAAAAGTTAATGACCTTGCACACTGTGCAATCTGGAGGACAAATATAGCTTGATTTATGTGCACTGGACCCTTGCACTGGTTTTGTACAGGACAAGATGATAGAGCAATGGTATGAGAATTTTTCTTCTTCCCCAGGCAATGGAGGAATGTGTAACATAGTCCTGAATACACTAACCAGAGGAAAATGAGTTGCTGTGTCTGTCATTGTGATCTGGGACCTCTTGGTAGACCCAAGCTGTACAGAATGGGTTTTGTCCCATCCACTGCTTAGTGCAATGATTTTGCAGGGACATGTGGTCGGACATTTGGGAAACCCATTCCTGATATACTGAAAAACTGCTCTGATTCTGTCCCTTTACATTTCAAACAAGAGTCATGAGAAAACCCCAGTATAGTAATGCTGGCATTTTGAGCTTCCACCTCCCTAACAACATGGGATTGCTTCTAACTTCAGCCTGGTTGTAAATGAGACACTTCGTTGCGCTGTATATATTTGGCTAGAGTGTTCTGCTTATATTATTCTTATTTGTGATTTAATTTATTCCCCTTTCTGCAGTTAGCAGCTTCCAAAAATTGACTGATACCCTGAAACACCTTATTACCAGATGTAACATTTGTGCTGCAGCATGCATCAGCAGCTCCAAATCATTAGTCAGTGTAGGAATTATATAGACCCCTGAAGGCACAACTGGGTCCTCAAGTCTGTATTCTGAATCTAGGAAGGTTATAAGTAGTGATAAGCACAGTTATAGGGACTGACAGACAAAGTGTGTGGTTGATAGAATTTTTTTTTAATCTTATCAAAGAGTCAGTCAGACATCCTGACAGCATGCAAAAAGCTCTGTACTTGTCCTAAGATACACCTTATTGATCTGGGCTCCTATGTTCCTCAGACACTACATTGACTACCAGGCAAGATGAGGCCTTCTCTTTCAGCCTGGAGAAAAGGAGGCTAATGGGAGACCTTTTCACTCTCCATAGCTACCTGAATGGAGGCTGTAGTGAGGTGGGTATTGGTCTCTTCTCCAAGTAAGAATAGGACAAGGAGAAATGGCCTCAAGTTGTGCCAGGGGAGGTTTAGATTGGATATTAGGAAAAAAATCTTCACTGAAAGGGCTGTCAAGCACTGGAACAGGCTGCCCAGGGAGGTGATTTGAGTCACCATCCCTGGAGATATTTAAAAGATATGCAGACGTGATGCTTAGGGACAAGGTTTAGTGATAGAACTGGCAGTGCTAGGTTAATGGCTGGAGTTGATCTTAGAACTCTTTTCCAACCAAAATGATCTTATGATTCTATGATTCAGAAATCAAACTTAACACCTGAAATTCAAATGCAGGGACTTTTACCTGGGACTGTGGTAGCAACAAATGCCTCTCATGTTTGTGGCATTATAATTACATGTTTTTAAAAATGGAAAATTACTTTTTTGGGCTGTCATTGCTGTGTCAAAGCTTCTTCAAAATCAGTATCAGTTTGTGCTTAGTGTGGGCTATTCTGAACTGCATGACACTTAAGTTCCTGGGAAGAGGATTTTAATATCAACAAACAGGGAAATTGTCACAGAGGCAAGACTCGTGCAGCACGTAGCCTTATTTCAGGAAACTTAGTAACATATGAGACCTTATGTATGTAGCTGGGCTGCTATTTTGGTACTAAGGGGTGTTTAAATAACAAAATCAATATTATTTTCCTGTTTCCTATTTAGTAATAAGCACGCTAAGGCAAAATGCAAAGTGCCAATCGTTCCTGTCATCCTGAAAAAGACACCTGGAAGTCAATGAGGCTTATGGATTCAAACAATGCTGTGTATTTTAGTTGTGCCTAGTCAGTCCCATGGGCACTCTCCTGGAATCATTTGGTAACCTGAATTCTCCATGAGCACAGGGGTGATTATGCCAACAGCCAATGCTACGTGCAGTACTAGAGCTGAGGCGGTTTTCCTTGCAAGGTTTTATCACCTCTTGGAGGGACAGCTAACATTAAATTTACAGCACAGTTGAGAGCAGGGTTCTAGGACACTGTATCTGAAAACAGGCATTGCATGACCTTGTACTATGTTTCCTGCAAATTATGCTTCAAGGTGTATCATACACTGCTGTGGAATATGTTCCAAAAAAGAAAGTTAAGAGTTGGGAATCAAGACTATTTATAACTAATTACTGTGCTGTTCTGGGTTTAAGTCTTGCTTGGCTTGTTTTATTTTCCTGTTTACTAGAGAATACATAATTCCTTTTTGCTGTACATGTCTTAATTCCCTGTAATGCTGCACTTTTACAGAGCACCATCATAAACATTTTTGTATCTTGTTACCTGTACTGAGTAGTCAGTTCCTCGTTGTAATTTAAATCAGAATTACAGTAGACTACTTTGATTTGAACCATTTATCTAAAACTTTTAATCCTTAACTCTGCCACTCATTAATAGTGTCGTGATCTTTACCAGCTTCTGGAATCAGTCTAAATAAATAAAATTCTGGAAACAAACAAAACCCCCAAAAAACCACCAACAAAGTAGGTAATCTGAGGTAACTTTATCAAGTTTCTTCCCAAATTAAAAATCAAGCATTAAATATTCTTAGCTAAATCTACAGAATTTGAAAGGTAGAATATTTAGAAGAAAAAACATGGTAACAACACTAAAACATTTCTAAACAGTCATTGTGTTCAGTCTGATTATGTCAGTTATATCCATTTTCTTTTCGTGTTTTGCAGTCTATTCTATGTTAGCAGCCTTTGGGACAGGCTGCAAAGGTGTAAAAATGGGAATGAGAGAGAGAAGATGGAATGCCAGAGACTGGAATTTGTGGAAAAGCTCTTGGATGATGCAAGCTGTTTCTTCAAGTGAGTATGTAAAATGCAAGACAAAAAGTATTAGAAAGTAACTCAGAAATTATGGACAAAATGGTACTCATAGGTGAGCCTAACCTGAAAATGGATTTGCTGATGAGAAGGAAGGATACACTAGCGGCCAGATTTGGGAATGTGAATGATACTGCTTTATAAACATGATGATGCACAGAATACTGTCCATAAAGACAGTCCCACAGTCTCCCCAGGCATAGAGCAACAGAGAATGTTTTCAGCAGCATATGCTTCACAGTGATGCAAACTGATGTCTTGAATTAGTGGAGTAATTTACTAACTTTATTTATGATTCATAATTAAACATATCGATGAAAGAGACTAATAGCTATAAGAGATATCCAGCTAGAAATGGCTGAAACAGAACAGTAACCACTCCTCAGACAGCAAACCAATGGAAACAAGCACTATAAACTAGTTCCTCTACAAAATAATATGCATATTTTCATGTATGTTAATATGTATGTCTGTGACCCAGACCAGCAGACTTTTAAGAATAACTTGATATCATATAATGGAACAAAGCACAAAAATATTTGCAGATTGAAAAAGCTGCTTGAGAACCTTCAGCATATGCAAAGTCATACTTCTTTTGAGTAATATTATTTTAACTCTGCTTATTACTTGACAAAATTATCACAGTTCTTCAACGTAGAAAATTCATCCATACTGAGAAATATTTTGTGTCTTGCTAGATGACATCTGAGAGCCAAATACCAGCAAAGAGGAGTCGAGGCATTAATATATTGGCTGAACTGCTGGGTTGAAGAATTTGTTATGGATGAAGAACACTGCTGAATAAATGTTCAACATTGTATTTACACATATATCATATACCTCATTACCTGAAGAACAATTTAATTATAACAGATCAAAAGAAAAAAAAACCTGATGAGTCAGTATGCTGTGAAATCAGATTTCAGATTTAAAACTTCATGTTTTCACTGGAGGTACTTCCCATGATTTACCATAATCTGCCTCTTTGGTTCAGAGTGCTGAATGCTTGAAGTAACATATGCAGCCATAAACAGTGAATCACTGGCACCACTCAAGCTCCTGACAGTTCAGACATTTCTCACCAGATTTGTTATCCTCACTACTTTTGACTAGAGTATTCAGTGACTTTCAAACAGTCAGCACACCCCTCAGACTGTGTTGTGGTTACCATCTAAAATAGAGCTATATTTGTTGAATTCATTATAGAATCATCGAATCTTTAAGGTTGGAAAAAACCTCAAAGATCATCAAAACTGACCATCTGTTCAATACCACCATGCCAACTAAAGCATGTCCTGGAATGCCACATATGCATGTTTTTTGAACACCTCTGGGGATGGTGACTCCACCACCTCTCTGAGCAGCCTGTTCCAATGCCTTTTTCACTCTTTCAGTGAAAAAGATTTTCATAATATCCAATTTTAAATTATTGTGGTTGCCAGTACCAATCAGAAACAGGCTTGGCCCTTTCTTCTATAAAGCAAAGCTAAGTGCTCTGACAATTTCTGATGGCACTGGCTGCCAGGTAGGTCAGGAGCACCATGAGAACAGCTCCTCAAGATGCATTTTGAACCTTCCCTTTCTTGTTTTTCCCAGTAAACATGAAGCAGAGAGGCAAGAAAAACAAGTCACAGAAGAGTACATGAGAGTTTTTTTCAAGATTAAAAAAATTTCAGTCTCAGTTCGATGTGAAAGTTCATGAGACTTACCCAAAATATTTCCACTCTATTAATAGCTTTGGTTTAATATAGGCACAGAGCAAAGGCACTGTGAAAACTTCCCTGCATAAATCTGTAAATACACCTCAGGTTTCAGTTACATAATTGCTTTTCTACTTCTAGAACCTCTTCTGAATCCAAACTATTCTGCAAAATTTGAAGTCTTGTATCCATTGTTCAGGGCAGTGCTGGATAAGGTATTTCCAAGCTAGCAATGACAACGCTAAGATACCAACTAGTTCCTCACCAGGTTAGTATTGTGGTGTTCACCAGTTTACATGGATGAAGTACAAGTGAGTTTTTTCACAACCTTGGGAGAAAGTGTTCATAGGGAAGTAGTCTTTCAAGCTTGGCCTTAGCTTTTGGAACTGCAGATGGTGCTACTGAGCTATGAACTCTTCTGAAAATCTGGGTTTTGACGGAAGAATCAAATTACTCGAAGAAATTATCACTTTTCCTGCAGCTGCCTTACGGCTGATGTCACTCTTGATCTCAGTTTATCAGACACAGTCACTTACAGATCATTGCACTGTCATACTTTGCAGCAGAAGTTGCTGGGTTTGGCAGCAGCAAAGAAGATGCTTCATGGGTTTTAGCCCTGGAGTACTCCTGTGAGGCATCATCCCCATCTTCTAAATGGGGATGAAATATTTTCAAATTGTGAGAGGTTCCCAACTTGGTTACTTTTTACTCCGAAAATTTGTTTATCCCAAATGTTCAGCTTTGTAAAAGGGTATATAAACTCATCAGCTTTCAACTTTTGCTAAAATACTGTGAGATTCTCATCTATTTCAACATTTGTTTTCCAAGTGTAAATTCACCCCCTTAAGGCTTTTACTCTAACCCTCCTACCACCTCGGGGAAGTAAAATAGGATTTCAGGTTGCATTCACAGATTACAGTTCTGGAAGGAGACCAGAGCATCTATGGGGCATGGAGGGCAGGCAGAACTGGAGGAGTCCTCAAGAATCCACCAAGACCAGGGGTGGAAAGAAAGCAGACCCAAGGAGCAAAATTTAGGGATGAGACACAAAATGCAAGGAGTATGAGGAGGAACTGTGTAGTAATAATTCTCCTTTGGGCAGGAACTGAATTGTATGATGATCTGGTAATAGCTTTGTCAGTGATTAACTTTCTGGCTTAACTTTCTGACTACTGCTAGAAATGATAATGGAATTGTTTTTGCAGTGGTTACAGAGAAATAAATGATTGTGCCAAAAAATGAGGGATGCATAATAAACTTAACATCTGTGAGGCTCTCAGTGACAGATGCTCAAAATGTGTCTCCTGGGGAGATATGATTCCAGTGACCTTGACCCACAGTAGTCATCTCTTGGAGATGTCCAGTAAAATGTTGTTGTTATTCACAAGAAAGAGACACATCTGAAACTCTGCCATGACATGCAGATAAAAATACATTACAAAGGGTCTCATAGTGTGGGGAGGAACCCAGATTTTTTTTTTTCATTCTGAATAGGATCACATTTCATGATCTCACTTGGAAAATAATTGAGTATATAGCTAGGAAGATGAATCAAGCCCCTGATTCCAGCACATGTTGGAATACTATTAATGCTGGGATAAATCCTATGGGATAAATCATTCCAAATTAGTGTTAAATCATACTGTATTTGAATTTTGGTGAGAAAGGCTCAAATAAGCTCTCTTTTTTATCACTTTATTTTTTCTGTAAATAAAAAGATATTTTCATGTCATTTTACATAATATCAATATTGATTTCCTATTAAAACTTTCAGAAATGAAAGAAGATAATACTTCTTCCATAAATTACTCTCATTACCTCATGACAAAAATGCAATCTGTCCAGGACAAATCAATAAATGTGAAAAAGTTAAACAACCAATCTTGATTTCGGGGATAAGGCATTGGAAAAAAACCCATCAAAACTGTTAAGGTCTTTTCCAACCTTGTAAATCTGTGATTCTGTGATTCTTTTCTTCTAGAGCTCTATAAAGTTTGTAAGTCTTTATTAGTTCTCATCATGTTTGCTTAACAAAAGATCATTGAGCCCTCATAAGGAACCTCTGTTTGGTAATCACAGAAAGAAAATTCCCAAGGGTTGGGAATCTGTTCAGAACTAAAAGTTAGCCCCTTCCTACCACAGACATTCCTACAGGGTAAGAGGATGCATGACAACTTCTCAGTGATGTGGCTGTTTATTTTAAGGCTGCAGTAGAAAGCAGTCATATGAGAGGCTTGATAGAGCCAAGGAGGTGGAAACAGCCTTCATAGCCAAACCTGTCTATTGCAGTGGCATTTTTAAGAGGCAATAATTAGGAAAAGATGAAGAAATTTCAGAGTAAAATCTTGTATTTGTCTTCAGCCCAGGTTTTAGATCCAGGAATCAGCTATAAGCTGGTATAATCATAATTAAATATTATATTCCTGCCATAAAATTCTACTTTGCTGGGCCTAGAGCAGGAATAAGCCCTGTTCACAGTATGGGTTGTTTGTTTGGGGGGTGGGTTTAATTCTGTAATCTTTACATAGGAAAAGAGCTTCAAATGAATGTGTTATAACTTCCAAGAAAGAGTCTTTTTAAAGAAGACAACTATAGCAAGAGCAGTTCAGAAATTATTTTTGCAAAACAGAACAATTAGCAGTTACCAAATTGAGCCCTCTGCTTGAGTCATCAGTTCTGTCCATGTTGTCCAGCTAACATCAATTCACAGAATATGATGCAGCATCTTTGGAATACAGTTCCGTGTGCTCCAGTTTTTTGATTGTTTCATGGTCAACAGTAACAGAAATTAGGCTCACTCTAATTAACTGTTCTTCAGAAAGGAGAAAACATTGCTTATATTAGACATAAAAGCATTTAAACTATTAGTTTGGCAACGATGATGCTTACCCTGTTTTCTAAGGTTATTCAGTTTTCATAAGGGACCACAGAAAAAATCGGGATCATTATATAGTGGCGTTGCTCAAACACAGCAAGCATGAAAGATATGAGCATGGAAAATGCAGTCAGAACTGTAAGATCTAGGCAAGCAACTCTGCAACCATAGACTTTTCCATTCCGACATGAAGCTCATAAGAGCACACTGTGATTTTACTACTAGAATAAGAGACCTGAAATGTGTACTAAAGAAGAGGAGAGAAACACCACAATCTCTAGCTCAAAGTATGTTGTAGGTGACCAAATTCTGGAATTTCTGTTCCATGTGGCCATTTAATTCTTCAACATTTCATTCTGACAGATACTGAAGTTAAATGTCAAAATGTTTCATCAGGCAAAATTTCAGAAGATATCCCTTTAGAAATACTGGATTTTATCTGGATTTTCATTTCAATAAATCAGAGAGACTCATTTCACTAAAGCTTTCCGTGATAAATTATGCTATAAAAGTCAACATGATAAAGGCAGAGCAAAGCACTTAGGCTTTATCACAGCATGCCATTAAGAAGCTTCACACAGTAACTATGAGAACTGACAGTTCCTGCAACAGTGTGACTTAATCTGATCTTTGTTTTTTGAATAGAAAAGTTTTCAGAGGTCTTTAATACCACACAATCATATATCAAGATTCTCAATCGTTCTTAGAAATTTCAAGGATTTATAAGACCTTTAAAAGTATTTTTAGAAGTGTGTATTATTGTCCACAGATGAGTAATTTGTCTTCCTCCATTTGTGGTTAGTTTTCCTTGATGCTCTTAATTTTTTAACTTTTTTTCTCAAAAAACATTGCATGACAGCAGCTGCTTTCCTCCAGTCCCACAGAGCCCCACAGCAGAGCTGGCAGACACCACAGTTCATGCAGTGGCTTCTGGGCTCCACTTTGAGATCCTGTATGTCTTCTGGGAACTGAGACAGTCAAGGGACTCCTGGAAACTCTTTGAGGACCACCAGGGTGCCTGCTGCTGCCAGGAAAAGTCAGCTGTGCAGGACTGTGACCACCCAAAAAGTCTAACAGCAGGAGGAGGTCAGAAGCCTGCACAGCGTCAGGATGATGAGGGAGAGAGAGAATGGCTGGATCCTCTCTGAGACCTGTGGTCTCATGAGCTTCGAGCCCAGCTGCACTGAGGGAGGGGCCAGAAGCTCCTTTGCTTATTGGGTCAGGAAATGGAGACACTCACATTGGGAGCTGGTGAGTTGGTTGAGCAGCTCTCAACAACAGAAGGCCAACTGGGAAGCAGCTTTGAAGAGAAAACCCTGGAGGTGCTGGTAGGAAACCTATGAGCCAGCAATGAGCCCTTGTAGAAAAGATCACCAGTGTCCTCTGTATCAGCCAGAGCATTACCAGCATACCAATGGAAGGGATCCTTCCCCTCTGCTCAGCACTGCTGAAACAGATCTGGAGTGTTGTCTCCAGTGGTAGCTTCCCCAGCACAAGAGAAACATGGGCATACTGGAATGAGTGTATTGAAGGGCTTGAATGTCTGTCACCCGACAGAATGAGAGATGGGACTGTTCAGCCTGCAGAAGCAGGGGGCTTTCAGCAGTGGGCATGAATACCTGACGGTGGGAGTAAAGAAGACAGAGCAACACTCTTCCCAGTGGTGCACAGCAGCAGGGCAGGAGGTAACAGGCACAAATTGAAAGACAGGGAATTACATTTAAACATAAGAAAAGAAAAAATTACTGTGAGAGTGGTCAGATACTGAAACAGATTGCCCAGAGTGTCTCTGAAGACTCCCTGCTTGAAGATCTTCAAAACCCAACCAGACATGGCTCTGGGCAACCTTCTTTAGCTGACTCTGCTCTGACGAGAGTGGTTGAACTAGACAATCTCCCAAGGTGCCATCCCACTTTAACCATTCTGTGTATCTGACATAAAACTTCCAGGCTGTAATTATGTCTCTGCCACAACAATATTATTGCTTTGTGAGAAAGAAACCACATATGGTGTCATCCTTTCTCAGTGGACTTCTTTTCCTTAGCTATCTATCAGTCATCTCCATGAGTGCTATCTCACTCTCTCTTATCTCCACCCTATTCACTGGTAGACAAAATACATTTAGTTTTTCTGAATTGCTGACATTTAAATATTTTAAAATAGAATCCAATTTGACTAAAATAGAAAAAAAAATCATAGCTTCGTAAGATAAAAAGTGATCACTACATACTTCATTCCTTTCATGAATTAATCTGCTATCAACCTGTCTGGCCTGATTTTTGTTTGGTGGATATGTTCAGGGTTGTAAGAGAAGAGGAAATGTCTTGACTAATATTTGCTTATTTTTTGTAGTTTATATATTTTTTTTCATTTCTTGTACTTTACAAACCTTATGGGTCATATATGTTAAATCCTACATTTTTTAATATGGGATTAATATAATATCTACATTTTAACTTAAGACATTATTCGACATCTTGCTTCATGCTAGAGATGAAGAAGTAACACCAAGCAGTGGCACAGCTGTCATAGCAGAATAAAAATCTAAACCAAGGTAAGAAACAACAGAAAAGACTCCTCCCTGTCATCAGGAAGGATGAACTAGAGGCCTTGTGTGACTCTCATTCCCCTCCAGCAGCAGGCTCATACTGCACATCACAGCTCACACTTTGATTTTCCAATTCAGACCACTGCGGCTGCTTTTCTGAATACACACTATAAATGTAATTTGAGTTTCCCTCAGAACATGGGAATGGCTGTAGTGGGTCTAACAAAAAGTCCATCTTGGCAAGGATCCTCATTCTCTTTCCACTGTATAGAAAAGAACAGGATACTCATATGTGACACTCTAATACTCTCCTCTTTCAGTTCTCATCTAAATTTAGACATACAAAACAAAGATGTCTACATCTGAGAAAATCACTTTGGGAACTCCATCATATGAAACATGCATTTGGTGAAACTTGCCTGACCTACTTTAAGTTTCACTATCAGAATGAGAAGAATCATGCTTTAAAAGCAATTGCTTCTCCTTTAACTATAGAGGTAACCAAGCAATATTAGCTCAGAGGTGTCTTTGTAAGAGAGAGATGAAGTTAACCAAGATTGATCTCATCCAGATTCGTATTTGGGGGTTTAAGGTCAAGAGGTATGGGCTAGGGCTCAGACCTTTGCTGTGACCACAGCTGATGTAGCTGTACCCCAAAGGAGAAGAAATTTTGCCGTGCTGCATTCAACCAAGTGGAAATAGCAAAGGCAAAGAAATGACAAGAAGAGTAAAACAAAACACTAAATGCCTGCAGATCAGATTTCTTTCTGATAATAGAGGCTTTTCTAATCACTCTTCCCACTGTTCTGCTTTCTTAGCTTAGACCTTTCTTTCTGCTGGTCTTAAGGAAAAAAAAACCTTTCCAATGTTAGAATCCTAGACTCTTTTATCATGAATGCTTTGTTATTTGCACAAAAGATAACTGCATTTTTCCTTCCAGCAGCTCTCATTCCACAATCATCCCTTCTCCTGTCAAATGACTCTTAATGTTACTTTTCACTCAAGAAAGATAAAAAAAATAAGACTTGTTTCTCAGCTTTCATCCTACTGAAACTGATTGCTACCATGTCTCTGTTGTCCCTGTGCAGTGGGTTCTGCACCAAAAGACCTGCTAGGGTTTAGCTTTAATATTGCTTCTACTAAGCCGAGGTGTAAAGGTTTGGGGGTTTAATGATGCAGAATTGCTCTCTTGATCTTGCTTGCCATTCAGAATTAAGTTCCCTGTGCAAAATCACACTGGAATGTGAAGTGCTAGCAGAGTACAGCCTACTTGAGAACTTGAGTAATTAATCTCAGGTGGAAAAAAAAGAGATTTGTATATGTTTTAGTACTGTAAGTATACAAGAGTATTAATTTTGGAAAGTGAAATATTGCACATAGACTCTATTGCCATTTTTAGAATCAAAACAACTTCAAAGACCATCAAGTTCACTGGCAATGATAATATTTATTGTCGGTTTTCAAGAGAGGTCATGAACAAGTGATCTGAACTTTAAAAACAATCATGACAAATCATTTAAAGTGGAGATGCCAAGTGTTTTGACATCCAAGCCACATGGCTTTTACAAATAGAGACTGTGAGCCAGACTGGAATTACTCCCTTGGGTTATATGGTCTTTGTCTCCATGACCTACTGCAATGCTTGTGTTCAGCTGCACTGTACATTTCCTTTCTGTGTGAAACACTATTTCCAGTTCATAGAATGATTTAAAAGGTCACTATCAAAACATGTTCTAAAATTCACAGGCTTAGTCAGATTCTCTTGAAAGTTTCTGTGGCCAATGGCATACAGTTAATGATCCTGAAATTGAGTCATATGAACAATGCTTCCAAAGAACATCCTCTACAACTGCTCCCAAAGCAGGCCGTTATAAGTTCAACAAGATCTCCTGACTTTTTAACCTTTACATGGGGCTTGAAAAATGCACAGCACAAGAGTGCTCCATACTTTTTCAGGGAATGAAATGTACAATAACTGTTAACCAGACTAATATTTTCTTAACAAAGGCCACACTTTTATTTGGAAGAAGACTACCAAACAAGCCTGACACTTGTCTAGTTTCAGACCCAATTTCCTCCAGTGGAGTACTTGTACATTTTACAGTCTCTTCACATCCCATGGGTACTTTTAACCCATGCACTTTGGAGGTCATGGAGCAGAGCACTCTGCTCTAAAGCCACCTAAATATAATTTTAAAATATTCAACATAAATCAGTCCTAAAATAAAGCAAATCCCTTCCTCCGGGTTACAAGTAGATTTGTACCCTTTACCCCCAAATATGGGAGGAAGGCCAGGGAGCACTGGCAAGGCACTTCATCTTGAAGGACTTTTACCACTAGTTGCCTCCTATCTAAAGTCTGGGACACAGGAAAGATTTCTTCAGTTTCATAAGCTGATGCTCATCAGTTGAGTCACAGTCATGAATTATGTTTATATTCTCAGTTTTCAGAAAACAAGATATGTACTGATGCAGCAGATTGTGCCTATTCCACATTACCTTATGTTTGCAGGGAGGTAAGAACACACATGCAGTCAGATATCACTATTCTGTGATGTGTGATGACCCATTAAAATCACAAATCACTCCAAGGTAATCTTTTCCAAGATAACCTCTCCCTGTTTTCTACAGCCTGGGAAAATTCAATGCAGCCACACTACATATGGATTATTCCCAGTGACTCCAGTGACTCTGTAGCTCAAGGGCTTTGGTAAGCATATGAGTTTTCTACTATGGAAATCAAAAAGTTGATTATTAAAGGCTTTTGGTTTGCCTTGTGTCTACATCATTCAGTTTTCCAAATAATTTATGAATATTTAATATTCAAAAAATGAACTATCTCGTTTCTGAAAGAGGAGCTCTCTAGCTCTCAACATTACAAGGGTCAGTGTGCCAGTTCTCCCAAAAATGTAGGTTTTCCATGTGTCTGGTTTTAGCCCAGATATTTCATGTGGTAAACATTAAAACCTTATCGTGTGACCAAATGAAAGGTAGCTCTTCTAGAGAAAGGGGCCATACTCTTCTCATTGGTGTCCAGTGGCAGGATGAGGTGCAATGGGCACAAACTGGAACACAGGAAGCTCCATCTCTATATGAGAAAAAACTACTTTACTGTGAGGGTTTCAGAGCCCTGGGACAGGCTGCCCAGAGAGATTGTGGAGTCTCCTTCTCTGGAAATACTCATGACCCACCTGGATGCAATCCTGTGCAACCTGCTCTAGGTAATCCTGCTCTAGCAGAGGGGTTGAACTAGATGATTTCCAGAGGTCTCTTCCAACCACTATGAGTCTGTGAATCTTCATCTAACTAACAAACTTCATCTAAGTAACAAACTAAGCAACAGAACTGAGTTTAATTATGGGGCATGTGGTAAGGCCTGTCAACACTGCCCAAATATCAAATCCTAAATCCAAGTCACACTGAAACACCTCTTAAAAATCTTGGGAAACTTGGGACACCAAGATTATACTATTTGAATTATTACATCTCTATTTGTAATTTATAGAGTATCTAAGGTTGATAACCAAGACAGTACGTTGCATCATTTAACAAATTACATTAAAACCAAAAAGGGGTATCCAGAAAGATAGCTGGTTTATATATCACAGGCTCTTCTTACATCCTGTAAAGACAAGACTTGTATTGGACAGAAGCCCTTCTCTGACCTTTTCCCAAACTAGCGTTGTTTTCACAGAGAGGCAATAGCAGTTATTTTCTGTTACATGAGAATCCATTATATCATACCATAGAGTCTTATTCTTCCTATGTGAAACTGGAATGAAATCAGAAGAAATCTCATCCACTTAAAGGGGACTTGACAGAGTCAAATCCTGTGTTTGCTAAAAATAAGCATGTACCAAATGGTAGGAACACCATGTCTGTCTTCAGGTTCACATTTAGCTGCAGGTTGTGAGCCATGAAAGATCTGATGATACAGCTAGAACCAACAAACAAAATGGGTCAGAGAGATATGGATCAGAGGAAATATTTATGAGCTTTTATGACTCTTACAGTAATACAAAGAAAGTATTTCACATCACCAGGTCACTTGCCCCCAAAGATCAAGGATGTTTTGGTGTGAAGTATGGGCGTTGTTTTAATTTTTGCTAGACTACATCCCACTCACAGGAGTTTTGCTGTTGACCACAGGGCTCCAGGAGGTAACCTGGTTGATTTCAATCTCTACACCCTTTGCCACTCAAATTTCCCTTTGAGAAATGTGTTCATAACAAGTACCATGGTTTCTAACAGTGACTTTAAGAACTATGTGTAAAAAAAACGTACTGCAGACTTGGCCATCACTCCTAGTCTCCTTTAATAGAAGACAATTCTGACTGATTATCCTCTTGCTCCCCCAACAGCATTGCCTCTGCATGAAGAAGGCATTCATGTCATAATTCACAGGGGTCATTTGAGGTTTTTAGATAATGTAAGTAATGCATGTTCACAACTTCAGAAGAGTAGAATCAACAAAACAACAAAATAAAAACATGGAATGTGAAATGATATTCTGGAAAATAACTGGATTTGTGCTTCAAACTGTTGATCAAAGGAATGCTATGCTACAATTTGAATGTATACACCAGAATTGATTCAAAGACTGCTTTTTGTCAAAAAATTTCTCTTCATTTTAATGGAAAAAGCTCCAGAAGTAAAATTTTGTTGTGCTTCTGTCAATTAATCATTTCATAATTGTCACAGTGACCTGCTTTCCATAGGAAGAATTTTGCTTTTAAGTCAAAACATTTTCATTACAAATTCTAGTATATTCTAAGCTAAAAAAAAATTAAAAGTGTAAAATTCAAAGCAAAAGTTTCTACTGTCTGAAATAGACCACATTTTTAAACCTAGCTCATTGAAACATTGAGAATTTTAAGGAAAGTTTCAGACAATATTTTTTTTTTCAAAATTTCCTGTTAGGTAGGAAAGTAATTTCCTCTCCATTTTTAACATGCAACCTCATTCACATTATTCATGCTGCATTTCTACAATTACTCTCTTAACTGCAGAACCTTGATTTTCTTTCCATGCTACTTTTTATTAACAGATTATTTGAAAGTGTGTCCTTAATGGAGCTGGTTTCTTTTCCTGTACATTTCTGTAAGGGTAACTATCAATTTCCAGGGAGATATTGTATTCACTACTACAAACAAGGTCAAAACCAGACTTCCTTCCAAGACATGTTGTAACAAGTTACATCAAAGTGGTTTTATCAAGCTTCTCTAAATCACAATAACTAATTTGAAACTGCTTTAGCACTGTTGGGATATTTGAAATTAGAGCAGCTAGCAGTAGAGAAAAACTCATCCTTTTCAGGCTGTTGAAGTTCTTATTAGCAAGCATGTAATTTTATTTTGCATTGTCTGAAGTTTCATATTTGAATTTAAGTTCAAGATACTTAAGGGTTTTCCAGTACAAGATCGGCCAGTAGTGAAGGAGTTGAAACTGGTTTAAAACAAAGATGGTCCAAATCCTTCAAAGAAGTCTCTTTATGCTCTATATAAATCACATTGGAATAATACAGATTTGTTTGTTTTAGAGAAACTTTAGTCCTGCTTCAGCACATGAACTGGAAAAAGCATTGAATTCAGTTATCGTGACACTAATTTTCTTTTTTTCCATGTAATGAAATTACTGATTAAACTGATATGAGAAACTCAGCACTGGCTTTTGAGTTGTGTCATAAAACCAATTTGAAGAGAGAATTTTATTATTCTTCAAACAAAGAGGAGAAAAAGATGTTCTGTCCACTTTCCAGCTAAAGAAATATAACCCAGTTTTAAATCTGTTGTTTCACATGCTCTGATGTGTAAATCCTGTGTCTGAGAAAAAAACTGGACTGGAAAAATACCAAGGAGGTCATAGCACACAGGTTTGTTATTGTTTTAAGATTTGATACCCTACAAAGTGGTTTCTTCTTGCCTTGAAACTGCAAACAGCCTGCTTCTATAAATCTTTCCAAAAGTATTTTCAAAATAATCCCTGTAAATGTGTTACTATAGAATAACGAGCTCTCAGAAATGGAGCATGAAGCAGTATTTGCAGCCCCTTCTGGGAATCCAAAGGCCAAAACTAAGTTTTCCCAGTTTCAGGGAATTCTGTCAACATCTTTTGGTATCGGCCCCAAACTGGTTGATTATTTTCACTTTCTAAAATGGAGATTCCAAAAGATAACTAGAAAATTTGGAGGGACACCCTCTTAGTTCATTGTAATATAGAGATGGGTCACAGGAAACAAAAGCTATATTCCTATCTAATGACTCACTCAGCTTTTCTCTGATTCTATTCAAACTCTTACTTTTAGGCTTTTACCAAAATGAAGGTGTCCTTAAGTACATTTTCAGGCAATAACATTGCAATGTTAAAGCAATAATTCAGTGGTAAGGGTACAGAATAGATTTGTGTGATAATTGAACATGTGGCTTTACTAATTTTAACGAGCCTGATATCTCCACTGCATGATCCAGTACAGACAAAAGAAATACATGATGCAGCTACACAGGAAAGCGAGCGGTCTGTCCGTGAAGCTTTAATACAAAAGTACATGCAGGAAATTTGACTTTCAAATGTGAAAAGGAAAACTCAGCCCCCACCTTAAAATACCTTCTGAAAGACAAGCATCTTTTCTGACTTCCCAACGGCTGAAGAAAAGTTCATCAGCAAAATCCCATCACCCAGTTGCTGTTCTGCTTTCTTTTCTGAAAACTGACCCTTTCCCTACTCTGTAAAATAAAAATTGTGGTGTTTATTTCTTGAGAAGGTCTTGGCCTGCAGTTCTCAGGCTGAGCACAGCTGATGACTCGCTCCTGTCCTTCCTTGTTTCTGCTTTGAGTCCTCTCCCGGGTGGACAAGGGAACTGGGGTTGCTTCATGCACCGAATCATATCCCAAGTCTCCCCCTCCATTAAAAAGCAGCACAGTGCAATGGAAGTCGGTGGGTACTGAGAGCCCAGTGTGCACAACAGGTGCTCCCTGGGAGGTTTAACTTTAGACTAGAGCTGGTCTGGCCCTGGGAATTTAACACCCTTTAGCAGGCGGTTGAGTTCTTGGAGCAGATCTCCCAGCTTAAGTTTCTCCATAACGAATTGATCTGTGTGCTACAAAAGCAAACTACAATACAAACTGAAGCACAGTAAGTTCACTGAGGCTGGGATTCAGTTCTGAACTGTACTCCTAGCCAAAATTAAGAGGCTAGCATAGGTGCTCTCGAAGGTGCCTCACCATCCTGCACTGGAGAGAAATTTGGTGCTAAGTATAACATTACTAATTCCAAGTCAGAGAGTCCAGCAGCATGAAATTAGTTATCTGAAATTAGAAGTCTGGTAGCAATCAGCTCACAGAATTTTAAGAAAACCAAGTTGCATTTGGCCATAAGATAGATTGAGGCTAGTAATAACGACACAGAGTATTTTATTAGAGTGACACACCAACCAGTCACAGGGATTGCTCCCGACCTCCTGTGCTGCGAACCGTGGTTATACTCTTTATGCCAGGCACAGTCCATTTGGCAGAAATAAGATTACATCAACAAAAATAATTCAGCTCAGTAGTTATTAAAAGCTTTTAGTGTTCGACATCACCATGCAGCTAGCGAGTGTTTGAAACAATTTGCTGACCATGTCCTACTTTTTTTCTCCTTCCTGTGTTACCTCTACTTTCAAAGCCAGTTTCCAAGCAGTGTTCACTAGTAAAGGCCATCACTTGCTATTACCTTTTAGAAATTAAATCGTTCTCTGACAACTCAGCCTGCTGGAAAAAGCCAGATTTTGCTTTCCTACTGCACCATCAAATGAACTAAATTAACTTCCAGAAAGGATGTGGAGCTCACTCTGCTGCATATTTCAGCTGCTGGCTGTCAGCTGGGACTTGCAAGTGCTCGCTTAAAAGATGTCAGATAATTTTGGCTTCAAAAAGTGATGCAGTGGCTCTAAACAGAAACAGAGAGAGCTGAATACTCCACACAGCATCAGAGCGTAGGGAGTGAAGGAGGACAGAAGTTTATTTGCCCTGCAAAAGGAGCTTGTGGCAGGTATCTTTGAACTAGTAGAGCACTGCCAGGAGGACTGATAAACACAGATCCAGCTATAGGTTTTACCATTAATACTGGCCCTTGGCACGTGAGTTTAGCTTGACTACAATATTAGGCTAATGCTGCATGACTGGTTATACTACATCCAATCTGTACCAGGTCATATGAAGCCAGCTTGGGTGCCTCCACACCATCTTCCATCCTGCTGGCACCAGGGTGAGCTTGAACCAAACTCAAAATCTAGGACAGTGAGGATGGTGAAGGGTCTGGAGGGGAAGTCTTACAAGGAGAGGCTGAAGTCCCTTGGTTTGTTCAGCCTGGAGAAGAGGAGGCTGAGGGGAGACCTCATCATGGTCTACGGCTTCCTGATGAGGAGGAGTGAAGGGGCAGGCACGGATCTCCTCTCTTTGGCAGCCAGGAATAGAACCCTAAGGAAAAGCATGAAGCTGTGACAGGAGAGGTTTAGGTTGGATGTTAGGAAGAGGTTCTTTATTGAGAGGGAGGTTGGGCACTGGAACAGGCTCCCTAGGACAATGGTCACAGCACTGAGTTTGATTGAGTTCAAGAAGCGTCTGGACAATGATCTCAGTCTCACGCTCTGACTTGGCTGGCCCTGTGTGGAGCCAGGAGTTGGACTTGATGATCCTTATGGGTCCCTTCCAACTCAGGATATGCTATGATTCCAACTGCTCCCACCGACGGGATATGAATTCTAGTAATTCCCACCCAAGAGCTGCAGAGCTGGCTCATGCATCTTTTCTCTGACAGAACAGAGCAAGCACCAACTCGCTTCATTGTAGTATAGCCCCATATACTGTCAGCAGCTTGATTTGACCATGGCCCTCTGGAATTCCTCTTGGATCTGATGCCAAGATCTCATGTCAGCAAGTGCTCACATGAAGCCAAGATTTTCCAGCTGCCTGCTGGACACCCCTTTTCACTACCAACATTAACAATATGTGCTAGATGCATACACATACCAATGTCGTCATTAAGGACCTGCTCTCACAGAAACTAATGAAAATGAACTTAATTTACATCAGTGGAGGCTGTACTTTGTTCCTTATCACAGAAATTAGAAGGAGAGAACACAAAAGAGATGCAATGGACTTGCTAATGTACCTTAGTACTGGCAGTAATACTAAAGCGCAACCCATAGGATACCATTTACTGCTAGACAATCACTACGTGCTGGGGACCCCAAATCTCACCATAGCATTACAGCCCTCATTAGCAGCAATGAGATTTCATGCACACCCCCCGTGAGTCCCATCTGACGCACCAACAGTAAATATGGAGCCAACAGGCTTGTGCATGTATCCATTAATGCAGTTAAAATGCTTTGGAATGAATGCCTGATAACAGGTTTGGTACATTAAATCAGCTGAGAGGAAACCCCAGCTGGTAACGCCAAGGCATTATTTCAGGCTTGTTATTTTAAATAAAGCTGATAATAATAATGCACTTTTTTTGCCATTCTGTTCAATGCTACAGATTTTCTGTGCCCCGTCTCCAGAACTCATATGTGCAGTGGTCAATTCATCTTCTGTTGGTGTAAAAAATGGAGTCGGAGAAAAATTAAAAGACCATATATAGGTTTTAGTCTTTGGGGCATTGAGTTGCACAGGAATAGAAATTATGACCTTGGAGAGTCAGGCTGATGGCTGAGGCAGCAAAGAACAGAGCCAGCACTCAATAACACTGATCACAACACACAGCATTTCTCCAAGATATAGAATCATAGATTCATAGAATGATTTGAGTTGGAAGGGACCTCAAAGACCAACTAGTTCCCAAACCCCTGCCATGGGCAGAGACACCTTCACTAGACCAGGTTGCCCAAAGCCCCAACCAACCTGGCCTTAAATGCCTCCAGGGATGGGGCTTCCGCAACCTCTCTGGGCAACCTGTGCCAGTGAGTCACCAGCCTCACAAGGAAGAATTTCTTCCTAATGTTTAACCTAAAGCTGCCCTCTTTCAGCTTGAAGCCATTGCCCCTTGTCCTATCATGACTCTCTCTGGTGAACAACCCCTCTCCCACTTTCCTATAGGACCCATTGAAGTATTGGTACGCTGCAATCAGGTTACTCCGGAGCCTTCTCTTCTCCAGGATGAACAAGCCCAACTCTCACAGCCTGTCTTTGCAGGAGAGGTGCTCCAGCCCTCTAATCATCTTGGTGGCCTTCCTCTGGACTCGCTTCAACAGGTTCATGTCTTTCCTGTACTGGGGACAGGAGAGCTGGATGCAGTACTGCAGGTGGGGTCTCATCAGAGAAGAGTAGAGGGGCAGAATCGCCTCCCTCAACCCGCTGGCCACACTGTTCTTGATGCAGCCCAGGATATGGTTGGCCTTCTGGGCTGCTAGTGCACACTGCTGGCTCATGTTGAGCTTGTCATCAATCAGCACCCCCAAGTCCTTCTCCTCAGGGCTGCTCTCATTCCATTCTCCATCCTGCCTGTAGCTGTGCTTGGGATTGTGCTGACCCACATGCAGAAATTTGCACTTGGCCTTGTTGAACTTCATGGAGTTTACATGGGCCCATCTCTCCAGCCTGTCAAGGTCCCTCTGAACGGCATCCTTTCCCTCCAGCCTGTTGACCTCACCACACAGCTTAGTATCATCAACATACTTGCTGAGAGTCACTTGATACCACTGTCCATGTCACTGACAAAGATATTGAACAGTGCCGGTCCCAGTACTGACCCCTGAGGAACACCACTTGTCACAGGCCACCTGTCAAATCTATGTCTCTCTAATTTAGAAACAAGAATGTTGTGATGGACAGTGTTGAAGGACTTGCACAAGTCCAGGAAGATGATGTCTGTCATCCTTCCCTTATTCACCATCTCTGTCATTCCATCATAAAAGGCCACCAGATTTGTAAGCATGATTTGTCCTTAGTGAAACGATTTTGGCTGTCACTAATCACCTCCTTATTCTCTGAGTTCCTCAGCATAGTCTCCAGGAGGATCTGCTCCATGATCTTGCCAGGCACAGAGGTGAGACTGACCAGTCTGTAGTTCCCTGGGTCTTCCTTTTCACCCGTTTTTAAAATGGGGCTTATATTTCCCTTTTTCCAGTCAGTGGGTATTTCACCAGACTGCCAGGACCCTTCAAATACAATGGAGAGTGGCTTGGCCACTTCGTCTGCCAGTCACTTCAGGACACACAGATGCACCTCAACAGGTCCCGTGGACTTGTGCATCTTCAGGTTCCTTAGATGAAACCTGACCTTCTCCTACAGTGGGCAGTTCCTCATACTCACAGTCCCTGACTTTGCCCTCCGTGACTTAGGCAGTGTGGCTAGAGCTCTCCCCAGTGATGACTGAGGCAAAAAAGTCATTAAGTACTTCAGCCTTCTCCACATCCTGGGTGACAAGGTCACCTGTTCCATTTTCTCATTGATATACCTGTAAAACCTTTCCTTTACCTCCCTGGCCATATTTATTTCTAACAGGGCTTTAGCCTGATCCCTGGCTGCTCGGACCATCTCCCTGTATTCTTCCCAAGATATCTGTCCTTCATTTCACCTTTGGTAGGCTTTCTTTTTTTGTTTGAGTTTTCCCAAGAGCTCCTTATTCATCCATGTAGGCCTTGGGTTTTTTGCCTGATTTCCTCTTTGTTGGGATGCATCACTCCTGGGCTTGGAGGTGGTGACCCTTGAATACCAGCCAGCTGTCTTGGGCTCCTCTTCCCTCTTTGCCCCATTGCACTCTACCCAGCAGTTCCCTGAAGAGGCCAAAGTTCACTCTCCTGAAATCTAGGGTAGCAACCTGAAATCCAGGTTATCCCTGTACCAATTGACCTCCAGTTACAGATCCAATTCAGCCACCCATAGGAATCCACCCTCAGAAAGATCCTGTCCAGATGAATCAGGTTAATTGTCCCAGTGGTTTCATAATCATATGGAATAAAATAGGCTGCACTTTCACAGCTCCAGCTGAGATGCTGATGGTTTGGTTATGTTCAGGTCCCCGTTGTTCCTCTCTGCTGAAGGTCACTGTTTCTACAGCTTCTCTCAGTTGTGTGTCATGTGGATGCTCCCTTGTCTATGTAGTTGGAGCAATCCAAACCTTCTGTTAGTCACACTATTCAAAAGAGTTTTACTCGAAGCAGGGTGCAGGGCACAGAGACGAACAACTCATCAAGAAAAGCCAGAGGGGCAGTAACCTTCTGCAGGACAGACATGCCATCAACCCATGAAGCTGTTTGCTGAATGAACATTTCCCAGCAGCCCTGTATTCTCTTCCTGGAGGCACCGCTGTTCCAGTATAAAATGCTTTTACTTACACATTTTTGATCTCCAGGTATAGGAAGATCACTACTTTTGACTTGCTTGTGTAATTTATGTAAGATAAATAATTGAAGTGACAAGTTCTCAGCAACCAGTGCCTCTTCTTCAAATAACAAGTAAACATTAGATGTATGAGCTCTTCAGCTTCCTAGGACTAGGGCATCAATAGACAGAGACACATCAAAATGGAGTACCTGTAATGGAACGGCTCTCTAAGGTTCACGTGCACTCGTATACTGTTTAGTACCTGGCAGACACAAATTACTTCTTCCATGTATGAATATCTTAATATTCTTCACCAATTCTTTACGACAAAATGTTGGATATGAAATATGAGGGCATAGAAAACTTAGAGACTAAATAAAATGATATGTCTCTGCATATTTCTGCTTTTCTTCTGCATTTTTCCAGATTTATGTTCCCCATTTGATTCTCAGGACACTAAGGCAGCTTTAGTATAGCACATTTTGAAAACGTAAAATACCGAACAACTAATTTCCAACTGAGATGAGTTAATAGCAGTAATAAACCTACAACCTACATGTTTCTCAGTTGAAGATCTCAAAGCACACCAATTAACACATAAAGCATCACAGACATTTAAGAAAAAAAAGTTATAGCTAGAAAAACTAAAATATGAAAATGTGGTATGATTAAAGCACAGCACTAGTGAAACTGATTCCCATCAGTTTTTACAGCTTTCAAGGGCAAGACTATTACGGAGGTATGTGTAAGGCACCGGAATTATGCCTTAAAAATTGCCAACAGAACCGACCACCCTCTCCTCACCTTACCAAACCTCATTCCTAAGACACTACATCACCACTGGTCAGGCCCAGGCTTCCGAGAATCTAGTGACTATTCAACAAGCCACCCAGAAGAGAGACATCAGGAACCATTCACACATCAGGAGCCATTGTTCCACTATCAGGAGCACACATCGGGAGCCATTCACACATTGGACATTCCGTCATCCACCCTGGAGCATTCCCACAGGCCAGGTGGAAGCTTGTAGTGAGACAAAGGAGCAGTATCCCTACAAAAAGGGGTCTCTTTATCTTCATACTTCATCATGGAGGGACAACATGAAGGGAGCGCTCCCCCATCCCATCAGACCCAGAGAATACTCTGCCATCGGATGGAATGCCGTAGCCTCGTGGTGGTAGATATAGCCTCCCCTCACCCCTCTTCCTTTTTTCCACTCTCTCTTTCTATCTCTCTTTTTCACCCCCGTTTTCTTTCTTCCCCCCTTTCCCTGCACGTTTCTTTCCAAATAAAACAACCTTCACCTTGACTCCGTTTTGAGTCTCAATTTTGTTCTCCGAGAATTTAATTAAGAACTTATCATGATAAAACACCTAGTGATTGGACATCACTCAGGGGTTAAGCCCAGCCGCCCCCAGCCACCCAGAGCGATCTGAGGTTCAGCTGGAACGCAAGGGGGTTTAGCCTCTGCCAAACTAAAGTCTTGTCTAGGTTGTGGATCGTGACAGGTATGCTTAAAAGGTACAAGCCACAGGTAAGACAACTATTAAAAATATAATAAGGAATTCCATAACTTACATCATTTGGGAAAAACAATCTTCTTTATGCTAATTCCCAACTTTAATAGAATCATATTGATTGCTTTTGCTGGTCAAATCATCTTTAGTTGTGGTACCACAGACTTTGAAAAACTATGCAGGTAGAAATGTCATAAAATACAAGAAGATACTATTAGCACCTTCTGCAAAAGCAGGAAATAACCAGGGAAAATTAGATGCAATCATGATGTTTGCATGTGTGGAAGGAGCATTTGGGATTCTGTGGTTTCAAAACGTTACAGAAGAGCTCTGAGCTGTGATTGCAATCCACCAAAAGCAATGTAAGATGCAAGAAAAGAGAAAATAAAGTTCAAGCAGATAAGTGTAAAAATAATCTATCCTGTAAAATGCTGGGAATGTATAAATAAAATGGATATGTTTTTCTCATTCCCAAAATCACAGAATCACAGAATGTTAGGGGTTGGGACCTCAAATGATCATCTAGCCCAACTCCCCTGCCAGAGCAGCATCACCTAGATTAGATCACACAGGAATGCATCCAGGTGGGGTTTGAATGTCTCCAGAGAAGGAGACTCCACAACCTCTCTGGGCAGCCTGTTCCAGTGCTCCAAAACTCCCACAGTGAAAAAGTTTTTCCTTATGTTCACTTGGAACCTCCTATGCTCCAGGTTGCACCCATTGCTCCTTGTCCCATTGCTGAAAAAAGGCTATCAGATAGGTCAAGCATGACTTCCCCGTTGTAAAATCATGCTGACTGCTCCTAATGACCCTCTTATCCTTGATGTGCCTAGAGACTGCATCAAGGATGAGTTGCTCCATCACCTTTCCAGGGATGGAGGTGAGGCAAATATCTGTTAAAATCCCCCATGAGAACCAGGGCTTGTGACTGTGAGGCTGCTATCAGCTGCCTCTAGAAGGCCTCATGAACTTCCTCATCCTGATCAGATGTCCTGCAGTAGACACCCACAACAGTATCATACATGCTAGGCTGTCCCTTAATTCTCACCCACAAACTCAAAAGAGTAAGTGGACTGAAACTGAAACACGTTGCTATACAGTATTATGAAGTATAAGCCACATAATCAGTGCTAGTGGATAGGGTCCTTGATGGCTATACACTGGTTACCAGTTATGCTATATGAGGGTGATTATTTCTGAGTTCAAAGCAGCCTAATATTAATTAAATCCTTTTTAGACTGTTCCTATGTTATGGGTACAAAAGGTCTGTTGAGTCTGAACCATGGATAGCCAGCAGGTCCAATCCTGCTTGTTTCTCTGGTTCCCATCGAAGCAGTGTGTGGTCCTGCAGAAAAAGGGCCCATTATTAGTTCAGAATTAATCCATTGTGTCCATTAGCTGGAGAAGAAAGGCTGATGTTAAAGGGTGAGCTTAATGGATTGATAGGAGCCCTGAAGAGAAGGACTTGGGGTGTTGGTTGATGAAAAGCTCAACATGAGCTGGCAATGCACACTTGCAGACCAGAAAGCCAACCATTTCCTGGCCTGCATCAAAAACCAGCACGACAACCAGGCCAAGGGAAGTGATTCTCCCCCTCAGCTCTGGTGAGACCACATCTGGAGTACTTTGGCCAGCTTTGGAGTCACCACTACAAAAATATGTTGAGGGAGTGACAAAAGAGCTATTGGAGTGAGTGGGGAGGAAGACCACAAAGATGACCACAGGGCTGTAGCACAGGAAAGCTGGAGACAGACTGTTTAGAAGGGCATGGAGAGATAGGACAAGGGGCAATAGGTTTAAACTGAAAGAGGGGAGATTTAGATCAGATTTTAGGGAGAAATTCTTTCCTACGAGGGTGGTGAGGCCCTGGCACAGGTTGCCCAGAGAAGCTGTGGCTGCCCCATCCCTGTCAGTGTTCAAGGACAGGTTTGATGGGGCTTTGGGCAACCTGGCCTGGTGGAGACCCATGGAAGGGGTTTGGGAACTAGGTGGTCTTTGAAATCCTTTCCAGCACAAACAGTTCTGTGATTCTATGATTCTATGTTTGTGGAGCATGTTTCACTTTAAAAAATAAAAGCTCTCAGCAGTCTTGCTGACAGTATCCAAACTAATAATGAAATGGTCTTCAGGGCAGGAGTTGACTTCATTAAACCTGCACTCCAGGAAGTGCGTTAGAAATAGGAAGGGCCACATTAGACAATATGCAAAACAACTACTGTTTGTGCTGATATAATTTACTTTTTGTGCAAATCCAAATGGTTTTCAAACATATGTGCCTCTTCTTATTACCAAATAACAGCAATTTATTTTGGAGCACAATAATTTCCTTGAGAAGAAACTATTAAAATAATCTTATAGTCTTCCAGCTCTTTAAATCCCTGATTAATCACGGCGCGTGTTGCTATTGTGCTTGCTCATTTCTTCGCTAGTTCAAGGACTAGAGAGCATATAAGCAGGAGGCGAATCAACTTTTTAAAAGGGTAGATAGTGGCAGGACAAGGAGGAATGGATTAAAGCTAAAGGAGGGAAGGTTTAGATTAGATGTTAGGGGGAAGTTTTTTACAGAGAGAGTGGTGAGGTGCTGGAACAGACTGCCCAGAGAGGTGGTGGATGCCCCATCCCTGGAAGTGTTCAAGGCCAGGTTGGATAGGGCCCTGGGCAACCTTGTGTAGATCCAGGCCTGTGGCAGGGGGTTGGAACTGTATGATCCTGGGGGCCCTTTCCAACCCAGACTGTTCTATGATTCTATGATTCTATGACTGTGTCACCATTAGTCTAAAACTTTTCCACTAGGAATTAATCCTTGTTCCAGTAAAATGGCACTGGTTCATTTCTCATTGACTAAAGAAGCAGTGACAAATTTCCTTCTCACCTGCTCAGGCCCCAGTGTGACAGACAGGTTATGAGAGCTGTTCTGGTGTTTCTTCCTGCCATAATGCATCGGGGAGAGCAAGCACAGCATGAAGCTTTTTCATATATTTCACATGTAAGAGCTGCACACTAAACACTCTGTGTGCACTCTTGGACTGCCTCTATGGATCTGAAAGGCTGTTTAAAGACTTCTGTGTAACGCTGAATATGTACAGAATGAACTAAATTGATGTAAATCAACACTGATTTAAGTTACTCAATCACTGCTCATGAAAGCAATTCCACCAGTGATGTGAAGTGTGTAGAGCATCAAATAACAGAATATATTTATTTCTGCATCTGGCTCCCATCTAAAGAGCAGGCCTATTCGGTGTATTTATGCAAGTTACTGGCTTCCAGGAACAATTTTGCATCACCACATGGCTCAAAAGATAGAAAAATTATCAATGAGGAAGAGAAGATTTTAGATTCTGAATTATGTAGTGTACAGTTTTGATCTACAAAAACTTGGTCAGAGCAACATGAACAAAGTTTTGCTGCTTTGTTCTGATGGTGTCCTACATTGCTAACAAGGAAATTGAATAAATTCAGCTTCTGGTAATTTTCTCTGTTATATTTTGTTTTACACAAAAATAGAAAGAGATGAATAAAAGTGGAAAGAATAAAACTGCATTACTGACATAATTTCATGTTAGTTACTGAGTTCTGCTAACTGTAGGGAACAGTGGACAGAACTTAAAGTTAATCAGACTCTGGGTTCTTTTGAACCACTTGAGACTTTATCATTAGTGTCTTCAGCTATAGAAGCTGAGTTCTTGAGATTTCATGGAAGTCTTAGGAACAAAAAGGCAGAAGGTGGAAATTTTTACAAGATGTAAAAAAGACGATTGTCAAGTAAATCAATCCTTGAAGAAGCCACTGAGTACGAGGATAAAGGAAGAGAATAAAGAAAAAAGTGGGGTTTCTGAAGAATGAGGAGGAACAGATAATAAATAATCTCTGCGTGATTGCACAACTGCTTTACCTAAACATAGAGTTGAGCTTAAACATAACATTAAGTTGAGCTTAGAGGTCAGCATTCACTTGTTGGATTTTTAACTATATAAACAGGGCAATCTTTAAGCCAGCATGCTGAAGGAACATGAAATGACATATCTGACAGCAAGGACTAGGGAGGGATTATTAAGTCACCAAATGGACATGCATTTACTTCCTATCCTCAAGAAAAATGGCAGTCGGATGTCCAAGAGGCAGGCTCACAACAAGCCTCATTAGTGATGTACAGCCAGCACCACCACACTAATTACTGTGGACACTGACTGCTCAGGACTAGTGCTAGCTGTAAAACATGATATAACCCCCATCTGCAACTTGATACTGGGACTCAGTGTCCTTTGGCTAATAGGCGCTATAAAGTTCTTGACCTTTGATCTTGAATATGATACTGAATTGTTCCTCCTTCCCTCTGAACAGGCTGAGATGATAGAAAAGTGGCTCCATGCATCTTTGTAAAATCCCATTAGCAAGGGCAACTTCCTGAGCTTGAGCTGGTACCTAACAATGACTCCATCCCAGGTAAAGTAACCTTTCTGCACCAAATCCCCAAGGAAGAGCAATGGCGAACTTAACCTGTTGGACTCAGATCACTCGTTCTGAGCATTTGCTGTTCATAATTCATCTGAAGATGTCTGTCTCCCACCTCTTCCCTCTCCAATGTCATGGCTTGCAACCCCATTGCCGAATTGAGATAACTGTTTGTAGACCAGTTCTAAAAAAGTGATTGTTGAAACAATTGGGCTACATTGCTACTGAGAAGAATTCAAAAATCTTGGAGAAAGATTGAAAAAAAAAAAAAAGCACATAGTAGGGAGTGAATGCAGAAGCACACTGGGATGGAAACTCCCTAAGAGCCATCCATCCCTTCTCCTCAGTCTGCTGAGGCATTTTCCCTGGGGAGTCAGCAGTAAGACACAAAATGAAACCCAGGATTTCTCCTCTTTCTGTGGAGTCCCCATCCACCCGGTCTGAGAGACAAGCTTTCTCTTGTTTGTTCCATCAGTCTCTGGCCTCTTGAATCAGCCACTTCAGATCACAGGGTTCTGATAAAGGAATGAAGGACATGTGGAGATCTAGCAGGGTTAGACCTCCCTCAGGATGACTCAGGAGTTCATCAGAATATTGTTCTACACACCAACCTTATGAAGAATGCGAATAAATAATGGCAGGAGATAGTGTACATCCACGTGATCTTTACTGAGAGAATGGCTAATTAAGAAGTATCATAGTCACAGACATAAGAATCCTAATAACAATTACATTGCTGTCTTAACAGATGTCGGGTTTGTAACATTGGTGTGCTCATACACTAAGAGTTTACTTCTAATTCCTCTGTGTATGGTTGATTTTTACACTCTGTCAGTATTATTCAAACATTTACACTAGAGATTTTTCCCACAGCATGCCTCCATTTCCTGTTTGAAATCCAGTGACCTTAAATACTGAGAAACTCTTTAAATAGCTTGTGGCGGGTGACACAAGCTCATGTTTTGATTTTAATGAGAAAAGAAGCATAGCTAATGAGGACCATCTATTCATATAGTATGAATCACCAGGGCAAAAATGTTCCAGTTTACCAACAATACAAAACAAAGTGAGTCAAGTCTCATGTGAAGAAAGTAAATTCCTTTTTTATTGTGATAGGAAATGTGTGCTTTCGTTATCTTACTCCAATATGTCAAAATCTAACCTCAGTTTTCTTCATCACTTTCTGTTAACTACTAGAGCTCAAGATCTCTGGGTAGTACCTATCAAGGTCTGGGGTTTTTTTATTTCAACTGAAAAATCATTTAATGTCATCTCTGGCCTGGATCTCCACTATTCTAACAACAATGAAATCACAACAGTAGAGACTTCTTTTTAAAATACCCATGGTCAGGGAAATTGGCCATAGTGTCCTCCCCATATGTTCACTGATATCAGACCCTGGGCAAAAATTTCAGTAGAGCTGAAGAGTGATGGGAAAATGGGACAGGCACATGTTCAACGATGCAGCAGTTTGCCTGAAAAGAACCACTGCCCCTACAAGAGTAAACAGAAATATAAAGCAAGTCCTCCACTCAAACATTAAACGACTGCCCTAAGTTCAGCTGTGGCTAAGGTACACCTGTTTGCCAACAAGGGAGACACTGTGATCAGAAAAACAGGAAAAAAGTGCTGTGTGTAGTAAAAAGGCAGCAAAATTCGTCAGACTTGCCCTGTACCTCTCACCTTCCTTTCAGGACTTTTTTGATTTTTCCTTGTTTGACACAGAATCCTGTTAAGGAAAATTCTGAAGTCCTAACGTGTTTGTTGTTGTAACATTAGTGTTTTTCTATTTGTGATGGAAATATTGCTGGAAAATTGTTATATTTTATCTGAATAATATAGCCTCTGTGTGTGTGCATACACATACATATACACACACATATATTTATACATACATATTGCAAATATTTCTGTCTTCAAGAGTCACGCCAATGTTATATAAGAGTTTACTCAGCTTAAACTCCCTGGCATTATAAAGAATAACAAGCTGTGGATAAGAACAAAGATGTCCTTCTGGAATAATCTTTTTTAAAAAAATGAATTACTGTCCAACATCCACTCAGGAGGAATCAAAGACATCTGCTAAGGAGCACTATTTTTGTTTTGCTTCCAGGCATATGTGTTGCTACTGTTCAAGGTGGAATCCAGAAAAAGTATGATACTTGTATAAATCATAAAGTAAGTCACTGTAAATCAGAGTAGGTAGGTATTATTATGCAGAGTTCATCTTCATAAAATTACACTATTGCTACTCTTGTCAGGAAGTGAGAGCAAAGAATTATGCTCTGTAGTACTAATTCGGTACATTCAGTAACCTCTTAGCAAGATATGGGGCCTCATTAGGCATTGACCAAATTTGTAAGCACAATTTTTCATAATTATGAGGAAATAGGGTATTGGCCAAACCAATATTGTTCATTGGTTAAGTAAAATTTATAGAATTATGAGATCACCAAACTTACTCAGGAGGAGTATTTAGAACATGAATCTGATTAAGGTGACCTTGTAAAAGGTAAAAGCAAGTAAATAGTAGGGTGAACACAACAGATATTATTGGAGAGAAAATCAAATTTTGTCAGAGTACAAAAAAATTCCCAAGACATTACCAGTAATCAAATCCTACAATTTCCAGAGGTCCAATAAATCTTTTATAAACCTTTGGTAGCTTAGCTAGTAATGTTAAGAACATCAAGAGTTCATCTTTCCTAGCCACTTTTTAATACTTAAAATCACCTCTCTTTTTTCACCTCCTTTTACAGTAAGAATAAGTAAGCAAAGGATAGGATCCCCAAAGTATTAATAATTATCTCTTCTGATTCACACTATAGGAAGGCTGTGGCAGCAACACTAAGAACTATGGACTTACATTGCTGTAAAACCAACAGAGCTCAGAACCATGCCATACGTGCTTCCGTGGTGCACATTACCAAACCATTACTGTAGCGCCTCTATCCAGTATAGGCTGTCCTCTGATGTTTCCTCCATCTAGTTCACAGTACAGTGTTAGGCAGGGCAAAGTTTGATATCTGATGTTTCTTTTCATTGAAATTTTACTTGAAGCCATCTCACTGAACATCTTACTGGTCTAAAAGTGCTACTGATGGATTTACTGGGGAGCTGGTATTCTGTCCTTAGAAGATCTGGCTTAGATTCTTACACAACGAATTGTTATTTCATTTTCAGATGGGCCACTTCAGCTGACCAAGCACCAAGTTCATGTTTACATGTATTTTTATTACTTCCTTTTCTTTGTTACCTGGCTAAGTGAAACAACTCACACAGGATGCAGCCAAAAGCTAAATACTGCCTGTCTCCACTGAATATCATCAGTGTTGTCCCATTCTGCAGCAACAGAAAAGTTATCATAGAGTCATAGAATGGCATGGGTTGGAAGGGACCCCAAGGATCATAGAGCTCCAACCCCCCTGCCACAGGCAGGGCCACCAACCTCAGGCCTGGATCTACACAAGGTTGCTCAGGGCCCCATCCAACCTGGCCCTGAACACTTCCAGGGACAGGGCATCCACTACTTCTCTGGGTAGCCTATTCCAGCACCTCACCACTCTTTCTGTAAAAAACTTCCCCCTAATATCCAATCTAAACTTTCCTTCCTTTAGTTTTAATCCATTCCCCCTTGTCCTGCCATTATCTGCCCTTTTAAAAAGTTGATTCTCCTCCTGCTTATAAGCTCCCTTCAGGTACTGGAAGGCTGCAATGAGATCTCCCTGCAGTCTTCTCCAGGCTGAACAAGCTCAGCTCCCTCAGCCTCTCCTTGTAGGGCAGGTGCTCCAGCCCTCTAATCATCTCCGTGGCCCTCCTCTGAATCCTCTCCAACAGTTCTACATCTTTCTTGTATTGGGGGCCCCAGATCTGGACACAGTACTCCAGGTGGGGCCTCACGAGGGCAGAGTAGAGAGGGACAATCACCTCCCTGTCCCTGCTGGCCACCCCAGATGCAGAAAGTTGTTCCCAAAACTATCTAAATGGCAAGATCAACATAGAGTTAATCAAGGATCTAAGACTTATGCTCCTGTTGTAGGCAGTAATAATGTGAGGCCCCAAGTAACTTGGAGCCATAAGAACCACTGTCTCTGGATGCATCCACAGTGTGCTTGACTGGTCTTATCCATGTTTAGCAATGCTTCTTAGTGACTGCAACAACTTGGGTTGATTTGATCATAAAGTGCCTGACTCTGCACAGAGAGTAGAAGAGGTAAATTGTCATCAATTTACTGCCATGAGCAGGGTTCGGGACCTGCACAGGTGGATCTTTGCACAGGCTCCAGATACAATGAACTGAGTATTACTGAACATTATTAAAGCAACCAGTCAGCAGCATCATTCCTAGACCATATGCAAGTGGATTTACAGTCCCTCTATTACACATAGTTAGGGTGGGGATGAAGCAGTTTGTGTTTAGATTAAGGTAAAGAGCCCTCTTCTGCATTCCTTCTCAAAGTTTCTGTAAACATCTGTTTTGCTAAGATAGTGTCTCTCCTTATCCAGAACATCTTTTATTGGTGAAATTTTAAATGACACTTCTTTCTTTTGTGACTACCATGTGACAGCTCATCTTATGACTTTACTCACTCCTGGCATTTGCTTGGAAGCTGCATGGGTGCCATAGATGTAGAATCATAGAATCAAGGAATGGCTGGACCTGGAAGGGACCATCTAGTTCCAACCCCCTGACATGGGCAAGGGCACCCTCCACTAGACCAGGTTGCCCAAAACCCAATCCAACCTGGCCTTGAACACTGCCAAGGAGGGGGCAGCCACAGCGTCTCTGGGCAACCTGTGCCAGGGCCTCATCCCCCTCATGGTAAAGAATTTCTTCCTAGTATCTTATCTATCTACACTTTTTTAGTTTGGATCCACTACCCCTTATCCTATCACTACACTCCTTATGAACAAGTCCCTCTCAATCTTTCCTGTAGGTCTCCCTGATGCCTTCTCTTCTCCAAGCTGAACAAGCCCAACTCTCTCAGCCTGTCTTCATAGGAGAGGTGCTCTAGCCCTCTCATCATCATTGTGGCCTCCTCTGGACCCACTCCAACAGGTCCGTGTCCTTGTTTTGGCTGGAATAGAGTTAATTTTCTTCCTAGTAGCTGCTATAGTGCTGTGTTTTGAATTTAGTGTGACAAAAATGTTGCTAAAACATTGATGTTTTAGTTGTTGCTAAGTAGTGGTTAGACTGAGTCAAGGGCTTTTCAGCTTCTCATGAACTGACAGCAAGAAGGCTAGAAGTGCAAAAGAACATGGGAGGGGTTACTGCTAGGACAGCTGGCCCAAAATGGCCAAGGGATATTCCATACCACATTGACAACAAGGCCAGTCTATAAACTGGAGGGAGTTGGCTAGGGGTGGTGATGCCTGCTTGGGGACAAGCTGGGCATTGGTCAGCAGGTGGTGAGCAATTTTCATTTGCATCACTTGATTTCTTGGGCTTTGTTTTTTTCTCTTATTATATTCCTTCAGATAGAATTTAGTAGTAGTAGTAGTAGTCACAGCTGTGGTAGCAGTCATAGTCATTATACTACTAGTAGTATTTTATTTTATTCCAATTATTAAACTGCCTTTATCTCAACCCATGAGTTTTCTCACTTTTATCCTTCCAATTCTCTCCCCCATCCTACTAGGAAGGAGAAGGAGAGAGTGACTTTGTGGCGCTTAGCTGCCAGCAGAGGTTAAACCACGATAGTCCTTTTTGACACCCAACTTGGGTCATGAAGGGTTGAATTGGTGACACCCAACTTGGGTCATGAAGGTCATGAACTGGTGCTATTAACAAATTTGTATCTGTTAACAGTTGCAGGTCATGATATTGATTCATCTGTTCTTGAAGTCAATCTGATATGCACCATGTTTTTTTTGCCATGCATGGTGATGACTGGTGTTGGGCTTCCCAGTTTGCTGTGCTCTGCAGTGATTAGCAGTGTTTTGCACAGATTTTTTATTAAAACACTGACCTTGAGCTTAATCTGGTATTTGAGTTTTGTACTGAAGCCATTACTGTACTTTGGGTACCATCTCGTGGAGACAATTAGCAATTATACTTCTCCTTCTGAGAGGTTTTTTGTCGAAGAAGTACAGAATAGCACCTTTGCTACCTTCTGGGATGTTCCCCCTTCACTATAATAACTTATCAGTATCTTGAACATCCTCAGGTAGTTAAAATACTTCTATAGGTATTTCTTAGGAATACTGCTTTGGTTTTGTCAAAGGTTAATAAGCAATTTAAGAATCACCCAGAGATCTGCCCCAAAGCTAGATAGTTAGACTGCAATGGCCTGAATGAAGTCACGACACCACTGAATACTGCTGTGCTGCACATGCTGGAACTTCAATATGAACTTGTCAAAGACAGCCAAGTGGTATGCCACAACTGATACTACAAATGTGTTTTTCTCAATCCCTTTAGCAGCAGAGTGCAGATCAAAGTCCACTTTCACTTAAAGGGACATCCAATAGACCTGGAATCGACTGCCCCAGAGGTGGAAACACAGCCCTGTTTGCCATGGGCTGATGCAAACCACACTGGAACAGGGTGAAGTTCTGGAGCACCTGTAATACATTGATATCATTGTATGGGGCAACACAGCACCAGAAGTATGGGAAGAAAATAGTACAAATTCTTCTGAAGGCCGATTTTTCCATAAAGCAAAGGAAACTTGTCAGAAGAACCAATTTTTAGGAGTAAAATCACAAGATGGACGCTGTCAGATACCAATGGTCATCATAAAATAACAGCTATGTCTTTAGTAAAAAGGGTCATTTCTTAGGCACTATGGGTTCCTGGAGAATGCATATCCCGAATTACAGTCTCATCATAAGCCCTCTATCATATAACCCAGAAGAACGATTTCCCATGGGGCCCTGGGTAACAACAAGCCTTTGAACAGATCAAACAGGAGATAGTCCATAGTGGTGTGGTTGAACACAGGACTTTGTGTTCTCATCTTCTATAGAAATCCCCTTGCCATTGAACATTTCTGTTGCAAATACTGTCTTCAACAAATCACAGAATCACAGAATCACATCTGTTCTTTCTCATCTGTCATTGCTTATGTCTTCCAGAGTGTCACAGAATCACAGAATCGTAGGGGTTGGAAGGGACCTCGAGAGATCATCGGGTCCAACCCCCACTCATCTCTCCCTACTTGTCTAGTTTGGTCTCTACTGTCTGATAGAGACTGGTTAGACATTGGAACAGGTGGCCCAGGGAGATGGTGGAGTCACTGTCCCTCAGGGTGTTCAAGGGAAGGTTGGATGAGGTACTTAGAGACATGGTTTAGTGAGTAATATAGGTGGTAGGGGGACGGTTGGACTAGATGATCTTGGAGGTCTTTTCCAACCTTGAACAATTCTGACATTATGATTTATCATACTTCTGGATTTTGTGTGTGGGAATAACAATCACCTACTTTTCCAGGCACACAGACTTACACCAGCCTCAACAGGAGAATGATAATCATTATTATTATCACTGCCATACGCTGCAGGTATTTAGAGCAGGAGCAATCTCTTGGGTGGTTGAGTTCAAGCTGAAACACAAGCTTTAATGAAATGGGAAATGTTGCCTTTGGCTACATCATCAAACTTAATCATGCACCTAGTGATAAATGCAAGCATGATCCCTCTCAGGCTGGAGAGTATAGCCTACTTTCTGGAGCTCTCCAATTCCTTTCTATCCTGTAAAAAGCATCTGCCACTCAGAAAACAAAGTATGAGTTAGTTGTTTAGAAGACAGTTAGTTGTTCAGAAGACAATTAGTCAGCTGTTAGTTGTTCAGAAGACAATTAAAGCACCTAAATCAGGAACTGGGTTTCAAGCTGTGATTCCCAGTCTCACTTGGGAGAAGGAGAAATCCTGATGTCTTCTCAGTTTCCACCTCAACAACCCTTCCTCTGGTCTGCACTGGATGTACTCTAGAGTAGGAACACCCTCTCTAAATTCACTGGAGGGAGACAGCACCAAGGCTGGACCAGGCATTTGCACTAAAAGCCCCTCCTGTTTCTAAGAGTTTGTCTCAGGAACTGCAGATGCAGATTGAGGAAAGGTCTGGTCTCAGAGATCAGCTCAATGATTGCCCTGCAAAACAGATTTATCCCCGAATCTGCCTCTGAATAACAATTTGATTATGTATAACTAACTTGAAACAAGATTTTCATGAGGTGTAACTGAACTGGATATTTCTTGTTTTCTGGGTACCTGACAAGAAGCCTGAGGGTCTATTTTTCTGGAGCACTGAGCGTTTCCATCTGTCTTATGCAATAAGTATTTTCAAAAGGCTGAGTCTTTAGTGCATCTCTGTGTGCCTCAGTTCCCAAGAGGTGCAATGGGGATCAAAACAGTCCTTCATCTAACAGTATTTTTGTGAAACTAAATTAGTATGTTGGAAAGTCTAACATTCCACACGATGATTGCCATGGAAACATCACATGGAAATGATTAGGTTTTATTTTCAGAGAACCATAGAGTAAATAAAGGACAAGGACATAGCTTGAAAAATAAATACAGAACAAAATACTGGGCAGTGTAACATGGTTGATCTTGTGCATTGAATGAGGCAGTGTACCTCTTCAAAGAGGATACATGGATCATGTTCTGAAACATTTAGTCGTGCACATAGGTCTTTACAAGAGCTTTGCTCTGTAACTTACCCTCTTTGATCTTTCAATAATATTATTTATCTATAGGCATGCCCATACATATTATACAGAGAAATGCATGTGCACATATATATAGGTACGTACCTATATACATACAAACACACACACATATCTTTCTACACAGACATATGCAGGGGATACTCCATGCATTCTTTGCACTAATCACTTATTAAAGCACTGTTGAAAACAAAGGCAAGTTATTGTGCACTAATTTTTAAATGCAACAAAAAATTAAATTCCTGTGGTTTAACTTTTTTGCTTCAGGGACCTGCTGCTTTTCAGTGTCACAAATCTTGCTGATGTTGCATTACTCAGTTGAGTTTGGATTGACTCACATAAAATATAGGTATCTTCAAGTTACCACTGGCATTTCAACAAACCACAAGATTTTAACAAGATCCTCTGTTCACATGATCCTACTGTCTGGAGGATTCTGGAATTTGATGACAGATTTTGTTTAAGTAAATGAGTGAAATGTATAAAAGCTTTTATTCACAACGGGCATAAATTGGAGGACAGACGGGGCAGAACAATCCCTCACAGGGAAATGGCAGCAGCAGGAAACTTCCTCCAGTTTGTGCAAAGTCAAATGAGAACTCATGAGGAATATTTTCCCAGCCTCAATAATTTCCAAAATGGCAACTTGTTTATCATACGCCGCAAGAAAAGCATAACAGGATACCATTTAACTCCCAGTGTGTATAACTGACACTACCGTATTGCTTAACCCTCTCCGTGGCAATGTGTTCCTGCAAGCTAAGCTTTGTTGACAAAGACTAAATTGGGTTTCTCTTTTCTGAAGCTCTGTGAAAGCTTGTTTAAAATTCCAAACAATGTCCTGCATCTCTCTAACCACAGCTACAAAGAAAATACATCTGCCTTTTTCCATGCCTGCACTGACATCCTCGACATTTCTGTAACAAACTTCTTGATCTTAATTCTTCAAGGATGGTACTGCCCATAGTCTAGCCTCCAGTTCTGCCTCAGCCTTCACCGCTCTCCATCTCTACCTTCAGTTGTCTCCTTGACTATCCCTGCACCTTCTTATCTGCTTTGTACCTGTTCTCTGTCAGCACAAGGAACTGAGTCCTAGACCCTTTCAATTAGGTAATTTTCTGTTTCTCCATATTAGTCCCTTGAAAATTCAGTCTTGCCTTCATGACTCTCCTTTGACTCCCAGGTTCATTCCCTTAAAATGGTGTGACTTCTATCTATTCAAATGAAATCATCATCACCACAGAGCAGGGAATTCTTTGTCAAGATCTTAATCCCAAGGTGGACATCATCCAGAATTAGTCGATTTCTTGGCTAGTTACTCTGAGAGGAGAGTACAGGGGAGTACCTGAGTACTGAGAATAGAGTCAGGTCAGTAATTTTGAAAGGAAAAACCTACCTTGTCTCACTGACATAAATACAGAATCATAGAATTTTTAATGTTGGAAAAGATCTTTAAGGTCATCAAGTCCAACCATCTGTCTAATAACACCATGTCAACAAAACCATGTCCTGGAGTGCCACATCTATGCATTTTTTTATCACCAGGGATGGTGACTCCACCACCTCCCTGGGCAGCCCGTTCCAATGCCTGACCACTCTTTCAGTGAAGTATTTTTTCCTAATATCCAATCTAAACCTCCCTTGACTCAACTTGAGACCATTTCCTCTCATCCTATTGCTAGTTTCTTGGGAGAAGAGACCAACACCCACCTGACTACAACCTCCTTTCAAGTAGCTGTAGAGAGCAATAAGGTCTCCCCTTCAGCCTCCTCCAGAGTAAATAACCCCAATTCCTCCACTCTCGCCTCATAAGACTGGTGCTTCATTGTACTTCTCTGGACACACTCCAGCACCTCAATGTCCTTCTTGTAGTGAGTGGCCCAAAACTGAGCACAATACTCAGGTCTCACATGAGCTGAGTACAAGGGAATGATTACTTCCTTAGTCCTCCTGGTTACTCTATTGCTTATACAGACTAGGATGCTGTTGGCCTTCCTGGCCACCTGGGCACAGTGCTGGCTAATGTTCAGCCAGCTGTCAACCAAGACTCCCAAGTCCCTTTCCACCAGGCAGCTTTCCAGCCACTCTTCTTCTCCAAGCGTTTAGCTTTGTCTGGGGTTGTTATGATCAAAGTGCAGGACCCAGTGCCTGGCCTTGTTAAACATCATGCAGCTGATCTCAGCCCATCAATCCATCCAGTTTAGATCCCTCTGCAGTGCCTTACTACCCTCAAGCAAATGGACACTCCCACCCAAATTAGTGTGATCTGCCAACTTACTGAGGACACACTAAATTCCCTCATCCAGATAATTGATAAAGACATTAAACAAGACTAGCCCCAAGACTGAGCCCTGGAGAACACCACTTGTGACTGTCTGCCAACTGGATTTAATTCTGTTCACCACAACGCTGTGGGATCAAGCCTTCCAGTCAGTTTTTTACATACAGTTTATATACACATATCTCCTGCGCCTTGTTTCTCCATACACCACTCACGTGCTCTCCCTTGAGCAGGGACTAGCTTTGGGGTCAGGTTGAGATTACAGATGAACTAGAAAGACTCGACAAGACAGCAAAGGTGAGAAGCAGAGGTAGCTACGAGCAGGAGATAGTTCTCTAGTTGTGGATCAGATCGTTTCAACATTTGCCAGGCCACTGAGGGGACAGAGAGATGAAGAGGGCTCCTCCTAGAGATGTGCTAGGTATCTGGTGAACACATTTAGTTTCATGACAATGCAAACATTTTAAGGGAGTGTATTTGGCCAAATATATGACATGTGTGAGAAAGCAGAGTTCCCTGACCCTGTCTGAATCTGAATTGTCATCAGTTTTTCTTCCTTCATTTCCCCTCTCCAGATATCTCCATGCCAAACTCTGGCAAATTCTGCTCCAAATCAGTCTCTCTCCCCCAAATCATCTTCCACAGGAAATGCTGGGCACAGGATGGGCATGGGGTCAACTTAATTTGGAAAACAACTGCAAAGTCAGCATTTTTTAATATCCTGTAGTGGAAAACTATTTCTGCAGCAGGGTCTGGGAAGACAAGGATAAATGCAGGCTCAGTGACCCCTTAGCCCTGGTACTGGGGATAGGGACACATCGAGCTGGGTCTTGGCATAGGTCAGCAGAGCCATGCACAGGGAGCAGGGCTTTTGTTTGGTCTCAGCTTGTAGCTAGTTGCTCCTGGGTTATAGCTAATTTCCTTGGAGCAGAAGAGGTGCTGCAGGACCTGCTTGCTTCTGCTGGGGTTCTAACCACCTCTCGAATAACTGCGAGCTCCTGCTCCACATGCTAAAGGAGATTTTTTAGATCTCCTGAGGGTTCCCAAACCTCAGGACACACTGAGCTTCTGAAGAGCAATTGAAGAACCCAGTTGAAAAACTAGAAACCAAGAAAGCAAATTAAAAGGTTCCAAAAGCTTCTAAACCCGCATTTTTCAATAGATAAATGTTGGTCAGGAAAAAAAATCTGACCGGTTCCACTATGTTTACTTATTTATGTTTCTCCAGCTCTAAAAGATTTTTAAATTATTATTTCTTTAAGAACAATGCTCAGAGCTTCAGCTAACTTAAAATGCTTTCAGTACTTAGGGAGAAAAATGTTGCATAGGTGTGCAAATTCAGAAACAAGGAAACATCCTACTACTTTAACATCCTGGCCTTGAACACTGCCAGGGAGGGGGCAGCCACAGCTTCTCTGGGTAGCCTATGCCAGGGCCTCACCACCCTCGTACTGAAGAATTACTTCCTAACCTCTAGCCTAAAATTACCCTCTTAATCTAATATAAATCTACCCTCCTTGTCCTATCACTCCTTGCCCTTATAAACAGTCCCCCTACAGATTTCCTGTTAGCCCCCTTTAGGTACTGAAAGGCCGCTATAAAGTCTCCCTGAGCTTTCTCTTTTTCGGGCTGAACAAGCCCAACTCTCACAGCCTGTCTTCTCAGGAGAGGTGCTCCAGCCCTCTGATCATCTTGGTGGCCTCCTCTGGACTTGCTCCAACAGCTCTATGTCTTTCCTGTACTGGGGCCAGGAGAGCTGGATGCAGTACTCCAGGTGGGGTCTCACCAGAGCAGAGTAGAAGGGCAGAACCACCACCTTCAACCTGCTGGTCATTCTGGTTTAGATGCAGACCAGGACATGAGCTGCTTTCTGGGCTTCAAACACACATTGCCACATCAGGTTGATTTTTTCATCAATCATCACCCCAAGTCCTTCTCCTCAGGGCTGCTCTCAATCCGATTTCTGCCCAGCCTGTAGCTGTGCTTGGGACTGCCCTGACCCATGTGCAGGCCCTTGCACTTGGCCTTGTTAAACTTCATGAGGTTCTGATGAGCCCACTTCTCAAACCTGTCAAGGTCTTTCTGGATGGCATTCCTTCCCTCCATCATGTCAACCACACCACACAGCTTGGTGTCATCAGCAAACTTGATAAGGGTGCACTAGATCCCTCTGTCCATGTGAGCAACAAAGATGCTAACCAGCACTGACCCCTGAGGAATGCTGCTCATCACTGGTCTTCACTTGTACATTGAGACATTGACCACAAGTCTTTGAGTACGACCATCAAATCAATTCCTTATCCACCGAACAGTCCATGTGTCAAATCAATTTCTTCAATATAGAAACAAGGACATCATGTGAGACAGTGCCAAAAGCTTTGCACAAGTCCCTGTGGATGACATCAGTCACTCTTCCCTTATCCATCTATGCTGTAACCCCATCATAGGAGGCCACCAATTCTGTAAGCACAATTTGCCTTTAGCGAAGCCATGTTGGTGGTCACCAATCACCTCCTTATTTTCCATGTGCCTCAGCATAGTTTCCAGGATGATCTTCTCCATGATCTTGCTGGGTACAAAGGTGAGATAAACTGGCCTGTAGTTCCCTGGGTCTTTGTTTTTTGACTTTTTAAAAATGGGGATCCCACTTAAGAAAGGTATTACACATACATATGTTGTACACATGTGTTATACAGTCAGTACATGTATTATACATACATGTACAGACATGGAAAGTCCTGCACTTCCAATTTCCCAGTGCAGAAACAACTAACCATCTGGGACCAAATGCAGCTGGCTGCAGGTAAGCCCAGCAGGTGTATCACAGAGGATGGCAAAATAAGTTACAGCATCATTAACTGAAGAAGTAAATCAGCATTTATGAGGCAAAAGCATTTTAAATCAACAGGTTTCATTAATTTGCATCCACATATCATATAGACAGTTTTGATAAGGAGAAATAAGGCTTTTTGGTATTAAATTTTAATACATCTTGAAATATGAGGGGACTAAAAGTCTGCAAATTTTTTACCAATACTAAAAAAAGGCAAGCAGGTTGTCTGACAGAATTAGGTGGCAGTTTCTCTGATGTTAATTGCAGACAAAAAAATAGCACGTTCTACAAGGGATCCTATTAATACAAGAACAAGAATAGCAAAATGCTAATCTGCGTGGCTTTAAAGAGACCACATCTCATCAGATGAGCTTAATTTTCTTTCATAATCAAATTATAAAGCTGATTTACATAAGTAAGAGCAAAAATATAAGCTTAAGGCATCCACTTTGCTAGTATTTAATATTGCTAAACAAAAACCAGTACTCTAACATGTCCAGTAAGCAGAGCCTAGCTAAAAAGTGAGTGCAAAAGTACATGTTTCTGTAAAGCTTCCTTAGTTATTGATTCAGAGATGTTCTTCATACCCAATGAAAGGACAAGCATGAGCCCCACTTTATTCGTAGCCAGCATCTGTCTGGAGAGGGTCCAGCCCATGGACAGGCAATATACCTTTGCCCTTCACTGTCCTTCCATGTAAACTGATTTTGAATTGACCTGCTGTCTAAGATATCAACTATTCCTGTTTCTTTTCTGAGATGTCAATCTTTTCCATAAACTATAGTTCTTGCAGATCTACCTATTAATATAGCTTCACAAAAGCAATTTATTTTTATAAATTCGATTTTTTCTGCTGACTTCAATGGACTGTGGATCAATATCCAGTGCGTTTCCTGGGCATATACTGTCCTTTCTTGCCCTACCTCCATAACACTCAGGTCACCGATGTCTGTGGCTGTACTTGCTGGCTGCAGGTCTATAGCAAGCCATGTCAAATGGCATCTCTGCTCTCAGCAAATGCAAACTCAAGAAAGTACCCAAAGAGAGAACCTGTCACAGTGCCACTCTGACTGTGACACAGTCACAGGTAGCTCAAATACTTGGCAGGTCAAAAGAAACCTGGTGACAAAATGTCTTCATCCACTCCAGCCACTTCTTCTAGGAGATGAAAACATGAGCCAACAGAAGAGCTGTCATGTAAATACAGGAAATGTTTGGGTGTATTATATTCCTCCTTCTCTGCTTCTAAATCACAGGAAAGCAAATATCAGAAAATAGAGCTGGTTATATCAGACTGGATAGGAGCTTCTGAAAACAACTTTGTGTTCAAGTTTGAGGAAACTGGAAGAAGTATTACATCAGCATGACTGAAAAAGCAATGTGTCCTCCACACTGGCACCACTAGTTCACAGTTGTTCAACCTCCAGAGATCATCGAGTCCACCCCCCCTGCCAGGTTCCTTAGGACAGATCACACAGGTAGGTGTCCAGACGGGTCTTAAGTATCTCCAGAGAAGGAGACTCCACAACCCCCTGGGCAGCCTGTCCCAGGACATGGTCACCCTCACTGTGAAAAAGTTCTTACGCATGTTGGTGTGGATGCTCTCTCTTACAGGACAAATCCCCGACGAACATATCTGTAACCCCAAACTACTTGTCGACCATCATGGCCAGAGCCGAGGTGTTGTGAAATGCTCTGGTGTGCTGTCAGGTGCACATCCAGTGCTGCCTTCCTTCAATCGCTACCCAAGTCCAGACCAGGCTATTGAGTATACTGCTTTATTTCACCTCTGAGGTATCTCTACCTCTCAGGGAATTAAAATTCTTGTTCGATATACACCATGGCAAAGCAGGTATTCGTACTATAGGTTACACATGAATTATTATTTTTTTAATCCTCTAAATAAAAGGTGGTTTGGAATGATAAGCACTAATCAATCATTCATTTTCATTAGGATGAAGGAGTTATTTCTGCTTCATTCTAATGCTAAATTCTTAATAATTTTAATTATTAATTTAAAATGACAAAGGAAGTGGAGACAAAATGTTTAAGCATCTAAAAAGATATTAGCAAAAGAATGTAAAGCAAAATCTGAACAATCAGATAGCTGGATTCCTTAAAATATTTGACTAGAAAATAGAGTGCACTTTTTCTTCTGATTGCAATTATCTAATAAGAAAAGAAGTTATTAAAATTGTAATATCTAACAGGCTTTGTATCAAAATATTATTTTATATTACTTGGACCTTCTCAGCTTTTGTAGTAAGGTCTGCTGGATTCTGTTCTGTTTATTTCTTGGCATTTTAGTGGACTGTCTATCTATGTGGTTGGATCAGAATTAAATCAGAGAACTAGAAAGGTTTGCAAAATACTTGCTCTTGCAAACTGTAGGACATTCTTGAATATTATGAGGCAAAAATCACTGCAAACATAAAAAATAATCATCTGTTGTGATAGGCAACAGCATACAAACCGAAGCCTTATTTTTTAAATACTTAGTTTTGTGTGTCCATGCCGAGTTCTCAGTTTCATAACATGTATTTACTTCTGCAACAAAAAAAAAGAAAAAACTGTCCCACTTTATAACTGTTCATTGTAGAAAATTAATTGGGTTTTGCCTTTTTTTATCTGCAGCTACATACCTACCATAAAATAGCTGAGACCTGCAAACAACTACTGCATTTTCCTGTGTCTCTGGTAGCTTCCCCATCCCTGCTGCAGTTAAACAGCTTTGTTAGTTTTCTTGTAAAATCAGTGTTGAAAGAAAATGTGAAATTACAGCCTGCAAAAAACGTTAAGGGGAAAACAGAAAAAGAAGTTGGGAAGAAAAGATCTTATAAAGAAAATGTTTTCTTGTCCATTTCTAAATTTGCATTTACCATATGCAGAATAGACTTGAAACAACTTCCTAAAAGTGATCTCTGCTGGCATTGGCAATTAAACTGGTTCCTGATTTGTAGTTCAAATCAAAAAACCCCTCAAAAAAACCCATTTAGCTGTTTCCTGAATTCCTACCCAGTGAGAATTTCCACATTTCCATAAGCCTAGCACTGATAGCCTGCACTGTGCTTAATATTAACCAAGATTCAGGGACTGCTCTCTCAGAGTAATGTGTTCATGCATTTATGGCAAATGACACAGCTAAATGCACCAGAAACAGAGGCGGCCCTGTGAAGCGCCAGCCGCAGTTCACAGGTTCGGGCCGTAAGGCTTGTCAGCAGGAAGAAGTCAGTCTGCACAATGAGGTGCATCCTCATGCACAGCACACAGGCGTCACATCCCACATCAGGGCTTTCCAACCATCTCCGTGAGTGTCTTGAACTGCAGCACCGAGACACAAACCTATGTATCTGTATGAGGCCCAGGAAAAGAGGCGCAAGGAGGGAGAGGGTGATGTCTTCTCCCTCTATGCTGATGTACGGGTGTGTGGTGAACTCAGAAGTCCTGGCCTGATGACTGCTCTGACCAGCACCTGGTCAAAGGGTGCTGTAACCCCTGCCTAGGAAATGCCACGTGCTACTTCTGTATTAAAACCCAGGTGCATAAGAGGCAGAAGGGCCTGGCGTGCACCCAAGCACAGAAGGATTTAGGCACAAGAAAGAGGCGTAAGCCACTGCCAAAGCTTACCCATCCCACCTTAGAAACTAGGAAGGGCTTCCCATACCCATACTACTACTTCTGAGCACGTACAGAAGATTGCCCAAGCCGCACACTGGCATTACACAATCTGCATCCAAAGCTCCACCTAAGCAAGCCCCACATCTGATGGAAACCAATGACAGTTGCCTGTGGAAGCTGCAACAATAAACCGAGACTCATTCAGCCTATAGAAACCTCTGGGTTTCCTGGCCTAGTGTCAATCCCTGTGAATTGAACAGCCTTCATATGTTGGCCTACCATGAACCTGTCCAAGTACTTCTGGATTATATGCAAACTGCTACTGTCTTTTTAGCAAACTCCAGAACCTCACTATAGACTGTGTGCAGACAATTGCTTTTTGTTTATTTTGAACTAGCCACCTGCTGATTTTATTTGCTAGATCTTGGTTTGGAAGAAACACAACAGCTGTTCCCTCTTCAGCCTTTCCATGTCATTACAGACAACATAGATCCCGTTTATATTTCTTTTCTCCCCAAAAGAGGCAACTTATTTAAGAGTCTATGTGAGCCAACAGAGGCAGGATACAGGAGCAACCACAAAACCACAGGTGAAATGCAAAGAGTACATTTATTTTCATTACCTCACCAATAATTGGATCCCCAAAGCAGCACCCAGGCAGGGACACAGGCACTGCAGAGCTCAGTCTGTACTTGAGTACCACCCAACCTGTATTTCAGGGATTTGTGCAAGCACAGTTTATCATTTTGCTTTGATCTTTCCCACAGCAGGGCAGGAATCTCAAGAATGTTCGATAAAGTCCATCTAAGTCTGTCACAGGCCCCTGTTATTGAAGCATAGATGTACTAGTTGTCAAAATCACATGGCTAAACGTTGTATGTGTGTTTTTCTATACCTCAGATGCAGGTCGTTTGAGGGTGTTTGTAATCATCCTCAACAATCCTCCATTATTTTCCCACAAAGTCATAACCTATTTACTTGCTCCTGCATGGAAGCCATTCCCTAGCTTGAATCATCTTCATCTTCTTTCTTTGCATCTTCTTTATTTGTAGCTTGCATCAGCTCTGGTCCTACTATGTACTTGAGATGAACATTGATGCTACAGGACTACATAGATCCCAATGCTTTCCGCTGACACACCACCAGGGTCTTTGCTTGGGCTCCAAGAAAGTTTAGGAGTGACTTTATTGTTGGGGCTGTGGGTAGTGTGTCCAGCCTCACCTGTCAAGTTGCCTACAGAGAGGATCATGGTTGTTTTCCCGGCCATTCCAGCCCTTGTCCCCAAGACCGGTCGCCCATCCAGAAGCAGGTAGCAGTCACAGCTGCCTCTGTGCTGTGCTGTTTCAGGATGAACCCTATGAAGGGGCCTCAATGAGTCTGGTTTCCACAGGTTGAACACCCTGAAAACATCTGGTGCAGCTACACTTGTACCCTGTGTTTTACTGTTTAACATTCTGTGCCAGTGCTATGATCAAAGATTCGTGGACATGAGCCCCTCTCCCCTTAGTGCTGAACACAAAATACCCCCGAAAGCATTCCATGGCACTGCATGGAGTAAATACAGGAAAACCAGGAGATTCATGAAAACCAGTGTGTGGAAGCTTTAAGGGGTGGCTCATGCTCCAGGGGCTTCCTCATGGGAAGCAAACACGGGGCCTGGGAAATTAAGGGAGCCCAGTTCGGGCTGTGCCTCCTGCCCCTGCGCATCCTGGGCTGACGCAATGCAGGTACGCAACAACTGACATCAAAGCAGGAGGATCCTGTGTGCAAAACAAGCTCAGGGGCAAACAAAATACATAAAGTAATTTAAAAAAAATTAAAATCAAACATTCTTTGGAAAGCAGCAGCAGGGAGGCTGGGATGTACGGGACCCCGCCGCCCCGAGGGAGCCCTGCCCTGCGGATCACCGCCTTCCCGGGGAGCAGTCTGCCCGCGGAGACCCCGCGGCGGGAGGCGTGAGTCTGCGGGAGGCAGAAAGAGAAGGCGGGAGGCGGTGTCAGGCTGCGGGAGGCGGAGGGAGAGGGGGTAGGCTGTGTTAGACGGGGGTAGGCGAGGGGAGGCGGGAGACGGGAGATGGGAGGCGGTGTCAGGCGGCGGGGCAGCACAGCGCGAGGAGACGGCTCCGCGCCCGGCGCTTTGCCGCCCCCTGCCGGTCGGCCCGGCCCTGCAGCACGCGTTACCAAGGAGACGAGGCATCCAGTCCCGCCCCCATCGCGCCCGGGTCAGCGCCTCAGTGCCGTCCCGCCTGGGCGTGAGGGAGGGAGCGCAGCCCACGGGCCCGGCGGGGTAGCCGGGGCCTGCCGGGGGCCGACGCTCCCCGGGTTCTCAGGAGTTAAGGCTCGGAGGCCGGGCTGTGGGAGGGAGCCGGCGGCCCTTTGGCGGGCGGCCCCGACACCCGAGCCGCGCCCTTCCGCCTGTTTTGACTAATACCGGGTCAGAACCAGGCGGACGTTCTGTGTCCTTCCGGTCGCGGGATTGGAGATGTGCGGGGTTTCGGCACTTGGCAGTCCTCAGCAGTTGGGGGAAGAAAGAGATGTACCTGGCAAAACTCTCTTAGGTTTCGCCTGGTGTCTCACGGCAGGGCTGTGCTGGCCTCAGCGCTGCGCCCGGGGCGTGGTTCTGAGGGCTTGTTTGCTTGAGCCTGCCAAGGACAGCCTGCCGCGAAACAAAGCCCAAACATGTCAGGCCATGGGAGCCTGGCGAGGAGCTTACTCAGCGCAGAGGATCACCTGGAGAATAGATGTGCGCAGGCCTGTTCAGTGCTGGTCTTACCAGACTTATCTCTGGGAATTGTGTCAGAAATACGTACCTGGGTATCTCCGCTCACACATGGTTCCTGCACGGGCTCCCACAGGCACGAAGCTAACATTTCAAATTTCAAAACAGTTTAATGAAAAGACTATTCCCTTCTTTACGTGGGTTATATCTACTACACAGCAGCACAGTGTCCTTTGCACTGCTCCATATAAACGTTTATTGGAGTGTGCTGTCAAGTAAGAACTTCTGGGTGATGAATGCGGCACGTGCCAGCAAAACCTGTGTCCCTGAAAACCAAGGATGCCTCTCTCCTCAATTTTAACTCACTTTACAATGAGCTGCAAATGAAGTGCAGGCTACCCTTATAGGTGGGATCAATACCCAGCCTGGAGATGGGTGTGCATGTTTCCAGAACCCTTTTGTAAATAACTTCCAACCTCTGCACAGCCATGCAAACCAAAACCCCACAAAGCAGCTCTACTGTGCCAAAGGGTGATCCCTGCTGGCTTCTGAGTCAGTAACAAGGCTCCTGCAGGACATGCTCCAAAGGGAGCAGCTCAGAACAAAACTGGAGACACCAGAAAGCCTTCAGATTCACTGACTGTAACAGTAAAATAGCTCCTATACTTCAGGTTTAGGTGTAATAAATAGAAACCTAGTTGCAGTGGCTGCATTTAGAAAGGATCCAAGTCAGAAGTGGAATCTGTGTACAACACTGGCAACATCTCAGTAACTCCCTGGTGCATATGGCTCAATGCAGTTTGCTGGGGGAACCTCATCTACAGTCACAATATCAAATACATCTATGGCAGCATTTCTGGTATGAACCACTGCTGCAGAGACTGAGACACAATAGGTAACATCAGTGTGTATCTCACAAGACTGGGGGGAAGGGGGCAGTTTCACTCTCACGGAGACTTGTTTCACACTGTCTGGCCTGCCAAGGTGTCTCTGCCAAAGCTACTTCTATCTTTTCTGTCATTGCATACAGATAGGCCTCTCCTGTTGGGCGGGCAGGGGAGTGGTTCTTGCAGCTTAAGCTATTGGAGGTGTCCTTGGGTATCCTGTCTGCAGCTGCAGGGAAGCCAGTGTCTCCCACGGGACCATGTGAAACACCTCAGATGTGTCCAAGGGTTCTGATGCCCCTGTATAGAGAAGTTAATCCCTTGCTAAAGGTTTCTGTGCACTCGGGATTTGGAATTGCCCTTGAAAACACCAGACACCCTCCAGGGGAGCTCAGGTAAGAAGTGTAGGTTTCCTTTGCTCACTGTGCAACCAATAGAGGCAATTCATCTTTTCTCAGAGACATTTAAGGTCTGCATCAAGTTCTTGATGTGCATACCTTTCATTGATGAGATAGAGAGCACCAAGTAGCTACATTCACAAGTTAAAACAGCATGTCAGAATGTAAACCTTTTTTTTTTTTTTCACCTAGTGATGAAGCCAGCATAAGACTCTGACTGCTCAGATGGTTGCTAAGCCTGAGCACTGTTCACAAATTCAGAAAGTTAGCTACAAGGACTTCGGGGCACCTGCAGATAGAAACCTCTAAAAAAAAGCAGAGGTTCAGTGCTGGAGGAGCACCACTCTGTTGCAAATTCTTTATGGCACTGATTTACCACTAACATGAATAATCTAGTTCTGTACAGAGCCATGAGATAGCAGCACTACTATCCTCTCCTAAGATATGCAAGTTTAGAAAACTTCAGGCTGGTTTTCTGACCTTTGCGTGTGGAAAGCATTGGCTGATTTCCCTTCTGCAACCTCTTATCTGCAGTGTTTTCTAACTCTTCTTATAGCCTACTGACCTAATTAAATCTAAGAGTAAAAAATGCTGACTGTTATTACTTATATTGGGGCAGCAGCAGCTCAAAAAAAAAACTACCTTACTATTTCCTACATCACTTTTTGCAGTAAAAGACTAAGATAAAGTGATAGGTCTAACCTGGTTAAAGCACTGTTCCAAGGGGGAGGGGAGCTAAGTAAATATTTTGTTCTGGTTTAATACTGGAAAAATTATAGTGCTTTTTCTTATGATCTCCAGATGTAATTAACATGTCTTTATTTTATCTCACTTCTTCTTAGGGAATTCATTCTTTTTGCCCACAATGAAAAGGACCCACGCATCAAATCTTCCTTACCCACTGCAATTTCCTGGCAGTGCTGAATGCCAGCTTTACATGATGGCTTTATTTTTCTATCAGATGAGGGCCTTCCACCATAGCCTCCACAACTCTCTTTCAGTCAAGCCACAAAATGTGGTGATTTGCTTATTTTGGTCTCTCACCTTTGCATTTCATTATAAATTGCTCAGTTTCCCCAGCTATGCTTGCCATTCTAACTTCATTGGTTGGAGAGCAGAAAAAGCCATTGGTTTTCTCTTCCTCTGCCTTCTCCCTCACAGTATGTGTTCTTCTTGTGTCTGCAGAATCTTACTTACTCTTCAGAGTCATAAAATCAAGGGCTGGTTTGTGTTAGAAGGGACTTCAAAGACTGTCTAGTTCCAACCTCCTACCATGGGCAGGGACACCCTCCACCAGCACAGGTTGCCCAAAGCCCCATCCAACCTGGCCTTGAACGCTGCCAGGGAGCGGACAGCAACAGCTTCTCTGGGAAATCTGTGCCAGGGCCTCACCACCCTCACAGGGAAGAATTTCTTCCTAAATCTAATATTCATCTATCCTCCTTCATCTTAAGGCCGTTACCCCTTGCCCTATCACTACACTCCCTGATGAGCAGCCCCTCTTTCCGGTAGGACCCTTTAAGTACTGGTAGGCCGCAATTAGGTCTCCCTGGAGCCTTCTCTTTTACAGGTTGAACAAGCACAACTTTCTCATCCTGTCTTCATAGGAGAGGTGCTCCAGCCTTCTCATCATCTTTTTGGCCTCCTCTGGACTTGCTCAAACAGTTCTATGTCTTTCCTGTATTGCAGACCCCAGAGCTGGATGCAGTACTCCATCCAGCTCTGGGGTCTGCAATACAGGAACTACTCCAGATACTGCATGTACTCCAGGTACTCTCATGAGGGCATAGTATAGGGGCAGAATCACCTCCCTCAGCCTTCTGTTCACACTTCTTTTGATGCAGCCCAGAAGACAGTTTGCTTTCTGGGCTGCAAGCCCACATTGCCTGTTCATGTGAGCTTCTCATCCACTAACACCCCAAGTCCTTCTCTTCAGGGCTTCATATTCTTGGTAGTTTCAGATCAGGAATTTCACTTACCTCAAAGAAATGTTTGGTAGCATTGCTACCTACTTCTCCTTTTGGAATTTGAGTCTTCTGTGTTAAAAAGAAGTCTTGCCCCCCTGCAAGAGAGAAAATAAATCACTCTTACTATGCACTGAGCATCAAACCCCAACACAGTTCAGACATACCCTGCCACATATCCCATTTTAGACTTAGCCCACAGTGGGTATTTCAGATGCTTCAGGAATCAGTGTGAGATGAGAGCAGTAAAAGGGTGACTTCTTTCTCTTATCTTCCCACTTTCTGCAGTTTTGATGTTTAGAAACTTCCTGAACCGTATCTTACATTATGATTAGGACTACCTAAAGAACCATTATTATGTCGTTTGCTGAACTTGTTTGCATTTTTGGCCTTCATGATGGCAACAGGTCCACTATATGATGGCAATGACTCCTACAATTTAATTACATTATGAAAACTGTTTCCAGTTTGTATTAAGCCAGCTGCTCACATACTACTCTGGGAGCCACTTAAACAATGAACAAGGATTCATCTTGACCATGACATTAACAGTTAATCACAGATCTCCATATTAGATCCTTGTTTTTCTAACCTAGATAGTTTCTTTTACTTTAGTTTACCTAATGTGTTGGTCATTCTTGTCACACTTCTTTGTGCTTCTTGTCCTACTGTGACCCTTCATAGGTGTTGTGGCCAGAGCTGCATGCAGATGCAGTGTTCAAAATGCAGACACACCACTTATATCCACATTATTTGCTGGTCCCTTGAATTCTTTGGTAGGCTCCTTAGTAGGGGGTGTTTTAGAAGCTATTATTTTTTCTTTTACTTTTAGCATGTTTGTCCTGAAAGCTGCTTTTAAACATGAAGTTACAAAAGTCATTAGGGTTTGTATTCTACTAAATTATTTCTTCCACTGAAACACAACTTCAATTTATATTTTTTATTGGAGTGCCCTCTTAAATTTCTAAACAATTCAAAGGGAAGAAAAGTGCCATGAACTCTACCTGCAATTGGAGAATGATTTCAGTAATGGAATTAATAGTGCCAAGTTATTAAACATTTGTTGTATATGCTTACAGTCTATTTTGCAGCAGTTCAAAACATGTTAAATAGATTAGTTTTTTCCACAGGACTTGTATCATGATTAAGACTAGCAAATGCTAACAGATAGCGTTCCTTTTCACCTTCTGTTCATTCTTTTTTTCCCCACCTATTCTAACATATATGCATTTTTTCTTTTCCCAATGTCATCTTCAAAAAGATGGGCTTTTTACACTGGCTTCGTGTAAGCCTGAACAGAGTCCTTAAACAGACCCAGCAGGACTGTCTGACCAGAGGAGACACAAGGAGCTTCTAGTACTTCTTTAGGTGTCAGTTGAAGGAAAAGGCTGATAAAAAACACTACCTGTTGGAACTGGATGGCAAAGCAGGATCCACATTTGCTCTGAAGACCAGGACAAGTCAGGACTGACTCTGTTTTACTGGATCATCCTGGAATCCTGCAGGTATTTACCCTGTCAGGCCTAGGGGAAGCTTCCAGATTCCTCTTGCAGAAGCCACCACACCTGCAGCACCCCTCCTCCACCACAACCCCACCATGAAAACCACAACATTTGGCCAGGAAGAATGGGAGTTGATGCTTATTAGACCAACTATGGCATTAGTTTGTTTACTTTAAACCAGAATACTAACCAGCTCTACACAGTACAGTCACTGAATGGAGTTTCAAGAAGCAGCTGTGGGCATTTACATGATGAACTACATGTTACTGATACTTACAGCCTTCATGGAAAGAATAGTGAGTTTGGACATTCAAAACAAGCAGCACTGGGGAGATCTTGAATGTTAATCATCTGCCATTGCTTTCTTGTCTTCAAAACACAATCCTGTACAAGTTAAACTATAGGCCCAGTCTCATCTCACCTTTCATTCTTCCTTCCTTGCTCACGATAATGTTGAGTCTCTGTTGAGCTCTGCATCCTAGCAAGCTACTATTTCCATCAAAACCACTTCTGGTTCTGTTCAAGACAATCTGTGCAGATTAGGGTGAGGCTAAAGGGAACTTTAACCCTTAGTGCATTTAGTGTTGTTGTATAGTATCTTTTATGTATCAGGTGGAGAGAAGGGAAACACAGATATTCCTTGTCTCTCAAAAACTTCTTCATACAGCTTTATACTTTATTATCACATTGTTCTTTGGCAGTGGAGTAGTGCAGTCTACTTAAACCCACTGGAGACATTACCTCAGAATGTCTTGGTATGATGTTTTTCAGGTTGCAGCACCTTCATGTCAGTGATCATGCTGCCAACATTTGCAGAACATCCAACATAATAGATTTCAAGCAAGAGTTCTTCAGATGGCGGTTTAAATAATTGTCTGTTAATTGTGCATTAATTAATTAATTTGAAAGACTTATGGAAACTGTTGCACATAACCAAATGAAATTGAGAGTCAAGCTATGCATCAAAGTTTCCTACTTGCAACTTGGAGTACTGTACGATGCACATAAACATGCTATGTGTTTTGTAGTTGAGCATCAATTCAACGTGTTGTTAGAGTATTTCTTCATTTTGTTCATAAATATGTTCCAGAACAGAGACCAGTAATGGAGCCAAAACGTTTTCTCATGTTAATGAAACATGGCTGATTAGAATGTTTTAAATACACGCCAGAATTTGCAGTATTTAAGAAAAGTAATCTAAGTACTTTAGAGGATCTTTTTTTATGCCCAATTAAGGATTTTCCAAGTGGAAAGTAAAATGCCTTTAGTTGTACTATCTTGTTATTTCCAGATGTCTAATACACTGAACCCTGCACTGCCACGTCAGTAGTACTCAGGCTGTGGAAACCATGTTGTCATTTATTTATATTACTGTAGCATCATAAACTGGGTCAGATAATTTGAGTTCACCAAGCTGAGACTGACAAATTGAAGACATACTCTTAGAAAAAGAAAACAAAACCCAACAAAATAAAAAAGAAATGCAGTTTCATAACATCGGAGATTACATGTCCTTTAAAGACAATTTCTCATAGTTTGGAGTATCATTCCTGGAATAGACATTAAGTATAGTTTAACCAAGCTACTTTATATTTGGAATGCTCAATCAGTTTCTCTTAACATGCTGCACCCTACATGTTCCTTATTTATTTGAAACAGAACTGGGCAATAACTGGCTGATTACCAGCCCTAAATATATGGCCACAAAAATCTTTATGGTGGTTGAGAACCAACAGCTGTAAATATGGAACATAGGCCCCTGGAATCAGTTTAATATCCTTGTAAATTCTCCATGTTTAACTAAAAAATCATTTGCTTTCACAGTTGTATTATTCTCAGAGAGGAAATGGAATGAACCTTTGAAGACTTTAGCCATCTATCACGTGGAAAATGTTCTGTTGTCATTGCTGCATTTCAGATTTGCACCAGGCAAGCTGCCAACTAATCTCTGGCACTCTGCTTTTCTAAGCATAAACTAAATTTTAAACCACAAGACCCTATACCAATACTCACATTTCAGGACATTCAAACTATGACAAAACTATAAGATTCCCATGCTTAAAAGCTTTTCAAAGAAAAATAATACAGCAAATGCAAGAGGAAAAATTCATACCAATCTCTATTTTCATATATGGTTACTAATCTGAAAAAGGAATAAAGCATTGCCCATCTTTTGCTTAAGAACACTATACAAAAAACTCATACCTGAATGATTTGAAGACCTGACTTGTATTTGCAATTTGGACTTTCTCCTGTATGCAGTTTACACTGCAGATCCATCTCTCACAGAATGACTAAGGTACTCTCAGGCCTGGGGCAAATGAATTAATTTAATCTACAAAGGGAAGGAACTCAAAGCCACAAGAGAACAAAGTGTCTACCTGTGCCCTTGCTAGCAGAGCTGTACTTAATGGCATTAAAGCATATGTATAGAGTTCAAAGCATTCTTGGAAATGTTTTTATCTGCCAAGGAGCAGTAAATATTCAAATCCACACACCCTCCCACACTGATATTGACAATTCAAATATCTTTCATACTGGTTTACAATTTGACTTTAAGATCCAATGTCCATTTGCAAAAATGATCCTCCAGGCTTTTGTTACCTTTTCAGGCCCATCTCCTCTGTGATTTGTTACTGCCAGCTGATCTAACCAGCGCTGACAAAGGAGATTAAAACCAGGTAATTAGATGTGGTAATGTCTTCCAGCACAGATCTACAATCTACTTTTCCCGACTTTGCTTTTAAGCAGGGATTCTAGTGAAGCCACAAAGAGTCTCAGGGTGTCTGTCTCTAGCTCTACACTCAGCACCCAGCTTCCCTACTTAGACTCTTCTTTTTCACTCACAGACTTGAACCTGGATGTCAGAGCAGAGGTGCCACCATCAATGTTTGAGGCTTTCATCAAAGCCATTAAATTTCCATAAAGTTTAGCCACTGGAATTCTCAAGTGGGGTTGCTGTACAGCAGCCTGGGGACTCTTTCTGACATAACAGCCCTAATACAGAGTGACAACATCCAGGCTTGCAGCCAAAATTAATAGTCTTTTAAGAATCCCATAATGCTCTAATGCCTTTCATTTTAGTCTCTACCTTTATAGGTGTGTTGGTCCATGCTGCTGTTCAAGGGTTTGCATTACTAATAAGCCTGGAGTGAGAGGGAGGGCTACAGAGGGTGTACATTGTATCTGTATATACGCTCCACTTCTAAAGACAAGAGAATTCAATCTCCCCAAAAACATTAGCTACCCCCTCTCTCTCCATTCCTCTACAGGGCCTGTGAAACTTCTCCTCAAATTACTTCTCACTATGCTTCTACCACAGGCCCTCACAATAAGGATACTCCTCAGGTTCTCTTTAGAAGAGAGGAAACTTCTGCTTTTAGCAAATTTTCACCTTCAATCGTTAAGAACTAGTCAAGTGTAGAAGAAGAGAGAAGTTTTTTCTCTCTCTTTAGCTTGTAACATACCCTATCAAAAACTTTATTTCCTCCTATAGCTAAGTATATTTTTGGGAAGAAGATCTAAAACACAGTGCTTCAGAACTGATGATGGTTTCAACTCACTGTATTAAAGCTTGGTCAAAGTGCAAGACAGCAAAGAAACCCATGGAGTTTTTAACACATTTGATTCCACATTACTACAGAACTGATCTGACACAGCTGGTTAGCAAGCCTACATGGGCAGGCGCCCTGCTAGACCTTCTGTTTGCAAACAGAAACTGGTGAGAGATGTGGTGGTCAGGAGCTGTCTTGGGCAGAGTGACCATGAAATGGTAGAGTTCTCTCTTCTTGGTAAAGTCATGAAGGGCTCAGTAACACTGCTACCTGGGACTTCTGGAAGGGCAGACTTCAAACTGTCCAGGACACTGATAGGGAGGGTCCCTTAGGAGGCAGCCCTGAAGGGCAAAGGGGTCCAGGGTGGCTGGATGCTTCTCAAGAGGGAAGTCTGAAAAGCGCAGGAACAGGCTGCTCCTGTGTGCCATAAAATGAGCCAGCAGGGAAGAAGACTGGTGTGGCTGAACAAGGAACTTCTGCCATGTCTCTGGGAGAAAGAGAGTGTACTTCTGGTGGAAGAAGGGACAGGCAACTCGGGGAGACTTCAGCAAAGCCTTTGACAGTGTCCCACAGTATTTTCCTGGAGAAGCTGGCAGCCCATGACTAGGACAGGTATTTCTCTGGGCTAAAAACTGGCTAGATGGCTGGGCACAGAGAGTGGTAGTGAATGGAATTAAATCCAACTGTCAACCGGTCACAAGAGGTGTTTCTCAAGGGTCGGTACTCGGGCCCATCCCCTTTCATATCTTTATTGATAATCTGGATGATGGAATTGAGTGCACCTTTGGTAAGTCTGCAGATGACATCAAGTTGGGGGGAAGTGTCAGTCTGATGGAGAGTAGGAAAGCCCTCCAGAGGGACCTGGGCAGGTTCATTTGATGGGTAAAGGCCAATGGGATTAAGTTCAACATGGTCATGTGGTGGCTTGACCCTGGCTGGAGGCCAAATGCCCACCAAAGCTGCTCTATCCACTCCTCTTTTCAGCTGGACAGGGGAGAAAATAGATATTGAGAGGCTCAGGAGTTGAGATAAGGACAGGGAGAGATCATTTCACAATGAACAGCACAGGCAAAACAGAGTCAACAAAAAATAAAGAAAACTCTAATTCATTACCCTGCACTGCACACCCAGTGACACCAGAGTTGGGTAATGAGAAGCATGACCAAATCTTAAAGCACCTCCCCCACCCCTCCTTCTTAGCAGGCTTCACTTTAGTCAGGATTTCACTCCTTTCTTCCCCCCACATCATGGCACAGGGAGGGGCAGGGACTGGGGGAATGGGGGCTTTGGTCAGTTCGTTTTCCTTCTTAGCCTGGGGGGGCATTCCTCACACCTTTCCCCTGCTGCACTGTGGAGTCCCACCCATGGAAGACAGTCCTTCATGAACTTCTCAAACGTTAAGTCCTTTCCAATGGGGCTTCAGCTTTTCACCAGCTGCCCCAGTATGGGTCACTTCCATGGGGTGCAGCCATAGAATCATGGAATTTCTGTCAGGCCCAGAGTGCTCCAGCCTGGTCCCCCTGCCAGAGTCACAAGCCTCCCAGCAAACCTGCTCCAGTGCAGCTAGCTATCTCTCTATTGCTTATCTCTGTATCTCTGTCTCTCTCCACGGGCTGTAAGTGCTGGCAGGGGCTTGCTCCAGTGTGGATCACAGTATCTTCCATATGTCTCCACCTGCTCCAGCGTGGTGCTTCTCCACAGGCTGCAGGTGGAGTCTCAGCCTTTTCCATGGGCTGCAGAGGGACACCTGCTCCACCACGTGTTTCTCCACAGGCTGCAGGGGAATGTTTCTCTCCAGTGCCTGAAGCACATCATTCCCCTCCCTACTCCCCATCTTCTTCCCTGGCCTTGGTGTCTGCACAGTTTCTTACATCTTCTCACTCTCTTCTCTGGTGGCAAAAAGCATCTGCTTTCAGGGGGGTTTTGTCCCAAATGTGATTCCCAGAGGTGCTGTCACCATCGCTGATGGGCTCGGCCTTGGTCAGCAATGACTCCGGCCTTGAGCCGGCTGGTGTTTGCTCTGCCAGGCCTGCAGAGAGCTTCTGGCTGCTTCTTGCAGTAGCCACCCCTGCAGCACCCCTCAGCCCCACCAGAACCCAGCCATGCAAAACTACAATAGTGAGGTGCCAGGTATTGCACTTTGGTCACAATAACTCCAAGCAAGGCTACAGGCTTGGGGCAGAGTGACTGGAAAGCTGAATAGGCCCTGGGGATGCTGGTTGACAGCTGGCTGAACATGAGCAGCAGTGTGCCCAGGTGGTCAAGAAGGGCAATGGCATCCTGGCCTGTATCAGGAATAGCATAGTCAGCAGGACCAGGGAGGTAACCATCCCCCTGTACTCAGGCCTGGTGAGGCCACACCTCAAGTACTGTCAGCTTTTGGGCCCCTCACTACAAGAAAGACATCAAGGCCCTGGAATATGTTCAGAGAAGGGAAACAAAGCTGGTGAAGGGCCTGGAACACAAGTTTTATGAAGAGCGGCTCAGGGAACAGGGACTGTTCAGCCTGGAGAAGAGGAGGCTCAGGGGAGACCATATCATTCTCTATAACTACCTGAAAGGAGGTTGTGGTAGGCTGGGGGTCAGCCTCTTCTCACAGGTAAGTAGTGATAGAACAAGAGGGAATGTGTCCAAGTTGCATTAGGGGAGGTTGAAGATAGAAATTAGGAGAAATTTCTTCTCAGAAAGAGTGGTTAGGCATTGGAACTGGTTGCCCAGGGAGGTGGTGGAGTCATCATCCCTTGGGTTGTAAAAAGGAAGGTTGGATGAGGTACTTAGGGACATGGTTTAGTGAGTAATATAGGTGGTAGGGGGGCGGTTGGACTAGATGATCTTGGAGGTCTTTTCCAACCTTCATGATTCCATGATTCTTGCTACAGAATAGATTCTAGGTTCTAGAAACATTGCTGGACTGACAATATTCACCATTTTATTGGCATTATTTTTAGTAACAGAAATCCAAACAATTCACACAATTTAAAATTTACTTATACAATTCAACTCAGTTCGTTCGTCACAACATGATCATTCACAAAGTGAATGCCAGTAAGAATGAAAAACAGAAGATCAGACCCATATACCCAAAAACTAAAACTCCAAATATTACATGAAATGTTCACAGGTTTTCTTTGGGAAAAAATCATTCATGTGTAATGAATAGTGAAGTAGACAATGGTAGAGTAAAAGTCTGATTATTAAATACATTACTGTGAAAATTAAATACAAAACAGACCTTTGTTCTTGCATGTCAGTACCTGTATAAATTCAGGCCCCGAGAGTATACAGAACCTTACATATGTGTTGAAACATCAGTATTACCTTGCCTGATAAGGACTATAGAAGGAAATGCTGATTCTGGAAAATTAAGGTGAAGAAAAGGTAACTCCAAAACATAACTACAGGTATATGGCTTTTTAAAAGAAAATGTGCTAAAATTTCTTGGCAATTCAGATATGTAGAGAGCACAGAAAATCCATCTTCAAATGTCAATATTACACTCCTTTTTATAATTTTTCCACTGACTTTGAGACTGTGTAAGAGGCAGTTGAATAAAAGCTGACAAACACTAAATTTCCTCCTTTTTCTGAAAACCCAATTCTTCTCAGGCCTTCTTACTCAAGTGGAAACACTATAAATGCTGACATTTCATCATAAAAATCAGTAACTGTGTTATGAAAACACAAAGTTTTAAGACTGAACTGTTCAAGGGAAAATGAAAGTTATTTATGATGCTGTGATACATTATCCCACATAACTGCAAGAAGAGATACATTTCTGTTTTCACAGGTTAATGGAAATAGGGGTTATAGGTTCTCCGAATTTTCATTGAAACTGATTTAATTTTGACTGGCTTACTGTTCATTGTCCATGTATCCCAGTGAATCCCAGTTGCAAGAAATCTACCTGTGTAGCGATGAACACCGTTAAGATTTGCAAGGCCGCACTGGTTGAACCACCATCCAGTGTTATCACTGAAGTTACTGCAGCTCTTTACAGGCTGTTCTTTGATAGTGCACATCAGCCTGCATCCATCATTATCAACATCAAATGTGCTGAAAGGCATTGCATTCTGGTTATCTTCTTTTCTGTATCCTCTAAATGCATCACCTAAGTACAACAGATAAAGCAGAAGGATAAAAGAGTTCTTTGTGGAGTAACATAACATTGCTTACTTGTTGCACACCTCACAAGCTTTTCTTCTGAATTTATTAGAATAGATTTCTTCAAAAGCAGCTCAAGAGCACCAAGTAATGAGCTGGCAATGTGTTAAATGGGTAGGAAAGAAAAAGTGTCAAATACTGAGAAGTATGGAAGAAGTTGAAATTCAATTAAGTGTCTTTATATTGTTGTTGCTTTTAGTGACACACACCAGCAATGAAGGTAAAGGCTTCTGTCCTCAAAGACAGTGGAAGAAAAGATAAAAGAAACAAAAAGCATTGTTAACTTCAGAGTTTACAGTGATGTGCCCAAAGCCCCAGAGTGAGTCATGAGATAAAATGGAATTGCTAAAACACAAAGATTCTGTCTTCTTACTTAAGAAATAATGTTTCTTACAAGTGCAGGTAGAGTAAAGCACCAACACTTTTAGAGTAATTATTACCTTGGAACATTCTTGCATATAGTAAATATGCAGAAAAAAAGCAGTAAGATGTGGTGCAATACTTCACAGAAACCTTTGACATTTGGTATAGCTATGACATTAAGGGAGGGCTGGGACTGTCAGTTAATTTGTGTCTGTATATCAGTCCGTATATGTTACACATCGGTGGCCTGATTTGTTCCAGTCGGTTTCTTTCTCTGTCCTTTATACAATGCTGTCAGCACACTACCAGACTGACCAAAGCAACATCAGGAAAACTTCTACTAATACCAGCAAATTTGGGATGAGGTAATGGACATCTAAAGAATTGGACCGCTTCATAGATATGCACACACACAAAATCCCTTATTTATTTTTTATATATATATGTGTGTGTGTGTGTGTGTGTGTGCATTTATATATATATATTCTGTGGACTTGAATCCATTAAAGATCCTTTATTTTCTTTATATTTTCTTTATTAGAATGTTTAGCAAATCATTTCATTGAAGACCTTGAAGTCATAGAACAAAAATGTTTCTTACTATGAAAAGATTGATGTTGGCATAACCAATCACCACATCATTAACCATTTATCTGTGTAAGTGTTAATTAAGCACCAAATAGAGAAATATGGTTAGGAAATAAACATTGTTAAAGTTATCTTAAGTATTACTCTTTCAAATGCATTTTTTCACACTAAGTAAGGGAGCAGCTATCTTTGAATCCTTTAAAGAAGTTCTTACCAGCATTTCCTGAATAACGCCCCAAATGGATCTTAAAAGAACATGCTTCATCCTCTATCCAAAATCCATCATATGATGCATAGGCATGCTTGTCGTTTTCTGATTCCAAATCCACATAAAGACTGAAACTAGTGGCTTTTTGATTTACTATGTGAAAAATCTTCTTCAGCCCAAGCCAAAATTCCCCTAAACCAGAAATATAATACAGAGTCAATACATTTCTAGAAAGGAAAAATGTAAAAGAAAAAAATTGATTCTCCTAGTTTCTCTGCTTTTCTTCCTGAACCAAGTATAATAAAAGTTGTATGATAGACTTATATTCCTTTGAAAGACTAATAAAGGTTCCTACTTCATAGGGAAATCCATGGAAAGAATTCTAGTCTGCACATCATCTTTTTTCTCTGTGACATTTATAGAAAATTGTCCACATAATAACTTGGAAGCACTCATCGTCAGTGTAACTTAGAAGACCACAAAAACTAGATGTGCTAAAGATCAACTTGATTCAGCAGAATTCAGTAGGGTTCCTAAGGGCAATACTGAGAAGTTATAAATGTTAGCATTCTATGAAATGTAACCACAATCAAACCCTGTGCTTGAGATTTGCTGCCTCTGTAAATCACACTTTTTTTCAATGAAAGGCTGAGCCATACAAGCTGTGTGGTTTTGTATAGTTGAAAAGTTGTGTGCTTCTGTGTCCCAATAAATTCCAGAAAAAGCAAGCTGGATGTAAGGTGGCAGTAAAAGAGAAGTATCAACGTTGTGTTGGTATTAGCTACTGAAATACTGCCATTCTGTTTCTAACTTGGTGTGCCCTATGGTGAGATTTTACTGATCTTTCTCTGCTTTAATGGAATATTTTAAAAATTTATTAAAACCAAATAAGTTGGGTTTTTTTAATTTGAAAAAAAAGAGAAGTGCCATTTATACAGTATTTCAGGAAGAAAGTATCACATTTTAATTGCTTCTTGTGACACTGAGTATGGGAAATGGCTAAAGATTCCAGCAGGGTGATGGTCATTATTGAGGACATCACACAGTACCTGTGATGAAATAAAACTCCTAAGTCTAAATAAGACTTTAAAAAACAATTAAGTCTCACACAAATTAGTGGCATGTAGCTCACACAAAGACAGCAGAAACAGGGGGTCCAAAGCACTTTACATTATCTAAAATTAGTACCAGAAAGATCACCAAATCCCTCCATATATTCAGACCATGTTCTCTGAAATGGAATTATTCCATCAGTTCTTTTCTGAACCACAGTCCATCCACCTCCTTGAAAATCCATGTCACACAAAACCTAAAATAGACATAGATAGGATTAAGCATTATTGAAGGACCTGTTATGAAGACATTTTAATTAAATAAAAGTGAACTATTCAGAATTTTGCTAAGCAACACACCTTTCAAATATCTTAACAAAAAGCTCAAAGAAAATAAAAAATGAAGCTGCAATATTTTCTTCTTTATTCCTGTTGGACCACTTGATTTGGATATTTTCTCAGCCAGTAGAAACTGTTGGATGCAAATGTCTGATCATATCAGATATAACAAATTAACTTTGACAAATATTACCATGTATTAGGAATAGCACAAAGTGGAAGCAACATACAAAGTCATGTATTATTCATACAGAATATTACAGATATAGGCACTAACAGTGAATATACCTTTATTTCAGCAAAGCAAAACAGATGCAACTTGTTACGTGTTTTTCCCTCACCATCACACCTTCTTCCCCAGAAATACTGGTTGTGGTGCTGAAGAAATGTAGAGTCCTCAGTAAAGGCAAGGAAATGGAAAAAGTGATAGTGATAACCCACTATATAATAGTATATGCTGTAGCCATAGAAAACTCTACATAATAAGGAGCCTCAATCCAGGGAAGTCCCAATGAGAACATTTAACAGCCTGCAACTGAGAAGTCCCACTGAATACATAAGATCAACTCTCAGATTGGTTAGTTTTCATGACTTTGCTAAAATGTGTCCCCAGTGGCATGTCAAGTGGCAAAGGTCCAGCTACCCTCTGCTCTGCTATGGAATACCCCACATTATGTGGCACATGTTCTCCTTAGCCCATTTAACCTTAGACATGTAATCAAGTTCCCTAAGCTAAGCATCTTATTGTCCTTGTCTCCCCTTACACAGAGAAATGCATATTCATAGCCTGGCTCTGGGAAACCAAGACATGAATCGCCCTTTGGACATGTCAGCCACCTCCACTGTATACAGACCTTTGGCTGCTCCGTAGGGATTTCAGCTAAGTGCCTAAAGTTAAGTGGAATGTGTCCGGATCACTCAGGGGATTTTCCAAGTGTGTCTTGAGAAAAACTTGACTAGTTCTAGCAGGGATTAGAAAATCTGGGCATCCTGATGTAGAAAGCTGCATATCACACATTTAGATACTGCACCACCTAAGCTGCTCAAAGTAGTTCTAGGGAATACTACACTTAAGTCTTTAAAAATAGAGGCTCATTTTTAAGTGTCTCCCAGTGTGACTAATATCAGGGAAATAAACCTAGAAAATGCTTATAGCTATGAAGCCATTAAGCTACTTGTGATAACCAAAGCAAGGTCAGAATATAATGTTGGCTGTCAGTAAATCATAGCACTATGCAGATGCACAAATGATGGAGTAAAGTAGGAATATTTTGTTCATCTTACAGGGAATGTACACAATGGAATATGCTTCAGAAAAGCAAGATTTGCAATCTTAGCCAGTTGGTAAAAATAGATTCTAGATAGAAGGCAGTTCAACCCTCAAAAACAATTGTGTCACTTTGAGCTTTATACATTGCACCCTCATTGCCTAAACCAGTCAGCTATTTTTCAAAAAACCAGACACTTGTTCCTTGTCAGGAAACCCATAAATATCATATTCAAAACCTCTGTGACTTAACAATACCTTCTCTATGAATGACAAGAAAGCAACAGGACAGAGCTGCAATGTGATCTAATGCAACCTGTGGAATCTTAGCTCTTCAGGTGACCAATGCCACTGGCTGCTTTGAGCAATCTTTGCCACACAGATACTGAATGAATTGTCATATCCACAAAAGAAAACTATGGGCTTTATTTCCTGGAGAAACACATGCTTATTTCAGTCACCCAAGGAGGATGGGACTGGAATAAGAAGAAACACAGAAGATTCTAAAATGAATATTTAGATGACTGCATGCTTGGCCACTCTTCTTGCTATGATTCAGAAATATAAGGAACTTCCCACTTGGTGACAAAATCAATGTAAATCAGAAGAAGCAGATTTGGTTCTACATGAAAGGTCACCAGCCAATTAGATATGGCAACAACACATACACCAGAGAAGTAAAAATATGAGACAGATATACTAAAAGCAGTCATTGCTGTGTAGTTTCTTAATCTTTTATATGCAGGAAATGATGCAATTTTCTTTTCTTAAAATCTGATAAAAGTTAATCCACTTTGCAGCTTGTTCTCTGTCTCATATCTTGCAAGGTATCAGAGGTGTGACTGTGCCAGGTACAATTGAAATTAAATGAGGAGAAGGATGCTTCTACTGAATATTTTTTCCCTTTCTACATTTAGTGTGTTTAAGAAGTATAATCCAAAAAACTGTTTAGTTTGTCTGATCCACCTTACAAATATCATTGATCTAAATTTATTCATTGAAAAATGTGATCATGATTCAATTTTCCAGAAGTGAAATTGGTTTTACTTAGTTCATATTTGAAAGCTCAGACAAAAGCCCATTTGGGACTAATGTTCTGAGATGACAAGAACATGCCAATACCACTGAAACTGGATATTCCTAGAGCTCCTAGAATTCAGGTTTTAATTAGGCCTAGTTAAGCATCAAAATCCACACTTGCTTTTGAAAGCATGAGGATTGACATGTGAAAACATGAGAACAGGATCAAGTTGTCTAAGTAGTTTTCTTCATTTATCTGATACTTTTATGCAAATGATTCCAAAGACATTTTGGTTTAGTTTCCATTGCATTTAAAGGTCAGCATATTGCTGAAAGGGTCCTAATTGAAAAAAATAATTTCATGCTGCCTTTGTTTGCCTTTGGTTTTTTTGTTTCTTACTATGGTTTTCTGCCTCTGTGGATTTTTCTTATTCTGCCAGTCCACAGAACTTCCAGAGCTGTTTGCCATTAGCCCCTTAAAATGCATTACAATTTCTTGTTTATGTTTTAATGTCTTGGTACTTTTGTTCATCTGTCATTTCTCTTGTCCACTTTTTATGCTTCAACACATGGAATAATTTGCATTAAACAGTTTTCCTTAAAAAAAAACCTATTCTTTATGGAACACACATATTTTAGATAATTTTCTCTGATAACTTTTAGGCACTACCTTTTCCACTCTGTGTGACACCTACCAGGCAAGAAATGACAAATTTATTTAATGAGTGCAGATGCTTCTTCTAATGTCTAACTGTTACCTTGTGCTTTTAAATCAAATTATGATGATTTTTCCTTGTTTCTTGTTCTCCTTAAGGAACTTTTCGATTCACATAACTATTGCTCAGATTCTGGCAATAAGCTTAAATGTGGAAAAGTGTTAAAAATACTTCTGAAGTGAAAGGAACTTTATAATTTCAGATTTATTTGCCAAAAGCTGTAAGTGAACTGAGAAATCACTTTTCTCACATAGATTTGTCATACCATCTCTCAGGAAAAGAAATCTGGGTGAGGTATGAATGTTTCCTCAGTGGAATCCCCCCTCAATCCAGAAAAAATTCTGAAACAGATGCATTTTGTGCTGTGGTTCATCCTGGGGTGGGGGAGACAGCGTTTTCTTCATACTATAAATATGGTTGCTCTGTGAACACTTCTACCTGTCTTTGACCTGGAAGGAACCTGCCAATGAGTTACAGATCTTCTGCCTGGCCTTGCTGCACTGTATATGGGGTCTGCAGAACCAAGTTAATTTTTTTGTGAGATCCCAGCATACTTCTGAAGGCTTTTCATTACCAGTTTAAGCTTTCTTTTTTTGTGGCATTTTGTAGGATTCAACTGGCTAGAGATAAAGGGATTTGTCCTTCCTTTGTTATATTTAAAGGAAGACTGTAAAGTTAGATACTATATTTTTCTATTTCTTAGCTGACTTAAACTCCACATTTTTTTTCCAAAAACTAATGCCCCCAGCATATACCACAAAACTAAAGGCTTGAAAGTGACGTATCTGTCTTCCCACTTGTGTAAGGACATCTCAAAGTGGAAGAGCCTGAAATGGAAATAAAGAGGCAAAACAAAATATTCCTTGTGTTTGCATGGATCTGATGTCCCGGCCCTGAGGAAATTAACCCAAAACTCTTTTCTCCCAGATGAGCACTCTAACTCTGAGCAATTACAGAAAATGCAGGTGGTGGTAGGAAGCATGACTTCTGCAGTTCATGCTGAATTTCATCCTTTTTTCTTTGTCTTAAGAATGTATATCCTTCACACTGGGTATGAAGACTAAAAATTTAGATGCCTGTCTGCCTCAAGACTGAGTTATAATGATGGTCAGATGGGAGTTAGGCACCTGCTCCTCAAGCTAATGTCCATCAGCATCTATATTTAGATGCCTATACATTATCATGGTCAAAGCTATAGGCAGCAATAGAGTCATCTCTCAAGAGAAGGCAACAATATAGCTGTCCAGCAGAGTAACACAAAAAGCCAAAGGTCAGATTTTAGGAGTCAGATGTCTTGGTCACTTGGCACCTCAGCTCTCCATCTCTAAAACAGAAGAACAGCACTTCTCAATGTCCAAAAGAAGTGCTGGAAATACCTTGGGTTTTCCACTTCGGTACATTTTTCTCTGTATATGAAAACTGATGATGGGATCTTATGACAGAGATTAAATTTCTTTGTAGAAAGTGAGAAACTAATCAAAATTATAGTTATGGCAAACACATTTGGATGGTTTAATATATTTCTTATTCATCTGTTGAGAAACTGTCACAGAAAACACTTTAAATCTATTAAATATATTCTAAGTGCATAAATTGTGGCTATCCTGAGAGATAAATATATTACCTCAAAAGGATAATTTGATCCTTCTGGATGGATAATGTAGAGACCAGTTGGAGTTTTTGAAACTGAACCAACAGTATCTTTAATATCAGTGCAATCCAATCCTAGAAAAGAAAGTATTTTATGAAGTTCCTTAATAAAATGTGTTAAAAAACCCAAATACAGCTGAAGCACAGAGTATTACTTTTCTTGGCAACATATGAGTGATCGCAAATAGCCTTTTCTTGTCATGCAGACTTTAAAATCATGTTTCATCATTAATTTACCTTATAAATGAAAATTCTCTAAACTCCATTAAACTCAGAAAGAAACACCAGTTTTAGTGTGTAGAAAAATTTCCTTCTAATCTTAATAAGTATGATACAGAAATTAAAAATTATGCATCTGGGTCTTATTTTACATATTTTATATGAGTAATACTTGTACTGAGTAAAAAGACATATTATCTGGGGAAGGATGCCTTTTCCCTGCAAACATTTGTATTTCTACTTGTAAAAGCATTTATCACATAAGGTATGCATTAAAAGCCCTTTGCTTCTAAGTGTTAAGCCAGGTTTGCCTTACACACACTCAAGCAAGTGGTTTCTGTGGCCAGTAGGACTGCTTAGAGGTAGTTTCCTTTAGTCAGGATGGACACTACAAAGATTAACTACCCAGTGTACAAGTAACTTCCATCTCATTCCAGGAAGGCTATTGCCAATGCTGAGCACATTTTATTTCATCACAGAAGAAAGTGCCATTTAGCAACATCAGACTGCTTATGAACAGGATGTCCAGAATTACTGGCTGCAAATGATTTAAAGCAGTCTTTATGATGACATGCTTCAACAGGTCACAAATTGTCCACAGTTTATATGGGCACACTAACACCAAATAAATGTTGTAAATGGTCTAATTGCTTACCTTAGCTTTAATTAGTTCTTTGTGAAGATGCAAAGATAAAAAGGGAAGAGGTCAAGACTGAATGTGAAAAATACTTACCATGAGATTGAACTGCTTTGTAAGGCAGGGGATCCAAATGCTTTCTCAACACTTCTGCGTTCAAAAGAAGTAGTCTGTTCATGAGCTCATTTACCTGCAAATTCAAATACAAGGCCTTTAAATAGGTTGCTATGAGGAATTTCACATTCTAAAATTGTTCTTTTTGACTTGTAGGAAATATAATCTTCAGTTTTGTGATGTAGCATTGATTCATACCTTCATTATATTAATTGGTCCATTTTTTTTTACTTTTTGGATAAAAAAATCATTCTTGGGCACAATTCTGTTTAATTTAAGAGAAGTCCTTCATTTTACCTGTACTGAGTGCACAGTGCCTGTGCACTACTGTCAGAGGTAATGATAACGTGATATGTAACGTAGCTAAATGTGACAGGACGGCAGCTAGGAACCGATGTGGAGGAGTGGTTCACCACTGGCCCTGCTTGCCACATAGGCCAGTAAGTGAGGGACCAGATGGTTCGCATCACTCCTCCTACAAATGGAACTCAAGCCTTACCCGAGGCACAAGGGACTGCAATTCTACAGTTTTAATAAGAATATAAATGCTTCATTTTCCTCAGTGAGACAATAGCCATAGTACTAAATAATAAATAAAAATCTCTACAGTAACGAAAAAAGTACCTGATTAGAGAGGTAATCCAAAGACGACTGTTGATCATCCATCATGTTTCTTACCAGTTTTTTTGTACTTCTTGAGTATTCAACAAGAGAGTTCTGCAAATTTCCTTTAAAAGAAATTCGCCCACTTCATTATCATAAGTCTGGAAATATTCTTGACTGAAAAATGACACATTTGTTTATGATATCTGAGTGAATATTGAAGATTTTTAATCTGAGGGTACCTAAAAGTGAAATTAAAGTAGTACAGAGACCACAGATTAAAGCCAACGATGCTAAGAATCTCAGCCTCACTGGTTGCAGTGAGGATATCTTAAGAAAAGATGGGTCTTCTTAAGATTTTGAAGAATTTCATTTTATCCTTGGGCAATATGGACAACCAGATAATGAATAGTACAGAAATACAAATGCATATGATAAAAGAGAAATACATAATGTTTCTTGTCATCCTGCATTTACTTATTCATTCTGCTCTTTACTCATGCTCCTGTTTTTTACCTAAATACAGGTAAAAATGACAGAAATACAAAAATTAAACTTTTTGGTAATTAATAAATACATATTAAAAACATACAAAAACTTTGACAGATTTTTCTGAGGCTCATGACATCATTTGCTGTGTAGATTGTCAAGGCAGAGAACACAGGTTATCTATAAAAGGTAGAGGTATCTATAAAATGTAAACTAAAATACAGACTTCTTCCCACTGAACTAACTCCCACACACCTAACCATGATGTTTAGATGAGGGACAGACAGCCTACTCCTCCTCTGCGCTGAGCTGCTGCCTGGATTTGCCTGTCCTCACCAGTGATTATGAAGAGAGCCTAGCATCATTATACTGTCACACCAACTGCACCCTAAAAAATACAGCACCCCAAATTTTCTGAACAATATTCAGCCAGGGCAGCAAGGTCAGAGGCTGTCACATGTGCTCAAGAAGATTTAAAAATAAATTAGCACAGCATAGCATAGCATAGCAGAGGATTGCATAGCGCGGCATCGCATAGCTTGTCACTGAGAGTATTCTTTATGAATACATACTGCACATGTAATGTTTTTCCTCTCGTAAAATTTTAGCTTGAACATCACATGGTACAAGGCATTGTTTTTTTTGCTTTGAAATATCTGCAGATTTATTTTTCTCTTCTGCCTTGAGTGGTTCCTCCACAGCTCCAACAGTCCTTGCGCCCTGTTGTACCAAACAATGGAGGGGGAAATGAATTGATCATAAGGCATATATAGAATAGCTCAGTCTGCCAAAATGAAGTATATTACTCAATGGATCTTCCTACAAACCCTGCTTTTTTAAAGATTTATCAAGTGGTAATTGACAGAGCTGGGACAAAGGCCAGTTAATTGTCTTCTGCTTAGCCATACCTCACAAGAGAAGGAGAGCATCAGACGTAAAGAATAACTTCTATTAATTTAAAAAATACCACCAGGTAAAGTGTTCTACTGCGAGCACTGTGAAGGGGAGGCAAGAACTTGCAAATCTGGCATTTAAGAAGCTCACATGTTAGGAATCACCACAGTCAAGAGAAATCTCAAATGCTAGAACAGTATTTTCACTGGAAAGGAGCAGGCTCTTGGATCTACCACATACAAGCAAAACACTTTCACTCTTCAAAGTCCCTAAATTAATTACTTAGACTCTGATTGTGGAAATACTTGCACAAGTTACTAATCTAGGCACACAACCAGTCCCAAGCAGATCTGCAGACAAACCCAACATCAAAAAAATATTTTAAATGCTCTTATAGAGAAAAGAATAAAGGGATATGATTCACAGGCACACAATTATCTGAAATAGTAACAACAAAAGCATTGATAAAAGTAGTTACACCTATTAATGTTCTCTTAAGATAATATTTTCATATTTTTTTCTACCATGGTGCCATTTGACATAAAATAAGGGAATGCCTCTGACTCATCACTTAAGGAAATGCTGAAAGTAATTCCTGAAGTATGAGTCATTGTAAAAAGACTAAGAAATGTTATTTTCATTTGAATCTTTGTTTCTAAATTCCATCGTCTTGGTAAAGCATTGCAGTGTGTTCATATATTCCATTTTCAAATGAAAACAAGACCCTTGGAAACTTAAAGATTTTAATGAAAACAAAGACATTTTTTAGGCTTGAATAGATCATCAACATAATTGTTCTCCTTTTGTGGTTCAGGTTTCCCATTCTGGTATTGGCAGTAAACTGGCAGAGCACAAAATAGGGTTTTTTCCTGTATTTTGCTATTTAAAAGTAAAAATTACATAAAATATTGAACAAGGAGATTTTTTTTTAAAAAAAAAGTTTCTGAATTATTAATTATTTGCATTACATTAATCACAAAATGTCTGGAGATAAAGAAGTAAAAGAATATGTTTCTTAAATTTTGAAATACACATAAAATAAAGGAAGAAATATTCTATATCAGTTATACATAGATCACTTGAAACTTATAAATAAATCAGTTGAGTTAGGGTTTGTTCCAGGGCTTTATCACAGCCACTCACCAGGTGTTCAATTACTGTCAAGCAAATATTTTTAATCAATATTTATTTTTAACAAAAGCCAACGTGAAACAGGCAATTAAATCTGACCTCAGCAATTCAAGCAAAAACTGCAGCTCTGCCAAAAACAATAGTTACTCTGCATTTACAGTCAGGCAGATGAGATTAAAAATATGGCCTAACTGAGCTGTGATGGAGACATTAAGACAAAAATGTTCTAATATACTGGACTCCTACAATTTCACTGTAGCTTTTTTTCTCCAACTGAGAATACCAGATTCTTCTGTATTCTTGTATCTATCCTGAATAAAGCAATCTATATTTTAAAAACATCCATCACTTTTCTGAGAAATCAGTTACATTCATTATATTATCAAAGCAAAGTAAGTGAAAGTCTTACCTTAGATGAACAAGGCTGGACATTACTTACAGCAGCCTCTCCTAAACCAAACCAAAAAATACTGAGACACATCAGTGAAGTTACCCTACAGCAGTTCATCTTCTCCTTGAAGAAATGCAAAGGTTTTGACAGGCTTCAAATTTCCGTGGAAAGGATTGTACACTGCGAAGTCCTGAGCTAACTATTTGGGAATGTCTAAAGCACAGCACAGCACAGCACAGAGAGCAGCCAACACACCACTCTTTTCATGCCTGGATCTAATAAACCACATTTCAGTTGCACGGTAGATCTTACATACTTCTGCTTGTATCCTGAGAGCAATTGCTGCTTGTCACCTTTACACGACACATCAAACAAACAGATTTCCATTGCGATAAAACTGTGACAGGTTTGCCAACATCCTGGTTTAGAATTGAGTATATTGAGTAGTTTGAGCTACTGGAAAGAACAAGAGTTAATTGATGCTTTCATCTTTTAACAAAGTTTTTTATCCTTAAAATGAAGGCATTTACATGGGTGAGGTGACAGCGCACTAGAACAGTAGGTGGAATCAATTTTAGAATATGAATTAGAAGCAAATTCTAAATACATATAAAAAACATTACTTTAAAATAATACTTTATGTTACATTGAAAATTGTTTACTCAGAGGACAATCACATCTCTTTGCCTCACCGGTAGCCCATCCTTAGGAATAAAAATATTGAGGGGAGGACAATTACTCAAACACAGTAATTTTTACCCCTGAGAAATGTCAAAGTACAAGAGAACGTCCTGAAAAAGATTAAATGTAGTCAACAGTGATTTAATCCAAGCTATATAGCAGGCACTTATGAGTTTTCACACACTCAAATCCACTATTTTTGTATCTTAAAAAACTGAATCTGGCATTTTAACCAAAAAGCAAATTGTTTGGAAAGTTCATAAAGGTCCAGCAGATTTTCAACTCCGCGTGCACATTAGAAAATTTAAAATGTCTGTCTGGCCAAATAAATGAAGCCTCTGCTTCTAGCATGCTGCTGGGACATCCACTGCCTAAAGGATCATCAGAACAGTGTGTTCGACATCACCTCCCACCAGTACAGCCCACATTCCAAATTTGTCTCAATACTGTGGTTCATCTCCATCCCCATCTAAAGCTGTAAACAACTGGAAATACACTGGAAATATCTTTTGGATTTGAGATTTGAAAGTGGTTGGAAGAGAGGGGGTTCATACATTTTAAAGTCCAGATTTTAATCCATTTTTAAATCCAATGTTTTCTTTCAAAATTAAAAGCTAAGGGTGCTAAGCACCTGTACATGGCCACTTCTTGGGAGGAGCACATTCAACTGCCTGCCAAATTTTTAACAAATTTAGTTCTTCAGGGTCTCTCAAAATCAGATTTTTACGTTGTTCTAAAGTTCTGCATGGCACACCATAGTTTTCTGAGATACTTAACTCGTGCACCAGTAGATCCTTTCTTAAGAAGATGTGGGTTGTGATCCTGCATCACAGTCTCATGGAGGTAAGAAGGTGAAGACATTTTCATAGCTATCCATATATGACATTAAGGGAGAAACAGGTTTTTTTCTTCTTCCTATACACAAAATTGGAAGAGGAGACAAGTTTCAAGAAGAAATTATTAAAATGTCCAGAACCTTGACTGAACTCCTCCCATGCAGTCACCTACACAGTTAACTTGAAACTTGAAGGGCAAACAGGCATTAGCACATTAATCATCACTGGAACGAGAAGGGGGAAAAAAATGTGTTTCTGCTCCAGCCTTGAAATAAGATTTATAATAAACTCAGAATCTATCCCACAAAGATTTAAAAGCTGATGTTTATCCTTCACTGGAGTATCAGTCTCTAGCCCACAGTAAAAGTTATGTAACTTCTTTCAAATCTGCTGCCAGAGTGGGACCTTTCATATTGTAACCACTCAGGATCAGGCTGCTTGCTGTCCCAGAATAATCATACAGTTCTGAAATACATGGTCCTCAGCTAATTGCCTTCTCATCCCACAGTCTGAACATCTGAGTTTACTCACCAGGAGAAACACCTAATAACCTTAAAGGAGGGCTGTGAAGGAGTAAAAAAGGGAATCTTATCAATACTTATAAATATTTAAAGGGCAGATGCCTAGAGGATGGGGCCAGAGTCTTTCCAGTGGTGCCCAGTGACAGGACAAGGGATAACAGGCACAAATCAGAATACAAAGTTCTACTGTAATATGAGAAATTGAGGGTGGCAGAGCCCTGGGACTGGCTGCCCAGAAAGATTGTGGAGTCTCCTCCTCTAGAGATATTAAAAACCTGCCTGGACACAATCTTGTGCAACCTGCTGTAGATGATGCTGCTTTAGTAGGGGATTGAAGTAGATACTCTTGAGAGGTCCCTTCCAACCCTGACCATTCTGTGATTCTATTTAAAAAAGAAAAACCAGAAGGATATAGAAACACCATTCTTAGTTCTAAATTTCAGAAGGCATCTGAGGTGAAGCTTTTCATTGCACTGTGTAAGATTAAAATTTGCAGTAAGTCTAAAGCAGCTCAAATTCTGCCAGCACAAGTTTGCCATCAACGAATCTTCCTAGGTGTGATGGGTCAAATTCAGCAGCTGTTTCCCAGCTCTGCTTCGGTCCTGTTTGTGGGACTCAGCCCTCCATACTGATAAAGCATTCTTCTGCATCCAAAATGAAACACTGCATTTTACAGGACAAACTAGGATTTTAAAAGTGTACATAGGTTGAAAAGCACATGGTAGAAAAGTGACAACCAGTCTTCTACCTCCAACACAGAAGACTTCAGAAGAGGTGGTGACTTTGGGGCTGGTATTCTCAACTAGTGATGAAAGGCTTCCATTTTAGGGTCGTCTTCTCAACTGTGGTAACTGGGATATTGTAAATCTTAAGCGTATTTGGCAACCTAGGCATCAGTGGTCCTGACTGTAAAACGGTAACACCTACCTCACAAGCTGTGTTACAAATACCCAGGGGGTTCTGTGGCGAAAAGTGTTTTAAAAGTGCCAAATTACTATTTTTACCCTCCTAGTCAAAGACATGGAACAGCTGCACGCTGAAAAAGCAAAGAATTGGTTTAAGCTCAAATACAACAGCCAGGAGCTGTCTCGCCAGGAAATCACCAAGGTATTTAGCCTGCTGCTGACAACTCATCCGAGACGTGGCGGCATCCCAAAAAAACACACTCTGCTTTGCCCAGAAAAAAAAACCAGAGTCTTAAGAACAAATTACTCTTTCCTTTAGCTTTATTTATTCAGTTTTTATATTTTTGTCTAGAATGTCATTGGGTTTGCATTGCGATTTCTGCACACTGTGGTTAAAAAGAATGACCTCGCTCCAAGTCTGTATGGTTGATGGATTCAGGAGCTGCCTGCGGAGCTCTGCAAACCCCTAAGCAGCACATGGGCCCAAGCGGCCCTGCGAAACTCGGGAGAAAAGGGTTTGTTCGGCTACCAGGTTGTTTTTAAAAAAGCGGCCCGTTATGCACAGAAGCGCAGTGAGGACGGAAGGGCCGGTGAGAGGCAAGCACCGAGCACCGTGCCTAGGCACGGAGCGCGGCAGCGGTGTGCCTGAAGGGGCGAGCAGACGCCGAGAGTGCCCGGCGGCGGGGCGAGGTGCCCAAGGCTGGCTTCCACACGCAGGGGCGGACTTCCGAGGCCAGGCCTGGCCCCGGGACCGAGAGGAGCCTGCCGGGTCCCACCTGCCCAGGCCCCTGCCCCTCTCGCCTGGTTTGAAAGCTACTAAAGGCAGAGCGAGTCAGACCGCCGCTTCCCCGCCATCGCCTCGGGTCCGGCCCGCGGTCCGCCACGCCCTGAGCCGCTCCCCAGCTCCCCTCAGCCGCGGCCCCGCCCCGTTGCGAAGGACACCGCGTCTCTTGTTGCTACGGTAGCGGCCGGTCTGAGCTGAGGAGCGTTCGGAGGCCGGTACTGACCGCGGCGCAGTCCGGTATAAGGAATGCTGAATGGCGCCCGGCGTGAAGGGCGGTGTGGCGGCGTGGGGGCAGAACACCCCCGGCGGCCTCCAGACCTGCTCGGGTGAGAGGAGGTGCGCTCCTGCGTATCCTTCCATGTAGCGGGCGAGGGGCTGGGGCGGGCTCTCGGGGCGAGGGGCGAGGCGGTCCGCGGGGCGGCCCTGAGGCGGCCTGTCTCGGGAATGGCTTCCCCGCGGAGAGGCAGGGTTGGCGGGGGTCCTCCTGCGCCCTGTGAAGGGGAAACGGGGCCGCGGGGTGGCCGGGCCCGTGTGGGGCCCGGGGACGACGGGGCAGGGGCCGTGGGCAGGGGCAAAGCCCCGCCCTGCCCCCGTCAGTGGCCGCCTCAGGGGCGGCATGAAATAAAGCTTGTGCGCTGGGAGGTTTGAAGTCGTGCGGAGAAGTTTGCTTCTCAGGCTTCTTCGGTGGGCTCTTGTTTTCCTCTTAGAGGGAGATACTGTCCCTGGGAGTTGTATTTTCCATCCTGGCTTGGGGATTTTTTCTTGAATTTAAGCAGTAAGAAAGTCGGACGCAAGCTCTGAGCTGCACCGGCACAGTGCTGTTTAAATCATGAAGTGAGGCAGGGCTGGTCTTGCACTGCGGAGAGTTGTTACCTTCCTCTGTGGAGAGCTTTTATCTGGCTATATTAATGAATTACAGTGTAAACAGTTCGTTAGATTGGGGGTGGGGGGTTGTATGTGTGTGTTTTTATCTATTTTTTCTATTGTAAATTGTTTTTACTATTGAAACTATTTTTTCCTGTGATAAATGTTTCCATGTGTTATGTATTTGGACAATGACAGAAAGATGTATCTCCAAATAGACATAATGAGAGGTGAGATTTTTCATTTGCTGATACCATGGAAGGTGAGTGCAAATCCTCTACCAAAATGACTACAAACACTAAAATGCAATTACATTATTTTGTGGGTAAGGTTAGGTATGACCATAACACACATTTGTGGGACCAACTATTGTATAGTAAGTCAGAAAGCATATCAGCATTTTGTATCTCATTGATAAAGTTTGTGCTTTCTTTAAAAGCTATGTAAAGTTAGTCAAACCAGTCTTTAGCCTTTAAATGAGCTGTTTGGTATGGTTTCCATTGTCCTTAACACAGTGCTAGTGGCAGAGCTTTAACGTTTCATTTTGCATGGGATTTTGAAGAAGAACGTCAGGCGCTGAAAGAAGACCAAAAAATATATCGGAATAGGGCACAGAAATATTTAATAGAGACAAACAGAAGAATGAGGTAAGCAACAAGGGTTCCTTTGGTGGGAGATTGTAGAAAGATTGAAAACCTTGAAAAAGGTCAATATATTTCTGTTTGTACATTCACATAGATAAATAGCCTCACTGCTTTGTTCAAGATGAATCTAGGAGGCTGGAAAGTTTCGCCAATCATCTGGTTTCTTGCTATAGGATAAATAAAATACAAAAAGAACAATATTCTGAGTTACTACTTTTTGGAAACTCACTATAGTCACCTTTTATAGTGCAAAGTAAAGGTAAGAAGCACTTTCCTTTCATGGATCTGCATTTCTAGTACTATTCTGGTTTTTATTACCTTCATTGGCTGTGTGAAGAATGTACCGGTCAGCAGGCAGACAGTTGTCATTGCCTTCTGAAGTGTATGTTTTTCCATCTGCTCAGCCTCTCCTACATGATGCAGCTTTGTGCTCCCATGTCCCAATAAACACAACTCAAAAGTCTTTCTAGTCCAGGATTATATTTATAATAAAGTTATTCTGCATTGACATTTTAAATGGAACTTTGAATATTCTGCCTTTCTGCATACATGACAATGCAGAGTCATGACATACTCAGTTAATATGAGTTAACGCTCATCCCCACAGTTCCCATATCAGATTATTTCTGTTGTACCATGTTCACTTATTGAAGGGTGTTGATAACTCACAAGAGAGGCTGAGGATGTTGTTTATACTGCCATTTAGCTTCACAGTATGTCCTGTCAGTGTATGTTTTGAAATATAAATAAAAATGGAAGAGGAACTGTAATCACCTGGGAGTGATTAAAGACAGTGTGCGACCCACTGCCTTTGCAGATAATAAACTGAGTCTCAGCTGAAAGATTAAATATCTTACTTAATTTTCTGGAACACTACCACTGAAACAGTATGCCTCTCAGATGAACACTGTTTATTGTATTACTGGTCTTGAAATACTATACCCCGATATAAATAAAATGCCAGGACAAGGGGCAATGGCTGCAAATTGGAGCACAGGAAGTTCCACACCGCCATGTGGAGGAACTTTTTCCCAGTGAGGGTGACAGAGCACTGGAATAGGCTGCCCAGGGAGGTGGTGAAGTCTCCTTCCCTGGAGATATTCAAGACTCGTCTGGATGCCTATCTGTGTAGTATGAGCTAGGGAGCCTGCTTTGGCAGGGGGGTTGGACCCAATGATCTCTCGAAGTCCCTTCCAACCCCTACAACTCTGTGATTCTGTGATTTATGATAGACGGGTGTAGTTAAACTACTACTCTTTGATACATAAATACATTCCCATATGAATTTCATTGCAGCCTTAAGAAACTCGGTATCAACTCAAGTTACTCAGGTGAGCCAGTTAAAAATTTAGGTATGGTATTTGTAAGACTGATGATGGAATTGTTTCCATTTGCAGTAACTGAGAGTGACATAACTGTAAGCATCATAAGCAGTTCAAATGATAGTATTGTGGTGACAAGTCTCCCCCTAATAACTGAAAAGGATTTAGTTGTCTAATGTTAGAAAGGCGAATATAGTGGATACAGTATCAGTAAAGTGTGAAGTATAATTCAAAATTAAGTGTCATTGCATATGCAGAGGAAAGTAATTATTTGGAAAAAAAAAGTTCCTTGAAATTGATTTTTTTTCCCTGCTAGCTATGCAGGTAGAAAATTATTTATCTTCTAATGGATTAGCCATCAGGTCATGGTTCAAATCTGTGTAAGAGCCAAGATCCATTAGCTTTGTAACATATGTAAAGGTGTTAGCTATGATGGTTTCTCAAGGGTAGTATGACGTTCACATAAGGTCCACATTTTCACCTGGCAGCCCCCTAAATTCTCCCTTACAGGGTTTACAGGCATATATCAGAAGTTATTCTTGGCACTGCTGTTTTATAATTTCAGAATCAGTTTAAGAATTAAATATGCTCAAGGGCAGTAGCTGACAGATATTTTGTTTAAATATCAGTATTCTGGACAGCAGAGCTACTGAATAAACACCTCTTCGATGTAAATTAACAGGATATCATACTTTGTGTTTGTGATTAGGATATCATACTTTGTGTTGCTGATTTGCAGCCATCCACTGTCACTGCTGCATGCAAAATGGGTATTTCATTTTACTGTGATGTTACTGGCTGCGAGTAGTTGGTTCATTCTGGAAATGCAATTGGTTTATGTGCATTTTTAAATAAACCTTGCAGTCAGCTAGCTTGGTTCAGCGTTTTGAATTACCTTGAAACCTGAATAGCTGATCCATCTGTTGTAATTGGGGAAGGAAACGCTTTCTCAGATTATACCATTTTCTAATCTGTTCGCATTACTGATTTTTTTTATTCTAAAATTGTTTATTTTCGACATATGCACAAGCTTTGTGCTCCACCTACTGGCTCATTATCATTGATTATTTAATAAAAGCTCTTTAAATTATTCATCAGTGATGTTGATGCAGAGTAAAAAGCAGTCTGATGCCAGAAATAGGAGAAAAATGTTAGCACTTGGTAGAGACAGTGAAGTGTGGAGAATATAGTATTGCTTTCTACATCATAATGAAACCATGAGAAGCAGTGGTCACTGAAACCATGTAGACTTGTAATCCAGTATTGTCATTTCTGGTAATGGGCCACAGGATTGCGCTGAATTTGCAAGGGCTCAGGACTGATGCTTACCAAGCTTGCACTCTCTGAACTTTTCTTGACCTGCCCACAGCTTCCTTTTGTTTGATTTAGCTGCAACAGCAATTTCTCTAACTGACCAGGTGTCTGTGACTAATATATTTTGCCTCTGTTTATCTTTTTATGGTCTGACTATAGTTTTATATGGATAGCAGTGACAAGCAGTTATTCTATGTAGAATGAGATATTTATGATTCTAACATGATGATGGAGTATAGAGAAATACAGCCCTGGTATGACAGCAGATACATTGAGAACCATAGGCGCTGCATGTGCCGTAGAGGAGTACAGGCATGGGGTGATAAGAGATGGCACACAGGCTTGGCACTGGAGACTCCATGGCCGTAAACAACTCGACAATACTCAGTTAAAGAAATGCAGACCTAGATCTGGCTTTAGAGTTTACAGAGAACAAAGAAATTATATGTAATGTATGTAAAAGGCACCATGTATGGAATATTTGACAATACTGTGAAGCTGAAGAGCAAAGAAGAAAGAACAAAGGTCTAAAAGCATGTTAGAAAATATAAAAATGATTCCAAGTCAATCCTGAGGAAGAAGAAAGCACTAACATGAGATTCATATTGCTGCTGGTGAAAGGACTCCAGATCCTGACAGCTCACTCTAACACCCCAGCAGCACCAGAATGAAACAACCAGCCTTGGGACATGGAAGAACAATAAAAGTGTGAGCATCAGGACAAGGGATAGAAACTCTGTGTGAAAAACAGTTAAAACTGTCCTATCACTGTTACTGCAGCTTTCTCTGTATTCTAACTGTATTAGTATATTTTGTGACAATTATATCTGGATTAGTAGTAATTAGACTCTTAAGATTTTAATTATGCTGATGAAAAAAATTCTTGGTTTTATATAAAGTGTGCTTACATTTTGCCCATAAATAATATTTAGAGTGTAACAACAGGTGGACAGCATGGGAAGTCCTCCTGTGAACCTTCAGGGCATTTTGGAGGACCACCCTCTCTAAGCCCCTACAGCATTATAAGGATCAGTCTTTTGAAGCCTCTATGATAATCAGAGAAGATGAGGGAATAGATTTAATATGCATCCCTATGCTCCTGCTAAGTATCTCCCTTAAAAAAAAAAAAAATTACTTATGGGCAACCTCTGCAGATCCCTTTAAGGATATACGGTGTGTTTCCTGCGTGCTCATGAAAGAGATTTTGGATGTGATTTCTCTTGACCTTCCTCTAGTTATTTAGTGTACAAGCACCTTCCTACCCCAGTTTTAAAGTAGTTGTGCACTGGTTTGCAAACATGACATGGCAATCACTTAATAGTATCAACTCCTTATCAAAAGGTTCATTTCATAGCACTCCATATTGTCCCACTACACTCCAACTGAAAAAGAGATACTGGCAGCACATGAAGGGGTGTGGGCTGCTTCAGAAGTGATTGGAACCAAAGCCCAGCTCCTCCTGGCACCCCAACTGCCTGTGCTGGGAAGTTGTGGACATTCAACAGGAGGGTTCCCTCTACACATCATGTGACTGATGCTACATGGAGTGAGTTGCACTGATCATACAGTGGGCTTGAATAGGAAAACTCAGTCGCCCAGAAATTCTGGAATTGGACTGGCAAAAAGCCAAAGACTTTTGGAATATCACCAGAAGAGGAGTTGGCATGACTAAGAGGCCATGCAGTATAATAAACTAGCAGAAAATGAGAACCAATATGCCCTGTTCACTGATGGGTCCTGTCACTTTGTGGGAAAGCATCAGAGATAGAAGGCTATTGTATGGAGTCCTAGACAATGAGTTGCAGAAGCCACTGAAGGAGAAGGTGGATTGAGCCAGTTTGCAGAGGTGAAAGCCATCCATCTAGCTCTGGACATTGCCGAAAGAGAAAAGTGGCCAATGCTCTACCTCTGTACTGACTCATGGATGGTGACAAATGCCCCATGAGGGTGGATGCAGCAATGGAAGCAGAGCAGTTGGCAGCACAGAGGAAAATCCATCTGGGCTGCCACGTAGCGGTAAAAATATTGCTGCCCAGCTGGAGAATCACATAGGTGCCGATGTACCCATAGAGTCAGGCCACAGAGGAACATCAAAACAACCAGCAGGTGGATCAGGCTGCTTGGATTGAATTGGCCAAGGTAGATCTTGACTGGCAACATAAGGGTGACTTATTTATAGCTTGTTGGGCACATGACACCTCAGGCCATCAGGGAAGAGATGCACCATGCAGATGGGCTCGTGATCGAGGGGTAGACTTGACCATGGATGCTATCTCACAGGTTGCCCATCAATGTGTAACGTGCTGCAATCAGATGAGCTCATCAGTGAGTTAAAGCCTCTGTAGTATCGAGGATGATGGCTGAAATATAAATATGGAGAGGCCTGGCAGACTGATTACATCACACTCCCACAAACCTGCCAAGGCAGATGCTATATGCTTACAATGGTGGAAGCAACCACCCGATGGCCAGAAACATATCCTGTGCTCCATGCCACTGCCTGGAATACTATCCTGGGATATGGAAAACAAGTCTGACATGGCACCCCAGGAAGAACTGAGCGAGACAATGTGAGTCATTTCTGGAACAATCTCATAGACACCTGGGCCAAAGAGCATGGTTTTGAGTGGATGTATCACTCACTTGGGCAAGATCAAACAACACAATGGGCTGCTAAAGACAACACTGAGAGCAGTGGGTGGTGGGGCCTTCAAACATTTGGGTATGCACTTAGCAAAGCCCACCTGGTTAGTTAGTACTAGGGGGTCTGCTAATGGAGCTGGTCCTGCCCAATCAAAACTTTTACATACTGTAGAAGGAGATAAAGTTCCTGTAGTGCACATAAAGAATATGTTAAGACAGAGTCTGGTTTACTCCTGCCTCAGGCAAAGACAGATTTTGCTTGAGGACCTGCAGGTACTTGGAGACTAATGCAGAAGGATGGGGCAGTTCCATGTAATACCTCAAGGCAACTTTCTTTTTTTGTGAGAATAGTCAATGAATTAAATTTTATTATGTTGATTGCTACATAATATTGCATGTCATCACCACTGTGATTTCAGTATGCCATAACAACACTAAGAATCACCCGGACTCTTGAATAATGAGCTTTCATGAAACCAATCAAGGTGCAGAGTGATGAAACCAGAACGAGCACTCAGCAACTTCCTCAGGGTTCCTTGAGACCATGCCAGATACATGCCAACTACAAGCTCTGGATGCAATATGTGACAATCCAACATGACACACCTTCTCCCTTGCCCTGAGAGACTGTTATGACAGAGGGATCCTGAAAGTCACAGACTAACTGAACTCAAGGGACATTTTAGAGGGATGGCCTGTAGACTAAGGGAATTCTATCTGTGTGAACATATCAAAAGACGGAAAGGGGATTGGAATCTATTGGGAAGTATAAGACCTGGACATGATGTAGATGGTATGGAATAAGGAGTGGACACTGGTGTGATTTTGGCTGAGATAGAGTTAAGTTCCTTTCTAGTAGCTGTTATAGAGCTGTGGTTTGGGTTTAGTATGGGAATAACATTGATAACACACTGATGTTTTCAGTTGTTGGGTAAGCAAGCCAGGAGTCTTATTCACAGCTCAGAAACAGACTGGGCATCAGATTGTTTTATTTTCCTTTTACATGTGGTGAGCAATTGTATTTGTGCATTACTCATTATTATTATTATTATCATCAGTATTATTACTCTCTTCCTTTGTTATCTTATTAAACTGCCTTTATCTTAACCTAGGAGTTGTTTTTGCATCCTTCTCCCCATCCCCCTGGCAGAGGAGGAGTGAGCGAGCAGCTGCGTGGCGTTTAGTCACCAGCTGGGGTTAAACCATGACACATAGGCTCTGTATATATTCCTTTTTTAATTTTCAGCCAAGGTAGTAGTAAGCATTTAGTCCACCTGGGAATGTAGCATCCATCACTTCACTGTGAAGATAATTTAATAAAATTAACCAGGAAATAGTTCCACCATCTGGTCATACTGGTTTTAACATAAAAATGCCTTCCACATAATGTCTGTGTATGTGAAACTACTAAATATTTTAAGTTTCATATTCCAAATTCACTATAAACATTTTGGCAGCCATTTCAAAAATTGCTGCACTGCTGGTTTGTTTATAATAGACAGAAAAACTGGGTTAAAAAAACACCGCTCAGGAAATTCTTCTGCTAACTCTCCATCTTTAAGCCATACTCTTTTGCCAGTGTTACATCTGCGATAGGAACCTAAGCTGGTGGCTTAAGGAGAGTGGATGAACAAACATTGTCTTAACTGTTTTTCTGTAAGATGTCAATGTGCATTTGTAAAATTATTTATTTTACATCAAGCACCTGGGTGTCACAATTTACATTCTGTGAGGTCAAGAAGTTAATGATACAGGGTTCAATGAATATCTTTAATGCTTTTCCTTACATTTAAAATAAGATCCTTTTTCTACTTCATGTCTTAATCCAAACTAAATAATGGTCTTGATGAGCGTTGGTGAAAAATACTTATTGCATCAGCATTTGGATTTGCCCATTTCCAGCTATATGGAACGACAGTCTTTTTTTCATGCCAGTTATTAGGAATGTGGAAGAGTGCAGCTAAGTCATACTCCAAAACCGTTTTAAAAATGAATAAATACAGACTCTGCCAGAATTCACTCTTTCCTTTTTGAAGCTATATGCTGGAATTACTCCAGGTGCAACGTTGAAGAATTTCACACATGTCTGAATTTAACAACTACAGTTCAACTAAAGGCCTTTTTGAGCAGCTTCTAGGAGTATTAAGGGGATCAAGAATAATATATTTAAAGTACTTACTAGGATAACCAAGTCTGTTTCCTCTGTTGTGATTTTCCCATTTCTTTAGTCAGGATAAAGATGTAAATATATTGCAGATTTCTGTATCAGAATTTAATGTGAGTGAAATATGGGAACACTGAAGATAAAGTCTAGTTCTACTTTTTGTAGTTCTAATTGCTGGATTATATGAACAATTAAAGTTCCTGTGACATTTTAACCAAATTACAGTGAGACATTTTATGTGGATAGAGATCTCCACAGGTTTTTTCTATTTTTGGATAACTGCTTGTCTGTTTTCCTCACACCTCAAGTGAAGCTTTTCCTGCTTGCTGAAAAACTAAAGTTTGCAAATGAAAATTGCAATGTTGGGATCAAATTTTAATTTGTTTTTCTTTGCATAAGTCAGTCTTCTCTCTTGCCATTCATTTGAAGCTGTAGAGTTTTGTGACTTCATCTCTAGAAGAGTTACCTTGAATTGTAGAAATACACTTGGATTTTTGAAAGTGTAACTATTCTGTGTCCTTTGCAATAAACATATTGTTAAAATAAACCATAAGCTACCATCTGTATACATTACAGGATGTAGCCTCAGCAGTTCTTGTAATACAAGGCAGTTGGGAGAAATACAGTTCCTGGGGGTTCTGGGGAATGTACTTCCAAAGTAGAAGTTGTAATTGCCTATGGTCTTCACTGGCATTTTGATTTCTTACCTTGGAGAACATTAATCCAGAGTGCTACATACATAAGGAGAAGCAGTGGGTCCTTTTGCACATGGCCCTCTTCTTGCTTTTGGCTTTTCATGTGTTCCACCGATGTCCTTCTTGAGATTAACATTGGTAGCACTGGAGGTGCAGTGTTGAAGAAAGGAAGATGAGATGTAACACAGCTTCCAGTTTTCCCTTATGCTGTGGGGAGGAGTTTTAAGGTGCACTCACAAGGATGGCAGGAATGCAAGTGCATAGTCTTTGTCATTTAGGGTTTGAAGAGCTGCATGGAATCTGTTTGCAGTGCTTTTACACTTTTAAAAAAATCTATTTTTTCTTCAGTTTCTATTAAGGAAATGTAACCATTTGTCCATAAAATTGAGAAATCTTCAGTCATTAGTTTCAGTATGTTTTGACAACTATACATGTCTGAACTTACACAATAGTCAAAGTTCCGTATGTCTCTCTCTGCTATGCTTTGGCTTCCAAGTGGATTAAAGTGAATATTCCTGTAAAAGTGTGTACTTGGGAACTCATTGGCAGTTTTCCTGTTTTTAACTATTGTGCAATTAGTTTGCAGACTTTATAAAAAAAAAATCTCAAATTATTTTTCTGTTTGTTTTCACAGGTGATCAGTCAGCGCTTTGAAGGGACACTGGGGAGGGTCGTGTTGAATATTTCAGTTTGAACTTTTTCCCTGAAAAGCAAAGGGAAGAATAATTAAAATAGCTTGAGTTAAGGAGCAGTCCTGTTAAGTAGCAGCCTTGCTCCATTAAGTTAGAGGATCTGTGAGGCAACTACAATTGATTAAAGTTATGGGAAGGTGTCATGGTGATGAAAGAAACAAACGTAGCTAAATATTGCTACCTTTTTTCCACTAATGCTGGTTAGGAATGAGACCCTCTTTAGTGTACTTGTGACCTGTCAAATGATCCTTCTAACACACAGAGAACTTTGAAGATGGAGATTCACAGTCATAGTGATAATTGCATGTCAGGCTTTAGAAGTTTCACTTGAAGAGTATTACTTTTACAGTACTGCTGTATTTTAATATGACTTGCCTACATCAGCGCTGTGCCAATAAATTTACTGAGTGTATTTCACCCAAGGAACTACTTTAAGTTTGTAAATAAGAGCTGATGGTTTTGAAAGCAGGAATAAAAATTCCACATAGCTTCATCAAGCTTGTTCCTACGAAGGAAAGAAGCTTTGTGATGATGCTTGTTTACTGCTTTGCTTTCCAGACAGTAGAAGGATACATTTGACATATTTACTATTAACAACTGATTCTAGCAATCATAATTTCTCATTACTGTTTTATCCCATTTCATGTGACTACTCTGTCTTTCAGGAAGCTTCTTCAAAAACTAGAAGCTGTTACTATCTCTTAACATATTTATAGGTAAAAGCTGTAGTTTCTTTGTGTTATTTATGAATAACAGCTTTTAAACTGCTACTGTTTTTCTGGCAGTCCATGAAAGGCCCAAGTACAGCATTTGCAGTTCACCTTCATTTTGATCTGCCCACTGAGACACATTTCCATGGTAATGTAAAGACTCTGGCAAAAGTCTGGTGTCAAGACCTGGCTGAGTCTGCCTGTTAGTTCACATAAAAGAAGGAATCAAATCTCTGGTTGAGGCCGAAAACTAAAAAGGTTATGGTGTATCTCTTCTTCATCACCTGCAGCCACACTTACATTCAGATAGACCATAAAAATCTGGTTGTGCTGAAGTTTATAGCATTTAATTTATGGACAAGTAAGATTTTGTACTAAAATTGGAAATTGATAAATAAGTTACCAATATTTTGGTAAATGTAATTAGGTAACATAGGGATTATCTGCTTTTGCTTTTTAACTGCAGAGCCTTTGTAGAAAGACAAAAGCAAGAAGAAGAAAAGGAACAAAAACTTAGAGAACGAGTTCTGCAGCAGAGGAAAAAGAAAGTTCAGGAAGCAACTGAAAAGTTCCTGCGTACTCATCTCCCTTTTTCTCAGCACAAGCAGATAGGTTTGTAAATTAAAGTTTAACCATTATTCACAATGCAAGCATTTCTATTAATAGAATATAACTGAAGCAAACCACAATTAACTGCACTCGATTTAATTCATTAGTATAAGCAAAACATAACTGACAAGAAGCTCAAATCTGATACATATGATAAAAAGAGGGTGAGGTAATTTTTAAAAAACAGCAACATTGCTTTTCCTTAAAATTGTGTAGTTATTCTGATCACAGTAGATACATGACCACCTTGGGATGTTCTGGCTTTTCCCCACCTTTTTCACTGCAGGGTGCTTACTGCTTGTAATACTGCGCTGTCACAGCTGGGTGTAAAGCATTACAAGGCCACTGGAAGTTACTAGGATAATATACTGATCCCCTCTTTGGACCCCTGAAGAGGAACTATTCCAGAATGTGCATTTTGTTTATGATTAAGTAAAAACAGTCCTAGCATATATTAATGCATTACATAACTTCTGCTGAATTAGTCAGCTTTTTAAGCTGTTCTCTTGCTGCTGGGAAGTAACGATCACTTCAGCTTGGTTCCTGCTTTCTTGGAATCAGTGCAAATTGGCCAGAGTTTTTAACAGCATCAGCCAAGTCTGATTTCCAGTCAACTTTCCAGTGTTGAAACTCTTAAGATACAGTATATTACTTAGATATTCTTTAACAGATTTACTCTCCCAATTGCAGTTGAGCCAACTGTGAGGTAATGTCTCTGACTTCAAGATCAAATGTCAGATTAAAATAACAAAATAGAACAGTACTGGTTTAGAGCTTCTTCATAGCTCTACTGACAGCCCAGACTGTATAGCAATAAAATGAATCACAATTTTTGTTTTGTTTTCTTTTTCTTTATAGAAATTCTACCTCTGCCACTTTCTAACCTACTTTTGCTTACTTGAAAGAGGCAACACCTTATGCCTGTCTGGATTCTTTCTTTTTCCACTGATTTGATTAGTAAGTCACAATCTGGCCTGTATAAAATATCCACAAGCCACACATTTGGCTTAGTTCATAAGTGGAATAATCATGATATAAAAACAAAGTTAGTGCTGGATTTTTTTCACCTACTACTTTTTCAACAGTGCAGTCTGAAAACAAACAGCAAATCTGTTGAATACATGTGCTACTGGAAACACTTATATAGACTGGGATTTTGTTTCAGCAGAATGAGAGGTGCTCCAACACATCTAATGGTGCTAAACCACTCAGTTCATTGTAACAGTCTAGATTTAGGCTTGAAAACTTAAGAAACTTAACCAAACCATTCAAAATTTTAAAATATTTTCTCCATATGTTCCTTTTTTTTTACTTAAATCCCTCTAGTCCAGGCAAAACCAGCTTTTCAGTTAGAAGATGCTATTGAACAAATTAAAGGATTAGTTTTAACACCAGAGCTGTGCTTCCCCAATGGAAACAAAAACAATTTCAGGTAAGCATTTCTGTTTACTCTTATGTTTAAAGGAAGTAAAATGCTTCGTGTATTTAGCAAACATTGTTCTTTAAGAAATTGTAGGCCACCTCTCTAGTGGGAAAGAAAGCATTTCTGTGAACTGTTCCAATGAAACCTTATGAAACATCCTCGAGTTGTTTGTGTCCATTTGGTAAAACAGCAGAGAAGATGACACGAACATTTTCCCTTCAGCAGAATTCTGGGAATAGTCAGGGCTAACCCAGACCCCATTCAGCCTGACTCAGACTTCCACAGTCATCAAGCCATCTGCTGTTCTATGAAGTATAAAGTATTCTCTCTAGATGATTTATTATTCTCAACTAGACTTTCTTCTTTTTGACACTCAAGGATATTCTAGTTTGTATATCCACACCGTGATCTTCTTTCCAGCTGTCATTCCTTTAAATTTCCTGTCCTTTATAAGTATCTTGAGCATCCTGATAACAATTTCATTTTATATCACATACAATTGGAATTGCATCCTTTTCACTCTGCCCAAGATACTTTGGTTTACCATAGAATGTATCTTCATGCATAATTTATCTGCTGTATTTGATACTCCTTCCACTCCCAACTGCAATTGCTGAGACACAGTATCGTGATAGAAGGATACAATTTGTAACCGCTGAGGAGTACCGCTGTGGAGTACCACAAAAACTTCATCCTAAAATAGCAAGACATAAGCTTGGCTTTCTAATAATTTGTAAGAGTTATGGCTCTATTGAGCAGATGTGAGAACTCAAAGCATGGACCTGGTGAGAGAGTCCTGTTAAGTGCCACTTTGATTAGGCCAGACTAGGGGCATTTAGGGCCAGTGTGCAGCCAAAAGGCAGGATCAGTGCCCACTGCTAAACCCTTCCACCTAGACAGTCAAGCAACCAAGTCAAGCAGTCAAACACAGCTGGCAATCCTCCTCATTTCCAGAAGACTAAACCTTAATAGACCTGGTGGGTTTTGGAGTGTGGGTTAGTTTTGTTTGGAGTTTCTTGGGATTTTTTACGACTACCTTTCTTACCGGTTAAAGGTAATTGATTCTTGGTTTTGTCATTCTTGATTTCTATATAGTTCTTGTTTCTTGTTTTCAAGGCTTGGTTCCTATTCCTAATGCTCTTACCCAGCCTTGTCCAGTTCTGTCTGCTATTCTTTCTTGAATGTACCTTGTTACATGCTCCCTGCCTTCCTAGTCTCTTGTTGCACGCTGTCCTTGTCATTTGACTTTATGTGCCATTTGTCTTCAGATGCCTTTTCTTTAATTCCTGGGTAGCAACCAACCCCAAGGTTATCGCTAATTCTCATCCTGTAGAAACTAATGTTTTCCTCTGCCTTAATTTGGGTGCACCCTGACCACAGTACCCAGCCACACCAGCTACTCCAAAGCTATTTATATTTTCTCAGTTAGCAAATAGAAATTTTGTAATGTACCACATTACTGATGTCACACGTCATCTTTAGATACTCTCTAGATACTACAATGCATTCTTGCTATTTGAAGTAAGGGAATATCTGACAGCATGAGTATCCTCTACATAAGCCAACCTTATGGAAAAATAAGGACCATTTTCATTGTTTAAAAACAAAACCCAAAAAAACCCCAGGAAAAACCCAAACAAAATAACCCCACTACCCTCCATGTTCCATTTTTGTAAATGACCAAACAGTTGGCTGACATTTTCCAGATTAATTCAGCCTGAGGCAGTCACCCAACAACCAAATCAAAAAAATCTGTCTATTTATAAATAACAGAGGAAAAGGTTTAAAATGGAAAGTGTTGGACCATTTTAGGTAGTACTAACAGCACCACCTGTAGTTACAAATAGTACAGCTGTCCTTCACTTGCCAGGCATTTATTGGTGAAGTATACTTTTGGAAAAGTGCTTGTTTAAAAGTGTACAGTTGATGCATAGAAATAAGCCAAAGTAATAAGTTACTTGCTTGCATTGAGAACCACAGATGACAATTCATCCATGTGAGCATCTAGAAATGGTTCTTTTTATCAGAAGCAGATTTCAACAATGGTTGATTGGGACAAAACAATACAAGAAAGCAGTAGATCAAATATGGATAGTAACTAACTTCTCTTACAGAAACAATCTGAGAGACATGGAACAACTTGAAAAGCAGAGTCTCAGCAACTTGGAGGTATGTATTTTTGTGTGATTCATTAAATGATGATGCTTAATTGTAATGGAAATTTCTTGAATGTGGTAAAAAGGAAAGGTCTGTTAAGTGCAGTGAGCTTTATCAATTATTTATAGTACAATTTTGCATATTTTTCAATAAGAAGTCAGAGATCTTTAAAAATGTCTGTAACAGTATTTTTCACAAATTCTTCAAACATCTGTCACGTTGTCTTTCTGTGAGCATAAGATTTATGTCAGGCTTCTTGGCTCTGAAGTAGTTAGCCATCACTCTATCAGAGCAGCCTGGTGCTCATTTCAAACTTAAATTAGTAGGTTGCAATTTACACTTAATTTTCTGCTTTGGTGATTGCTACAGCTGAGCATAAAATGTTGTAACTATATAATTATTGTAAATCAAATGTTGGGATTGTGGGGGTTTTTTGGGGTTTCTTGCCAATGTGTAGTAATTTTTCAGGGATTGACTTCAAGTGTCTTGAGATCCATTTTTGTCACCTTAGGGGCAGATGCAGGTGTTCCAGTAACAAGCCAAGCGACTTTCTACCTAAACTAATTTTTGGACACAAAATCAGTTTCACAAGTCACCTTTTCACACAGTGAAAATCAAGAACTGAACCCCAAAGTGATTTCTTATAACTGTGCTTTAGAGTATGATTTTTAGGTCTGTCAGTGTTGTCTTTGGTTTTGGAAAGAACTTCAATATTACTTTGTTTCAAAAAAAAAAAAACCCATGTAATTTTGACCTCATTCTTTTATGATAGTATCTACTGATGTCTGGACTTGTAGTGCTGAAATGACCTTGACACTGTGAAGCACCATCCCATTATATTTGTCATGGCTAGAGGCACAGGATCATTGGAGGTAGCAGAGCAAGGGCTTTTCCTTTAAATATATGTGTGTGGATAACTTTTGAAAGACTGTATACAGTTCAGAAATGCTTTTAGTTCTTTGATATTGATCTTTTCAGGCACATTCATATCTCTTTGTGTACCTGCTTTGTGCTGATGGGTATTCATAAGGATCTTGAGCTAATGCAGAAAATCTCACTCAAACGGAGTAAATTTCAAAAAGGTTCAGAAGAGGGAAAACACAGTTCATACAGGCAAGGCTGTTGATTAGTGCTCATTCTTATTTGCAAGCATAAAAGAAGGAAGAGCAAATGGCAACTTTTAGAAGGGAAATGACAAAATGGAAATCTAGATAACCTCTTTCAAACAAAATACAAAAAGGCCTATTGTGGTTTTTCTTTCTTTTTTTAATACCACATTGTGCATTTTGTTGGTGTAGTGTTTGCAAACCCTTCCTGAAATGAGCATGCTGAATTTGTCAGTAGCCACATTAGGACTTCTTACATATACCAAAAAAATCCCCAAACCCAAATATTTTTGAGAAAAATGCAGAAAAACATTCTTCTTAATGTTATATTAGACAATTATTTTGTAGTATTATTTTATCAAATACGATCCTCACATTCTAATTGTATCCTAGAGAAAACTGCTGTGAGTCTTGCATGATTTTTCTAAATGGTATCATCAACTTTGGGCACTGCATATAAAATAAGAATTCATGGTTACGAATTAATGTGGTTTTGAAAATGTTTTGGTCCTGTAAAAGATTTTGTTTTTTCCAGGATGTATTTTTCTGCTACCACTAGGGGTTGCTCCACTTCTTCCCTCTGATAAATAGTTTAAAACTAAATATTTATCCTTTAAAAATTTGGACTTTCTTTCTTGAAATTGCATGCTTTGGACTTTGATTAGAAAGATAGTTAAGAAAGCTGTTGTCATTGTTTTAAAGCCTGAGTTTTGGACATTTAAGGTTTGAATTGTGCTGGAGTGCATGTGCATTGTGATTTGCTGTGATGTGAAAGAGTTTTAGAATGCTCTTACTATAAATTTATAATTTATAATTATTTATAATACTCTTACTGGCATGAATAAGCTTTGGTAGTCTTGTTACTGTCTTGTCACTGAAAGTAATTTCAACAGTGCTTGCCTGTCTGAAAGTAATGTCAGAGTATTTCACTGTGCACATGCTTTGCAGTCTAACCATCCATTGAGATCCTTTGACCTCTCTTTGTGTCTGTTTTTACAGGCCCAGCAGGATTATAAAGATTCCTAAAATTCTTTTCTTTCCTACAGGGCAATAAAGTTCTATGTGGACCCATACCAGTAGATTTGGTATTTGGTGTTCCCTGCTTTCCATCCCTAAAGATTTATATCGTTTCAGCAGGAAGCCAAAGTTTTTAGTGACCTTTCTGCCATTCTCCAGAACTATTTAGCATACAATAGTATTTTGTGCAACACTTACATCTGAATTGGGAGATCGAATTATTTGTTATATGTCCATAAGTATGTTCTGTTGTGAAGAAATTAATATTTTTCATTTCATTCTCAATCAGAGGTTTTGTTGTACAGTCCTTCCCCTGTTTTGTTGCAGGCATAAATAAAGCCTTTGAGATGGAACTGGTAGAACGGTCTTTACCTAAAGCTGCACACAACTTCTCACCAAAAGACAGTATTTCCAAATTCTTACTGTTTTTCCAAATGATAACTGTTTATGTTGAAATCTTCCATTCCTGGCACCTGCCTTGAACTGAATAACTTAGAAAATTTCCATTAAAATGACTCAACTATGACAAGAATAGTATTATTCAGATATCTTTTGTCTTTCTCTTTCCATCACCTCTTTAATTTGGAGACTGTACAAAATTCTTTTGGCCAGTAGAATATTTTTATGCTCTTTTATGTCAGCAAAGTACATTATGCTTGAATTAATCTGTTTGATTGATCTAACATTTTTCCTGTTGTTTCACTTTTAAAAGAAAAGACTTGGAAGTAAGAGCTAATTCAGTCATAACAGGTATAGATTACAACATGGAGCTTTTATTTTCCTCTTCTGTCCTTAAGATGACCTTAGGTGGGTTATTCAAGTGATATGAGTGAAATCCAAATTTAAATCCCTTTCTGAATGATTGGAAGCATGAATTTTACCTTGGATCTGCTTTTTTTTTTTCTCCCAAGCATACTGTGCAGCCATTGAAGTACTCAGTGTCAGTCTTTCCATGGATACTGTTCCCCTTCAGTATTTACTGAAATAGGTACTGGAACACAGGTATCATTTCTCAGAATTTGCAACCAAAACCATGACTTCAGAGGGTTATTCTCTAAAAATGCTGACTGCTTTTTACTTAAAACTGTGAATGTTAGCATCTTTTATGTTGATCACTTAAACTATATGAGAAACTCAAGTGATTCCCCCACTCGTTTTCCTTTTGGTGAGATTTTGGGGTGGGGGGGGAGCGGGCTGCAGCATTGGAAGTCAATACAAACTATCTTCCACATTATTTCACTAATCCAGAATTTACACTTGCTACAAAGGTAAATTGAAATGTATCTCTGGACTAAATTATTTTGCCTGAATACTTGAATTGATTTTTATTGTGTATTCCTCAAGAATAGGGTTTTTTTTAATGTAAAATAGTGGTTTCTACCAAGCCTGTGCTGTATAAAATGACTTCATATCTGATGGTCATTTGAAGTGTCTTGCCCCAATTCAGCACCTTGCTTTAACAGGTGATAATGTAGGATTGAAGCTGAAACAGCATTGTCAGTGCAAAAGGGTTTGTTTCACACGTTGATGAATCCATTAATAAGACTCTGCTTGTGGAGAAGTTAGGATTGTTATACATACAACTGCACTCACAAACCACAGAAACAGATAAATTGAAAACTGTTATCTGATATATACCCACTCCTCCTTTACAAGCACAGACTTTTTCATAAGAATTGCCATACATATTGACATTACTCCATGTTTGGGCTTACATTCTTATACCTATAGCTACATATATATGATATATAGCTATACACTAAATCATTTCTACCATACATCATAGCTATTTTTGAAGTTATTTTACTGCAGTAGAGTGCAGTGTTCATATATGTAGCTAAAGGAGATGAACAGAGGAAAAAATAGCAGTATCTGATCTATGGTTACTGCAGTTATGATAATAATAAAATGTTTGCTTTCTGGAAGGGAGTTGAAGATTAAAGTTTGTACATACTGGTCTGCCAGGATGCTATATGGTATTATGATAACTTGGTATTATTGTCAGAGATAGTATATATTAGAGGCTCACAGGGATATTGGGAAATCTGCTGCTTTCTCATCAGGATTAAAGTATCACTGTCCAGGGTAATTCTACCTCTTTGAAGATGGCAGAACTGTGTTCTGTTTGTTAAAGAGAGAAACTTCTTTTTGCGAAGTGGAAAGCAAAATAAAATTTAACAACTTTTTTCTTCTAGTATTCTGCTTCTGTCCTAGCAGGCTCATGGGGGTCTGGGTGCACAGAAACTTAGCTGCTTTTTTCAGTTCTATACTGTTTTAATTCTTATAAATCTCCAGCAGCACTTCTGTGGGATATAGTAGCTTGAGCTCTGCTGTGCATTTATGCCCGATACAGGCATATCTCCATGAGGAGGTATGGCTCATCAGGTGGGAAATAAAGTGTTAAACCAGACACCCAGAATTCAAAGGACAGGATTAAGTGGAGAATAACTGGGACGTGGGACACTGAAAGTTCTTGTGACTAACAACTTAAAGAATTACATTGGTTCAAAGGCTGGCAAGAAAAAAAAAGATGTCAGTCTTTAAATTCAGTAGGCTGTTCAAGGGAAGGTGGATGCTGAAATCTTGCACATATTCTTATAAATCATGTCTGCAAACTTCTTCAGGTGAATGTCCTATCTATCTTGAAAAATAGCTGATCCAAAAAATGGAGTCTGTAGAACAGGTAATGTATAGTTGCTTTTTTTTTTTTGAGACAGGTGATGATACTAATGAAGCCTGCAGTGAATGTTGGCAATTAGATTAAACTGTTTTATTAGGTAAAGTTATTTCTAGAGACATATGGACATACATTATTAGAAAACACTCTTAGGTGTATGGTTTAATTTTTAGGTTGCCTTGTGTGGAGTCAGTCTGTGGGCTCGATCCTTATGGGTTCCTTACAACTCATCCATATTCTGATTCTAAAAATATTTCTGTATCTGACCTTTAGGATTTCGTAATATAAATCCACCTTCTGCCTCGACCACTGCCATACAGTGCACAATATAGAGTGGAAACATGTTAAAAACTCTTCCATCTTCACAATGTGTTCACATTGCTAAAATTAAAGTTAATGCTTTTTATACACTGAAGAAATGTGTGCTAATTTTTTAGCAGAGATCTGGAAGAATAGTCCCTCCACTGAATTGGGGATTATTTTAAAAACTATACTCACTATGGGTTTGGGTCTTTTAGGAGGTGTGTCCTGGTCAAATAGTATTAATATTTTTTCATGATGCTGCAGCTCCTGTTTATTCAGATCTCTCAATCATAACATTTTGCCTTATTTGTGAGTAAGAGCAGACAGGAAGGCAGATTCTGAGTTTTCAAGATTTAAAAATCCTTCCCTCCGGTAACTCTGCTTTTGCCATAAATCAGACTTTGCTGGAAAGTTTTCTGAAGAGGACAGTTTCAGGGCTTTGAGTCTCCTTATTAAGACCTTGACCATCAGTGACAGAGATAATGGTTATTTCTGGTTGATTATTTCTTTGCTTTTAAATGGAAGAATTATTTCCCTTTCATTTCTGTCTTTAAAGTATTGTCTAGAAATAGCTTCATGAATTAAATCTTTCTTAAAATGTAATTTCTCCTACAAGCTGCAAATTCCCAAGAAGTGTAAATGGATAAATTTTAATCTACATTATCCTTTTTTGGGGTTAGCATTGAATATAGCATTGCTCATTAAATGATGTCATTGCATTTTGTATGTAACATTAAAATAATTAGTTAAGCAGTTAAGAACTACTCGAATTAGCATTGCATATATATGCCAAGTTTTTCTCCATGTCTGTTGGCATTGATGATGGTTTTCAAGCATGATGCCATACTACTTTTACATCTCTTGAATTTGCAGGGTAGATGGTGAATGTGAAGTGTAACATTCTATGTATGCACATAGAATAGGATCATAGAATCATAGAAACACTTAGGTTGGAAGAGACCTTTAAGATCACCGAGTCCAACCACAGCCTAACACTGCCTAGTCCACCTCCAGACCATGTCCCCAAGGACAACATCTACACACCTTTTAAATACTTCCAGGGATGGTGACTCCACCACCTTCCTGGGCAGCCTGTTCCAATACTTGACAATCCTGTCAGTAAAGAAATTCTTCCTGATATCTAACCTCAATCTCCTCTGGTGCAATTTGGAACCATTTCCCTTCATCCTATCACTTGTTACATGAGAGAAGAGACCAACCCCCTGCGATAAAACACACAAAGAACTGTAAATAAACTGGTCAAAATTATCAAAAGTAGTGAGCAGTGTGAGAGGGGAGGGCCTGGCTTTTCAGAGCAGGTAGCATTTTTCCAGCATTTACCTTCCACTGTTCCCTTTCACGTCTCGGAATTGCAAACAGTCAGCACGTGTTTTGCAGAAAATGTCAAATACACATATAGCAGCTCTTAGTGTAATAGTGTCCCTTGGCAGAGAAGTCACTTGTTAGGTTGCCTGAGGATTTTACTTGCTGCAGTGTGGTTTTTTTCACTGGCCTCAAGAAATATTTCTTAGGCTCATGTTTTCTCTTTCTTTTAGTGCTTTACTGAAATGAAATTGCTTGACACAGCTGTTCGAAGTCTTAAGACATACAAGTGACCTCTGTAACTCCTCAGAAGTGTTCTGTTTCCTAAAATACCAAGTATGTGTGCAGGCTAGGTATAGATTTCATGCATTAGGACATAAGATAATGCAGGAAACAGGCAATACAATAAATCATATAATAGAAACAATATGCAAATCCAGAAAATAAAAAGATAGTACACTCTAGTAACATTTTTGTTTCCAAAAATCTAATTAAATAACTGGGATTTTGAGGTTTATTTCCCTGTAGCTACTGAACACTGACAAGGAAGAATCGTTGAAACTTTTTTTAAGTCTACAGAAGTAGTTCTGGTTATGCATTCTTACATGAAAAGGTGACATTGCATTTTCATTACAGTGGGCTATAGAAGGAAATAAAATATGTAAATAGTTTAATGAGAGTGATGAGCATCTCTAATATATGAAATTATAAATTGTATGATGCAACAAAATAAATGTAAATGAACTAAATTTGCATGAACTAAGTAAAAGTGAGCATGTGTTTAAATGAGGAATCCTTTATTCTGTAGTTCCTAACTTATTTCTTATTTTCTCCACTGAGATTTTGTGTTCCCATGAGAGGTGTTTGGGTTGTTTTTTTTAACAAGGAGAGTAAAATTATATGTAATGCGGATTCAAGAATATTGTCAACCTCTGGAGCATATAGTTTTTTAAAGTTGCAGCTCTTCTTGCAGCCTCCAGATTTACCAGTTTTTCTGCTATCGGAGTGGGATTTTTAAAATCAATCCTTACAAAACCTTTCCTCTTTTTTAACTTAGTTATTTTAGAAACATGTGCTCTAGCCTTACAGGTGCAATTTCCAAATTGGACAAGAGGTAAGCCTGACACCTAGAAGTTCTTTTTACTGATCTGTTTGGTGGGGTTTCTGTGGGGGTGTTTTGTGGGTTTGCTTTGGTTTGGTTTTTTCCTATCTGAAATTTTCCAAGTTAGTTCTTAAATTTGGCCTGATACAGAAAACTGAGCATATGCCTTTTCCTTGTTTGGAGAAGATCAAGCAGGGGTTAACTATATAATTGAGCCAAACAGAAAGGTTAATAAATAACTAATGAAGCATTATTTAGTCTTTTCACTGGTTTGTACTTTAGTTTTAATATGTTCCCTAAAGGAATCTTTCCATACACTTGCTTCTTTGGTTTAGTTTCTTTATCTCCAATCATAACTATAATGGAAGACCACACTGACCTTACTGAAGGATAATTTAATTCAATCATTAAAAGTCATTCAGGCCTCACTAAGCTTCTTATTCTGCAATTTAAAATATTCGTACAGCTATAAAATATGCAGTATTATGGTATCACAATTTTATTATAATATACAAATTTTACTAGAAAAATAGTTCTTATTCAACAATTAATTGTATGCATTTTTTAGTAACTTTTCAAAATGTTCATTCTGTTGTAATTGCCAGGGAATATGCAATCAAGTACCTAGGTTAACAGATTCTGCTACTTGAGACATTTTCCATTTTGGGTCACTGATCACAGCATCATAGAAGTGTTTGGGTTGGAACAGACTCAGAGACCATCTAGTTCCAACCCCCTACCATGGGCAGGGACACCCTCCACTAGCCCAGGTTGCCCAAAGCCCCATCCAACCTGGCCTTGAACACTGCCAGGGAGCAGACAGCAACAGCTTCTCTGGGCAACCTGTGCCAGGGCCTCACCACCCTTGTACTGAAGAATTTCTTCCTAAACCTAATATTCATCTATCCTCTTTCATCTTAAGGCCGTTACCCCTTGCCCTATCACTACACTCCCTGATGAACAACCCCTCTCCCACTTTCCTGTAGGACCCTTTAAGTACTGGTAGGCCGCAATTAGGCCTCCCTGGAGCCTTCCCTTCTCCAGGCTCAACAAGCCCAAATTTCTCAGTCTGTCTTCATAGGATACATGCTCCAGCCCTCTGGTCACCTTCATGGCCTCCTCTGGACTTGCTCAAGCAAAAACAAACAAAAAAACACCCCAAAGTCAGCATTACATGCAATTGCATATTTAATGCATCTTCTCTTAGTTTTTCAGCACAATTTTTTCCACCATATGGTATGAAATCACTCAGTTGCTCAGTTGTGTGAAAGCAGCAGAGGGAGTGGAGTACACAGGAGTGTGAAAATAGTTGATGTGCATGTTTTCCTTGAGGTTTATGTGTATTTTCAAATACTGAAATTTTTTGTTAGAAGCATGTATTTATAACTATGTTGGGCATCTTAGTGTTTGAATGGCAGATTAGTAAAGAAAATGCCTACATAGTACGTACATAAAAATCGTCTTACTGACAATTCTTACAACGCCTGTTGCTCTTATTCACCACTACATTAGTGTTTAATGAAGAAGTTGGGGGAGTAAATGAAGCGTCTTTGTGCCCCACGGTCTGATCTGTCCTCAAAGCTCAGATTGTATTTTCTTCTTTCTGAAAGATGAGAAGAGGGGGTTTGACCTCGGGGAGGGGGGGGGGGGGGGATGTTAACTGACAGCTGAGAGGTGTTGTCCATGTTTGTCATGACAAGGTTTAAATCCTCATCGCTTGCTGCACTTTGTATGAAAATATTCAGTGTAGTATTATGGAAAAATTCCAGTTTGGGGCAGATCCACTATCAAACCTGTATTTTAATGGGTTCTCTTTCATTTTGTAAACTCCTTTATGCGTTACAGTACAACCATCCTGTGCCATAAAATAATCCAAAAAGACTAGTGATGTTTGGACAAATCTTGTTCCTTCTTTGACAGATAGAATAGATACAAAATTTAGGGTTAAATTTGTTGCAGCTCTTTCCTCTGAATTTCATGTTCAAGCCACATCATTTCCTTTACCAATTGAATGCAGGTAAATTTTGACTTGATGGAAACACTCATGGTACTATGACAGCAAGCTGTAAAAACACCAGACTCAATATTGATTGTATTTTAGCTTAAGATGTCATTAATGCAAAGTTAGTAACAGCAAAAAAACATTTCTGATAAATGAAACAGCATGGTTTTATGCCTGTATTTCAGAATGTTCATCAAGAAGTCAAGAAATCAGATGATTCAGAAAGCTTGTCAAGCCTTGACAGTCTTGAGGTTGGAGCCCAAAGTGGAAATTACACAACATCGAGTGAATCATCTTTGACTGTGCAGTGTGACTGTGCCCTGTATAATCCAGAAAAATCACTGACTAGGAAGAATGGTTTGCTTTATACAGCTGAAAGTACTTCTAAAAATATGCATCTAAATAATTGCCTGAGAAATGCAGATTTGCAAAACAACCACAACTCACCTATTCATGATCTTTCAGCTAAACATAATGTTCTAACTCTTGCTGAACACGTAAACAATTCAGAAGAGGAATCATCTGCTTCTCACAGATCTGGAAAAAAACCTGTAGAGTGTTCTACTTCTGGCAAGCAGGAAACCTCTGTAAGTAATGCATTTAGATTTCTGCAAAATATACACCAGAGAAGGAAGCAATCTTCTAGAATGGCTAGCACATTAGCCACTGGTCATCCTGTTTTCAATCCTAGCAAAGCCTGTGCCAGCCCTGACTCTTTTCCAGGAGAAAAAGTTGAGAATCTGATGCAAGATCAGAGTTTTAAGATGACCCCACAGAAAAGAACGGTGTCTGTTCAAACCTCCAGTCAACCTATTGCAACATCTATCATCTTATTTCCTAATCAGGGATGTTCCACTGGCATTCCCAGCACAGCTGATACATTACTGAAGGACAAGAACACCAGTAGGGACTTTGTAAAAAATACCTCAGGAAAACTGCCTGAAACAAAAGAAAATATTAAACGTATTGAAGACATTTATCCAGGATTGTCTTCATTTCGCAACACACCAAATGCCTCTGTTCTGCACAACATTAAGCAGCAGAATAACAAAGAGGAGAAAAAGGGAACTATCGTAGAAGCTATGTCACTGGTGTCTGATACGGACTTAAGTTCTCACATTCCTGCACAGCACAGAACCATGAAAAACAATATTGTTGAAAGAAAAAGAGCAACTTTATTCACAAGTATCTTAAAGAAGGAATCTCAATATGAACCCTGTCAGTTCAAAGCTGTGGTTATGAACCACAAGATTGGTTTTGGAATTCGACCCATGTCTTCTATCAGAGACAGTTTAGAATTGGCAAAACTAAAAAAGAGAGGCAAGGAAAATGAAAAAAACAATAGAAAGCTAACATGGTGTGATCAAGTTAACCAGATAATAATAGAAAATAATGACGAATGCTATGAAAAAAACACCAGTGAAATATCTTCTGCACAGCTGCAATATGTTCAAACTACAAATAATGCTCCTAAGCCTAATTTAAGTATTGTTCCTCAAACTTCAGACCCCATGTTCATAACAAATCATCAGGAGGAGTCTCATATATCAAAACCAAATGTTAATACTGAGGAATCAAGTGAAGAAGGCACACCTCTGAATATATTTATGCCTACTGGATCCTTTTCTGCTGAAAAAGCTTGGATGGTATCAAAAGATGAAGAAAGTAAACCCCCAGTATGTAGCAATAATTCTAAAATTAATGAAGGCAATCAACTCCAAAATAAGGCAAAAATAACTAGAAGACCGAGATCTGAAAGAGCCCAGCCAAATTTTATGCCCAAGAAGAGAGCAGGCGCTACAATCCAACCGCAGTCCACCTCTGAAGCCAACAAAACTCTAAAAGCTCCATGGAAATTTCTAGCACCTCACCCACCATGTGCACCTCTGCCGGGAAACAGAAGTGGCAAAAAAGCAGCCAGCCCTGGGCATCAGTCCCTGCTGCCTTCAAGTCTTCAAGCTACCACTGTGGGCAGGAATTGCTTAAAAGAAGAACAGGCCCTGCTAGCGGATGGAGTTTTAAATAGAATCGGCCCAGAAAACAGTCAGAGTGTTACTTGTCATTTGGACTTGGCCACCGCAATGCCTACACCTGGCTGCAGCACGGCCAGACATGAACCTTGGGCAAAAAATACTTATTCCTTAAATAGTGCTGAGAGAAGCGCCTGTCAAGATCGTTCTGTGGCTGGCCCTGAATGGAGACCTGCTAATGCAAAGAACGGATTACATCTCTGTCACATCCCAGCAACTGGAAAAACAAGTACCTTCTGGCAAGGAGTGCATACTGCCGCAGCTCCAAAAGACCCTGCTGCTGGTAAGAGTCCCCGTGTCAGGGTTTGGGGTGGGGGGATGTTGGGAAGAAAGTCTTTTTCAATTACATGGCAAATTTGTTTTCAGTTAAAACATGCAGCCTTTCATCCCTTCACACAACACAGCCAGTTTTAACAAGTTTTCACCATCTGTCACTGTCATTCCTATTGTAGCGGTACCCAGAGGCCTCTCAATTGCCTATCCTCATTTTTAATAGCTCTCTGCAGTACTTAATGAAAAGGAAGTGTTTTCCCTGTCATTATTTTCCTCATCAATGAGCAGGTGTGTCAGGAGGTCAAAATAATGATACGGGGGGAAGTGACTAAGTTTATATGAACAAGTTTTACCAGGTAATTGGGCGTCACGGGTTGTTGTCCAACAGCCACTGCCACCTGAGTGTGAAAGAAGTGTAGGTCTGCCATGTTTGTAAAGTGAGGACCCTGTAAATGTTGAAAATAAAATTAATGCTCAAATAATTATATTTAAATTTTAACATAAAGAATTTCTACTGGGCAAATTTTGCTGTGTTGCAAAACATGCCTGCTTTGTAAAGAGTTTAAAGAAATTTTAAGACCTACCCTGCATTCTATTAAAAATTAACTTTTGGAACAATATGATGGTAAAATAGAGGAAAGATGTGTAAGCAATTTAGGGACAATACACTTTAATTTCATGGGGTTTACATTTCAAAACAGGTTTCCTCCTTCCCAATTTGCCTTGTTTCTCCTCTGCAGCCTCCTAGTACTTGTCATTCGTATGTCCCATGCTGGTTTGCTTCCTCCTGAGGTTTGCGGCTGGAGGCAGCTCCTGAAGCTGCAGACCCTGCTTCAGGTGCCCGAAGCACTCAAACTGCTTCAGAGGCTGGCACCACCCGGAGGACTGGCCATGCACTTCAGAGATACTTTCTAGAAAAATGTGTCATGCCCATGACTTTAAGAAGCCCTCAATAAAACACAGAACCACCATGTCCTGTTCCTAGCTTTAGCTGCACTGATACACAGCTTTTACTGTGGCGTGACTCAGAAGACCTCTGTTGTGTAAGAGCAGAGGTAGCTGAATATTCTTGGCCTGAAGCAGGGGTGGCAAACCAGAAATGCTATCTGCCTGTCCGGTCCCATTCAAAGCCAAGCAGATGAGCCCAAGGTGCATGTGACTCGAGTGAGCCTCTTCGACTGTGCATTGGAAATGACTGAAGCCTTGCATTACTATGCCTTGCCTCCAGCAGACACTTTCCTCTTAATGTCCTCCTTTGCACATCACATCAACGACATTTGCTGGGTCAGAGTAGTGAGCACTCCTAATCAATCTGCAGTCCAGCTTTAAACGCTCCCTGTCACACAGCTCCAGCTCTTCTGGAGGCAGAGCTGAGATCGGTGACCTCCTTTTGCAAAGTGGGTGGGTGGCCCTCTCTCAGTAGCTGCTTAGGTTTTGTGTTTTGAAAGTCGTCCTTATTTTAAATTCTCTAGATAACTCTTAATGACTTGCTGTCAGTTGTTCAGTTGCCTGCAAGCGCTGGTAGATCACCAGAGTCTTTGTCCTGCAGTGCTTGCTGTGAGAGACTGAGCCCTGCCTTGCCCGTCAGTGAAATACCTGGGGAGGCACTATTACAGGGTCCGGGAGGTCTGTAGGACACCCTAGGAAATGCAACCTCAAATGTACGGAAAGAATAACTGAGAACCAGGTGAATAAATATATGTGTGCCAGTGAGGATCTTCCTTTAATTGGTCATCCAGGTTTCAAGTGGTACATCTTCTGGCTGTCACACATCATCCTGTACATGGATATTAGAATTATTTTAAGTCCTTTGGTGTTCAGCCAGTAAAATGCTGTAAAAATGTGTTTTATGTTTCGCCTGTGACAAATACGGGATGAATTCACGTGCTTGTAATTAAACCCCTGAGTGCCTCATGCCCTTAAAGATATTATTGCTTATTCTATCTTTGGCTTACATTCCTCAAAGGAGTCTTTTCCATGGCATAGATCTAGCATGTCTCGCAAACCAATTAAATGGTGTTGATGTGTATCAATAGAGCAGCTCTGAATTTTAGTTTTCAGGAAAACATTCATGCAATTGTTAGTATAACAAGGGGTTCTTCTTTTCAAATAAGACACGATCACATTTCCTTCTGGAATGCTATTCAGCTCTGCATGGCATATTACAACCTTCTAACGCTCAGGTCCTAAACCCACAGTAGGTACTACTGATGGCAGCAGGCAGATGACTAGTTTCAAATCTGCTTCTAGGATCCTGGAATTGCTTTCTTCTTCTGCAAATTGTTAAGAATTCTGCTTTGATAAATATCACTGTAACACCAGCAAAAGAAAATGCTATTGAAATCACTTGAATGCTTCTCAGTCTAATAATGAACATTGAACTGCATGTGTAAATAAAGATTATGCAAATAAACAGGTAATTTATCTTCCCAAGTATGAATCAAGTCACTGTGTTTACAAACAGGAATATAAAATCTCCTTGGAGACTCCTGACTTGTGCTTAAAAATGAGTATTTGCTTCTCCAGCTTCTTAATTAAGAATGTACTTTTCATTTTGAAATATGATGCTCTAATTTTGAAAATCTTTTATTACACCAAACAAAGCTGAGATAAATATGAGGCCCCTCTAACCACTGGAAATTCTAGACATCAGTACTGTCATTAAAATTAGTATACCGGTGTATAAATTAGTAAGATTAACTACAAAATCCCAAGCTGTAGAACTAAGGTTTTAAACCACAACTTTGCAGTTGAATCCCAGCTGTGAGGCCACATCTGGAGGACTGTGGTCAGGTCTGGGCTCCTCAGCACAGGAGACACATGGGCAGACTGGATGGTATCCAGCAAAGGAACACAATGATGATGAAGGGACTGGAGCATCTGATGAATGTTCCACATTAAAAATGTCCACAGACGATCCACATCTCTGTCTTACAGCCCGATGCTAACGTGAAATTGAATAGGCTTTAGAAGTGCCTGCTTCTTTCTTTTCATGATAAGACTAGACATTTAGCGAGGTCAGATGTGACCATACACAAGGTGAACATCTAAAATTGAGCAGAGACATTTATACACCATTATTAGTTTTGCCACTACTATGTTTATCACGTTTTTACACATTTTGGTGGGTTTTTTGTTTGCATGTCATTTAAGGTGGTGTTCGTGTTTCAAGACAAAGGCAGGTTGTTAACAACCATGAAAATAAACACAGACCTTTTTCAGAACACAGAAAACAAAGCCTAGCCTCCAAAAGATGGAAGTCTACTCATCATACACAGGTAAATATTAAATGCTATAAAAAATAAAAAGCGTCTTTGTCTACAAAATGGAAGGAGTTTCAGCAGTATGCAAGATTTGTTTGGTGTCACACAACTTTGAATCAATGTGCTTAGTTAGATTGCTGTCACTGCTGATGGAAAGAGCAAAACCAACTAGACCAGATGACCGTATTGGTATACACTAATATTTTTGCACCTGAAAACTTTTAGCAATACAAATTCATAAAGAAAAATGTTCAGAAAGTATTACTGTTACTTTAAATTGCAATTAAAATATTTTTATAATATTTTTTGTAGAACTTGCTATGTGCTGTCCAGCTGAGTCCTGTTCAATCTGCGTTTGATCCAGCACAAAATACGAGTAACACCTATAAGTCTGCTGAAGGTATAGTAACACATCTCACCTCAGTTCCTTCTTATAAGTAGTGACCTAATGTATCCACGGTGTAACATCAATTGTGTCTTTTGGCATCAGTGACTCTTAAGGAAAACCGGTTTGTTGTCTAGACCTAATTTTTTTCAGGGAAGTGTAAGATATATCAGCACGTGTCATGGTATGGGCGGCTTTATAAATGCATTACAAGGTATATTTCAGTTTCATTCCATTCCTGTGTGTACAGAACTGTGTGATAGCTGTATGTATCCTCCACAACTGGATGGTACAGACTCCAAAGTCGGTGGAATTTGCTCTGGTGCTAATTCTAAGATGCATGAGTGATTTTAATTATTTTCTAATGTATTTTCCTTCTTGACTTTGCCACTCTTTTCACCTCTTAGGGCAAATTTTGTGTATTTCACAGAGCTACAATCATGAAAACAAGCAGTGTATTTAAATGTCATGAGCTCTTTCATCTGAAGTTGCCCCTCTAATCTCTTCAGTTTCAGAAAGCACTCTTGAGTTTCTTGTGGCAGAAAAACTAGCAGTAGCAGGTGCTGCAGAGGATGAAATCCTGGCAGCTATGAAGAGTGTGCAACCAGCCAGAGAACCCTTACTGCTTAACAAGACACCATGTCAAGGCGTGAGTGCACTTTCAGTAGAAGAAGAGAAGATTTTCCAGTCTATTGATCAACTCAATCAAAGGCTAGAAAGTAAGTTCGATTAAAAATAGGAACCTACATCAAGTGATTAAATAACTTTCTGTGTTGTTGTCATGAATTAATTTAGATTCAAAACCTGAGTCCTGTGATAGAAACATTTATCTTCTATTTTCCTCCTATTCTTTGCTAAATGTAGCAAACAGTAGATGGAAATCAATGAAACCTTTCTTAAAGTCAATGAAATTAATTTAAAATAATGGTGACCTAGTTGTGGTCAAAAAAGAAATTATTCAAAATGTGACTGGAGGACACCTTCAGAAATTGTTTCCACCCAACTGTAGCTGTCTGTTGTCTCAAACATATGTTTGTCAAACATATTGCTATAATCTTTAAATTATTTAAAATAATTTTTTAAAGAATTTATCAGCCTCACTTGGGGATCTGTTCCAATGTTTATCCATCATATTTTTTTTCAATTATTTTTGTGAATAACTGCCCTTGATAATATATATGCTGCGTTTCTGCAAATGTAGCCCTTTCTAAAGAATGGCTTTTCCTTTTCTGTCTTCTAGTCTTTCAGTCTTCCCCTGTGAATTCTTAAAGATCACAAATACAAAGTTCTGAGATTGCTGCAGACAAATATGAATGTTTTGGTGGCTATCACTTGGTCAGCTATTTAAAAAATGCCAGGCTCAACTAGGTGTTCCCTGTTCTTTCTCTATGCCAGGCTGATGTCTTCCCTGCCTTATAGTGGTGCTTTTAACAGGAGCTCCCCAATCACAGCTTCCATTTTGCTGAAGAAAGTGGAGGGGAAAGTCTGTACTTGTTCTTGGTATTTTTTTCTCTTGTGATTAGTTAGTTAAGACTTCTGGAGAAGAGAAGGCTCCAGTGAGGCCTAATTGTGGCGTACCAATACTTCAAGGGGTCCTACAGGAAAGTGGGAGAGGGGCTGTTCACCCCGTGTAGTGAAAGAACAAGGGGCAATGGCTTTAAGCTGAAAGAAGGCAGGTTTAGGTTAGACATTAAGAAGAAATTCTTCCCTGTGAGGGTGGTGAGGCCCTGGCACAGGCTGCCCAAAGAAGCTGTGGCTGCCCCCTCCCCGGCAGTGTTCAAGGCCAGGTTGGGCAACCTGGGCTAGTGAAGGTGTCCCTGCCCAGGGCAGGGGGGGGAGCTAGATGATCATTGAGGTCCCTTCCAACCAAAAGCATTCTATGATTCTATGAACACTTTAATCCATCATCCAATTATAACTATGATACTCATATAGGAAATTTATTTCTTGAGTCTCTTGCTACTGTATCTAATGTTTAGGTAATTTACTTTGACCTATAAGATCATACAGGTCTCTCCTAAAAATTCTCATTAGTTTGACGTAGTTTTGATGTTTTATGTGCTCCATCCTGTATTGGAAACCAGGGAGACATACCTTGTTATTTAGTCCATGTGGTCTCTTCACCAGCCTGCTTGGCTTTCAATATCATTTGAAGAAGTTCTGCTTGCTCTTCTTGCTGTTTATGAAACTGCCAACTCTCTTGAATTTTTCATTTTCCTTGGACTTCTTTCATACAAAATTTTACATGCCAATTATTTGAGTTTATAGGAGTCTGCTTTCTTGAAGTCCGTTGATTTTATTTTACAGTTCCACTACTTTTCCTTCTGGAACAAACCATTTCATGGCCAGATTACCCAAGTTCACCCCTCTTGTTGACTGGAATCAAACTAAACCAGGGCTAATTAAGCTCTGCACACTGTCCTTAAGTTTCTGCATCAAGTGGTGGATTACTTGACTTTAAGGAAAAAGGCTTCAGTTTCCCATAAACTGCAACGTCAAAATGCAAGATGTTTGCAGCTGCTTCAAAACTTCCTGCAGTTGGAACATACAGTTCCTGCTCCCATCAAACAGCAGTTCAGAATTTCATTATATCATTCCTTGTGGTTATTGCTCCCAAGCAAAGAGGAGGTCGAGTATGATCTACTCAGGTTAAGAAAGTCAATATGAAAAGAGAGATAGAAGAAAACTTAAATTGCTGTAGAAATAACAGAGATGACAAAGGAATAAAGGCAAAGGCAAATGCAGCAAAAGAACTGAGAGCAAGAACACTGAGGTTTGCAAAGTGTGAAGACTTTTTTATGGCCTCAGGTTGGAGCACAGGAAGTTCTGCATCAATATGCAGAGGAACTTCTTCACAGTGAAGGTGACAGAGCCCTGGGAAAGGCTGCCCAGGGGGGTGTGGAGTCTCCTTCTCTGGAGATATTCAAGACCCGTCTGGACGCTGACCTGTGCGATTTGTCCTACTGAACCTGCTTTGACAGGGGGTTGGACCCGATGATCTCTGGAGGTCCCTTCCAACCCCTATGATTCTGTGTTTCTGTGAAAACTACATACGGAGTATGAAAGAAACAATGAAAGAATCATGAGTTAAAGGACTGTGAATGAAGTGACTGTGAAAAGTAATGTTTTATACATCTTAGAAATTTATTTTGCTTGCCTAATTGGGGATTAAAATTGGTAAATAAGAAGCTGGGCAATTTTACAGGTAGACTTATAGGACATGTAAGTATGTACCTGTAAGTAAGTAAAGTGTTGTAAGTACACTGCTTTTTTTAAACCATGGCCTTTTTGTACCCTTTTTTGGCTTTGTTTTCACCAGGGACTAAAACTGCACCTCCAGAGCAGTGGTTTTAATAAGTAACAGTTGGCCAGTAACCAACCTAAGTCTGGAGTTTTTGTTGTTAGCATTCTCTTCTCTTGCTTTGGATTTCTTAATGACCCTAATTTTATTCTTCAGCTAATAAAACCTGGCTGCAAATTTTAAAAATACAGATACAGCATGTACATCAGCAGCTGTTGGTAGGGCAAAGAAGAAGTGCTACTGAAGACTATATCCACAGTATTCGAGAAGTTTTGTGTTGAGTATTTGACTGTGAATCATATTTCTATTGTAGCATTTCATTTACATAATATTTATTATATACTTTTATGCTATTTTTAGATGTTCAAGAAGCCATTACCAGGAACCCGTCTGCTTCAAATGTTTTGCAGATAATCACCCCTTTAGTAAGTATTTAATTTGAATATGCTCAGCTTTAATTTTGGCTTGCCTCCTCATAAAAAAATAATTGAAAATATTGTCATAATCTGTTCAACTGGCTTACCAAATTTTCAGATTTCTATTGATGCGAAAACCCAAAATCCCACATAGGAACTTTACAGTACTGTAAACAGGCTTTACCAGCTTATACCAGACTGCCTCTGGCTTCATTTTCCTTTCAGAATCTGAAGATATTGGCAAAGTCCATGAAGGTCCAAGAACTTTTAAGGAGTAGTAATTTAGCAGGGTCTATGTGAACTGTATGTAGCTCATAATTACTTTGTAATTTTAGTAATGTAGAGAGGAAAGGGGGCGTGATGCCTGGTAGTGCACAAAATAATTGGCAATGCAACAATTTCTTACTTCCACTTGCAGATATTCCATGTTCTGTAAGTAATGGGTATTGCTTTTCTTCCATTAAGTGTAATTTTTTTCATATGTTCTCAACCTTGTCAATTTGAAGCAAAATATTCATGACACCTGGAATATAAAGAATTGAATAGGCAGATAAGTGTCCAAAGTACAAAATTTCTGTTTCAAATGTTCAGTTTATGGTGCAGGAGTTAGTATTTATAACGCTGTGATACCAGTCTCCTCCTTTATTACACGTTTGTACTGAGGAAGAAATTTAAACAGATGACCAAATACTTCACATATATTTTCACATACTTCATATAGTGTACTGGATAAACTGTCACCAACAATGTCAGAGCAAATACTCTTTATTCAGAAGGCCTTTGCCACTCACTGAGTTTGTGGTCTGAAAAAAACCCAGAAAGTATCCAGGCTCCCAATTCAACAGGATTGCCTGGGTTTGAAGTAGAGGTGTGGAAAGAGCACAAAGCGCATCTTTGCCTCTCTCCTTGTGAATCCTGGTAGTAGGTGTGACTTGGAACTTCAGCTTCCCCCCTTCTAACTCCTCTCTTACAAACTTAATTCTTTATGGCTAAACAACTGGTAAACTTTGCATTTTTCATCAATTATGGTAGCATAGCTACCTTTATTGGATCTATCTGTGTTTTACTAAAGCATTTTTGAGCTGGGGGTTTCTTCATAGCCTATCCTGCTTTAAAGAAGAAAAAAACAAACCTGTTCCCCCACCAAGGCATTTTCCTGGATTTCAGTAGTCAGATGTCTTGGCTGTCTGGTCTGTGACAAAGCTTTCTCCCACTAATTCTTCACCTACAAGACTTTTGTTTCATGAATGAGATATAAAGACTAGACGTTACTCAGGCTGTCCAGTCTCTGGATCTGTAAGTTCTCTGATGGACATTTAAGACCCTTCTTTCCTGTTCATGAGAGCATGTAGCAGTAGGACAAGGGGTAATGGTTTTAAACTCGAAAAGGGAAGATTTAGGTTGGATATTAGGAAAAAGTTCTTCAGTATGGGGGTGGTAGATCACTGGAACAGGTTGCCCAGAGATGTGGTGGAGGCCCCATCCCTGGAGATACTCAAGGTCAGGCTCGATGGGACTCTAAGCGACCTGATCTAGTGAAGGTGTCCCTGCTTACTGCAGGGGGATTGGACTCGATGTCCTTTAAAGGTCCCTTCCAACCTAATGCACTCTATGCTGATATGATTCTTTGATTTCCTACAAGTATACACTTAAGCATTTAAAAAGGTATCCAGCTGTAGGTATATATTCATATCTCAGTCACTGACTTGGCTTCTTGATGATAAGAGTGCAGAGCTGTCATACTGTTCCTAGCTGCAGAAAAAGTATAGGTGACTGAGATTTCATCAAATCTTCTGTTCTGAGAAGTGATGGGATTTTAACTTCACCAAGACAACAACCTGCTTCAGCTCTCCTAGTTTCAGAGCATTCAAATAAAGTATGGATATTCGCTCAGTACTTCATATGAATGACATTGTACCCTGCAATACCAACCTCCTAATCAGATGAAAGTGCACAGTTGTTTGTCTAATGGAAAACAGATCACGTGATATGATGTTTCTTGATTGCTATATGGTATCACATTTCTGTTTCTATATGTGTATATCTAATTTTTTTCCATTTTATTGTATTCAGCAATCTAAATCCTCTCCTTTGGTGAACACTGCAGTGGCCTCCCAGCAGTACCAGAATGCCTCAGCTGGCAATCGATTGCAACTGCACAGGAGATACTGACATTATCGGCTCCACCATATTAAGCTTTATGTACTTCTCATGTAATATATATACTATTCAACACTGTAAAATCAGCAACAAATGAAAGACAAAAGCAGTAACTCAAATAATTAATGTTGACTGGTAAGCATTTTTAGGATAATTATGTCTTTTTTATTACACATTTTATTGTAAAACTAAAAGAATGAAAATACCTCACATTGCTGTTGTTTATATTGTTTGTGTAAAATTTCTTAAAGTGAAAGGAAGACAAATACTTCTGTATTTGTCTATGTTTATTCTGCTGCTGTGGATTTTGTGTAAACTACTTCACTAACTTCTGAAGCTTTCAGTGATTTGCTAATGGGTTCTATTACAATTGTAAAATAAATATTTTTAAATAATACATGGAGTTTCACCTTTTATCTTTATATTGGTGGCTGTATGCAGATTCCTGCAGACTGTGTGTTGTCCTTGTTCAGTTGCTACCACTGATGGGTCTAAAGCTCACTGTGCCCCCACCATCATACTCCTAGCATCTGCTCCTGCAGGCCTTGCTAATTCGTTGGAGATTCCAGTTCTCCAGATTTTCCCAACAACATTTATCAAGACTTGCACTTAAAGAGGAATTCTTCCTCAGCTCCTCATGTAAAGAACCCCAGGCTGAAACTCTCAGGAAATGAGAAGGAAAGGGGAACTAGTGGTATGCAGATGCACTTTGACTGGAGCAGGCAGGAGAAACTCTCCACATCAGTGACAGCTTTAGGCTAAAACAACTGTTCTAGAAACACAGAGCCATAAGCACCCAGCTAGCACATGGGCAAAAGCTGGGGTTTGTTCTTCCTGCTTGGCTTTCCCTTTGTAACCCATATTACAATGTATCTACCTAGCCCAGACAGGAGGGCTAGCTGTACCCTGGGATGCACCAAGCATGGCATTGCAGCTGGTCCAGGGAGGTGATTATCCTACTCTACACTGTGCTGGTGCGGATTCACCTTGAGTAGGGTGTGCAGTTTTGGGTGTCATAGTACAAGAGGGACACAAATCTATTGGAGAGTGTCCAGAGGAGGGCAACGAGGATGGGGAAGGGTCTGGAGGGGAAGCCTTAAGAGAAGAGTCTGAAGTCCCTTGGTTTGTTCAGCCTGGAGAAGAGGAGGCTGAGGGGAGACCTCATCGCAGTCTGTGGCTTTCTGATGAGGGGGAGCGAAGGGGCAGGTTCCAATCTCCTCTCTTTGGTGGTCGGTGATAAAACCCACGGGAACAGTATGGAGCTGCAACAGGGGAGGTTTAGGTTGGATATTAGGAAGAGGTTCTGTACTGAGATGGGGATCGGGCACTGGAACAGACTCCCCAAGGAAGCGGTCACTGCACCAAGCTGGACTGAGTTCAAGAAGCATCTGGATGATGCCCTCAGTCCCATGCTCTGACTTGGCTGGCCCTGCGTTGGACCTGATGATCCATATGGGTCCCTTCCAATGCAGGATATTCTATGATACTGCAAGGACTCCATTCCTTTGTTTGAAATACCCAGATGGAAACAAATATTAGTATTTTCTGCTTGGAAGCGTATATAGTCTAAGAACATGTCTGAGTGTCTTTCTGCAGTGCCACATGCACTTACAGGTTTTTTGCCAGTGGTTATGTGGGAGGGACAGAGAGATTTGGGAAGTCTTCAATTAGCAGATTATACAGTGATCCCTGACTTTTAATTTATCTGTAGCATGGCATTAATATGTCAATAGATTCGATGTGTTTGATGATAAACCTGTCTGCATTGTGATGTCACTGCTGATTAAAGGCCTTTTCCTAGTTAAGGGCATGATACCTAAAGTTGTGAGGTGAGTGATTGCTAAGGAGTGGGGACTTTTGAACTTCCTCTCCTGCTGTTTCAGTACAGAGGAGACAGATGTTGGAACAAGCTGTAGAAGGTATACACAATGCACAGAATTGGTCGACAAATCTAGGCTGGTAAATTAGCTGCAAGACGAAAAGAAAGCAATTTACTAAATCTCTGGATTTACAACGGCCTATTAGATGCCCGCCTTTCTATCTATAAAAACCATGGGGTTCATCTGGGGACTTCAGCATGTTCCCAGCAGCGATGTGCCTGAACCCCAGCCAGAGTTATTGCTGGTCTTTGATAAGGGGGCGGTGGTTTAGGAGACCTGTATTTTAGGAGAGGGCTCAGGGCTGAACCAGTGCAACCATGGGAACACGCACCCAGAGGGCCACCAGCATTTCTCTGAATGGACTGCTCCTTCCCAAAAACAGCAATTAAATGATTATTTGGCAAAAGTATTTTTAAAACTTCGATATTCCCTATTGTACCGAGATCATCATGCCTTTATCTTTAATAAGAACTGCCATTGCTTAGGACAGAACCAGCCTGTAAAAAGGAGAGAAGAGGAAACCAAATGTGCTCACCATAACAGTGGACAGTTTATCAGGGAATGAGAGCTACCTGCTTGTGTGGCTGTCAGCCAGAAGTACAGCGAGCTGCATATGTAGCAGATAGCCAGCCCCTGAAAAGATCATTTTTTTTTCAAAATGATATTTTGAGGAATGGAATAACGCTGCCTCTCTCCTCCAGCTAGGTGAAAATGGTCTGATAGGCTTAAAGGGGCTGATTTCAATCAGTTCAGATAAACTGTATTTAAACATCAAGATTGCAGAAACTTAGTGTCTTATGATCACTGGTGCTGTCTGTCCGGACTCTGCTGCCAGAAAAGGGAAACTAGAGCTGCAGTCCACATGCCTAAAGGATTCCAATGTGTGCCAGTACTTATTGCTTCTCTGGTGCTCAAATACATGCAAAATTCCCAGCGAAACACATGCCTGTATCCTCAGAGCGCTTGAACAAAGGCCTTCTGAGCTGGAACTCGGATTGGTTTGCCCTGATAATACCGAGCCCTTCCATCTCTGTTTGTATGCAGCACACTGTGACATTCCAGTATGGCCAGGATCTCATACTTAAATCGCAAAGGAAAGTGTCCCCACAGAGATTAAGGGAAAGCAAATAATCCAAATACCAGAGGCTGTGGCTCGAAAACAGCCCTGCTAGTCAGCAAGCCAGAGCAGCAGCTTACCCGGGGCTCTTCTGCTAATCGGTTTAGGTGGCAAAGGCAAAGCCCATGAGTCAGCTTCCAGTTACAGGGGAGATGTTTTTTTGAAAAACAAGTGTCTACATTTACATTTCTAGGAAAATATTTTCAAATTAATTATTTGATTTAGGGTTACAGGCTTCAGTTCACAGATAATAAGCTGGTTTCTTTGTTCACTTTGGCTCTTTTGACAATACTATAGTTTTTCTTTGCGTGTCCAAGCAGTGTGACTCTAGGGCATCAGGAATGTTGCACTACCAGAGTGGACCCAGAAGCTGCTACTGGGTTCTGAGCACTTCTGAAGAGACAACACGGTCTTTTGTTCCCATTAGTTGATGGTTGGTACTCCGATTGATGTTTCCAGGGTTTTCTATTAATCACACAGACATTTTAAAAAATACAAAAGCTTTATTTTATTTTTCAGGTATGAAGAAAAGTAACTATGTTCTAATCAACAAGCTTGTTTTAGACATGATCATACTAAATTTTGCATACCTTAGATTTCTTTCAAAACCTCTTCACTCTGCCAACCATTTTGCTGCTCTTTAATCAGTCCATATTCTTTCTACAATAAAATTTTAGTGTAAAAACATGATAATAGTTTCCAGTACAAGCCTAAATACAAAGCACACACAAAACTTCTTCAAGCTGTGCATCTGTGTCCCTGATTTGCAACTTGATTGAACACCTGTAGGGGTTCTGACAGAGAATGACATGCAGATGGTCCCCAAAAATAAACACGTGTCTGCAGCGCATATCATCTCCCATGTGACAAATACTACTTTAAGCAAAAGGCTGAAGACCAACAGGTCACAGAAAGTTTTACAGAGGAGCCAGGGCACAAAATGAAATTTCCATTGATAAGACTAAACTTTCACATTTCACAGAAAGAAAACATGTTCTTCTTGGAAAGAAATGTGCTGCATTATACTCAGCTTCCCTCTTAGTCTAATTTGCTCCTTGAGTAACAACACTGAGTAACTTTGCCCATCCATAAATTATGGAGTTATAAGGGAAATCAATCTGTGGTGTAATGTTTTATTTATACTACTGCAACACCCAGGAAAACTTGATTGTGATGAACACTGTACACACCTGAGGCCTGCACGCATGCAGTAAGGCTCCGGGGTCAAATGAAGGCAAGATTTCAGCATGAGATGGCAGCTCCACAGCCCCTCTGTGGCAATCTGGGGTGTGTCATGATAAACCTATCCAGCCTTACTCAGGAAAAGTTACAACAGCAGTGTAGACTCAGTGTCATCTTTAATCCAACAGCTAATAGAAGGCAACAGCCAGGGAGAATATCCCAAATGCATTGCAACCAGCAGTGGAACAGAGCCAGCTGAAGGTGTCATTGACAAGCAGCCTCTGGAGACAGACACAGCCAGGAAGAGGCTGGGGTTAGAAGAAAGAGGCTGATGTTGACACAATCTTTATGCCCCATCAGGAGGTTGCAGGGTGTGAAAACATCCCTGCCAAGGTCTACCCTCTCCTCCATCACCTATCCAGTAGCCTCCTCTGCCAGGAAGATGATCTACCTCAACATCTGAGAGGGCACCACAGCCACCACCAGCTCGCACTTGCAGCTAGGTTTTAGGGTGGCAGGAGGCCACAGACATGAGACCTCCTGAGGAGGGTGGGAAGGGCCTCTGCCTGCTGGAGGCAGTGGTGACAGCCACAAAGGTGCTGCTGATATGAGGAATGGGTGAAACTGCAGCCACATGGGACTATGCCACGTCCTCAGTGCTAGCATGAACCAGCTAGGAGACAGGGCCTAGTTGGTCTGCAGCTGGAGCTGCCACAGCAGCCCAGGTTAACTGAACAAGACTGATTCTCACAGAATCACAGAACAGTTTGGGTTGGAAGGGAGCTCTGGAGATCATCTAGTCCAACCCCCCTGCTAAAGCAGCAGCACCTGCAGGAGGCTGCACAGAATCACATCCAGGCAAGTTTTGAATGTGTCCAGAGAATTAGACACCACAACCTCTCTGGGCAGCCTGTCCCAGGGCTCTGTCACCCTCACAGTGAAGTTTTTCTTCACATTCAGATGGAACTGGCTATGTTTGTGCCTATTGTCCCTTGTCCTGTTGCTGAATAATCTGGCCCTATCCTCTTGACATTCACCCTTTAGACATTTATAAGCATTGATCAGATCCCCTGTTAGTCTCCTCCAGACTAACCAGATCCAGCTGTCTCAGCCCTTCCTCATATGAGAGATGCTCCAGTCCCCTTATCATCTTTGTAGCCCTCCTCTGGACACTCTCCAGTAGTTCCTTGTCTTCCCTGAACTGACGAACCCAGAAATGGACTCTGTTCTCCAGATGAGGCCTCACCAAGAGAGAGTAAAGGGGAAGGATAACCTCCCTTGACCTGCTGGCCATGCTCTTCTTATTGCACCCCAGGACACTGTTGGACTTCTTGGCCCTGAGAGCACACTGTTGGCACACTGATAGCACAGCTATCTGCCAGCCAGGAGCATCAGGCAGCAGAGGTCCTTGGCTATGCTCATTGATAAGGTCTTGATGGTAGTGAAAACTGCAGTGGTAATGGAAGAGGGGGGCTGGGACAGGCCAGAGACCTTCCTCCTCCAGATTCACAGAGAACTGCAGCCCTGTGAAGGGTGGAAGGCCTTTGCAGAGCCACTATGGACAGCTGTACTCCATGTTTCAAATATCTTAAACACTATGCTTTGCAGCCAAAAGGGGCACAATGAAATCTTTACTTTGTATTTGGGGGTCACCAACATGTGTGTAAACTGGCAGCAAACACTGCATTCCATATAACCCCCGACTATTCAGCCTGACAGTGTCTCAAAGCATTTGAGACTGAACGGCACCCTTGAAATCTGCATTTACCTGTACTAGGTGTGTGTAGCACTCAAGTCTTGAATGTGTGGCAGAAGCTGTAGCAAAACCTGACTGATGCTGTCAAATTCTGCAGGCAAAAGAGGAATTGCAGTGCACGTTAGAAAATAAATTGGCAACGTATGGGCTGGGTGAATACAGGGATTGTATCTAAAACATCTAAAAGCTGTTGCTGTGTGGGAATGATCAGAGTCACTTGTCATCAAATACACTGAAACACTTAAATCTGCCCAGTCAAGTAGAGAGGAGGTTCCATATCCTTTAATCATCCTCATCATAATATTCATAATAGTCTGGCTCATAATGATTCCTGCTCTAACATTCTTTTATAAAAGAGAATTCACCCAGACTGAATTTGACCCCAAATAACCAGAGATGACTCCACAATGTTTTCAGAATTCTATTTCAAATCACAGCCACAGGATTCCTTCAATATTGAATATACATCCCAAGCCAGCAACAATGGTGGCAATGATCCAGGTGACAGAAGTGGCTGTGGGTGACACAAATCTGCAGATAAAGTCTCTATTATTGTATATATTAATTTTGTGTTTGTTTTGAGAAGGAAGGAATTGCTCAACGTTTTTATTTAATCTCTATCCAATAGAGCATGGTCTTTCAGTGTGAAGGGGGGAAGGAAGGTAAGGAGGGAGGGAAGGAAGGAGGGGGGGAGGGAGGGAGGGAGGGAGGGAGGACAAACAATTTCCTATGCCTTTGTTCCAATTTTCAGCAACGTCTGTTCACACTTGGTATTTCTGATACTGATGCTGGGATAAGACTCTAGAAGACAGAGAATCTCTTAAAGGTTGTGCCACCATGTGTCTAGGTAAAAATGCCAATAGAAGAGGTCATTGCTATCTGATGGCCATTGAAGAACTGTGACATTAAGCAAACTGAAATAAATAAAAACTTTTATTTCTAAAGCAGGAAATGCTCCTGCAAAGAGCAGGAGAAGAAAAAGGATCAGTAAAGTTGAAATATTTCTGGTTTTATTTAAAATACTGAATTTTCACTTCAAGATAAGGTTTTGAGACTAAAATTAGGTTAACCAGATTAGTGGAAAGCTATGTGAAATGTTTAGTTTCCCACTCATTTAAATATTTTGGTATTTTCTTACCAGTGGAAATTATTTGCCCTTCTGGTTTCTCAGTTTTGCCATCTAATTAAAACAAAAACTTATTTTCACAATGTATTCAAGAGGTTTGACCTCTGTTCTGACCTGTAGGCAAAGGGTTTGGCACTGGAGAACATGGCCTTCAGAGCCCATACGGTTGGTTTGCTGGAGTTATTTTCTCTTAGTTATTCACATTACAACACTTATCTCTGTTTTCTCATCAGCCCATGCCCACAACTTCCCCTTGGAGAGCAGAGCTGTATAGTACTGCCTCACACAGCTGCTGTGGTGGTACCAACATGGACATTCTCAGTAGTTGAGACAGCATGGTGAGGTTTCAGCTAGCAGGGATCTGGGCCAAGGACGAGTATACCTTTTCTGATACTGCTCCTAACAGTGGACAGAACTAGGGAGACAAGCTACAGGTTGCTATGGGTGAACATTTTTCCCTTCCCAGAGATCCCTCTCATAGCCTGAGTCCTACTAAAAAAGACAGGTCACTAGGCTGATCAGAAAGACTTTAGATTAAGTGTGTAATAGCCTACATTTGGTGGAGCTGCAGAGCAAGCTTGGGATTTCCTAGACAGCTCCTAAGTCAGTAACAAGTAGTCTTTCCCCTTTTTTCCTGGATTGTTAGAAAGCTGTATGAAAACATGGTAGCAATTATGTCCTTCAGACCTCCTGAAATTACTGCACCATCCACACCCTGTGACTGCATCCGTCTCGTGGACTGCCCGAGATGGTCGGAAGGGATCTGCTTCCTGAAGCAGAATGAGCTCTGAGCTCTTGTGGGAGGGCAGAGGCTTTGCACACATGATGTGATTTTGCAGGCACAACTGTACCTCCTCATTCAATCTTATTACACGTATATGGATTTGTTTTCTGGAGTGACAGACATATATAGGGCAAATATAAACAAATTCTAATCCTTAGTAATTAGCACTGCTTCTGAGAGCAACAGACATCGTAACTTTGTTCTTTTGAGTTCAGATCCCAGGATGTGACACACTATGCTGAGTGCTTCAGTGTCGCTGCTACAAAAATACCCTGCTGCAAGGGAGGGGGTGTCTTCATCTGGGGGGTGGGGGCTGTTGTAGACCAAATATGGTCCAAGCCTGTTTGATAGTTCCCTCGTAAATGAAATGATGACAATCCTCTTGTGACTAGGAAACATTCCAGAGCCGGGGTGTAGGGTTACACAATGGTACAGTGTCTTGCCCCTGATTTATAATTTGAGAAGCAGATTGCGTTCAGACAGAATGTGAGCTGAACAATGAGGTTTCTAGTCCTGATCTCATTAACAGAGATTTATACCAAGAGGCTATTGTATCTTGTTCTTTTGGTTTGCCATGCCAGCAAACATTCATAAAGTTATTTAAAAAAGAAAGCTTCTGTCACACACTTAGGTCAGAGAGTTCTCAGGAAAACAGCTAGTCAAGTATAGAGCGGTCTCAGTCTGCGCTTACTATGGCTTATGCTTCTGGCCTTAATAAGTCTCAGAGTGATTACTGGATCAAACATCACCCTCAAGCTTGTTACATGTAAAGTTTTGTGGAGACACAGCTTAAAATGCCTTTTCACAGATCTATGTTTGTTCACAGTTGAGTCACTCTAAGATAGCTGATTATTTGTAAATCATACCTAATCACCAAAAGAATGTTCTTCTGGTGCAGAAGAACCATTAGTAGGTGGAAAAACAATAATATCCTGAGAGCAACTTTCCATCCTGTCGGCCCCAGAGCCCCTCTGCTGAATGAAAGGTCATAAAGGCATAGCCTGGAACCTGCTTTTCACTGGGAGCTGTGTAGTTGTGTGCACAGAAGAGGATGCACAGCATGGTAATTCATGTTTCAGTAATGCTGCCAGACAATCTGGCCAGGAAAAAGATAATGGAGGTCCTTTTCTAGTCTCAGTGCTAGAAAATAGACCAGCCCAGCCTCATGTGTTGACAACACAGCTCTGAAGCCTGCAGACCAACTCTGCTACCTCAGCAGGAGGCTGTCTCGGAGTGTCATGGCAAGAGATGAAGTCACACAGAGCACAGCAAAATCCAGCACGGCCCTGAAGAGATTAAAGAACAGTGTATCTGGAACACAGGAGGCATCTGGCTTCAAAGTAAGTGTCACCCAGCTGTCATCACCACTTTTTCAAACTCCTCTGAAACATGGATAGTTTATCATTATCGAGGCATGTGACTTCCCAGTTCCACCTGCACTGACTTTTGTGCTGCTGCCGGTATAAATAAGCACACAGAGCAATTAGCCATTATTCACAGCCCTGTCACATATCAAGGCTGTAGTAATACTCCTGTAAGCTATGTTCTTCTCGACAGCTGATGCGTGTGTCAGCTGAGAGGTCACTCAAGCCCAAAATCAATGCCCAGTCTACATATCTTAAACAGCTGAGAGAAGGTGAGGAGACAGCACAGCAGAAACATGTCAGGCAAATCTTCAGATGGCAGCCAGCTCCACATCATGGAAAATTATTGCTACATACTATTTATTGTTGCAAAGGACATCAATCAGCCACATCACACCTAGAAAGAAAGTAACACTAGGCAGTGCAGGCACATGGGGGAAAGCGGGCATTGTGAAGGCCCACAGCAATGTCTTTGGTATGCTCAGTTAGTATTGTGAAATAGGAGGCACTTACCCCCACTAAAGGTCCAACAGCCGGTTCTTTGCACATTGAATTACAACAGCAACGGAGATCGCCCTTACAGTCTATTGCAGGACTGCAGCTAGACCTTCCTTTTGGCCTCCTCTGCCTGAACTCCTAGCAGAGACTAAAAGAAACAGTGCCACATCCTCCTGTTCAGCTCCTGCTATGGAAGAGTTGCACAGTATTGTTAACCTTCATTTTCCAAACAGATTTTGAAATATATTCCGGGTATCTCTGTTTCATATCACATACCTTTGCTCTCTGGTGAGCCTGAGGAAATAGCCACATTGTGTGCACTTTTTCTGTGCTGCTCATTGTTTTGCAAGCTTTTTCCAGAAGAGTTCAGACTGTACTGCAAAAGCAGCTTTTCTGTCTTGCCAGTGACTTGTCACTGAATGCCAGACAGCCCAAGTATGGAACAATGAGGATAGTAATGGATGATATTTTCTAGGCAATATGTGAATGACAAGTGTTAGAAATGACAAAAGGTCCTAAACCAAGGACTCCAGGTAGAAACGTCAGTGAAGCAGTAATTTATTATACGGTCTTGCAAGATCGGGTGACCCAAAAAGTAGGCACACTTTTGGTCAGAGCCCGCAACCTTTTTATACCATGTTCTTGTACATTATTCATTACTTGTCCCGCTTCGTATTAAGATGAGTTCTAGGAAATGATTTCCATAAACTCCTCCCAATCATGGTGGTAGTGTTGCCTCATGGTGGTAGGCTTCAAGTTTTCCTCCTTCCCCCGTTTAACTATGGATTTTCACGGGATTAACGATGGCGCCTTACAATACTCATTGCATGTCTGGCAGATTTTCTTTTCCATAGGTGAAGAAAATTAAAATGCATGAATCTCTTTGTCTAGGACAACCGCTTACTGGCAAACATTTCTTATCTTAACTCTTCCCGGCAACTGACATGGCCTAGGGCTGAGGGAAGTCAAAGCTTGAAACAGGTTTTAGATAAACCTCTTGGTTGAGCTTTGTCTCCCCCAGCTACCTTTTATGGGAGAGAATGGTTCTTTTCCATAACAGCAAAACTTAATACTCCCTTTTAGTTCTCCATTTTACAAGTCAGTACAAAAATTACAACAACCCATTTTGGTTTGCAAAAGCAACATTTCCAATATTTCCCACACAAGGTTTAACTACTGGGCAGTCTTCCACTTCATCTGTACCTTTGCTGTTTGGTGTTAAGTGGCAATGTGAATTTTCCTTCTTTTCTTTCCCCCCAAACTTGTTAACTATCTACAATAGTCACACTTCCCATATATCTTATCAAGGAAGATCTCAGTTTCCTGTCCAAGTGCAATTGATTTCTAGCATTTCACACTTCTTTTAGTATGCAGAGCTGGGAGAGACAATCTGGAGTTTGTTCTACTCCAGCTATTGAAGCTCTGTCAAAGCACAACAATCTGACAAGGCAATGCTTAAAGCAACAGATCCTACTTCTATCTGTTCCCCTTCTTAGAAAGCTCTCAGCATCATTTACACCTTCCTATTGCAGTACATCAAGCAGATCACCCAGCCTCTCCTCTGACAACTGCACTTTGGATGTTTCTGAGGACCTAGCCCCAGAGTGGGAAAGGCAGGGCAGAGTTTATGCTGGAGAACACCATGCAAAAGCTTCTGGCCTCAGTTTTGGATTCAAGATCCACTTTGTGGTTTTTTTAATGGTATTTTGTACTCACTCATTCAGAATTACAAGACCCATGTTATTAGATCCACATGCTTTGATTTTGGAAAAGATAAACATGCCAGAAAGATTCCTAGTTCACTATCTATCTGAGATATCACATATCTATGACCATTAGACCCCTACATGAAAGGCAATCTGGACCAACTCCTCCACCCTCCACCTTGCTCTCATGTGTGCTCCATGTTACCTGCATCTCTAAGGTGTACTTCAAAGGTATCTAATTTCTGAGAGCATGTGTACTGAGGGACATGTAGATTTGGGCTCTCAAATGCCTTAGACCTTGGACTGATGCCTAGATACCTGTTAACCTGAGGTAGTACCATTCTTCTGCACTGGTGGGAACCAAACTTTGGGTATGGATTAGGCATTGGACCTGTGTCCTGATTTGACTTACCCACTTAGATATGTGCATGTCATTCTGAATCTTCCCAGAGGCTAATAACCTTCAGAGACCTGAATAACTGTTCCTGACTTCTAGTCAGTCTAATATATATATATACACACAAACACACATACACATCATAGCAGCTGTGCTATCTCATTATTTCAATGATTGAGGACAGAGAAGAGGAACATAAAAAAACTTCTCCAACTTCACTGAAGTTAGGACTTGCTCTAATAACAAACAGCTGTCTCCAGAGTTTTTGTCATGGTCCAACTGCATGGGACAATCTTAGCACTGTTGAACACCTATCAGGCCCCATGCTCACAAGCTCTGATAGCTCATGATCGAATCATGGACTCACAGAATCATTTTGGTTTGAAAAGACCCTTAAGATCATCAAGCCCAGCTATGGCCTAATGTTGGGACACTTAAAGTCACAGACATCATCTGTCCATCCTCCCTACCCTTGGAGATTCTTATCCCCATGGCTCAGCTCTACTTTACAGCCCAGAACATATTAGTTACCACCCAGGGATGGAACCTGGGGCACCTTGGGGCTCTGACTCACAAGCCTTGCCACACACAGCACAGTAAGTAAAACCACTTACACCAATGCTGTGTGCCAGGCTATCTCCAGGTGCTGCTAGACAGGGGTCATTTGAAGAAGAAGCAATTGGATAGCAAAAGAGAGACCCCCTGCATTCTCACAACACCCACACTCCTTGACCTCTTTTCAGGGACCCAGTAGATGTTATATCCTCTTTCTGGATGTGAGTGCATGACAAGAAAGGAGAGGAGGCAGCACTATAATAAACACTGCACAGGGACCATTTCCAACAAGGAAACTGCACCTGGAACTGCATGTCAAGACTGGCTACACAGATGGTGGCTACATAGATCAATATCTTGAGGATTTCAGATTGCAGTTAAAATAATCTTGTTTTCTGTTTAGGCCTTCCCTTCCTTTCTCTTCCCTTCCCTCTTTAAATCCATTGCCAGATTAATACCTAAGCAGAATGGTTGCAGGGCCAGAGGCAGAGACTTCAGGATCCAAGCTTCAGCAGGCAGGGAATGGGAAGAGGAAAGGAGGTGTTGTAAACTGAGCTGTGGGCAGCACTGTTCCCAGGAGACCCTGCAGCAAAGTGGAGAACTTGCCAAAAGCCATTTGGGTACACATGGTAATTTCAACAGCCAGATTTGCTGAACAGCCTCCAGCACAGCTGTGGCCTAGATATATTGCTTTATTGACCAGGTAGGATCCAGTGCAACTGCCCTTCATGTGTGCTAGCTGGAGAAAGAGCATATTGCCCCGAGCTGTGTGATACATTTTACTGGCATTTATGGCAGACTCAGCCTCATCTCTTCTTTCACCCAATTCCTGAGAATGCTATGGGGTAGGTATTGTTTGAGAAGTTCTGCAGAAGTATAATGGCATGGTTTTACGTTATAGCAACCCAAATGATGAGCACATCATCAGGGCAAACTTTGCAATGACAACATACAGAAAACCATGTTGAAATTGTTTGGAGAGTGGCTTATCTTCATCCTCCATCCAATACAAAAAGAAACTTTTAGACCAGTCCTATACTGGTTTGCATCTGCTGCTAATGGGGGAAGAGACCCCACATAGAAGAAAAATCCATACTTTTGACCCAACACCAGAACAGCAGGAAGGAAAGTCATACCATCCCTCCACAGAATGCCTTGATGGTCTATATTCTGAGGTCCTATCACCTGGGCTCAGATATCCCAACAAAAGCAGCAAATCTGATTCTTTCACCTCTCTTTGCAAGTGACCTTTCTGGCTCACAGCATCTACACAAACAGGCTGCTCCAGGAAAGCACTTTTCAAGTTCTCTGTTGGTCATATCAAAGATTTTTAACTAAAGCTATCAACAGGACAAAATCTCTTGATTAAAAGTTTAGATGAAGGAGATTACTGGGAGACACTAAATCCAAATGGCCATTTGTTATGTATAATTATATTCTAGAGTAAGTCAGGTAGAATAGATCAGATGCCATTTGGAGAGTCAGATATCCCCAGTAACTCAGCACGCTGAGAGCTCTGTACCTGTTACTCACAGATTTTTAAAGTGTTTGGGATCTACACTGCAAGGAGAGGGAAGCATTATACTGTGCAATATTCTTACTATCTAAAAATATGTGTAAGAAGTATTATAGCACATATGTTGTGTACATATATTATTGTATGTTGCTAATAATGTCATTATATACTTATTTTTATATTGGTGTCTTCTAAAACAAGCTTGAATTTTATGGCATACTGAATGAAGACTGTATTATAAACAAGATACTCTTCTTTTGAATGAAAGAAAAGGGCACTAGCCTCTGCAAAATGCCTTCATTTGGCTTTGGTGTTTGATATTGATAAATATCCAAATCCAAGACAAACATGTTGCCACTGAAATCTTTAAAATAAGTGTGGTGTTTTTTGGGGGGTTTTGGTTTGTTTGAATTTTTGGGGCAGGAGAGAAATAAAGTATTCAGCATACTGAAATGAACAAGTTTTTGTACAATGTTATAATGGTCTAAGGCAGCTTCAGAAGGTTTTAGTGATGCCTGAAGGGACAGGGTTCAACGTTCCCATTGATCTGAATGGAAATGGGGTGTCTGCATTTTTTGGAAAGATTTAAAAATCTCATGTATGTTTTATAAACCAAATACAAACATAGCATTTGAACAGCACCCAAAAAGAGCAATAAATATACAGAGCACGTTGCAGCGAATCAAGGTGAATCCAATGGAAACGCCGAGCTCAGTTCATGGATACCAAAGGGTAAATCTTTTCCAGAAGTCATGTAGAAGAGACTTTAAAAAATAACATAATTCTTAAAATCATACAGATTTTCCCTGTCTGCTTGTGTCAAAATTCTCTTTCAGTGGTACGGAGCTGCCAGCCATGTTATCCTTCCCCTGAGAGCTGACTACAAACTTTGTGGCATGGCAATTACAGCCCTGAACAGGCCTATCAATTTAGCTTGGCACTGCATGCAACATCTGGCCCATAATTAATACAGCATTTTAAGATCCTTCTGGTACTATTAAATAGGAGATATATTAAACCAAATGAGTCTAAACGTTACTATTTTTCTGGGGAAGAAAAAAGCCTGAAGGGTTGAGGAAGATGGAGTTACTGATGTGTTTTAAAAAGCAGGAGTACTAGATTTCACATCTCTCTCAGTTCCTCAGATCTCTTCTGGCCTCAATAAGACAGTACCCCCACATTAGCATGTGGGGTATCACACGGCCCTTTTGTGCTTATTCATTTCCTATAAAGAACAAAACTACCGTGGCTCATGTTTCCTTTGGCAGATGAGTAGCCAGAGGTTTAACGTGCTGTAAATCTGCAGCTGTTGCACAGCCCAGGTCCCACCGGGTCCACAGCTGCTGAGGAGGGCACCCAAGCTCCCCCTGGGCCACTGTGTGTCAACCACATCCCTCTGCGGTCTGCGCCCTTGCCTTTCACTGCCTGGCCACCATGGGGGAGACTGGACATGAGCTGAAAGTTAAGCTTTAGTAGCCTGTTGCTGCTGTTTATGGATTTATTCAGAAAGGTTGAAGAAAATGTTAAAAATAATTGTATGGTACCACTGTACACTGGGGAACTGGAAGTTTTGTGTGTCTCCTGCAGATGTGTAGAAATTATGGGTAGAAATTATGGGTGTGAGATAACTGCCATGTGCTTCCTATATAGCAACTGGAGAGAAGCACACAGTTTTAAGGTTTCATTCATCTGGCCCTATATGTCTAAAATAAGTCAGACAAATCAATCCCTGCACGTATCAATTTGTCTCTGATTTCAAAGAGAGCTTAGAGACTAGCTTCAACATAAGCACTGTGCAGAAGGTAGATGATATGCATGCCATTGTAGACAGACTCAGTAGAGATCTACTGACTTCTTCACTTTCTCTCTTGGCACATTGTGCTTTGTTTTTTTCAAACTAGACCCCAAGATGAGATTACCGAAGTTAGTGATGAAAGGATATGTAACCTGAAAAACTGATGATCACTAGTACCTGTGGCATATCCTGACCAAGCTGGTCATGTCCCTGTAGATACAACTTTGTTCAGTTGGAGTAAATTCTCCTTTATCCCCCTGAAGCATTGGGATTCCACAAGTATATGAAAAAATGTGTTTCCAAAGCTAAACTGAGGAAGTTTTAAATCTCTACATCCTAATTTCTAACATGTTCGGTGCAACTGGTACACTGGGTGTAGAGAAGCTAAGTTGACTCTGCATAGATCAGTTTGACTGTATGCCTATCAATAAATAAAATGGACCAGAGCCAATTCTCTAGCTCCTAAAGCAAGTGGCAGGGTGCAGCTTGAAACCACACAGCTAAACTCTCTTCACCCAATGCAGGTAACTTTGCTCATGTTGTATTTGGGAAGAGTCCTAGGACTGATCTGTGCTTGGACATTGTCTAGGAAAGAGCTGGCCATACCATGCCAGGGACTGTGTGTTAAACTATATAGATCAGTAACAGTGCCTAAACTCATTCCCTGCATTATGACATGCTTCCAGTGTAGCTATAGAGGTGGTTTAGAGTCTAATAAAATACACTGGCTTACAGTTTCCATCAGGCAGCCAAATCAGATGTCTCTGTGCCTAGGACATGGTTTAACTTCAACAAAGACAATCTGGCCATCAGTACTAGAGTTGGCTGGGTTTTTGATATATCGTGTTGTGAGTGTGTCAAAGGGAAAGAATATATTGCAGTAGCATGCTCAACATTAAAGTGGAGTGGAGTTTTGGTATTACACCTCCCTAGTCTCTAAACTCAACCTTTCAAAGCAGAATTTTCAATGTTACCTAAATAATTTTCCCAATCCAACCTGGCCTACAGTGCTATAAAGGTTTGATTTACACTAGATGGAAGAATGAACACATAGGAAAAATGCTATTTCAAATTTACTAAATAAAAGTACATCTATAGTGCCTTCTTGGTGCCTGCTAGTGTTTTGTGCTCGTCTTACCTCCTGAATGCCTGTGCTGCCTAAGTGTTAGTTCACCATCAAGCTCCATTCTGGAGCAAGCTCAGTTGTTTCTGGACTGGGAAGAGCTAGGCAGAGACGAAGAGATGGCATGTGCCAGTGTCCCACCACCACATTGTGTGAAGATACAGTATGAGTGCAAAGTTCTACTATCCCTTGGTAAATGAGAAAGGAGAACTGGCTGCAACTGATGAGGAGAAGGCTGAGGTACTCAATGAATTCTTTGCCTCAGTCTTCTCTGGCAGCCAGGATTCTCATAATTCTCAAATCCCAGAACCTTGCATCCCTGGACCTCTAGGTGGGAACTGGGGGAGTAAATCCCCCCCCACTGTAAGAGCAGAGCAAGTCCGAGACCGCCTCATGAGACTGAATGTCTACAAGTCTATGGGGCTGGATGACATGCATCCCAGAGTCCTGAAGGAGCTGGCTGATGTGCTTGCTGAGCCGCTCTCCATCATATTTGAAAAGTCGTGGCTGTCGGGAGAGGTCCCTGGGGACTGGAAAAAAGGTCATGTCACTCCCATTTATAAGAAAGGGAGCAAGGAAGACCCAGGGAACTACAGGCCGGTGAGCCTCACCTCTGTGCCTGGGAAGATCATGGAACAGACCCTCCTGGATGACATGCTGGAGCACATGAGGGAAGAGCATGTGATCGGGGACAGCCAGCACGGCTTCACCAAGGGAAGGTCGTGCCTCACCAATCTGGTGACTTTCTGTGATTGAGTAACAGCATCAGTAGATAAAGGGAGGCGACCGATGTCATCTACCTGGACTTGTGCAAGGCCTTTGACACAGTCCCCCACCACATCCTTATCTCTAAACTGGAGAGATGTGGATTTGATGGGTGGACCATCCAGTGGATAGGAAACTGGTTAACAGACCGTAGCCAAAGGGTGGTGGTCAATGGGTATATGTCCAGGTGGAGGCCGGTGACAAGCGGTGTCCCCTAGGGGTCTGTCTTGGGACCGGTTCTCTTTAACATCTTTATCAATGACATCGATGATGGGATTGAGTGCACCCTCAGCAAGTTTGCGGATGACACCAAGTTGAGTGGTGTGGTCAACACCCTAGAAGGAAAGGAAGCCATCCAGAGGGATCTTGACAGGCTGGAAAGATGGGCCCGGGTGAACCTAATGAGGTTCAACACTGCCAAGTGTAAGGTGTTGCACTTGGGCCGGAAGAATCCCAGACATAGACACAGACTGGGAGAAGAGCTCCTTGAGAGTAGCCCTGCAGCCTCATTGCAGCCTCATTGCAGCCTTCCAATACCTGAAGGGAGCATACAAACAGGAGGGGAATCAACTTTTTAAAAGGGCAGATAATGGCAGGACAAGGGGGAATGGTTTAAAGCTGAAGGAGGGAAGGTTTAGATTGAATATTAGGGGGAATTTTTTTACAGAAGGAGTGGTGAGGTGCTGGAACAGGCTGCCCAGAGAGGTGGTGGATGCCCCATCCCTGGAAGTGTTCAAGGCCAGGTTGGATGTGGCCCTGGGCAACCTTGTGTAGCTCCAGGCCTGAGGTTGGTGGCCCTGCCTGTGGCAGGGGGGGTGGAGCTTTATGATCCTCAGGGTCCCTTCCAACCCTTGCCATTCTATGATTCTATGATTCTATGATTCTATCAGTGCTTCCCTAGCAGGTAGCTGACATGTTGATTTTGGTAAAATAAAAGTCTGGAATAAGGAAGACTTTCAAAATAAACAGGATCCTAGGAAGGGCAGTCACTTTTTCGCCAGAGGGCAAGAGGTACAGCTTGCCAGCTTTATAAGTTGCTAGCTAACTGCATAATGAATGGGGATAAGTCAACTGACAATGTTTTCAATTTTCTTAGGGAGCTATACAGGGGCCACCACACATACCTAACATCACCTTCAGTGCTTCCAACTTAAGCCAATTTGTCTTATAGCCAAATGATTTTCTAGAGTTAAAGTTAGCAGGATATCTGGCATCATTGATCTAATTTATGACAAATAAGAGGATGTAGGTATAAAAATTTGCTTCCTGAGACTTCTTGTTCATTCCTTGAATAGTCTGCTGTTCCCTTATTAATTCTCAATGTGTGTTCTAAATCTAACTTCCTAAAGTGTGATCTTTAAAATTATGTATGAAGATTGAAAACCTAGTTATCCACCAAAAGTGATATGTTTGCATCCCGAGACACTCATATATGAATAATATGTATGACTCCAGTTCTTCTGCTGTTGAATTAAAAGGTAGAACTCAATAACTGTAGCAGGAATAACATCTGATATGTTTTCAGGGACCTAAAATGGAGAAGACAAATGGCTAGCAAGAAAATAACCAACACTCAAAAACCCCCACAAGAGAATCAAACAGAAAAAACCCCACAGTAGCAAGTCTTTTTTATGAATTAACTTCAATTTACCTTTCAAGGAGGAAGGAAGAAAACAAAAAGAAAAAACCCACAACCTTACAGCCTATTTCAGGCTTGTCAGGCATAGTAAATTCTGTTAGAACAGTCTTTTGGAAATATCTTTGCATCTCTCTGTCCTTATGGAATAAAGAAATGCTTACAAGCTGTCTAGAAAAGCAACACATTGTGTACCATTCCAAATGCATCCAGAAGATGATTTTTTAAACTCTGAAGGAAGTTAGAGGTTTGTTAAGAGCAACTTACCCTTTCCCTACTTGTTGTGTCTTGGGTACAGGCTTGAAAATCCTTCAGATACAAACTCTTCCATTAGTACACATGTGTCTGGGACATCTAGTCTATATTTTGACAAAGATCTCCTGGTCTATTGTTATATAAATAATTTCCCTAATGTTGCTTCCCTGATTTGTTTTTTTTCCCTAAGAGGGTCTTAATACCCAAACATTTACCACTCTAGTCTAAATATCCCTCAGCTGAACTACAGCACGGTTAGGAAGACAACTGCAACTTAAGAAAAAATGGCAAGAATCCCCATTGTTCCCTCTGGGAGCCAGACCAGGCACTGTAAATCATGTATCCTTCAGAAGAAAAAGACTGCACATCCTTCTGTCAGGACATCTGATTTTGAAAACTGTAAGTTGAAACTATTAGCAATCACTTCTTAGCTCAAGCTCTAGCAAGAATAATTTTAATTTACACATTTAAGTACAGGAAGTGTTAAAATAAGGAATAAAATGTTGCCACTTCTGTTTCAGACTAAGGAACAAAAGCAGATCCCCATGTCAGCTGAACAGGAAGGACAATCCTGTTTCTTTTTGCAGGGGATGGAACCTATTGTTTTCCATCAGTTTTCCTAGTTTGTGGCTCTATTTGGCTTCTTGTTATTCCAAGTTAAAGGTATTTCTATTTGGAAAGGCTTTAAGAAAGCATTTGCATATCATTTTATTCAAATGATAGTGTGCAGAATAACAAACAAGTGAAACTCTTACCTGGCCTGTACCTTGCAATGAGTCTGTCATTTCCTCATCAGGACAGCACTCCTTTAGTAACTGAGCCACATGGGCTCACTTGGAAGGCTGAGAGGAAGCTCATCTCTTTTATACTGATTTTCCAGAATGGAGTCAAATGGGAGATGGGACATCTTCAGCCTAGAGGAGGCTGTGGGGGGACCTCACTGCAGCCTTCCAGTACCTGAAGGCAGCATAAAAGCAGGAGGGGAATCAACTTTTTAAATGGCTAGACGATGGCAGAACAAGAGGGAGTAGATTGAAGCTAAAGGAGGGAAGGTTTAACTTAGATATCAGGGGGAAGTTTTTTACAGAAAGAGTGGTGAGGTGCTGGAACAGGCTGCCCAGAGAGGTGGTGGATGCCCCATCCCTGGAGGTGTTCAAGGCCAGGTTGGATGGGGCCCTGGGCAACCTTGTGTAGATCCAGGACTGGAGGTTGGTGGCCCTGCCTGTGGCAGGGGGTTGGAACTCTATGATCCTTGGGGTCCTTTCCAACGCAGACCATTCTATGATTCTATGATGCTCTAACTACACAGTATGATTTATAAGACCTGAGGACTGAAAGGAGATGGAAACATGGGATGGGAAAGACAGTGTAAGGACAGATGCTAGAAGAACTTTTTGCACTTCAAAGAGTTTTGTACATGGCAAAGTATATGATCCTGCTATACTCACTGTGGATCTGCAGCAGCTCCAGATTTGCCAGCAGGTGAGAATCAGCCACAGAACTCCTGAAACACAAACCAAAATGGTTTCCCATTTCTAAACCTATTTCCTGTTTCATCTGTAGGAAATGTAGAAAAGTGAAGTTTTTGTTCAAACCAGGTGACAGGGTTTTTTTGACAACCAGTGTTTCCTAAAACAATCCTGTTTTTGTCAACTTCAAGCTGTGCTGCCTTAATGCACCCAAAACAGATATCCTTGAAAGGTTATCCTCACTCTTCAATTAGTTCTGATTGATATAGCCTGACTCTTAGGTTGAGTAGAATAGCAGGAAACTTCTGCTACAGCCATTTACATGGGTGCCAATCTGCTTCCAGGTATTTATTATCCCTAGGCCCCTAGACATGTTTGTCTGTCCTAGAGTTTAATTTGCAGAGGTGAACAAGGACAGTCATAGTGTCTGATGCTTAGCAAGGAACCCATTTTTAACAGCTCCCTGCAGGATTTTAATTTCACTTTGAGCAGGTCAAATTGCATGAAACATCGTGTTTACAAGTATCTTAGACATGGGTGGCAGGGGGAATTGGCCAGCCCTTTTCAGTGGTCAGTGGGGACAGGACTAGGGGCAATGGCTGTAAGCTGGAGCACAGGAAGTTCCGCACCAACATGCGGAAGAACTTTTTCACAGTGAGGGTGACGGAGCAGTGGAATAGGCTGCCCAGGGAGGTGGTGGAGTCTCCTTCTCTGGAGATATTCAAGTCTCGTCTGGATGCCTATCTGTGTAATATGAGATAGGGAGCCTGCTTTGGCAGGGGGGTTGGACCCGAAGATCTCTTGAGGTCCCTTCCAACCCCTAAGATTCTGTGATTCTGTGATTCTGTGATCTCTCCAACTCTGCCTTTGCAGGACAGGAAGTACTGGCATTACCTCTAGAAATAAATGTCTTGGTTGGTAGTCTATTGGCTACTGCAGGAATCATAATTAGTGGAGGAAAATAGCAAAACAGTCAGCTGGAAAATTCCAAAGAAAAAAAATTCCCTCCCAAAACCCCCTTTTCTTTCTATTTTCTTTATCTCTGTGGACAAGCCTACAATGATCTTAACCTTGACTTTGTGGAACATCTGTCCTACACCAAAATAGCATCAGAATTCAAAGCACAGATTTTCCTCTTTTATGTGACTTCCCAAGCACAATTCAGTAAGCATTCCCAGAGATGTCTTGGTAGACTGAATCCTGCACAAAAACAACAGAGTGGCTGTGTTAGCCTTATCCTTTCATCTGTGTGGGTAAAGCTGGGGAAATGTGTATTTATGTATTCCCTTTTATAACTTCCAGCTCAGAGGGCAGTACAGGACAGATCTCCATCAGTCTCATAGTTGAAACTGTCTCTTTGTGTAGAAGTGTAATACCTGTAGGGCTGAGTAGCATAAAAATGACTGTAGAATTAGTGGCCAGAGTATTCAACTGAAATCAGGGAGACTTCACTCCTAGGACATGCATCAGTTCTCATAATTTTTATGAAACTTCTCCTTTGGTCAGACATTGTTTCCCATTGGCTCGTTCAGGCATCTTTTTTTTCTTAAGAGAGGGGGTCTTGGGGGTATCTCTGTAAATATTCACATTTTGAAGTGGCAACCCAGACATGTAACTAAGAATCTGCATCTTGATGGGCATCTCAGCCCAACACTACCTTCTATGTCTTTTGTGGGTCTAGTGCTAAATTACTTGCTTAAATGGCAGCAGAAGCTTTGTGGTCACATTGGGAAAGGACTTCAGTTCTCCAAAGCCTAAAAGAAGTGATTCATAGTGGAGCCCATCTTTTCTTCCCCTTTCTAGAAAGAATGGAATAGACTAGATTTCCTTACAGGATTGAAAACAATGGCAAGGGAAAAAAAAAATCTGCATAGGTATTTACACTAAAAGGTTTTAAAAAAAACAACCCCCAAACATAAGGCATTTTATAAAGGTCAAAGGACAAATACTGCAGTTCAGCAAAGACCTCATAATTTTAGTAAACAAATCTGAAAACAGAGCAGTTTCTTCACCCTTCCAGATGTGTTTGGAGTTTAGATGGCCAGTCTCTCAGATGGCCTAGGTTGAGATTCATGATTATGCTATGAAGGGTGCTTGTCAGACTGAATGGAAGGCAACATTTGGGTACCTTATTTTATAATGCTTCATAAACTTCTCTTAAACAGTATAAACAGCAGACAAAGGAAACTGGATTTTGCAATAAAAGCTATTTTTATGAAAGCAAAAGTCACATGACCTCTTACCCAGCTTTTAAGAGCACTAGAACTGGCTTTGCTTGCCAGCCCTGAAAAAAGACTGAATTTAATGTCAAAGACAGAGGTCTTGTTAGGCAACAGTGCTACATTCCAAATCTTACATGTTTATAGTTTCTCTCCTTGCCTACACCCCACCCTTTTGATGAGGAAAAAAAGGCAAAAAAACCCCAAACAATTAGGCTTAACCCTTCATAGCCTTTGACTTCTACAGCAGCTGAGACCACTCTGATTTTTACTAGGTACATTTTTCAAAGCAAAGTATATTGATGTGTAGCTTGCATACACAGGACGTGTTCTAAACACTCAGCTCACAGGCATTGCAGGAGAGAAATAAAGGTCTCTGTGGGTTCTAATAAACTAATTTCAAACCATTCATGCATGTCAAGCTACACTAATGTACCTCTCCCAGTGAAAAATCAATATTGTAGGCAAGGCTTTGCTTGTTGCCTGCTAATTTCAGCACATACACATTTCTCCAAAGTTTCACTAACATAATTTTTGGTATTTTTTCTATTTTATTATATTTTTCCATCCTGCTGGAAAGTCACACTTGTTTCCTTCTGAAATGAGCTTGGGCACATGGAATACTTCTCTGTGCAATTAAATTGAGATCTTGATCTCCCCTGATGATAATGGAAGCTTAGCTGACCTGTAAACTTCTACAAGTAGACAACTAAAATTAAGTCTCTAAAGCTGAAACACACTCCTAGGTCTCAGCTCGCACCTCTAGATCTAGTGCTATTTGAAATGCCCACCTGATCTCCAGCCAGCAGTCTGGAGGAGCACAGGTCTCCTCTAGGTCTTGTGTCACATCCAACAGCTCCATGAAAATGTTCCAGTCCCTTGAGGGACACTAAATGGTAACAGACACCAAGTTCAAGAAACTGAATCCAGCATCTAGAACCTCAGTCATGCCTACAAATACCCTGATCACTGTTCAGAGGAAAGCAGTACATCCTGTAGCCTGGTACTGCTGTGCTCACGCACGTAGAAGGGAAAGGAACTGTTATACTTTAAAGGAATTTGTTTTCAACACAAGAAATGGGAGCATCAAAAGTCAATGGACAGAAAAGCATGTCTATAAGCAAAATTTAGGTCTTAATATAGATGTAAAAGCTGTGCTGAGTAAATCACAGAAAACCTTGCAGTATGGCTACACAATTGTCTAGAAATAATTAGGGGAAAAAACAGTAAGTCAGAATCCGTAAAAAGCATTTAAAATAAAATTGCTGAAGAATTTGCATGCCTAAATCCAAGATTACTTTGGTATTTCATATTAGCTGGGCAGTCACTGGATAAAAGTAATAAACAGTCTTTGGCACTTGAACACAGCCCAAAGTTTCCCCCTCCCTCCTAAAGGCCCTAACTAAGAAGTTATAGAGACAAATTCATGCGTTCTCCAGAGCAAAACATTATTTTCTACACAGGGAAACAGTTTCTGAGATACAATTACCCAGATGCCTTGTAAGGTTTTGTATGCAAACTGTATGAAAACTATGTATATAAGCTGTGGGGTTTTGGCTTGCGCTCCTAGAAGAAAGGAGCTACAGTGTTGAACTCTCAAAGCATAAGGTGAATTTGAACAACTCATGTATCACTTGAAAAGAGGAACAGCAACCCAGTAACCTCTTTCTGAGAAGTTTCAAAGAGCCAGCAACCCATACCTGATTTAGAGAAAGGGTGTTTAGACACCGGCCTTCAAAGGAGAGAGCCTTACGGCAGTGCATCTCCAGGGGAGTACAGAAAGTGTGTAAGAGAAATGAGACTTAGGTGCATGAGTCCTCTCTGTTTTCTTTTAGATAGACCTGTCACACACACACACTGTGTTTAGTTTCTTGGGCCTCACCCTGACTCCTCCTGTGCATCTCCAGCATCTCATGTGTCTTTTTTGAGAACCAAAGAAAGTTTAGGCATTGCAGTGCTTGTTGCTTTGAAGCCTATTCTCACTTCTGGTATTTGGCCACACATATTTTCTTTGCTACCTACCTCTAAATAATTTTTATGATGCCAGTTGTGATCTATCTACTTTAGCATTGCTTTTTGAATTAAGCCTCATAATAGCCTGCAGTGCATGTATAAAGCAATATATCCCACATCCTCTGGAAGTGGAGGTTGTTAATGGAACAGGCACTCATACCGAGTTGATTAAACTAAAAGAGGCAACGTGGGCAAATCTAGCACAAACGTAACCATCCTTCTGCCGCACACTGTGGGTCAGGCAGTACAAGAGGGGGCCGCTCTGTAAGATGGGCTGAGCTGGGAGCCGAGGCTGCAGGTGAGGCCAGTGGGGCAGTGCCCACGCTGGCACAGCACTGTCCTCAGCACCCGAACCAGAAGAGCAAAGCAAGTCTGCTGACAGGGATCACATTCAACCATGAGTCCAGATGACCAGATCAGTCTGTAGTGATGATAAAATTGAGTTTGAGGTCAAGCTCAGGCTTGGTGGGGTTCATGGCCAGGCACGAGCATGCTGTCCCTGCAGATCCAGCAAGGAGCAGGGACAGCAGCTGGGACTGAACTGCAGCTCCCAAGCCAAGAGGATGAGACTGCCATCAAGGTTCCTTGCAGCTCTCTCCCACACAGCTCTTCTCTCAGCTGTCTGACCCAAGGTCACAGCAGAGCTGGCCACATCACCAGAAAAAAGTGGTTGCTGAGTCTCTGCAGGGTCCTGACACTGATCCAGAAATAGGACTTGTCCACTTGCTAGGACAGTGGCAGGTTAACTCAGAGGACATGACACCAGCCCAAGTGGTTGAGGCACTTTAGTTTTAAAAGTTGTAATTTTAAAAGCTTGGACTTCTCCACACCAAAAGAGACTGAAATCCTGATCTCCCTCTTCCTGGGTGAGGGATGTAGTTCCATGGCATGAAGGTGGCCACTGTGAGTCCTTTGTGATTTAAAAGAAAACCTCTGGCAGTTCTCTGCAAGCAGAGGTGTTGATGTCTCCCTCCACCTGAGGATCCAGAGCCTGGCTTTGGAGGAAACAATGACTCCTGCCCTGCAGCCTTGGCTTACTGAAGGGCAACACTCAGGGTGGGGGTGGGGAAAAAGGGGAATTCAGATATAGCAGTCTTCCCTAGTTGCTAATTTAGAGGTATTTTAAATTTACTTCTGTCTCTCTCGTAGACTTGAACCTGGAGTGCCTAGAATTGAATATTGATACTCTGTATATCTTCTGTGGGAGCTAAGCTTTGCCATCATACACAGTGCTTTTTATTCTGAGGGGTTCTATTTCTCATTACAGGCAAGATGTGAGAACTGGACTTTAATTTACTCTCCATCAGACTTTTCCTACAGTATTTTAACACTGGAAAGACAAATTTCTTTCACACATGTATACTGATAATTATCCCTTTCCTCCTCCATTCAGCTAATTCATATGGCTTAACTATCCCTCAGTGATGCTGAAGGCTTCTGCTGGAGGGAGGGAAGGAGGGAAGGAGGGAGGGAAGAGTTGCTGCTCAGGTTCTTTGCAACCTCCCAGACTGGATTGGGCTGCTTCTCCGTCACCAGCTGACCTTTGCCTTAAAGACTGATGCACTTCACAAAGGTGCGACAGGGCTGGTCCTCTGTAATTTGATTTTTGTTTGCCATGGAAAGGCTGGTTTGTTTGCTTTGCACTTAAGGCCCACAATTTATTCTGGATTGTAAAAGTCTTCAAAATCACATATAAGTAAATATGTGAAAAACAAACAATGCTGAAAATTAGTCTGGTCAAAAGTGCCGGACTACTATTGCTTAATAATATACACTTGCAAGACTTCGTTCTGCAGCAGAACAATGTATTTTCCACTCTCCAAATATCTTCAGCGAGACGATAAAATCCTTTAACTTTTAAAAAAACAAAATTAAATACTTGTATTTAAAAGAGTTCTGTGCCTGACTCGCTACTTCAGGCTATTGTGAATGACATCAGAGGATAATGAGGTCAGTGTTTAAACTGAAAGTCACAGTTTATTACTGTAAACCTCAAACTGGAAATGTTAAATTATTAAGCGACGATAGGTAGGTGGCACAACATTAAAGAAATTAATTCCATAGTTTAGAGCTTCCTGTCCTGATCCTCCCGAGCCAGTCCTGAAGTCCTTACTCATTTCCTTACTCCTGATTCATCAAAACATTTAAACACTCTAGATTTCAGTGGGATTTAAGCATATGGTTGTTGATTCAACACTTTAATCAGAGAAAATCCTCAATAAATCAGTAGGAATTTTTTCTGCAAAAGACCTAAAGGTTCCCTCTTTTTTATCTTTTTAATCCTGTATTTGGGTCCACACAACTTGAAATTAAGAATTTATGTGTTTGGTAGTTGTTGCTACACATCACTCTCTGCCCAAACCAGTTCTTTCACTTTGGCTATTTAATCTCTGGGTAGTAATATTAGTGGTTAGAGGAGTTTAACAGATGGGGTAGTGTTAGAGTAGGTGGAGTTGTGCTGAGAATAAGGTTATAATAATTTGTTTCAGGTGACTCTTCTTTAGATCATATTTAAATACTAAAAAGCAAGGCACACTTTATCCCCTCTTTTACTGCCTCTACCTTTTAAGCACCCTGAAGGATAGCATAGCTTTATTTTTTCTATTGTTGTTTAGATGTAAATATACTTTTTTTTTGGGGGGGGGGGGGAAGGAAGGATTGGTATGGGAAAACACTTGGAGAAAGCAGAATGGGAAAAATATAGAGGAATGGCTCCTAAGTGTCTCATAGCTGCTACACAGTAACTTCATCTGCTGAACTGCAGCCTTCTTGTACAAAATTTAGTGAGTATGCAGTGAGCAATGAATTCTACTGAAACTATATTAAAATTGGGTTTCTTAACTGGCTTAGGATATCTATTTCATTTAGATTCCTTTGGTACAAGCCTTTTTGACTGCCATGTCTTACCAGGTAAATCTGTAGGATGTTTGTAAGAGGCCAATGAGAGAAGGAAGTGCACATCAGGAGTTTCAGCTTCGCTCTCTGCCATCATAGCACGCTGCACCTTTCTCTTCTGCTTTTTAATCAAATTGAATGTGGTTTTATGGGTTGTTTGGGGTTTTTTTTTTCAATTAGAAGTCAGTCTGCTGTTATACCTGAGTAGCAGATGAATGGGAAAATGGCGTTTTGGGAGATTTGCAGCAATGGAAGAGCTGGTTTTGGAGTGGGGGGAGTGTGGATTACTAAAGGATACAGCATGAGATGTGCAGCAGCCTTAAACTCTGACTGCTTTCCAGACAAAGGGCAGGAAATCCCCCAACTTTTGCAAGGTTTCTTTTGCTTTACTGGACTTCTAGAAATAACTTCCTTAAGTAACAATGTCCTTTCCTTAAATTTTCCACTGGGAAGAGCTTGAAAGCATGGCCTCACTACTCGCAAACGGATAGCCACCCCGGGAAGGAAGAAGCCCCGAAAGGCCCTTTCATAATGTGTTTTGGTGTGACATTATTGGGGGTGGCATTGATTACCGCAGCGATGGCAGCCCCTGTCTCTGCACGCAGGCCTGCTAGGCTCCCCTTTGGCAAGCCGGAATGTTAGGGGCAGGAGAGGGGAGGAGGGGGAAGACCAATGGTCAGGTACGGGTTTTGACGGGTAAAATTCGAAGAAATCCCGTCGGGGTCGAGGATGGGGTGGGGGAAGCGGCCGTGCCCTGCGGCACTCAAGGGGTAGGAGGGAGCGAGGGCACGGTGGCGCGGCGGAACGCCTGTGAGCGGGGCCAAGCCTGCGGCGGGCGCGCGCCGGCGGCGCACCGGTTGCGCGGCACCGTTTCTACGGCAACCGCCGAGCCAGCGGCGGCGGCGGCGCGGGAAGATGTCCGCCGGGGCTGGGCGCTGCGCGGCGGCCTTCGCCTTCCGCTCTCTGCCGCAGAAAACTTTCTCCTGCCTGGAAGACAAAGAGATCCGGGACCGACTCCTCAAATGGTGTGAGGGGGAAAGCTCGGTGTGAGAGGGAAAGCTCGGTGTGAGGGGGAAAGCTCGGTGTGAGGGGGAAAGCTCGGTGTGAGAGGGGTCTGGCAGAGGGGAGCGATGGGGGGAGCGGGTGTGAGGCGCTGAGGGCAGGGCCGACACCTGGCTCTCAGGGCTCCCGCGCTGCGGCGGTGTTTCTCTCCCCGCCTCCCCACTTGAACTGGAAGGCTGCTGGGTGATTTTCAAGCACGCTAGAGGCTCGCTCTGAGGTGCGAGGCGTTTATCCGTGTCTTCCAGGGTTAGCCAGGAACTCTTTCAGGTCCTCAGCCTTGCTCAGGTGTGGCTGGAGCGGTGGTTGTGCTTCCCTCACCCCCCCAGGAGCGGTGGGGGGCGGTCAGAAGTGAGAATGGGAGAAAAAGAGAAAAGTATAATCATTGGTCAGAATAGCACTTTGTGTAGCATACCTCGGGAAGCTTGCAGAATCAGTACATAGTATGTCTGCAGAACGTGTCATCTCATTTTTCCCTTTCAGGTCCATGCAAGGCAGGATCACAGCACAAGCATTCAGTTTTGACCAGCAATTTAAGCCCTACCAAAAGGATGAATTTGTTATGGTACTTATAAGTCCTTTATATTTTAAGTTGACTTTTCTTACATTAAATCTTAGCCTTTGGAAAACTGTGTAACGGCAAACAGCATAGCAGTGTTAATGTGCTATTTGCCTGCTCACTGGCTCCTTGAAAGTAGGTGACTTAGGTGTGGTGCTCAAGTCTTGCTTTGTGGGTTAACTGTATTGTCCAGAAAAAATATTTTAGTCTGTATTAATGTTAATCTTTTGTAAGAGGGAACAATTTAGTCATTCGGGTTTCTCCAAGAATAATAGTCTCAACTGGATGCTGATCTTGGCTATCACGTTTAGTGTTGTGAATTCCACCCAGGGGAAGACTTTAACTAGTGTACATGCAGTTGATACCCTTGCTCACGTCTATTATTGCTTTGTCACAGCAAATACACCTTGCGTGTTTGCACCATGTGTCTGAAAATACAATTTATACTTGAATTTTGGGCTCTCAGCTCTTTGAGACTCAAGTCTGTTTGTTTCCTCCACTTCTGTTGTCTGGTGAAATCATTTTACCTGTTTGCAGACAGAAGAAAGAAAATATGTGGGTTTAGAAACAGTGGGGTTTTTACATCTGTTGTTTTAAAAACAACTCTTGGATTTGTTCTAGGTCTACTTTATATTGTAATCCTAAATAAAAATTAAGCTTCTCTGTATTTTAAAGAAATTCACACTGAAATACACCAATATTGCATCTCGCAGTGATACTTCAATTGATTGAAGTTTACAAAGTATATATTTACCTTCTCAAATTCTCTTGAATTAAAAATGTAAAAAATATCACAATGCAATTATGAGGTCTGAGTATCTGTGAGTTAACTGAAAACAAAGGGGTCGTTACATTATGTTTTTATCTCTGTATCTCTGAAAGGTAAAGTGATTTGGTGATGCAGAGACTGAAAAATCCATCATTTTCTTAGCAGCTTCTTTAATGATTATTCACTCTCACCTAAGTGTGGGTTTTGTAATTGGCTTATCTATCACTTCAACTCATCAGCTACCAACATTACTATGAGTGTCTCATTTTTTAATTGATAAATTAGTAAGATCGAATACTTCAGAATTCTTAATCTGGAACATCTTCTCCATTCCCTCAATAACTTATGGATTTCTTCTACATCTGTTTAATAATATTTGTGTCCCAGAATTTCTCCAAGCTTCAAATTTATTTTCAAAGTGTGAATTTTACAACTATACTTAACATTTAATTTTTTACTTCAGCAACAACACTGCATGTGGTGATACAATTGTTTCACTGCTTCTTCCGTTTTCAGTGCCTCCAAGGATTTCATAGGACCTTTCTGTGTGTTCTTGGACTAAAAGTGCTTTATGTTAGAACCTTAATACTGTGTATATAAACATGTGCATGAAGATATCTTGAAAGTATAAAAGACACTGGTTACACAGAGTTACAAAAACGTATCTGGTGGTCTGATATTGTAGTACCCAAACTGAAAGATCATACAGAATCTACTTACTGACTGGATGCTTATAATTTGCTTTGGTAGTATCCAAGGCAATATAAACAATGATTTTATGTTTTATTTTATTGACTTGTATTCTCGTATTTGAATATTACAGGCTTTTTTTAATGATCAAAATGTGAACTCCTGTTTAAAGGTGCTCTCATCTTCAGGACAATGGACTACATTGGGTAAATTTAAAATAAATTATATTAAAATGTTTCTGTTGTAACTGTTTGCCTCTATTTTATCATTTTGTAATAATGGCTGTTCATGTATGCGAATCTTCACCTGACTGCAATTTCTTGAAGAATAACTTCTTTTACTAAATATTAAAAGAAAATTCTTACCTAGTTTGTTACCAAATTGTCACATTTCACACTTCTTTTTTTCCTGACCCTTGCATTGATCCATAAATCAAACTACTAGAAGTGTTTTTAAATGGTCCGTGACATCCAGTTGACCTAATCACGCATCCAACTGCATTCGTTGTGGAATTATAGTACTACCTTATTCAGATAATATTTGTAGAAAGACACTATTCTATAGATGCAACCCTCTTACTTAGGACAGGTCTGAGACTATTGCTCTGTTACAAATTAAGGTTGAGAGAGCAGGTGATTAGATGGAGCACAGTAAATACGCTGTCACCTGGGCGCAGAGAGGAGAGCGCCACACGATAGGTTGTTCTGGCTGCACTCATGGCGTAAGGCTGACTTGTAGTTGGTTGCTGTATCATTTCCTTCTTAGAACACTTGATTATATCTGTAGATGGAGGTGAGACACTGAAGGAGAAAGACCAAAAGCAAATAGCACATGATTTCATGGCACCACTCTGAAGTGCAGTGTTTGATTATGTAAAATGAGACACAGTTCTGTGGAAATCACACGTGGTGTGGTGGGATTTTATGCATAATGTCAACTCCCGTATCGCTGAAGCGGTTTTCCTTACAGGAATATTTTAAAAGGGGACTAGTGGGATGTCCTTAGTTCTTTCAGTTTGCCTGCAAGTACTTTGCTGTATGTAAATATTTAGTAGAGCTTTGGGAATTTTCTAACTTTTCCATTTCAGCTCTGGAACTGGCACTGGTTTTCCCCACTCTATACAGTGACAGCAGACATTGCTACCTTTTTGTCAGCAAAATCCATTTTCCAAACGCTGCATCCGGCTGTTAAAACAATTGAAATACTTTTTTGCACCTTGAAATACATATATCTCAAGTTCCCCTTCCAGTACCTCTTTTTCCCTCTGGCAAGCAAAAAGAAAATAAATCTATTTTAAACCATGGGTAAATCTCTTCCTTCTTTAAGTGTGAATTTTTTTAGGCTATCTGTCTAGCCTGTGACTTGCCAGTCCCTGTAGTAAAGGTCAGTAGGTTACATACCTCGTGTTAAGAGCAGAGGGTCACTTGCCAAGTATCCCAGCTTAACTCCTGATTCTGCTCAATCTTCCTCTGAGCAGAAGTAACTCATTTTGTTCTGAGGACTGGAAGGGTTCCCTTTCTAAATCCTGAACAGCTGGTATACCCCATTTGCTCTTAAAATTTCATCTTCCCATTCTTTGCCTATTTTTGGTGAGGAATGTTGGCACATTTTTCTATACTTAGTCTTGATGTGCATTTTTTTAAAATATAGTAAGAACTAGCTTTGAGTGGGAGGAGGTAAAAAAATCATCTTCTAGTATTTTCTTCTTCAGACATGCAGAAATACTAATTCAGATGCACCATTTATTTATCACTGTGGAATAACTCTTTTAACAAGTTCCTGACCTTGAAAGAAAATACTGGAAATGAGCTTATTTTGCTTTTAATAAAATGTGAAGAAAATTAGGTAATCTAGGTTAATTCAATATTGTGTTTATTCTCTTGCAAACAGAAATGTTAGATGGGGTTTTTTTCTTTTGTGGGGGGTAGAATATTTTAGATGCATAATGCAAGTGTAGTTTAGATAGGTTCTTAGAAACCTTTCTTCTCCCCAGCAGGAGCTTGGGCAGAAAGTATTTATGGACTCACAGAACGATCTCAGCATTCTATAAAATTTCAGTATACTATTACTTTATGAGAGTGTTTCTTTTCCTAATCCTTTTGTCTTTTCCCAGGCTGTGGTTCCCTTTTACTTTCTCACTAAGAATTTTATTTCAGTGGGCATGATTTCGCTTTCCTATTTATCCCCACCTCCTCTCTGTCACTTGCTATGTCCTTTTCATAAAATCTCTTTCTAAAAGTTCTTTTTTTTTTTTTGGTGTGTCTAATCTCATTTTTTTTATTTTCTTGACTGCTTTTCATCCTCACCTTAATATTATCAGCTTGTAATATCCTCTGTCTCCATCCATTAGGTCAAAAAGTGGCATAAAACATGGGGTCCTCAAAAAATGCATCATGAACCTCTCTTCCCAGCTCCCCCATGTGTTGGGATTCCTGGTAGAATCCCACAACAGTACATTGTCTCAAGGACTTCAGCTTTAACTTTACTTGGAATATAACATTTTAGGTAAACAGTACATGAGGATATTCTCTAGTCTGCTTTGTTTGATCAGATAAATACTTAATTGCCACACACTCTTCTCTGTTTTAGTAGGGATGTTTTTTCCTCTCTTTCCCTGGCTGCATGGCAGAGTACTTGATAGATCCAGCATTTGCATTAAGCCCCCCTTCATCTCTTACTCTCATATTTCTAAACAGAAGCAGCAAAAGGGATAAATTTGATGCATGCCTACTTATGTCTTGAGCCTTGTATTTTTAAATAGCTGCAATGAAAACTAAATAGTAGTTTTCCTTGGAGACCTCACTGGCCTTCTACCTGTCAGCAGTCGTGGGGAGGCAGGACTGTATCTGCTTAAGCTCAATTAACACTTGAAAAGTTATCTTCAAAGGGACAGGGTTACTGTCTTTTTTTGGAAATAAAAAATCAGTATTTGCCTAAGAAAGATTCTTGAGTTGCTGTGTGTACTTGAAGCTCTAATAACTGCTGTCTTTGGAATGGGGTTTCTAAATCTGGAAGGTAATCTTAAATCAGCCATTTTTTAGACTGCTGTTACAGGTTATAATTTGCAAAAACTTTAGGTGTCATTTAAACCTATAAATCATCAGCCTGCACCTTTTACTTTTGAAATACCATCTTTTTAGTACACAGCACTGAACTGGCCTTACCTATGTTCTATATAAACTGTTTGTAAATAGTGAGTTGCAAGAGGTTTCCCTGAGGTAAAAATCTTTCTTAAACTTTGGAGGAATTCTAAGTACACCTAATCTGGAGTTTATCTGCCCCATGCTCTATATGCAGCGTGTTCATTTAAAACTATACTGGCAGCACATTATAGATATTCCAGAGCTAGCTGTTATAAGCAGCTTAATCTGCTTTAGTATTTTTCAGCTCTTTGTTTCCACTTGCAGGGTTGTTACAGCATTTCTCCTTCCTATTTTATTGCTTACTTTTACAGTGCTACTAAAACCAGTCACTCTTTTCCAGGAACTTCTGAATCTCCACTTTCAAATCTCACCTTTCAAACAGAGGATAGGAGCTTCCAGTGTATTCATACTTTTCCATTTACAGTTTGGTTTTCTGAACTACTGAATAGATTACAAAGCTCTTGATTTCTTTTATTCCTGATGAAAGTTTTCATAAAATCTGGTTTCAGCAGAGAAGTGTGTCTCCTTTCCTCCCCCTCCACCAATAAAATCCTAACGATTCAAAGGCCTATAAATAGCATGTTTTCTTTTACTTTGAACTCAAAACTGGGAAAAAACCCCTCTGTCTTTTTTCTCAAGTCATTTAATACCCGATTTTTATTAGGCATGACTCAGCTTTTGGTGCATAGGTCTTTACAAAACCATTTCTATATTAGAAGCTGATTTAGCTCTTATTACATTTCTTATAAATTCTGTCCCCATTAAAGGAAACTGGAGAATTGTCAGTTAGAGGAGTTTGGAGGAGATGGGTGGGAGGAAGCATAAATAAATAATTATTTTTTTTTCCCACCATAGTTTGTGAAGTTGTAGTTTGCTTTTTTTAACTTGTGATTTTGGTTACGTAAGTTGGTTATTTTTTAGTAGCCACTATATGAACAGCTAGGAAAATGTGCTAAACTTTTTTTCTTTAATAAAAGGTACCCTTTTTCATAACCATATCTGTAGATGTGAAGCCAAGCAATTAAGCCAGGGCTCAGTGTTGGGTCCAGTCCTGTTCAATATCTTCATTGATGACCTTGATGAGGGAATAGCATCCACCCTCGGCAAGTGCCGATGATACAAAGCTGGGAGGGGTGGCTGACACGCAGGAACACTGCGCTGCCATCCAGCGAGACCTGGACAGGCTGGAGAGCTGGGCAGGGAGAAATCTAATGAAATTCAACAAAAGCAAGTGTAAAGTCTTGCACCTGGGGAGGAATAACCGACTGTATCAGTACAGGCTGGGGGGTGACCTGTTGGAGAAGAGCTCTATAGAGAAGGACCTGGGGGTCCTGGTTGATGACAGGTTGGCTATGAGCCAGCAGTGTGCCCTGGTGGCCAAGAGAGCCAATGGGATCCTGGGATGCATCAGGAAGAGTGTGTCCAGCAGGTCGAAGGAGGTGATCCTCCCCCTCTACTCTGCGTTGGTCAGGCCCCACCTGGAATACTGTGTCCAGTTCTGGGCTCCCTGGTATAGAAAAGACAGGGACCTTCTGGAGAGAGTCCAGAGAAGGGCGACAAAGATGATTAGGGGTCTGGAACATCTCCCCTATGAGGAAAGGCTGAGTGAGCTGGGTCTGTTCAGCTTGGAAAAAAGAAGACTTAGGGGGGACCTAATTAGTGTTTACAAATACCTTAGACATGGGTGGCAGGGGGAATTGGCCAGCCCCTTTTCAGTGGTCAGTGGGGACAGGACTAGGGGCAATGGCTGTAAGCTGGAGCACAGGAAGTTCCGCACCAACATGCGGAAGAACTTTTTCACAGTGAGGGTGACAGAGCAGTGGAATAGGCTGCCCAGGGAGGTGGTGGAGTCTCCTTCTCTGGAGATATTCAAGTCTCGTCTGGACGCCTATCTATGTAATATGAGATAGGGAGCCTGCTTTGGCAGGGGGGTTGGACCCGAAGATCTCTTGAGGTCCCTTCCAACCCCTAAGATTCTGTGATTCTGTGATTCTGTGAAATACCAAGCTTTTCTCTCTATTATTGATTTTCTTTACATCACACTGGGCTAATAAAATAATTACAAAATTTCATGTCAGTATTTTTAGCTTAAGTAGACACATTTTCAAGCCATCAACTTCTAACTTTTTTTTTTTCTTAGTATTGATCAGGTGGGTGGTACAGGTTACATGAGTCACTTTTTGGAATTGTGGGGGCAGTAGGTTATGTTATGCTCACAAAGACTAGGATCAGACCTGATAAGTGTTCTTGGAAGTATTATGGTTCATACATCCCTTTTTTGGGCATGTTTATCTTCCCAAAATACTGTCATCTAGAGTAAATTTGCCTACTTCCCAAATACTCACCTTTAGTGATCCTTTAGGTCAGTTTGTCAAGACACCACTTAATTTTATCTTGGATTGTATGGTCAAAAGCCTTTTGATAATGTGATGTTGCTCAACAGTCTTCTATGAAGGGAACCTACACTGGAGAAGAGATAAGAGTAAACTTGGGGAGATCTGGAGTGCTGGAATTCTCTCTGCCCTTGTGTGGCATGCTCACTTGTGCCCTCCTCCCCTCTCCTGTTCAGAAGCACTTTGAAGGCTGTGCAGAGGGGACTCGGAGACGAGTAGAGAATATGTTCTCACATTTGGTCTGAACACTTGGGCTGTAGACAGCAGATGGAACTGGACTGAGTCCAAAGTCTAATGCTATTTGAGATGCCATAAGTTAATCTAACACCACCATACAGATTTGTAGATGTGACACTGTATGCAGAGAGGATATGTGCCCTTATGGACAGATACCTCATCAAGGGAAGTACTGTAGGGCATTTCAAATGGCACTAGATGTCTGTGAGCAACAGGATCCGACCTTGACTGACTTGCAAGCACAGAAAACAGAAAAATGTACTCTGTACTTAATGATTACAGAGACAATAATCCAGACTCATACAGGAACTGCTGATAGTACCTTTTTCATCTTCTGAAATAGCTGGTTAGTAAAGCTTACAGCGGCTACAACATTTTTTAAAAAGTTCAGATATAATAACAACCCAAAAATTCCTCAGAGCTCTGTTCATTTTGGTTTTTACATTGTGGGGTGGTGTTTACAGCTATCCACCTTTGTACTTCATTGTGCCAAAGGTGCCATTTGCCCTCAGATTCTTTGAGGCTTAAACTGTGGAATATGATTTTCTAAGGGTTTGATCTAAAGTGATGTTGAGTTCACATGGTGTTTCTATTACTTGTTCCAGTTGATAGTATTCCCAGCAGGGAGCAGACACATGAGCCTTAATGACAGGCACCATTCACATCAATTTAATATTTTCTTTATGCTTGTTTCTTTCTTAAATTTCTTTAGTCTTTTTGAGGGACTGTGTGATTGAGTCATACTTAGGTGATCTTTATTTTTTTTAAGAGTGTGTCACACACAACCATTTAGAGAAGTTGCTAAATTCCACACTGTATCAAATTATGAATTACTATAAGCCCATTAGTACATGAAAATTATCCTATTTTATTTATTGCAAGAGACTTGGGAGTGAAACCTTCCTATATATTCCAGGTTCCAAAGTGACAAAAATTGAAGCTACAGTGGTGCCCTGTACACAGATTTCCATGGCATTTTTTGATCGGCTGTATTCTGAAGGAGTTGTTAGAGAAACTGGAGATATTGTGAAATGTTATGATGACTATTATGATGATATTCTCATCTCTGATGAATTAAGGAAGGTCAGTATGGCAATGAATAATTACTTACAAGTTTTCATACTCTATTAGGTACTGTAAGGACAGATTTTCAGGGCTTTTTATGATGACATATGCTTTCCATGGTAAGAATGGGCACCTTAGCGATGTGATAGAAACAACTAAGGCACCAGTGCTTGAACGTGTGAAAGCAATGGCTGTTTTCCAGGTGCTTTTTCTTTTTAGGTAGGAGAAAAAGGAAAAACCTTCTTCTACTCACCTTTGTCTCAAGCAGCCAGTGCTTGGATGTGTGTGTGGGGAAATGCTCATTTGCCTAGGAGGGGAAGACAAGTGGTGCCAATGGAAAGGTCCCATGATACCCGAAGCTGTGGGTTCACCCAACCTTGCAGGTAGTTCTAGAAATTGAATGTACTCAATAGTTACATCCTGAAGCATTCCTGGCCAGGAATGCTGACTGTATCATGCATGAAAGCATTTACAGAAAGCCACCTTCATGTATTTTCACTGAAATAAAGGAGAGGAGACTATGAAAATGGAAATTATATTTCAGTGCAATACTGGAGAAGGACTAAACCTATCTCCTGCACAGGCCTGTAAGGAAAAACTGTTTGTTATACTCCAACAGAGGAGTCAGAGAGCAGATTTTTCTGAAGAAGAATCTCTCTTAGAGTGGCACCTTCTTAATCAACATATGTCTTCACTGCATGTGTTTCTTTTGACTTCATAAGCTAAACCAAATTTGTTTAGCATTACCAAAGCATAGTGTGGGAGAACTGGATTTTGCTCTTCCTTGTATATATAATCAACATAAGAACTTAATAATTATAGAGTTGGAGTCATTTGCACTTGGCAAATCCTTTGAAGGTAATGCATTTGAACCAGTGACACTGGTTACAGGACACGTCCTGAAATACTGGTCTGTCTGGTAAAGTTCTGGGAAAAGGAGAGAACTCAAGCTCAAGTCTGAATTTCAGATGTGGATTTTAGCCTAGCAGTTCAAAATACTATGTATTTATTTATAAGTTGGGGATGTGTGAAAAAGTTCTCTGAAAGCTAAAGGTTCTGGATGTAGGAAAGTTAGAGACAACATTTAAAAATAAGAAATTGGAATTTCAGTCTCTCGGTTTTCCTTCCCTTGGAAGAGATGTGTGTGTTTGCAAGTTGAAAGTTTCACATTTGATTGAAATGAACGCGATTCCTACTTAATAAGACCTAAGAGGGCAGAAAGAATTAAGAGTCAAAACCTTCCAGGAAGGACGTCGGAGCTTCCGACGACATGAATCAGCGTCCCAGGACGGCAGACTGCAGGGGGCAGCAAACCGTCTGTCTCCTGCATCTGCAAAACTCCATGTTTCCTTCCTGCTTGCCACATCTTTTCGTGCTTCAGCCAAGAAGGGTGTTGGGATACATATGAGGTGGCCATTAGTTGCTGCCCTGAACCCTTTTGGCTCAGGTTGTGTAGTGGTGTTATACAGAGGGACAGAGTGTGGTAAGCTCATGTCTGGCTTTGACCAGTTTGCCTGGGTTGGCAACTGCAGTTTGGTTGATGTGACTCAAACGTCTTCTAGCCATACTGAGTTGCAATTCCTGTCCACCCTTACAGTGGGCTATGTTGGGATTAATCAATCTAGCACATTCTCTGATTTCACATCATAATGTGGCAAAAGACAGGTGAGACACATGCAGGCAGCTGGGTAGCATGTCTGGTTTATCCAGGCCCCAGGTAAAGGCTCCACAGAATCTGCAGTAAAGAATGGTCTGAGTTTGAGTGATCTCCTATGGGAGCCCCTTGGGATTCCTTTACAACTGTGAGATAACTGTGTAACCTTAGCAAAGTTACCAAAATGGAACTAAATTGTAGTGGTTGACACACCAAATATAGTTAGATTATTTTCAGATTATTGACTGTTTCATTAGCATGATAAGTAATTAACCAGTGAATAACAAGACTCTTGAAAAATCTTCCCTTATGTCTTGTGGGCACAAATCTGACAGGGATCTGCTTTACAATGTATCTATAAATTTTGAACATAATTGCATCATTGGAAGAAGATTCAAAGAGAAGTACTTATTTCCATCCTTAGTTCATATATTTTATATGGATGTAAACTCTGTGTGCCATACAGCAAAGTAGTTGCACTGTTTATAAACCTAATCTCAAATAAGAAATTTTTGTCTATTTGATTTCTCTGTTATTTTCTTGTTCCACAAGTTGTTGCTTCTGGAAGATTCAGACCACTATGACATATTCAGTCAATTGGATCGCAAGGAATTTCTGTTCTGTCTTTTTAAGCATCTTTGCATTGGAGGAACTCTTTGCCAGTTTGAAGATGTAGTTGGCCCATACTTAGAAACTACAAAAGCTTTATATAAAGATTTAGTGAGGTAAGGGTTTTCTGGTTTATACAACTGTGTATGTGTTTGCTGTGCATAGATACTTTGTATTGGTTTGTGTACATTTATTGTGTATCTCTACTTCAAAAATGGGTCTGTTACTTCATCAATCTGCACGTTTTATTTACCTTTATGCAATTTTAATGGCATCTCTCCTGCATAAAAACTTCTATATTAGATATGACACTGATGTTTTATAATCCATTCCCATTTACTAGATTTTTTTTATCTGTAATTGTCTACTGAAAACACAGCATGGCACTGGAACAGACTGTATTCCCACTGTCATTGATAAAATATTGACAATTAAGTGTTGGATGTATACTCTTGGACTACTTTCAAGCTGCTTTTGGCTTAGGACTTAAAAATTGAAATGCTTCAGCTGAGATTTTTAGTTCTGTATATATTTTATTCCAGCTGATTATTATTTTTTTAAATACACTTGGAATTTGGCATTCTTAATTCCACAACAATACTTCTTGCAGTGTAAAGTTAACACTGAAAGAATCTGGAAAGAGTCCACACAACACAGTGGACTAACACATTTTTTTACCAGGTCTGGTGTATGGAAGTGTATGGAATTTACTGGGGGTTTTTTGTGGGTTTGTTTTTTCTCTTGAGATTAGATGTGATTGATCAGAGGTTTCAATTCACAAAACCAAGGCAATTTTGTATATCCATATGCCAACTTCTCTGATTGACAAATTTTCTTATTTTCTGGCTAGTGGGAAATGGAATGAAGCTACCAGTTATGCAGAGACTCATTTCTAGCTAATGAGAATATGAAGATCTTGAACGATATTACTAATATTTTATATTGTGTTATACCTTGTCACCCATTATAAGAAGTATTTGTGGGATAGTATGAAGAACATTATTAACCTGAACAACAGAAAACAACCGCAGACCTCTGAAATGTGAGGTAGTACAAGAACACTGACAATGTGGAAGCCAAGTAATGCACTGGAGTGTACACCACAAAGGCCTCAAATTGCTTAAAGTAGGAATTGGCATTGACCTCAGCTCTGTCAGAATGGGGTGATGACCAATTGTTATCTCCCATTTTCAGGTTATACACAAGCGTATTAGGAAAAAATGTGGAAGACATATTTGTCTTGAAGTCTGTTCTTAAAATGTCTTTAAATAAACTTAAGAGTAAAATTTATAAATCTCAACAGCGATAGAGTGAAAGGATTAGACCCAGAGATTCTTATTCACCTAAACCTTTCTTTATTTCTGTAGTGCTTGTCTATACTTTGCTGTATCCAAGCAAAAACTTTAAAACAAAATATTTGGCTGTTTTGAGGATTTTTTTTGTAATACTTAACCAAAGAAGTTTACAAAGCTTTAATAACTGCTTTCAGATTCTCTAGTGGTCAGTACTTCCCAGGGTGCAAGTCAATTTAGTCATATGCTGTTTCCTAGGGTCATCTAAAATAAATTATTTAAGTAAACAGCTGTTACTTCTAGAGGAGCCACTGAAACAGAGACATTGAGCGCTATCAGTATTCCAACAAGATTTATTTAGAAATAACAAACTTGGATTGCTGCATTTATTAATTTGAATATTATGATTAGTCACCAAAGGTTTCTTATGTTGCTATTTCATATGTTGCTTGTGTTCTTATGTTTTGCTATTTTCGTATCAGACATACACAGATATCAAATGGGTCCTTCAGAAATACAGAATATGACCAAAAAAGCCTGTATCAGTGCTTCGGCTCTACCCCCCTTTTCTTTGAAGTCATTCACTGTGCAATTGAAACAGGCTGTTTGTTACTCTAATCCTTGGCCTCAGCTGACTCTGCATTGACTACAGCTGGTTCTGCTCTCCTGTTGCTGAACTGACCTAGGACAAAGCACAAATACAATCAGTTCCTTCACTTTATTGCTTCCCTTTGCTGATGAGTTGTTTTCTCCTGAGCATGTTCAAGTTCATTTTTGCACAGGGCACACCGGAAAATAAAGCAATGAAACAATTGCTAACGACAGGAGCGGTCTCTTAATTTCTGTTTACTGAACAGTTCACCTTCAAATTCCTGTTGAAAGCCACCTATTTTAGTTATTCTTTTTCAGACCGCCATGCTCTGTCCATGCTACCTTGGATTGGAGTTGCATTGGATACTTTCCATTCTTAGTCAAGTGATATTAAAAACTTTTAATGGTATTAAAAATTTTGCAAGCCGTATTCTTCTTAAGCTTTAATTTTTATGTCTTGAGGGTTCAGAAGACTTAATGAAAAACAAATGGATGGTACAATAATTATTAGCTGCTGAAAAATTAGGCCCACAGATGAACTTAATCTAATCACGGCATGCTTAGGTATAGACCACCACTGTTTGGTCCTGTAGCAGTTTTTCTTATGGAAAAGAGCCTCAGCATGAAGAGTTCCACAGAAGTGTCCCTTGTGCTGGGAGTGGCAAGCCTGTTACAAGCTGTTTCCCACTTCTCTGTCTTGCAGCCTTTCTTCTGGCCTTTCCTGAGTTCTAACTCCAAGGCACTAGCACTCAAAATAGTGTCAGAAGGTCTGCAATGTCATTTTACTAAATAATTTCCATGTATATTGCTTTATTAGGAGAGAATGCAATAATTTTTTAAAATTAACCATTCTAGATATTTTACAAGCACAGCTAGGGAATTCAAACTACAACTATTAAATGGCAAACATTTTCTCCTTCATAAAAAGAGGACTAATAATTACTTCCTAATGAATTAATGCCCAACTTGTTGTCTGTTACTAATCCAGCAGTAATTAGTCTGTGACCAGTTGAATTAATCCAAAATTTTAGTGTTAAGTGTGTATCCTGTATAACCTAAGCCATTTCAAAATTCTTGTAGTATTTTTTATTTAGCTAAAGAATACATTTACATGACAAAAAATAATCAATCAAAATATAATCTCTGCATCTTTGTTGATAAGCCTTGTCTTCTGTACTGAACTCACAATTTTTCTGTCAGTGTCTCTCCACAGTGACAGCTGCTGTAGTATCTTGTAGTCACTGTTCTCTTCTCCTTCCCTCTATGCCATCTCCATGCCCTTTTCCCCAAAATAAATACATTTATGTGAAAGCACTGAGTTGTTCTTTTAGTGTTTGGAGAGCCTAATAAAATATTGTCAGTAAGGTTAGGATATAAGTAAAACCCAAAGTAAATTGAGAGACAATGAGGAAGTTTGCTCTTCATGAAAAGAAAAAAAGATGCACATTAAAACGATGAAGGAACTACCATATTCAGTAAAGAGTTTGGAAGTTAATAATTAGAAAGAACAATATTTTTAAGGAAATACTATCCTCTTCAAGAAGACAAGGTTAGTTTTTCTGAAACCTTTTAGGGGAAAAAAGAGAAATAGAGCAAATGAGTTTTTCAAAGGCAACTTCTTGGTTTCTTTCAAGTCAGTAAGAGAAGAATCATCTGATTTTGGCAGATACAGTATTTTACATTAAAATTTAACCAAAGTAGTAGAAATAAACATTAAGTTTGAAAAACTACTTACAGGAAGCTAACCACAAGGGGAAAACTTCTCAAGGCAGTGGAATAAATAGGAAGATTTATTCTCTGGCATACCTTACTGTGGCAACCTATATTATAAAACATATAAATTAAGAAACCAACAATTGAAAGCATTTTTTTTCAGACACAAGAACATGAAGCCAGAGTAACTTAAATGCCACTGTAGCTTTCAGAGGTGATGATAGATGGTGGAAAGTGCTAACCCCACTAACCCTCTGTAGCTTGTTCTGAAAGTTGTCACTCTCTCAGCAGAGATGGTTAAAGAGTTTCTGAACTGCTGGAGTTTACAGCCTGGTACGTTAGCATAAACTGATATCCACGTTAGTTTATCTTAACATGCTGGTCTGTAAACTGCAGTGGTTCAGGAGCTGAGTCATGAACCAGCTGAGCCACCCGTGCTGGGAAGGCAGTAATCTCTAGAGGGGTGGTAAGGCAGACAACTGGGGCCAGTACCAGTTTCAGCAATGCTGTCTTAATCCACTGCTGAGTATATCAACATGTCAGTTGCAACAAAAAATTCTGAGAAAGCCTAGTTACTGACTCACCACAGGAAAGAACAGCTTCATAGTACAGGCTTACTTCGTATATGACTGTCACTGCTCTGCAGATGAAATGAGTTAATCGGAGAGTCGATTTCTTTCATTGGTTGGAGAGACTGAATCAACAAAGATGATGTCAGTTGACTGGAGGTTAGTTATTCTCATAAAGGGAAGCTTTGCAAAAGCAGTGGCAAGAGGAGACTGCTGCCACAGCCAGACTGGAGCTGGTGAGGTGTACAACTGGACTGTGGTTAATGCACACCATCCTCTAGCAGCTTGGTAATCTTGGGACCTTTCCCAGGAACTGAGCCTGTTTGTGACAAGGCAGGTTTTGAACTATGCCTTTCTTGGAAGTGTGACAGTATATAAGGCTCAACTGCTCCACAGTGAGTCAATCTAAACAGGAATGTGTTAAATTTGATACATTAATAGAAGTTGCATGATCAAATTGATGAAGAAATGTACACTTAATTTAAAGCAGACCTGGGAAAAAAATGACCCATTTAAAAATACTTCAATTTAAGGTATGTTGAGATGCCTGGATGCTTTGCAGTAGTATCTCAGTGTTGCTAGTAGCTGTGATGTAAGAAATGGCAGTCTTCACAGCACAGTCTAGAAATACAAACATTCAGAACTAATACCATCTTAAGTCGCATAGCTATGTATAAGTACACCACTCCAAAGGAGGGAAAATTGAACCTAAACGATAATTATATATTAACTGAAAATGTGCTAGTCTGCACTTTTTTGCCAGTACTGCTGTTACTAATTGTAGTTTGTATTAAGCAGCAGTTCACAGGTTGGGTTTTTTTTCTCAAAGAGTATGTGAAAAGTTTTTTACAAAATGTTTACCTGAATAACTTCTCATAGCTATCAAAATGCAAACTTTATATTGGAGTCGTCTAGGCCTGGGTAATAGTGCTGGGATTATAGCAGGAGACAGTGAAAACAACTCAGATGATTAGATACATTCAATAGTTTTCAGTAAAATGTAATACCCACGTTATCTAACAATGGTCACCACACCTGTCCAGATCAATGTGACAGGAGTTGAACTTTAGTTATTAGTTTGAACTTGGTAAAATTTGAGCATGAGCACAGTGCATATGTTATGTATTGATTAAATGAAGAATTCTAATAATCAGTGGTTACTGTAGATAATAAGTATGTTTTATTCCACTGTATTTCAGTGTTCAAAAGAATCCTGAAACAAAAGAAATACATATTATTTCTACAGTGTTCCGAGTGGCTGCATATGTAAGTATTAGTAATTTTTGGTATAAGATGTTGCTGGAAGTAACATGCATAACATGAAAATAACACACTGATTGATGACTACCAGCAAATGTCAAATTCCTTTTTAAAGGTTGGGTTTTTCCATAGTTTCTTTTATTTATTCATGAACTCTTTCCCTGATCTGGTCCTGCTTTCTCATTCTCTTTACTAACTTTTCATCAGTAACCACCAACTAAAGTGGGTTTTTTTTTCTGGTAACGCACTAAAAATAGGTTTACTGGGTTACAATAGAAGTCATAATAATCATCCAGAAACTAGTTCATGAAAAAAAACCATAGCTTTAGGTCTGAGTATTTCTGGGTTTGGATCTACTTGAGATAGCAGTAAGGATTAAGACTCCACTCTTGGAGCTCTGTTTTTATCAATGTAACTAGAGCTTTCTAAATTGCTGGTATTGCATCTGGTTTTGTAAAGGCTACAAGAAAGTTTAGCACACAAAAAGGTTGGGGTGGTGAGGTAACTGCTAACTTCTTTTTCCACTGCCTTGTCAAGTCTCATTCCTATCTGTTTCTCTTGCAAAATCACACAATTATCATCAAGATAAGTTTGAGAGCTGTCTGCATGTTTACTAGATTCAGTGTATCTGTCATTTAATTGTTACAGTAGGATGAACGACTCCAAATTCTTCTTGAGTAACCAGAATACATAATAATTAAATGTCAGATAATGTACCCACTTTCAAAAGAACTAGCTGATGTCATTTCAGACTGCATGAACTTCCCTGTAAGTTGCCAGTAGCTTAGTTGTTCATCTGTGGGTCATCATCTTTTAAGTGTTGTGTGATTCATAAAAGCTTTTGAAAAGCTCGTGAAAATAAGCACTTTATGGGTGTATCAAAGTTTACCTTTCTACTACGCTGTGGACAGTAATAAAATACAAACCCCAAACCCTGATAACTTGATGTTCTGTTATCGCTGTTTCCTTACCATCTCTGAATCAAACACATTGATGTGAACTTTGCAGATTTCTATGTTTATGAAGATGCATGATATTTAAGAACTCCCCTCTTTGCCATACATTAAATGTCATCAGTTTTAAAAAAACAAGAGGGTAAAAAAAAGACAAACTTTGGCAATTCTTTGAAAACAAAAAAGTGGATGGACAAAAGAAAATCCAGTGTAGGTACAGAGCAGGCTGTCCTCCTGTAGCCTCGGGGGAAAATTGGGCTTTACTCTACATTCTGGGAATTTGTGAGGTGAAGGAGAATTCTGAAATTCTGGTTTTCATTAAAGAATTGAGAATTTTCTCTCAGAATAGTGAAAGGCTTAAGTAGGTATGGCTCAATTGTTTGGTAGCTCTGTGGGTAAAAACTCTTTAAACTCTACTTGGAAATTACAGGAAGGGCACCTACCAGAGCGCAGATGTCTTGTGGTGAAGTTTCTCTCAGGGAGATAACTACATTTCTAGAGGAGATTTAGTTTCTGAGTTAATTTGGTAATAAACTGTAGAGTGTGTTATGATAATGTTGAGCTGACAATTTTAAGCCGTGTTTTCTTGGTTTATATCTGAAAGAAATAATTTCTTACTCTGATGTAAAGAATAAAAAAGCTTTTCTGGTGAAAGTGACTTGAAGAGCAGCTGAGGAGTTCGAAGAACACACGTATTTTTGCTGGCTGGATTAATAAATGGGCAGATAAATATACTTGTATATTTGCTCAAGTACAAATGGAATTAGGAATTAAGAACTTTATGTAACAGTATCCCGACACCATCTCTTCCTTTTAATTTGTTTTTTAAGCAGCTGTGGGTAAGAAGCCTTTGTTTTGTTATCTAAAAAAGCATGCTATTGGAGATGTAAATATTTCGAGTGTAGTTGTAAATGCCTGTAGTTCTGTTTAGCATCAAAACTTGATATGTCTGGAAATCACAAGAGAAATAGTTTTAAATCTTGTGACCAAATACTCAGTTGAACTCCAAATACCCTAGAGAATCTGGGGGTTGCATATAATGAAACGTCATTACAGCTGAGGCATTAGGGTGCTGAATGGTATTTTAAAACTTTCTTTACCTGAAGCTGAGCTATGACAGTGTTAGAAGTCAGCATAAGACATAGCATCTTCAAACACTATTTTTAAAAATTGTGTTAAGTGATGCAGTTTTGAGAGATGTTCAGCAGTATCTTTATTTCTGCACTATGCAATGCATATGTACTCTCAAATCACCAGCTGATTATCTGTGTTCCTACAAAGAAGATCCAAGATGATCCTACTCTAACACCAGTAAATCAGTTGTTACCCTTCTGCCTGTCTGAACTGAAGTCCCCACTGCAGATAGGATTGCTATGATTCTTCCTTTGTGTACATGCACCCTATTGCTCTAAAACCCAGAGAAAGCCTGTGAATTCCAGAGCCTTGATTCTCAAGTATTTTAGGGTTTTTATGACCTCTTTTACTAATTAAAATAAATTTAAGAACTCTTTTCATTTAATGAGATTATATTTGTTATTTTTCTGATACCAGGTTTTGTATATTCTGGAGATTCTTGAAATGCTTCATCACCAGAACTTAACTCGGTTTTGTTCTTGTGTTGTTGAACAATTTTTTAGGGTGCTAACACTGCCCATGAACAGTCAAAACTTTAACTGACATGGGTCCATTCCATAAAGGCTGCAGGACTCGGATCTTCAGCAGCAAAGGGAAAAAAAGTTTAATTAAATCACATCTTGATGTTGATCTCTTGGGTTTTTTTCCCATTTTGTGCATGAGCTTAGGTTATTTTTGGATCAAACTCCAAAGGCGTTGTGATGCTGAGTACTATAAAATCTGCTCTACTTACTGAATTGATACATGTGTCCCAACAAAATACCCAAAGAGAGCTAGGTATCTTAAAATTGGAGCTACAGAGCTTGGATGCTGTGTTGCTTAAAAATAGAATGCTATTTTTAGCTTGTGGCATTTGACTACCATCAGAAAATGCTGTGAATAAACATTATCAAATCTCTACCTGTCTTAAACAATGCGTTTTCGTGGTGCTTATCTTAAGATTTATGGTCTTGGATAATCCCTCAAAGGAAGACACCAGAACATATGGTAGGGGGTTCACCCTCTTTAAAATAACAGAAGAGAAAATGGGGTGCTAGTAACAGCTACTGGGTGAAATTTGCAAGTGTTCCTTGGAGCAGAAATTGAAACTCAGACCTTTTCAGTAAGTAGACTGTCCTAACCACTGAGAGAGCTTACAGTTTTCATGCTTCCTTGGCCCAGAAGTAGATGGATTAATTTATGCAAAGGAAGACACCTTCAATGTAAGAAATTACTAGAGTGAATATGGGTAAAAAATAACCCTTCAAAAATCCCATCTAGTTTCTGGATCCCTTCTGGATTTGAAACGTGTGTCAAGCTGTGCTGCCCTGTCACTGCTGGAACTTTTATTAGCATGGGTGGACGTAGGGTGCTAAGTTGAAGACCCCAGCTCCTGTAGTGTTGGTTGTCAGAAGGTGGTTTTCAAGGATGTTGGAGCGAGGTGCCTAGATTCCCTTCAAGCCCTTTCTGAGGATTAGAACACAAAATGTTTTCAGTAACAGCTCAAAGTTGTTAACAAGAGCTGTAGTGAGTGCTTTCCTTAAAGGCAAGTATTTGAAACTGGACAGAGGCATTACCAAGTATTAAGCGATAGGATAGCTTTATGTATTAGCACAGAGACCCTAAATATTTTTCTCTTTCAGAGGCAACATGACAGGACCCTTGCATAGTTAGTCTTCTGTGTTTTAGTGTAAACACATGCTTACATGTTTAACTTTACATTTGACATCGATACTACATTTACCTCAAGGTTATACGAACTATGCAGACAGAGCTACTGTGCCTTTTGTAGTGTCAGGATGCTCACGGAGACACGATGGTGCCTAAATAAACTCTGGTGTGTTTATTCTACTGTGCCATGAAACACACTGTTACAGTTGGCACAGAATGATACATTTCTGTCAGGTTTTATCAACTGTCTCATGGGTATCAGTGTTGTCCTAACACATCATTTTTTCAACCTTCCTCTCAGGATGATAACGGCCTGTGTTACCCTTCCAGCAAAACCCACCAACAGACTTTTGCCTACTTGATCGTGGACCCCTGCAAGCGACACGTGCACGCTCTGTACCACTGTTTTGGTGGAAGCTGCTTCGGTAACTAGTTACAGCCCTGTCTGTTCTCCGGTTTTATTATGGGGGTGGCTTCCCCTCTGCAGGAATTCAGGTAGAGATCGCCGGGTTTTCTTCAGAGGCAGGATGTGCTTGTGATGATGCACTCTGAACAGCCACAGGTTTGCCCAGACCCTGCTGTCCGGTTAGCGACGGCAGATTTGTGTAACTCTGCTGCATACATACTTCTTGAAGCTGTTCTGGAAGCTTTGTCTGCCCGTCCCTCGCCCCTCTTTATTCTAATAAATGGTTTTCCTCCAGATGCGTGGTCTCTGTGAGCCAGCTTTCCAGTCCCGCGACGCCTAACTGCGGGGAGAGGCTCCGGGGACACTGAAATCTCTGCGGAACCGCGAGAAAGTGCGTCAGGCGGCCCGGGCCGCGCGGAACGGCCTCCCCGTCTCCCCTCCCTGCTAGTCCCCGCTTCGGCCCGCGCGGTAACAGCCCCGGGAGGTCGCGGCTGCCCGGGGCGCGGCTGCCCCGCCACCGCCAGGTGAGCCGAGGGCCGGAATGCCGGGCCCGGCCTCCTCCTCACCCCGAGATGGGCCGGGCCCCGTCGCCGCGGCTGCCCTCGTTGCGGGAGGGGCTGGCCGGAAGCGGGGTCCCAAGCCGAGCTCCCCCGAGCTCCCCGCGAGCGGGACGCGTGTGTGGGCGCACCCCCGGCCCAGCGGGGGAGGGGAACGCAACCGCCCATCCCCTCGCCAAGCGGCCGCCTGGAAGTTGGGATAGAAGTTCGGGAAGGGAAAAAAAAAGTTCTGGTTGGCGGCACCGCTCCGCAGCGGCCCAGGGCGGGCGGGCGGGAGCCAGGAGAGGTGCGGGCGCGCAAGGCGGGGCGGCGGGAGAGCCGAGGCGTGAGACGGCCGCGGGCCTGGCGCGGTGGGGGATCTGGGGGGGGGATTGCTGGGCAGCGCCCCCTTCGCCGGGCGCCCCCCGAGCGGGAGGCGGTGCGGGCGGGCGCACGCAAGAGAGCCGGGCGGCACAGGCTGCTTCGGTCGGATACGGTGCGGGCGGGCTCAGGAGGGGCGGAGCCGGCGGCCGAGAGTGATTCGGGCGGGCGTAACTCTGAACTTTTGTTTGGTGTGTTGTGTGAGTTAGTTTCCGCCGCCGGGACAGAGGCGCCGGCCGGGCTGGACCGGGCTCGGGGAAGCGCTGCACGGTCAGAGTTGTTTTGCCAGTTGCTGTGACCGGGTCGGATTCCCTGCCGAGGGGTGAGAAGCACCGGCGACAGCAGGACGAGCCGCGGCCCGGGAAGCGGGGCATGCGGGGCTGGGAATCCGGGCTCTGAGCCGCCGAGCCCCGCCAGGGAAGCGCCGGGGGGTCCCGACGGAGACATGGATCCTGGGCAGCCTCAACCGCAGCAGCCAGCGCAGGCAGCGCAATCCCCGGCCTCGCAGCAGGCGCCGCCGCAGCCCCCGGGCGCGGTGTCGGGAGCCCCGGCCGGCGCGGCGCAGCCCCCGGGCGCGGGGCCCCCTCCGGCGGGGCACCAAATCGTCCATGTGCGGGGCGACTCGGAGACCGACTTGGAGGCGCTGTTCAATGCCGTGATGAACCCCAAGGGCGCCAATGTGCCGCACACGCTGCCCATGCGGCTTCGGAAGCTGCCCGACTCCTTCTTCAAGCCGCCCGAGCCCAAGGCCCACTCCCGCCAGGTGAGGGGGAGGGGGCGGCCGCGCCGCGGGCGGGCAGGCAGGCCAGGCGCGGGGCGGGGGGGGTGGCCGGGCCGGGCCGGGCCGTGCGCTCGCCCTCCCTCCCCGCCGCTGAGCTCCTCCCGGGGGAGGCGTGTGGGGGAGGGGGCCGGGGCGGGAATCCGCCCTCCGCGGGGCTGAGCGGTGCGGGGGGCGCCGGCCGGGGCCGCTGGGGCGTCCGCTGCCTTTCTTCCTTCCTAGCCTTGCGGGGGAGTCCGCCCCCTGCTTCTGCCCTCTCCCCCTTTAGCTCTTCCCCAGAGGCGGGGGCGCTGCTGGCCCCTCTCCTCCCGCGCCTCTGGGCGCTGGGGGAGCCGGCGGCGCGGCGGGAGGCCCTTGGCTCCGGCCCGGTCTCCGTCGGGGCCTCGGGCTCCACATCCGCTCCTTGGCGAGACCCGCCGTCGCTTCTTCGGCCTGGCCGAGGCGGCGACGGCGGCGGGAGCCCCTGAAACTTGTGCGAAAGCGCTTTGCTGGGAAGACGGGGAGGATTTCGCTTTGAGGTCTAATCCCCTTGAGTCGTGGCGCTGCCCGGCTGTTGAGGGGGGTAGCGCCAGGCTCCCCCCTCCAGGCAACACGGATGTGGCGTTTCCACCATTTCGTCGCTGCGCGGGGTTGAGCAGGATTAACCCCCGCACAAACTTCCAGAAGTTACTTCCCCAGCCTCCCTTCGGGCCTGAAGGCGTTGAGGGTCCGCCGACTTAACCGCCTGGTTAACGGCGAGACCTGGAGGCCGGGACGCGGGACCGGGAGCTGCCGGGCCTCGGCCGTGCGGGCCCCGGGGGATGCGGGGCAGGGCCGGCGCTCGGCCTCCGGGAGCCGTTGGTCTGGAAGCAGAGTGACTTTTGTGCCAAGACCAAAGTATTGGTGCAAATACAGCGGAAAGTTAATGTTTAGGCTGCTGTTACCAACTTTTTGGAAGGCAGCTGTGCCTGCTCGGGTGTTGTATTAAGTAATGAACTTTGTTGCTAAGCTATAAAGTAGTTTTTATTATTGGCCATTGTCGCTTTACCCGTGCAGCCAGCAGGAGCGACACTCGCTCTGTGTACTGGAGCCCGGTACTCTGGTCGTTAAGGGTCTGTCAGCGTTTCCATTATTAAACCTCTGTTTTGAGGGATTTATAACTTGGCTTCGGGAGCTCACTCCAGGCTGAACCTTGGCGCGTACCCGCTCGGCACAGGAGTTAATTCATTTTCCACAGACTCGAAAAATCAGTCTGGCCTTCATGTTGCGAGGCTGGAAAGAACGGGGTGGGGCGGGGCTGCTCCTGCGGCTCTCCTTGCGCCTGCCCGCAGACCTTCGATAGCACGCTGAAACCCGGCGAGGAGGAACGTGCTTGTGCTTAGGTTTTTCCCCAAGTTGTGCCAATCTTACGCTGTCCCGTTGGGCACAAACGTGAACTGGCATGCATTTGGCTAGCGCTTGGGGCTGTGCCGCGTTAGATGCGGTGACTGCAGTTCAATAGCTGCTGCGTTTGAAATGCACTTAAAGCCTGTGACGTTCGTACAGCTCCTGCTTTTAAGCTTGGCGTTATCTTGTTTGTATATGTTACTCTTCAGCTGTAATACGTATTTAGTTGGGTCACCCGTCCTCGTACCGGTCGGTGGCTCCTAAAACATAAACTTGAAATCCAGCTAAAGCCAGGGAGTCGTTTGCTTCACTATGGCCTGTCCTTTAAAGTAAGACTTCTCGTTTTCCTTTTTGTTTAGTTGTGCCACAGCAATACTCAGTTGTACAGAGAAGGTCAAGTTTCTGTAATTCTCCCTGTAAGTTTCTGCAGTTCTCCCTGTTTCTCAAGAATTATAGCGCCTCAGATCCACTTGGCTTGCAACTTGTGTATTTTGTTCAAATCTAGATGTAAGCTAGTTAATTTCCAGTTTAAGGTATGAGACTTCACGTGTGCTTGCCTGCAGACACGGTGAAGCAGAATTGTCAAGAGTATATATGTGGGGCCCCATGCGTGGTGCAATACCTTGTGTAGAGAGGTGTGGCAGGGGCTGATACCTGTATCTTATTACAGGTGTCCATGTTGTGCTGGTGTAGCTACAAAGTCATTTAATTGATATATATAGCTAGATAGATATTTACATATGTAAAAGGCCAGTATTGCTTTAACCTGGTTTTCAGAGCTGCGTTTTCTGTTTCACTTTGGGCATGTATTTACTATTGGCAAAGAAGTTCTATGACTGGTAACTGGTGAATGGTTTTGTGAGTCACTTCTGGTTGACTGGTTCAACAGTTTGCTGAAGCTTTGCTTTGTATAGAGCATGGGCAGCTGCTTGTAAGCTCCGAATACCCTTAAAATACGATTTGTTTATGGGTTAGGAAATTTTGTGTTCAGTCTTGTAAGGGGTTTTCTTTAGCTATGAGTTCAGGAGTCATCCTCCACTGGAACTCACTGCTGTCATTTGGTGTTTCTTTGTTGCTTTTCTCTTGTGTAATCATTTAAACCTCTGCAGAGGGTTTATGTGTGGGTGTTCTTTCACCCCAACACCCCCATTTCAAAAGGAGAGTAGGAAATTAACTCCTCCAGCAGAAAGTGGGTGCACGATGGTAATGGATGGGTGCAGTCCAGTCCATGCAGCGTGCTCTATGAGGTTTGCTGACAGCGGGCATGTCTCTTTTCCTTAAGTTAAGGGGCAAGAACTTTAGTTTTCAAAGTAAAACTAAAGACATACAACACGTATTTATAATTAATATTTATTGAGTTACACAAGGGTTTTTGTGATGCTAATGAATCTGCCTACTTTGAGGCTGTCTTGAAACAGCAACACTGGAAAATAAGCAGAACTTTAGAATCACTAACTTCTGAATTTCTTCTGAAAGATTCATTTAAAGTGAAATGTCTTCTGACAGCTGCATTTCTGCTGAAATACAAGAATCTTAATGGGAATAATTTCACTCCTGGCAGGCCAGCACCGATGCAGGGACGGCAGGCGCTCTGACCCCTCAGCATGTCCGAGCTCATTCCTCTCCAGCATCACTGCAGCTGGGAGCCGTTTCTCCAGGGACGCTTACACCCTCTGGAGTAGTGACTGGGCCTGGAGCTCCATCTTCTCAACATCTCCGCCAGTCTTCATTTGAGATCCCTGATGATGTACCTTTGCCACCAGGCTGGGAGATGGCGAAGACGCCATCTGGACAGAGATACTTCCTTAAGTAAGTAAAACTTGTTTTCACGTAGCTGTATCTCTGGTGGTTTGCTGTTGTTTGCTTTTGGTTGAATGTTAGTAAATCTCACTGTGTTTGAAATACATCTTTTAAAAAATGTGCTCCTGGTTTTAACTAGGAAACCCTACCGCTTCAGTATTTGACCTGTATCAACATTGTACTGCTTCTGAAAACTGCATGGTACTCTGTGAATATTTATCCTCTATTATTCTTAGTTGAAGAATGTTCATTATATTCTATACTGAAAATCAGTGAAATGTACATAGTGGATTTTAGACAATGTGACTTCTGGATTTGCTGAATCTTGCCAGAATTCTCAATCAGGTCAAAATACATTTTTCCCCATTTTTTTATACGGATCTAAAAGTATGGAGTAAGTTTAAAATCCATTTTAGTGAGATTATATCAGGGCTTACTATTTTTTAATAAGCTCATTTGTGTGAATACACAATTAAAACACTTTCACCTACTCTGTGCTCATGAGGAGAGAAATAGATGGTTTTGATTGCAGTGCTTGGATCTGTGACTCTTAACTCATCTACATTCCCTACAGTGAAAGAGAAATGGCAGAACTTCTAACAATTGTTTCATGTCCTACATACAGCTGTAGCTTTCTCCCCTAGTGAAATTAGTATCACCTCCTCTATAACTGAGGAGAGGCTACACATGCCAGCCATCTGACACCTAAACCCAGGGAGCGTTTTCTTTTATGCTGTATAGTTTTCTAAACCAGCAGGAGCTTGTCCTTCTCACTGAAAGCATGCCCACCAAGACACATAATTGGCCTTTAAATATTTTTACTATATTCTGAATATTTTATTTAACTGCAAGTCTCTAAATAAACCCACTATATGTGGTTTTCAGGGCCGGGAGAGGGGAGGGGCAGCACAGTGCATCATTCATGTAAAACTTGTTTCAGCCAAGAAAAACATCTGTAGCCCTACCTTTCTGGCTGAAACATTGTCACTAATATGTGCCTTTTATTGAAGTAGTTGAGTTTGTATCTTCAAAAACAAATTTACATTGTGAAAATAGAACTTGCAGAACTTCTTAAAACTGTTTCTTGTTCCTGTAGCAATGGTGTTCCCATACTGAGAAATTAGCAACGCTTTTTTCAACTGAAAAGAGGTTACAGCAGTCGCCTGGCATTGCTTGAGCCCAAAGGTTACTTTTTGAAAGCAATCATTCTCTATGATGAATGTGAAAATGAGCATTAGCCATAGATCCTGGAGAAGTGGCATTTTCTGTGGCGAATGTTCTAGACTGTGAGCTCTTCAGTGGGCACAAATGGATTTTTATTTTTTTTTAACTGCATGAGTTTATGCTAGTTGAGAACTATAGCTGATTGGACCTTGAGGAAAGCACAGGCTGAGTTTTGAAATTAAAAGCAAACTCGGTTTTGACTGTGCTAGAGAGAGCTCTTAAGGAGCAGCTGATAAAGCAGTGAAAGTAGGTGTTTGATTTTTAAGTTTTATTGTCACAAGTGTTTGTTTTTAACGCAGTCAGTTCTACAGAAAACAGAACAGTTTGAGAGGCAGGATGCCTTCACACTCTTATGACCAACTTTGAAAAACTATGCTCATTCAGGTGAAAGCAGTGAAAAATTTCTTCTTGGAAAGCTTTTCTGCAGTTTCATTATTACTATTAAAAATAGTTTCAATTTTTTTTTTCGGTAAGGGTTTTTTGGGGGTTGTGGGCTTTTTCTTCTGGGGAGGGGGTGTTGTTTTTTTTTCTTCTTGTCTTTCTTGGTGTCCTGGTATCCATTTCAAAGGGTCAGGTTTCAGCAAGAACAATAAAGAGCCTGAGACTGGAAAGTACACACAAGTCTGGCAAACTCATCTGCATGAGCAAGATCATTTGTTCTCAAGCAGACATCCAAAGTAAATGATTGAAAGAGCTGCTAGCTGTGAAGGATGTGTCTTGAAGGGGAAAGGAGTGGAAACAAACCAGGTTGTTAGGAAGAAAAATAAAGGCTGTACTTTCTGAACCTCTCCCTGCTGGGTCACATGCTGACCTTGGGGAGATTTTAAACAGCTTAATGGGCTGTTTTCTTTTGGCTTTCCTTGGGTGATGCTGTGGTATGGGAGAGTCTAATGAGGAAGTTCTGAAGGCTCTGTTCACACTTGAAGAACACTTGTTCCTAAAAGGTGATTTAGTACTTTCTACAGGTGGGATCCATCAACTTCACTGGTGTTCATGAAAACTTGTAAAAAGTAGTTTGTGTACTAGTAAAATGTTTGCTTTGCACGCTTAGGAAATCCGTAGAAATCTAAGAATTATTTTGGAGTAGTGAGTTTGTATTTTAGAACCTTTTGGAGTGTTGAGTGATAAGTTCTCTCTCGTACCTACAATGCGCATTTTGTCTAGTTACGCCTTAAACGTTTGCTTGAAGCAGGAGTACTGAGATTACTGATACTAAATACATTCGGTGTGGTTCCCCAGTTTTGATGCCTCTTCCAAGAATTCACCTTTTTTGTTGGATTGGCTGCATTGCTTTGTTTCCATTTGCTCCGTTCTGTAGCCACTCTATGAACAGTCTGATAATGAGGCTCTAGAAAGGTCTTTGCAGAATAGGTAACAGTAATAGATTTTTCCCAGGTGTCAGTAAGCCTTATGGTTATAGTTATCATAATATACTACAGTGCAAACAGAATAATGTAAAATGGAGTACCATACTGAAGTCTGGAGTATAGTCGCTTCCACTAATCAGTGAGTCAAGCACTGCAAGCATAGTAGTTTGTGCAAAGAAATGAAAATAGTGTGTATGGGAGAGAAAATACTCGTCTGCATGTATAGATACACACACAGAGTTACTGGCCAGATATTTTATACACACCACACATGTAGCCATACATGTTAAAGGTTGTTAAGGGTGGTAGTGCAGCATCTGAACCAGAACTGCTTTTGTAAATCTGTCTGCCATCTAAACAGACCGACCTCTTTATGTATGAAAGCCCAACATACGTTTACCAGACCTCCTTTCACTGGGGTTCTTTTTGCTGTTGTTCTTCCAAGAGTAGGAGTCTGGAGTGTAATTCTGTGTTAGTGAAAATGCAGGCAGTGTTGGCCAGTGAGTTAAGGCATGCTTAGGTAAACCCAATTCTGTGCTTTTACTGAAACTGCTACTTAAATAGAACTCAGAAGCCAAGACTTGCCTGGTTAGTAAGTGGTTATATCTGAGTCATCTCAGCACTGCTGTGCGGTGTGCACCAGTCCATTCTGAAACACGCAGTGAAAAAGACTCGCTTGGTTTGTGTGGCGATGTCAACTGCATTGCTTTTTAACCACTTCCTGTGAGCCAGCTGCTGGCTGACATTTCAGTGAACTATGGAGAAAGACAGGGGATCACTCTCTAGGCAAAAGATAATATGCTATGGGAGTAACAGACCACAACTTGCAGAAAGAAAAAGCAAGTTTCGCTCAGTTTTAGAATTACTCTTGGATCGTTTTAACTTTGTGATGATTAAAAGAGTAATACTACGCTTCTGTAATACTTCTCATTTGGTGGTGTGAGGAGAAGTTAACTGATTGTCCAGCAAACAAGTCTTGTAATTTATTTTTCCTACAGGAAGTAGTTCTTGCAAGCAGTTTATCAACAACTTCCTATTTTTTTCTGTGAAGTGTTGAATGACTTCCTGAAGGAGGCCAAGGTGGTTTTCATTAGTATCTGTGGGTTTTTCGAGGTGTTTACCCATCTGGCAGAAAGCTTGAAAATGCATTGCCATTACACATTTCTTATGTGCTCTATACAGAGGCATGGCTTTGGATGTTATGAAACCAAATCATTTTACGATAACGGGAAGTTTGTTGCTATGCTTTTTCTTTTCTCATGTGTCATGTGGAAAATATCCAGTAGCGCTGTTAAAATTTCTCTTGCATCCCCTGACTGGAACCACCCACTACACCAATATCACCTGCTCTCCTCCTCCTTCTCTCCTCCCCACCCTGCCAAAGTAATCTTAGTCCTTCAGGGTGGGAGATGTTTCTTGGAAAAACTGCTTCCACGGTTGCATAATTTATTGTATACCTATACTGGGGAAATGCATATCCAGATTCATCCATTAATGTGAGTTCTTGTGATAATGGTTCTATAATTGGGGCTGGTTTGTCACTAGGAACTGTTTTGTTGGAAACCAAAACTGCAACCGTTGCTCGTGATGGATTTGTCCACTTAACCACGCTTTTTATACTAAAAAAACCTGTCGAAGATTTTTCTGATTGGTAATTCTTTCTTGTAATGCCAAATTAATTTAATATTTATATTGATTATTTCTGAGTGTTTTTGAAAACATTCATGGTTAATCTATATATTAAAAAAGACATTTTTATAGAGGAAAATGGGCACTGTAAGTTTCAGAACGCAGCAGGAGGAAAGAAATATTAGTTAAAACACTTTGAGTAAAACATACTCTGGTGAGTTTTTGGCAACTTAAGATTTTGGGGTTTTTCGTCTTGGAAGATAGTCATAGTACTGTGAAGAGTATCTTTCATTCTGCCTCTTACTTAAAGAGTCCCATGGTAGAACAATGATAAGAAATATTTTTAATTTGCAGTTGTCCTAAAGATTTCCATATCTTCAGAAGAGGTGAGGGAGAATAAGGGCAAACCAGCTTAATTTGTGTTAGCACTAAGACTGAGCTGGTAGGAGGACTGAATGTACATCTTCAGCCTTCTGAATTCAGAAAGTTGAAGCCAGCTTAGTGGGTGGGCATCGGTGAAAGCAATGGCACACAGTGCTGTTCTTGTGTCTTGTTTTGGTTTACTTGGGAAAAGTTGCAGGCGATGATATCCATGCGTTTAATACCCTGCCATATGCTAATTTTATGAGACTAGTCCAAAACCCAGTGTAATAGATGCGATTTCAGGTAAACAAAAAACATATCCTGTGGTTTTCACAAATACATCTTCCTTTTATTTATAATCATATGGGCATTTTTTACCACAAAACCGTAGGGGTTGGAAGGGACCTCCAGAGTTCACTGAGTCCAACCCCCTGCCAAAGCAGGTTCCCTAGGACACATCGCACAGGTCGGCGTCCAGACGGGTCTTGAATGTCTCCAGAGAAGGAGACTCCACAACCCCCTGGGCAGCCTGTCCCAGGGCTCTGTCACCCTCACTGTGAAGAAGTTCTTCTGCATGTTGGTGCGGAATTGGTGTGGAACTTTTTGTGCTATTATCTTCAGATTAAAATAGAACTGGGTAAAAATACAGGAACAGTGGCAATTAATTGTAAAGTAATAATTAAATTATGTCTGAGGATTTTTTTTTTTTAAATTGGCTGTTGATCTGTACTTTTCTTCCTCCCACCAGTTTTGCCTTTCAGTTTGTCTTATAAAAATAATATATGCACTTTAAAGTCTCTGATTTGGTGCCTGTTGATATCTTTCCCTAAACTCCAACGAGCAGTAATTTAACCCTCTACTGAGAATTTCTAATGCTAAAGGGGAGCATGTACCAGCTGTAGAAAATACAATTTGAAAACAACTCTTACAGATCAAAGTGGGATGTGAGTACGCATGCAATGAAGAGAAAGCAGTGGCATACTCAAAAAAATAAGGAAGTATTAACACAGGGCTTATTAAATGAGGAAAAATCTGGTTGTTTAAAGAAGCAAACAAACAACAGTAAACCTTTCAACTTCCATTGTGGAACTGGTCAAAATTCCTTCTGCTTTAGGCTGTTTGTTGAGAACGCTGGTGTAGTTTTGGTTTACATGCTTTCAATGCCTAATGCTGTTTAGTAACAATTCTTTCCTATCTCCTCAATCAAATTTGAGACCAGTTTTAATCTTGCTGTGGTGTGAAAACTTTGTCATCATTACAGCTTTCAACATAATACAGATCTTCATTAACTAGGCTTTTATAATGGGAACTCTTGGAGTTTTTCTCACCAGTATAAGAAAAGGCTTTTGATTGAGGTTCAGTCAGAATTTAATGTTTAAAAAAGACGCTTCTGCTTATTAAAGATTTTGTCAGGTTGTGTTTGGTTAGAGGCCATGGCATCAAGCTCTGTGGGAGCAATTACACCACTATGGAACCACTTCTGTTTTCTCAGGTCTTGACCTCTTCTAAAGACAAACAAGAATTTGACACAAATCAAGGTGATGTCTTCTGGGCTCTCTTAGCATTTTGTCTTTGTTCTTCTGTATGTTGAAGATGGCAAATGATTATAGTTGTAGCTCTTTAAAATATCCATCTGTATTGTAGCATAGGGTAACCCATCAGTCACATCACAGAAATTCCTACTTGATTGAAAGCAGTAAAATAACAAGAGAAGGTTAATTTGAAAGTTCCCATGAAAGTAAGACAGGTACTACCCCACCAGTTTTTGCAAAAAAATACTTCTAATGTGTAAATGGAGTTGAACTGGTGAGTGGCATATGTCCATAAAACTATACCTGCTGTTACAAGAATCATTGCTTTCCTCTCATGGGAAAAAAAAAAATCAGTACTTTCAAAATTCCAACTATAAACCCTCCTTATAGTTTGTCCAGTTTCGCCCTGCAGTTATGGCACAACAGCTGTAAATCTTTAAAAGCTCATGGAGGAGGCAAGGTGGAGTCAGTTTATCCATTTTTACAGTAGACTTTCAGAGAAAGTAACTTCTTAGCACTGGAAATGCTGAAATATTTAACTGTGGGACCTAAATTAGGTCACATGAAAAATTAAGGTATGGTTCCTAGTTTGCTCCCAAAGAAAGATTTTTACCTCAGACATAAGCAGTTACTGGATGACACCCAGAAGAGCAAGATAAATTACTCAGGGTTGAGATACAAGATTAATTGTTAAAATTAGTAAAATATTAACTACAAGCAATTTTTTTCAGGCTCTGGATTAAGACTAGACATCCTGTCCAGTGTTCCTCCCCCCATTCTTCCCCACTACAACCAACCAAAGAAAAAAAAACAACCCAAAAATGAGGTAAACGGCTATAGAGAGCTGTCAGCCAAAACTGGAGATGTCTCTCCTCTTTTTATATGTGGCCAGACCATTGCATGTGTTTATCTTCATAGCTGGGAACAAATTTAGATTATTAGATGATTTAGATGTAATTAGATTTAGTTTAACTTTTTGAAACTGATGGCTGCTCAGTTCTATCAAGTTTGTGTCTTTGTATTTTTATAAATTCCAACATATTTGCACTTAGTGTTTGTACAGTCCAAAGGTGCACGTGCAGTAAAACGCAATGTTAGAACTCACTCTTTCACTATTTGTGTAAACATTGTTATCTCTTTCAAGGTGTGAGGTTTTCTTCCTCTTTTTTTTCCCTCCTCCTCCACACCAAGCTGTGTGTGATTAGATTTATTATTTAAATGTCTCTTGTTTCTCTTGTAAATTCCAAAGAAAATTTAAATTGCCTGTATGCAGGGCATTTACCAGAGACTGGGATGAGTAGCAGCCCTCTGGCAGGTACCCCCAGGATGTCATCAGTAGCATTGAATCACAAAGTGGTTTGGGTTGGAAGAACCTCAAAGACCATCCAGTTCCAACCCCCTCTTTGGTCAGGGACACCCTCCACCAGACCAGGCTGCCCAGAGCCCCATCCAGCCTGGCCTTGAACACTGCCAGGGCAGCCACAGCCCTGTCTCTTTCTCTGTAGGGGAAATTTGACGGCCTGGGGGTTAGCATAATGCGAAACAGAATTTTTGGTAGGAGTCTGTGTATTGGAATGTTAACAGATAGCTGCCCTGTAATGACTGAACTTACAAACAGCTTGCTAAACCTCATTTCGAAAAAGGCTATTAGTAAATTTCCTATATAAAGGAAAAATAAGCTTTATTTTGTGTTAAGTATTTAAATAGGAGGCTAGAGCATGGAGGGAAATTTGTCTTTAATGTAAAAGTGGTACCTAATAGCTACTTTTTGGTAAATAAACCTTGAGGGGTTTTTTTGAGAACTGGAGTTTTTGAAAGGCGTGACTAAGCTGTGTTGCTGTTTCATGGCCTCTTGAAGTGCTGCTTGGAGTCTGTTTGCTGGGATTCACTCTGCTGGTGTTTTATTTGGCTTTTAACAAAGTTACTTCAGGCTGTGTTTCAGGCATGTATAGGTAGGTTTTCTAAATTGCTGGGTAAGTCAAGCTAATAATATAAAGCTGCCTTGTAAAGTAAGACTTTTACCACTTTACTGCCTGTCAGTCATGCCAGTTGCTAAGGAAACAAAGCTGTCTTGAAAACAGTCTTGGACTTTGCTTTAATTTCACTAATGAGACTTTGCTCCCTCATAGTGAAAGACCAGATCCCTTTTGTTGGGTCTCTGATGTGCTGTTTGGTAACTTAAATCAGTGTTAGTGGTTAAATTTAGTTATTGATTATTACATTGAGGCTGTGAAGCCAGTTTTTCTTTTCTCTGCTGTTTTATAGGAAAGTCAAGTAAAGGTCATTTACTGTTGCTAGTTTATCTCCAATAAGTTCTGATTTATGGAGAGCTTTGTGGAAGTATGACTGCACTAAGCAAGTTTATTTAAATAACATTACTGCTTTAAGGATGCCTTTCCCTTTCTGATTACGTGTTGTATATGAAATGCTAAGTAAACTTTTTGCCTTTTCTGGATACGATGTAAAATTAGACATGACGTAATAAACATTTCCTGAAAGCAAACAAGCATGGGCTAAATGGGATTCTTGGGGTAAAGGAAACAATCTCAACTCACGGTTGTATTTTCTCATAGGGTCTCACTTCTCTAGTTGTTTCTTTTTCTGTCTGAAAAGCTTGATGGGAAGTCCTTTGCAATTACTTCCATTCTAACCTTTATATATAGTCTCTTTAGAATGGTGAGAAGTAGAGTAAAAGAGAAATACCTCTCCAGATTTACTAAATATAGTGATGGTATAGTTAATATAATTAGTAGACCCAAATATCCAATGCACACATTCAATCGTGGTTTTTTATTTTTATTCGCAGAACCTTTCTCATTGTCAGAGTAACCAGCTTTGTTATGAGCAAAGCACTGCAGTGAAATGAGGTATCATTTAAAAGGTGTAATCTGATGTATAAAAGGCTGTTACAAAGAAACAGTGAAAGGACTTGGAAGGATGTCCTGTGCCCAACTTTATACGCCATTTTTGTACATATATTAAAAGCATGTTGGTAGAAGAAAAGTAGTACTGTGCTTTAATTGGAGTTTAGATGTCTGCTGACTTCTGTTCTTTGGGTCAAGATGAATTAGATTCATTTAACAATAAAAAGATTTAAATACTGCCAGTCTTCAGTGAAAAGAGTAGCATTTTCTGTGGTCACAGAGGTTTGTATGCATAACCCTAAGCTAAAACTGCCTGCGTTCTAGTTTATGTATGCAGAGATTTGTTTTTGAGAGCTTTTTGTTATGTTGCTCTTGACGTAATTGTACGTGTGTTATCATCAGTGTACAGCCATGTTTCATCTTCCTACCTTCTGTCCCTAAACACATTCACACAATTTCCATCTGTGTGTGTCACTTAAGCTGTTCTAGCCAGTGACTGTAACATTTGGACTGAAGTTCAGTGTTCCCTTTCAGAACTGATCTTTCAGGCTTCCACTTTTCATGGCAATCTTACTCTGAAATTATTTCAAAGCAGGCCCAAGATATTGGGACCAAACAATAAGCAGAAAACAGAGGATACTGTTATAATCAGTATCCTTGTACACTTTTGTTTTGTTGTTAGTGTTTTTTGGTGTGGGGTTTTTTTTGTTTGGCTATTTCACAATATCCTGATAGTAGAGTCACTGACTAGGCATAAGGAAGAGAAAATGTGAAACAGACAGTATAAACAGTTCGCTAACAATATTTTAGCATCCTTATTAACAAGGTCAAAGGAAGCTTTAAGGATATTAATTTAACAAACGGTTTGTAATTCACTTTTAATTAGTGTTAGATGGATCTTGACATGATCAGCTTTGTATTATAGATATTTGTTGATGAACTTGGACAGGCCATTGTTTTCTTATGAATCAAATGTCAGTTATACATGGCAATGTCTCTAGGAAAATTGAATCCTAATTCATTTTCATAGTTGTGGTTCCCATTGTCCAAATTCTGGTTTTAAGGTGGCACTGGAAAAGGGAGGGGGAAAGCAGAAGGGGGGCGCTTTTTTTTTTCCTTCTGGTGCAACTATTTGTGTGGCTTTTGCTCAGGGCTGCACTTTGAATCCTGTTTATGCTGTGATGGAGACTGTGTGTGAGCTTCAATTGGTTCCTCCGCTCAGCAGCCCTGTTGGAGTAGCAGTGTAGGCCCTGGTCTGTGCCAAGACTTGCCCTTTTAAAATGGCCTTAAATGCTTGCTCTGTGAAACTCAAGGGGGAGGATTTTAAGTGCTTTCTAAGCTGAGGTCACAGCAAACTTAGCAAATAGTTGAGGGGATTGCAATAAAGTGAAAATTATTGGCTTTTGTAATGGATAATTTTTGTGTGAATAGATTTATGGAAAGAAGTCTCTTACCCTCACGAGAAGCCACCCTCCTCTTGTGAATGTAGAACAAGTTTGTTTCTATGGAATTTATGTGAAGTAGAGGGAGGTTCTGAAGCTTTCTTACTTTGCCAGGACCTGTACATAATCTGCCTATAACTTTGAAAAACTACACATGTATATATGTGTAAAATTTTGCTAATGCATGATTCTTTTACTTCATAACTAGCTTCTATAAAATTTTTACAAATAGATATATTTGATCATTACTGCCTTTACAACTGCAAGTTGTGGTACAAAGTTACCAGATCATGGAATACTAACCCTTCAGTTACATATGTGCTGGAATATGTGGATTAAAATATTCCAGCCCCACCTCCCATATGTGGGTAGATACCCAGGTACTTGTGTCCCTTCATTTAGTCAACCTGCAAAATGCACTCTCTGTAAAAGAAGTAGGCGCACGTGGGGTTTTTTTATTGTATAGGAGATGCTGTTCTGTTCTTCCAGCTAAAATTTGATGTCTGTCTTGCAACTGTAAAAAAATAAGATGCAAGTTCTTGGAGGCATTTATTTTATCAAACTGATGAGTCCCAAAAGAAAAAGATTTTTTAGAAATGAAGATACGCAGACTGCAGCATGGTAGCAACTGGTGTTGTTGCATTGTGCTCCATAAAACAACCTTCATTTGTGTTTCATTTGGACTTGCTGCTTGACTAGTATATCACTTGAGTACTGTTCAAGGCAATGTTTCTGGTAAAGAAAAAAACCCCATTTATTTGTCAAAGCTGTTAAGCTGTTCAGCTACTGCTCAGCATTTCAGAGCAGCTGAGGATTTCCTCTGTTTAACCCTCCAGTGGATCCCATAGAGCCAATGTTTGACTTCTGGTGGGTGTAGCAAGGCTGAACTGCATAATCAGATGATAATGTGTTTTTTCATACAGGTATCTTTTGTGTGATATATCTAAGCTATACTTATAATTAAGGTGAAGGAAAAAAATTCAGATGATGATGTGTGGTTAAAGTGGGACTAGAAGAATAGGAATGCTGGCAATAGGGAGGAAGTAGAAGTAGCTATACTGTTGTCAAGGCTTCACCTGCTGTTCCTGATAGGATGTTCAGTTTTAAAATGTAGCAATTCCTGGGCCTTGTCACTTGGCTCTTGTGAGAGAGCTCGTTAGGAGCATCTCTTTAAACAGCCTACATTGGTTCAAACCAATTGCCTGTCCTGGTCAGTATCTTGTCAGTGGTGGTCATGAGCAAGTTTTTTAGAACATGACGAGGGCAAGCATGTGTGATACTATGTCTGAGAACACTCCCAGCTTCCAACTGTCCTCCAAGATATCTGCCATCTCCTTTGAGGCCACAGAAATTTTTAGACTTTTAGCATCTGCTGCATGCTTTGGCAAGGAGGCTTGCTGCTTGCCTGTCCGCATGAAGAAACGCCTCGTTCTGTTTTAAGCTTGGCTCCCATCAGCTTCATTCAGTGGTGTCCAGTTCTTATTTTGGAAGTGACAATGAATAGTTGATGCATATTTGTTCTGCTCAAGATTAATACTGTTTCCTCTGGAAATTATTTCTTTTGAATTTTAGAGAGTCCTAACCTGATGCGTATTCCTGAGATAGAAGCTTTTTTCGGTGGTCCCTGTTAGCCTTTCTCTAAGCATTTTCCACTTTCTGTTATTTTTCAGGTGAAAGCTTTTAAAATGTTTTGCAACATCCACCATTCTGAACCTTTAATCTTAAAAAAAAAAGAAAAAAAAAAAGAGAAAGTATTCTTTCTGCTGTTTGTTCTTTCACTGTGCACTTTCCCTTTTCAGTTGATCCAAGGGTAAATTTGTGTCATTTGGAAACTTTGTGCTGCTGCTGCTCTCTTTCTTGCAGGGATCCTAGTGCATAGGCCCTTGTGGAAGTTGTCCAGAATCCTGTTTCTGTTGCAAAAGCTGCTGATTCCGACCTCCTGTCTTGTTTCTTTTTCTTTAATTTCTTGCTGGTAACTGTCATATCAGGACCTATCCTTATTTGGTAGCTGCTGTTCCTAATCAGGTCTTCTAGTCATCAGTTTTCGGAACTTAGTGCCTGCTATGATTGCTGTGTCTCCAGAAACTGAGTCTTTGTGTGAACTTTGGGATGAAAATACTTCTGTTGGTGCATTCACCTTGAAAGGGAAAGGTTATCTGCACTTGCTTCCAGCTTATGTCTGGGAGCTGTTCCAACAAAATGGAAGTATGCTGGTGTGGTAAAATGCTGCTTGTATATGTCATTAAAAAAAATCCAAGTGAGATTTATTTCTAGAATAAATAACTTGTCCTGTGGCTGATAGTACACCTGTATGGAGGTTTTAAATCAAATGGATATGTCATTAGAGAAGTAAGAGTGCCAGGGTATGTGGGAGACAGGTTATGTTTTTTCATATACTCAGTTCCAGCAATGCTGGATGAATGTCTGTCTCAGCCTTGTTTGGGAGCTGCCATTTCATAATCTATGCATAAGCTTAGTTCCAAAATTGTTTCTGTCAATGCCATGTCTTACTCTACCTAGTATCTCGGTACCAAATGCTTACAGTGTGTTTTTCTATGCTGTGAGGTATGTCTACCTATCACAACAGTTCAGTTACAAAACAAAAAAAGTATCTGGCTATCCAAATGACTGACTTTGATTTTTTTCAACCAGTTGTAACTGATTTTGTGATATTGAATATGTATTTCAAATGTGACAGATAGATAGTGGTAGATATTTGGATAGATAGATAGTGGTAGATATTTGGATAATAAGGGACAATCGTCTGAGTTTTTTAAAAAAACTACAGCAGTTCAGATGGAATCTTTCTTCTCCCAGCTGTAAAGAGGCTTCAAGATTGTTTGAATCTTCCAGTCAATTTAAGACACTTAAGAGCCATGAATTTACCAGGTGATAAAGATGTGTTCTTCTTTTAAAGTTCACAAATGCAGCTGTTAGTGTCTTTATTAGTATCTAGCCAACCTAGTACTTAGTGAAGGTTGGTCATCCATCCAACCTTCTCAAAGCATGAATGTGTCTAAAGCTAAATCAGGTCATAAATGACTGTCAAGCCAAGTCTGGAAAACCTCCAAGGATGGAGATCCCACAGCCTCCCTTCCTCCTCTTAATATAGTCCTTCAGGAAATGGATCTCTGCAGCAGAACAGACTTCAAATATACTGTAGTTTCTCTACTACAAAAAAAAAAAAAAGCCAAACCCAAGGGTGCTTTAGATATGATTTTCTTGGGATTTAAAAAAAAAAAAGCAATGAAGAAACTTGCTCTGTCTTTTTCATATGTGTAAGACAGTCATGTGTGGTGACATCCCATTCCCCACCTTGCATTGAATAAGTTGTCCAGATGACTGCTGTACATTAGTCCTGTATATATTGAGTAATTCATACATGGACTTGTCTTCCTGGAAAGCTTGGTTGAGGTCTATCAGTTTTCTATGTTATTGCTTACTCTGGTGAGCATATTTATGCAATTCCTTTTCACTTGCTTGAAGTTCTGCTAAGTTACTGGACGGGCAATATAGCAGCAGCATTCAATCTAGCATGCCATGGTTTCTTAAATGATCTGTAGGCTGTGTGTTAAGTCATGATAGCAGGGAATCCTAATAGAAGAAATTGCTGTTTGTGAAATCATCCTCCATATTTGTGTTTTTTAATTAGGGGCTTTTCTGAACAAGATAGAACAGACATCAGAGCAATAGATTGAACAGAGAAAAACCTAGTTCTATTGGGAAAGTGTCTTTTTCAAATCAAACTACATTAAAAACAAGTCTCACAACACTGAGTGTCACAGCTGATTCCAGTAGTGGGCATATAATGCAAGGTAGCCACATTTACACACAGAGATGATCACTCCATTACCAGTGGTATTTGCTCTATTTTGGGTCTTATTCCCTGGTTCTTAATTTATCTCAGCAAGTCAGTTGTTAGAGAGCTTGTTATGGCACATGAGATGGGAATAAGGAAGCTCATGGTGTGACAGCACGGCATAGGGAGGCTAAAGGTGTTCATAGTTGGGTTTGAAGAGTGAAAGCAAGCTTTGTGTTCAGACTTTGAGGCAGCCTCTCCAAGTTTCATAGCTGTTGCTGTGCTGGTGTAGTTATTTGTGCAGTTATGTCATGAGCCATACAGCAACCTTCTTCTGTGGTGATTTTTTTTTTTTCTTTTAATTGGATTGATTCTTTGATCCAGTTTGTGATGTGACTGCTCAGAGGAGGAACTGGAGATAGCTGCTGAGTGTGAGTAAATTAAGCCTTAAATCAGCAATGCCACTGAAGGGAGATGTAGGTGGAGTCATTCCATCTGACACAGGAACCTAGCCTTACTTTTTAGTGAAAACAAGCCACTTACCCATCAGCAACACTTTAGAGAGTTTAGTGCTGTTGCTCAGTAAAATCATAAAGCAAATATTTTGTTCTGAGAGCTTTTAAAACAATTTGTACAGTGTTGGTGACTTTTATCAGAACTTTAGCAAATGATGCAATCAAATTTTTAAAAACCCACCAACTTATTTATCCCTACAAATATATAGTGATATTTTCCTAGAAGACCTAAAGCCATTTTGGAGCCAGTAAAACAGTTTTTGTTTAGTCTTTGGGATGTACTGATGTCTAAAGGAGGGGCTTATTGGTCATGCAGGGTTTTCAGTAGGTTTTTTTATTATTAGTTTGCTTGTTTTTTAAATTACTGTCAGTGCTGTTCTCTGCAACACAAAATCATATTACTACCCTTTCCCGTGGACAGATACGCAGAATCTACGTTGCTCTGTCCTGGGCAGTTTCAGACAGGATTTGATCCATTTGTATTGTCTGAGGTAAATATATTTTAGATTTAACTGAAGGCTGTTGTTACACTCTCTTACCCTGTGACTTAATCAAATAATATTTTGATCAACCTTATAATGTCTGAGCTGAATGATAACACTACATTTACAGGATAATGTAAATATTTTTAAAAGCTTTACTGAAATGTTGCTGTCTAATTCTTAAGTTTCTAAGAAGTATTCTCATGTTGCTAGCTACAAATAGATGAATTGTGTATATTAAACAGAATTATTCCAAGAGTAAGACTGTAATAAGACATAACATTTATTCTTCCTTGAATCTAAATTCTGTTCTCCAGAAGAGAGGTCCTTTTGGTTTTTCAGTTCCTCTCTACCCATGTCCTGGCAACAAAACTAGCCCTTCTTAATTGAAAAGTCAGAGAGCTAATTGACTGTAATCCTCAAGAAAATTAGCCTTAAAAGTCTACAAAATTTCACTCTTAAAATTGTATTTTGAGGTATTTCGTTAAAAACCCCACAATCTAAACCAGAAAATTTGTGGGTTTAGCTCATTGAGGTATGTGATCAACAACTTCTGATGTGGCATTTTCATTTCCATGGTGTTTACAGAAGCACAGGTTTCATTGGATGGAGTAATCTGAAACATAGCAGTGTAAAGTGGCCTATTTCAGGATTTTTACAGAAAATGTCAGCATTCTGCTAGGAGTATGTGGTATGTTGATGTGGGGATGGTACAGCAGAAAAGGTGTAGATAAGTTGGTGTACCAACTCATCGATTTAGATGGGAGTTTGGGGTTTTTTTTTGGAGGGAGTGTTACCTATTGGGGTTTTTGTTTGGGTTTGATGTTGGTTTTGTTTAGTAAACAAAACCATGCATTAATATGTACTTCAAAACGAGCAAATAAAGTAAGGGGGGAAAAGCATTTTTTAATCAGCTGTATGGAGAAAACAAAATTTAGAAGCATTGGTGTTTGCCTGGCTTGTAAAGCAAAATGAAGGGGTTTTATTGCAAACATCTGTGTAGAGTTACTGCCTTCTTGTTGCACATAAACTGAACTAGGGTGACAAAATGGTTCTTCAAATCCCAACCAATACGTATCCTGAAGAAGCAAAGAAAAAACCCCATGAAGTGGGGCAGGGTCAGGAAGCATACTTTAATGCTGGGCAGGTATAATACTTGGCTGTGATCTGTTAAACATTCTGTAGCTGATATCGAGAGGTCTGAGCTTCTTTTTAGAAAGTTCTAGCAATATGTATAAACTCGGCCTGTTGTAGTTACAAATTTAATGTGTGAACTAAATTCAACAGAAGTGAGAAAGGTGTGTTTGTGTGTAGTGGTTTTGCAGTTGGTTTTCTTGAGGTTGCTTTTTTTTTTGTTTGGGATGGGGCTTGGGTGTCTTTTAATTAAACTAATAATTGAATTGAGCTGTTAGCCAAAATGTGTTACGCTATCCTGGATACTATGGTAACAAAACTGTTTTGAACCAAATTTTCTTGACTTTGTATAGAATCTTTTTTTATCTTGTAACTTAGAAGAGCAAAAACCGTCTTGCTGATCTGGAAAATCTAAAATACTGTGATTTTTCGGAAGAGTATTTAAAGTTAGACAGCTTGGCTTTTTGGGCACTGCATATAAATGTTTACTTTTTTAGGTCTACAAGCACTCGACAGAGTTTCAGCCTGTTGAAGCCTTTAACAGGTTTAAAATGTGCATGAAATAAACAACTTAGTGTAGGCAACTTTGAATGAGGAAATCAGAAAATGAATTTATTAACAGTGCATATTTTTTACACCCGGTCAAGTGACTTTTAATATTCTTACAAAACCTTACTTGTTAATAATTTGGTCAAAGCATGCTAAAAATGAAATTGAGGGGGGAAATGGTTTTACAAATGCAGAGTGGTTTAGATCTAAAGTGTGGGGTATTGATAAATAACACTGAACCCAGTGTACTTATTTATGCAACACAACTCTTAAGAAATAGGTCTGTTGTGAGGTTGACCATTACTGGTCCAGGTAAAACCAGAAGTAAGTGCTTGGCTGTCCTCCAAAGTTCAGTCAGTATACCTGTGCAAGCGAAAATCAGAGTGTCAGGACAATAAATCATAAGTGCAAGCTTTATTAAGAAAATGTTACTTATGTACTTTTGTTCATAACTGTATCCAAACAACAGTTTGGGGTTTTGAAGCAGTTTTACTGTTGGTTTTGAACAGCTTGCAAGCTCTTGAAGCACAGCTACCAGCAAAATTGAAGTGGAAAGCAAGGTACAGATTCACACAGCAGGTAATGCGAGGGAGGGCTTATAGGAGGACTGAAATAGAAAGGAAATGAAAAATAACGCAGAATTGGCATTTCTTTGCTTCAACAGAAGAGAGGAATTAAGTCATTCCACAAAAGCAATAGGAAAGGTCAAGATTTATATTGGTTTTCAGTAGCAATGTCAGTTTGAATTTATAATTGCATGCCTATACAGTATTAGTATTGTGCTTTTCATTGACCGCTGGTTTTGGGTGGGATCAAGTTTGTTTTCTTTGTAGTAGCCTGTATAGGGCTGTGTTTTGGATTTGTGCTGAAACCAATGTTGGTATCACAGGGGTGTTTTCATTACTGCTGAGCAGTGCTGACACACAGCCACAGCCTTTCCTGCTTCTTACAGCGCTCGAGAGCAGGCTGGGGGGTGCACAAGGAGTAGGGAGGTGACACAAACAGGACAGCTGACCCACCCCAGCTGACCAAAGGAATATTATGTCAGGCTCAGCATATAAATGGCTAGTGGAAGAAGAAGGAAGAGGGGCACACTTGGGGTGATGGCATTTGTCTTCCCGAGTCGCTGTTACACGTGATGGAGTCCTGCTTTACTGGAGATGGCAGAGCACCTGTCTGCTGATGGGAGGTGGTGAATGAATTCCTTGGTCTGCTTCACTTATTAAACCATCCTTTTCTCCACCTATGAGTTTTCTCACCTCTCTTCTGATTCTCTCCCTCATCCCACTAGGGGGGAGTGAGCAAACTTAATTGGTTCTTTTGTGGTGTTTGGCCGCTGGCTGGGGTTAAAGCATGGCAGTGTCAAAACTAACACACTGCTGCTTTATTTCCTGTAGTCAAGATGGCCTTGATATAGAGGAGGGAAAGGTGTGTTTTGCACTGTCTTATTTTGCTCAGGAAATAACAGGTGGCTGTCTTGTTTGCCATAGGCAAAGCAGGATGATGAGTGTGTGACCAACCGGAGTTGATGTGAGGAAGCAAGAAAACAAACATGTAGGTGCAGGCCTGCTAGTAAAAGAATGTCACGGTTTGTTCTCGGAGGAACTGATACTAACAAAAAATTGAAGCCTGTACCATTGTCTGTCTTCAGATACTCTATTAGACATTCAAAACTGTGAATAAACTGCAGTATTGCACAAACTTTCTAAAGTAGAGATGCTCTTCTTTTAGTCCCTTCTTTGTTCATTATGTAAATAGTTACTGTAGTTATGGTTCATCTCAAACAGCAGAATAAAAAATGAAGTTGTTCTTTGCTACATACAGTTCTGGGGATTTATGACTTGTTCTTCCAGTTGACCAGCTTGGTTTAACTGCTGTGCTGTGTAAAACTAAAGTAAACTTTGAATGCTTTAATTAACTTTCCTACTATACGATGATAGAGCAAATAGTTTCAGTGTACATATTCATTACAGGAAGATGTTTTCAACTCATCTGTGAACCTTTAACTTGCTGTATGTGTACAGTCAGATGCATAAATCTAAAGGTACACGATATATTTAATAGGAAAGGAAAATTATAACACACAAACATGTTTTAAGAGATAACACAGAGAATCTTAATGGCATTTAACTATAGTTTCAATGCCTGACACATGTCCTTAGAATGAAAGTTTATAGCAGTATCACTTAGATATTGTGGGTAAATCCAGTCAAGGACTTTGTATAGCATGAAATTTCTGTTCTTTCAAAGTAGAAATTAACAGATGTGACAAAAATCTGAAGGTTTTACTTCTGTTTCTAGTAATTTTTGTATTTGAAACTATTTCATGTGGTTCTAGTAGTCTTTACAGAGTAGCTTTATGCAGTTTAGCCAGTGTGGCAAAAAACAAAGAGGGAAGAAATCTCATTTGGGAGTTACGCACTTGTCTTGTGCTTTCAGTTGTGACCTATTTTTACATTTCGGTAGCACTAGCTATGCCTTTGGTGGTATTGTTACCCAGTAACAACAGGGGAGAGAGACAGACAGTAAAAATTAATTACTTTAATTTCCTTTTTCAGTACTGCTCTGCATCCAGATACAAGCCGTTTGATTGTATGCTTAATTGAAGCCAATTTACAGTTTTGTAGACACTGAATACTTCCTTCTTTAGTGAATGATTTGGAATAATAGTATTAAGGTTGATTACCGGAAGTCTGGTGTTTTAACTCTTCATTCAGCCTGCTTCTGTTTGATGAAACCACTTTCAATCCTAGGTTGTTTTGCTTCGTTATGAGAAACATATTGGGAACTGAGTAACATAGTCAGGTTTCCCCTTAAAGGGGAAGGGTCAAAAGGATAATTTCTTTAATCAGTGCTTGTAGGATGATGTTCTGAGGCAAACAGTGGATCTCTATTGATTGTGGCAATTCAGCCACTTCTTATAAGGAAAGCCTGTGTACTTAACATCTTTATTTTTGGTTTGGCTTTGACCTCTCTGATTAACTCCATCAGTAGTTATTTGCTGGGCAAATACGTTAGTGGTGTAGAAGAAACTCACAGTTAAGATTGCAAAAGCTCAAAGTTGTGGTAGGTTTGACTTTAAAAATAATGATGTACACACACAAACAGTGGAATCGCAGAACATTGGGAGTTGGAAGGGACCCGAAAAGATCATATAGTCCAACCTCCCTGCCAGAGCAGGATCAGTATATCTATATATATGTATATATGTGAGTGGTCTTACCTCTGTTAAGCTATTTAAATAGACTTCATAGTAAATAGCTTCATTTTCTGCTATGTCGCAAGCCTTAGAACTCTGCAACTGGTTGCTTTTGCAAATCAAAGTCTCACAACTTGGAGTTCAACCTGCTCTTGCTTTTACTAATTCATCAGATTTTAGGCTGCACAAACAGGTGTAACCTGGATAAAAAATTCAAGTGGTGGCCTTTTAGAAAGATGTACCTTCCAGCAGCAGCAAGAGACGCTGGATGGAGTGGATACGGCTGTCACGTATTTTGTCGTTGATATAAATGCCAGATAACGTTATCCATTAATTTCAGTTGACAATACATATATTTATTCGTACCAAAAACTGTTCTATTCAAATGTTTACTTTCAGTGAAGTCATCCAAAGACCATACAAGAGAAATGGAAAATTGTTTCTGCACAAAATGGAGATAGGATTCTGAAATCAGCTTATCTTTTGAGAGATGAGGCTGAATATTTGATTCATTTTAGAGGAATAAAGTAATAATGGAAAATAAATTAAAATAATGTTTAAAGTTAACACCTCTCTCTGTTGAAGGTATCAACTTAGTTTTTAGTGCTTGAACGCTTTGGAGAACTGAGTCTACTACAAAAAATAAAGCTTGAATTATCCAATGGAAGGGAAACTTACAATTTTAATTTCTTATCTTGAATATAGTCAGAAAACATGTGGCAGATGCAAATGGGTTCCTGCTGTTTGCAAAGGCAGCAGCTTGGATATTAACTTACTTTTGAAAGTCAGTGCGACCTATCTAAACACATTGTAAAGCCCATTTTAAGTAACAAGTAAGAATCAGTTTGAAATGTCCCACCTTCTTCTGGAGCTAATTAGACAGTCATGTTTCATTAATAGCGTTGAAACCAAAAATGAGTTAGTTACTTCACAGCTGTTTGTAGTAGAGAGAGGCAGTGGATTAAATTTAAGGCCTGGTTTTCTTGACAGGGATTTCATAACATTTCCCACACACCACTTGTCTCAGACTCCAGGTGAATGTGTCCCTGTGTTCCTGCAGCCTCAGTAGTTGCCTGTTTGTTTACTGAAGCTCTGGTTTGTAACTTCCTTTAGCAAAACTTTTCAAATTTGAGATGTGGGCTATGCAGTAGCTTGTAATAAGAAAAGCTGCCTTTATGGGGTTTTGCCCGTGTTTAGTGATCAGTCAACGTAATTGAAGATTGGTACCTTACAGCTCTTGAGCAATGGTTATAACTCTAGAAGAAATTCATTAAAAACACGTATCATCTATTTGAAGAGGAGATATGTGTGCTAATTCCTGAAAGTGGAGCTGGGACTGATGTTTAAAGGGAAATTTAGTTCTCTTGTGGTTGTGCCAGTCTGATAGGCATGCAGTGTTCGTCCTTCTCAAGGGAAGCAGAGGCAAGCCATCTTACAAAGGCATGTTTTAACAGTATCTTGCTAGGCACAGCTGTGTTTAGCCATGTTTTGAAGAATTCTGGGAAGTATGTCTTGGGCATTATCTGTGAGGCCAAATAATGAGAAATTTTGAAATAAATGGTGTGGGGAAATACATGGTACATACTGAAATTATTATAAAACATATTACTGCCTGAGGGTATACTTCACAACAAAAGCATTAATTAAAAGCAGTATTATCCTGGTAAGACGTGGAGAACAAGATCTCTTCTTGTAACAGAAGCATAATTGCAGTCTTGTCAAAATATCATTAGACCCTGTGGCAACTGAAAGAACATCTTTCCAACATGGCTTGGCTTTTTGGAGTCCATTTTCTACGCTCTAAGTAATTCAGCAGTTTTCTATCTACAACTTTTAATTTTTCTAGTCAGGTTGAATAATGGTGTTTTTGTGAAGATCAGAAAAAAGTGAAACAAATGGGACCAGATGCCCTTCAGCGTGTTATTAAAGGGAGTAATACATTGTTTTTACAAAACTGTTTTATCCTCCTACAATATAAACTTGACAGCTGCTTGCTATAGAAAATTAGAAGGAAGAGATTCATTACAGCGGAAAGATACGATGGTTGTTAATTTAACCCTCCTTTGGTTAAGAAGCTTGTTTTGAGCTTGAGTTACTGAAGCACAAGGTATGGCAGCAGTGGGGTTTGTCAGCAGTGTGCTGGATGCACCATGCTCAGCAGTGTCACTTGTGACTTCTGTATTCCTCAAATGCACCTGGATACATCCTTTTAAAAGCTGTGTTCCCAGGGCAGCATGTTAGAAGACCACTATTGTTAAGTGCTGTTTTGACATACTAGCAACAGAAGAGTTAAGACACAGTTATTTAAACTTTTATCCTTAAGCTGACTGTTTAATGAGTTCATTTTTTAAGTATAATAACTTAAAAACATAAACTCATTAAACAGTTTGTACGGAAAAATGTATGTACATTTATATATGGGTGTCATTAATGCTCATCATGCCTTTTGGTAACTGTTGGAGTATTATTTAGTTGTGTGTTAAGTGGGCATTTAAACCAGCCTATCAGAACTGACTTTGCGCTTCTTAAAGAATGCAAGTGCCCTTATCAGAGTTGCTCAGTTGTATTATGAATGCTTAAATTCTGCTAGTTTCTTATACCTGGGAATAGTTTAAGAAAGCACAGGGTAATTATTTTCTCTATTTTGTTGTTTGTTTTTTTTCTGAAAGCTCCTTTTGAGATTCAATAGTGTCGTTCTCTAAGGGTGACTTTTTAAATCCGTTTTGTAACAGGCAGGAGAAATAATAATTTCTTTTAAAAAAATAATGCATGGTGGATCCTAAGATTTTGAACTTCAGCTTTCTGAAGCTGGTTATAGAAGAGATTGAAACAGTTTATGTTTTAAGTAAATAGCAAATCACTTAGGTTCCAAAAATTCAGCTGTTATTTTGATACTTGGTGTAGAAATGTTGAAAAGCTTAAGTCCCGTTTCACTGTTACTTTGTGAAACTTGCTGTGCAAGAGTTCTTCTCTTCTGATCTCTTTTTTCCTAAATGTGCTTTTTCTCTTAAAAGCGTTTCTCATCAATATCAATAAAAAGTAGTCTTTAGGAGTTGGCAGTTTAGTCTAACTGCAGCATTCAAAGTTATCTTGGTTTAAGTTAGTTCTTAACTGACAACTTCTCAGACTGTAATTGGATTTCTTTCTTCCCAAAGCCTTATTCTGGGGAAGTAACTTGAAACAAATACTTCATTGGGTGGCTTAGACAAAATCTAGTGTGATGCAAAAGCTACTGCTCCGTGCAACACATGGTGTATATTGCTGAAATGAATCTGTTTCCAGGCTTTTCCTTCCTTAGTCCCTTTTTTTTTTTTTTTTTTGGATGTCTGAAAGAGGAACTTAAAGAACCTTCAGGCTCCTGTGTTCTTTAAAACGCTCAGACCTTCTGATGACTTGGTTTGCATATGGATACATGAATCTGAGTGGATGCAGACTTTAGTACCTACCCAAATAGGTAATCTCTGTGTGTCTATATACACACACGTGTATATTTTCTGAAGTTTTCTGGCTTTGGAAATGCAAAGAAAATGAGAAAGTGTAAAAGCTTTAATGGTTTAGAAACTGTGGCCTGTAGGAAAAGATTAGTCTTGACAATGCAGCATTGTCTATTGAGTCAATTAAACATGTAGGTTTAGCTAGCTTGGGAACAAGTTCCAGGATGTGACATTATAAATAGCACTCTAACATAACAAACGCAGGCTTAGTAACTGGGGCATAATTTCCCCTGCCAATTTACCAGGGGTTTTTGAGCCAACTGTGCTGATGCAGAATTTGAATCTTTCTGATGACTGTCTTGGGGTGCTACTACCATGTGCTCAGGGAGTGTTGGATCAAAACACAGCTAAGTTGGTCAAAGTGGTGTCTCCTTTGTTGGTTTCCTGGGTGTGTGCTCTTTTTCTCCTGTTTATCCACACGCACAAATGTAACCTTTTGGCCAGATGTCTCAAAATTGCAGAAGAATGTTGCTGAATCTCCAACCAGTCCCGCTTCTCATTACCTCAGATACATTCTGATCACATAATGGTTTGATCTTGCAAAAAGCAGTAGCATTTAAAAGAAACGCCTGTATGTATTGGCATAGTTTTGTGTTTTTAATAAAGCATATTTCAGGCTCCAAGTCAGCATCCTCTGAGGTAGCAGGTGATCAGTGACTAGCCTGGTAGCCCTTTAGATGTGAGTTTGGGGTGTTAAAAATGGAAAACTGAAGGATTCCTCCTCTGCAGCAAGCAACAAGTGGAGGAAACCTTGTATTTGTAATAGCTTGTGCCTTTTATGTCAGGTCTGGCTTCATTGCTGGCTATGATTTTGTTTTGTCTTCTGGATTTGGACTTGAATTTGTATTAGAACAATCTTTCAATCCTCCTTTCACCCCACCTCCTGCTGTACATACTTGGTGGGGAATTACTAGGACTGGATCTTCTTCAGCATAAACATCAGGTCACTTTTCTCTTTGTTGTTATGAAAACAGAAAAGCAACAGAAATTCCAGTAGCTTTCAGGGTAAAACTCCTAATTTCAGGTAATACTTGTAATATGCCGAAGTGGATTTCCCAGATGTAAAGACAAAACTATGTGATTTCTTGTAAAATAATATTTTGCAGTGATGAATGCTGCCAGCTTTGCCTTGTTTCACACCTACACTGCTAGAAGTCTCACCAACTTCTGGTGGAATGTAACAAATATGAAACCAGCTGATCTTGATCTGCATTCTGGGGAGTTTTTTGTCCTTCTTCATGTTCTATGTGACCAACCTATTTAACTTTTTGTTAATTTATAATTAAATTATTGACCTGTTGGTTACTTAGTAAGTCATAAAGCTAAAAGAAACCAAGGTACCTTATGAAATGCATAAGCTTTTTGCCATACATGAAACTCTTCTAAAAAATTCAAATTTTGAAACGGATAGGTGTTCAGACTGGTTTTAATATTCCTGTAATTGAAACTTGCTCCAAAAAACAGGCAGTAGCTCTGGGCGGCTTCTGTACAGCTTCAGGAGGATTGATGTAGGTACTAGATCCACTAGACAGATTCTTGCATTTACTTGGGCTTTATAGTTGGGGGACTACTCAGCATTTTCTTAAAAATGTCTTTTTCAAGAGGGTTGGTTTCCAAAGCTGTCTTGGAAGTTCCTCTTGCATTACATACAGCAGTAAGAAGTAACTGGTTACAGCATGTCTGTTCCTTGTCCCAGTTATCTCATTGTTAAAGAATTACAGCAATCTGAACCTTTAACATAAAAACTTACAAAACCATAGCCCTAAACTTTACCCCTTTTGTCCAAGTTACAGGTTTGGATGGAGTCTTGGTCTTGCTGCTTATGGAGGGGTTTTTTGTTCATTTACTAGTGTCCACTGTTGGTTTTGATACTCTTAGATATTTTAAGTATTCTTCGGCTTGTTTTTTCCTTCCTCTGAGCTGTGGTGTCTGTAAGAGCACAAGAGCTGCAGTTAGGTGATGTTACTCCAACTTTTTCAGCTACTGAATTTAATGAAATAGATAGGAGTGGGTTAATGTAATGAAATCACTGCCTCAGAAAATGCAATGACATCAGCAGAGCCCCCTAGTGTGGATTCAGTAGGTGATGGCAAAAGGAGGACTGTTTTGCCTAAGTAATCAACGCAGAGCCAGAAGCACTTCAGTTTTGGCGTGCATAGTGTGCCTGCATAGCAACATCAGCCAGAGGATAAGAATTTTTGTCCCATCCTGAGGTGGTCAAAGATGTGTTTGCTAGCAAAATAGACTTTATTGTTTCTCCTCTTGGGTTTTATTGTCATGGGAAGTTTGAAAGATAAGTGACCTGTTAGCATTGTAAACGTTTCATGTAAACTGGCAATCATGTCTGCTGCAGGCCATCACACTGTGCACCCAGGACTCGTGTGGGTGCTGAGGAGGCTTGGGTTTGGTAGATGGTGGTTGTGCTGAAGTTTGTAGCTGGACTGGTAGATGAAGCAGTTCTGGAGGCCCCTTGAGATGTCTGTACTTCTTGCTATGTATTTTTACAGGAGAACAGATCAAAGGAACTGGGTCAAAATCCCACTCACACGTCTACGGTTTTATATGAACTATGATATTCCTTCTTTTAATGTATTTTATTGTTGTCAGCTAAGTTTCCTTAAGATTGTGGTATTGTCAGTCATTTATTGCTGTCTCCCGATACAAAGGGTTTGTTTTCCTGTATGTTTTGTGAACAGAGGTGACTGGATAGGAAGAGGAAGCCTGTTAATTCTTCCTAGGAAGAAAAGGCTGTAGTATGAGCCTCTGTTACTGGATATTGTTAAATCTTGAGGGTACTTAAACAGATTGAAATATCTAGTTAGTGGGGCTGTACAACTTGACTACTTCTGGAAGTACTTTTGACTCCTGGCAACATAATGAACTCCAAACAGCTGCAGAGGTGGGTTCAGCATCAAACACAGGGATGGCTGAGATTTAATTGGCTTCACCTGTCAAAACATATGGGTGATGGCACTGGAGGCAGCAGAACTTGACACCTACAGTTATATGGAGAGGAAAGAGTCTGGTATGACTTTCAGGGTGGTAAGAAAGCTTTTTGAGCAATGCTGCAAATAAAAGTTTGATTTTTAAAGTGATAGGAAATTGTGCCTCCAAAATCCAAAGCCTCAGAAAGGTCCTTCTCCAGTACACAAAATTTATCCTACTTTCCCCTACTTAGACCAACATCAAATCTGTTTTGTGGGAGCAGATGCTTTGAAACGGCTAGAGCTTTCAGTGTATACCCTACAGGTTATTTTTTTTTTGTTTAAGAAAAAACCTAAATATTTGTGGCTGCCTGTGGATTCATAGGTTTGAATCCACAGAAAACGGGGAGAGTGATTGCTGGTTGATTATTACAAGAAATCTTCATTACTTTAGGACCTAAAAGGCCTGGTGCCTATTCATATATTTGATAAGATTTTTAAAATGTTTCTGGTGGGATATTGCTTAGGAGCTGGAAGGCACTACAAATCTGAGTCCTGATTAGTTGGCTTCATTTCAGTGTTCATTAAGAGGGTGTGACCTGTTGGTTCCAGTTGATTAAATCTGGGGATAGGGCAAGTAAACATCTTAAGAAATAACTTTTTCCAGACCAAGGCAGACCAGTATGCATTTGTATTCAAAGAAAAAGCAGGGGGGGTTCTTTTTTCCTTTTTCCTTTTTGTTGGGGGTGGTGGTGTGTGTGCATGAAAAAACTTTTTATTTTGAACTTTTCCAGAAAGAAATAAAAAGTTTTTAGGCTGCTCAAACAAGTAGAACTTCTGAGTGTTTTCGACTGTGTCTCCATAGAAATTCTTTCCTCCCCCACCACGTTCTTTCATATTTAGTTTCCATAACCAGTGCGCTATTGTGAAGGAGGGGAAATGCAGGGTAACTGCAGGGAAGCCAGCCAATCACTCCAGCATCAGAGCAGACTCCAGAGCTTGTGGAGCTAACCTCTTTGACCTTCACAAGGGGCCTCTCCGAGGAGAGCCATTTTTCCTGCCTTGTAATGGTAAAGAAAAAACTTGGCAACTCCTTTGATCAGCAAAGCAAAAACAAGAGAGCAAGGAGCAAATGGGCAGCTTTGTGCACAAAAGTGCTAAGTCAGTGCCGGCTTCCTCCGCCAAGAGCGGCCTTGCCACCGCGCAGAGAATACACGCGCGTTTCTGCAGGCTCTGGGGATGCTTGTTGCACACTTGTAGGAAATCCTTTTGTTCAAAGCTAAGGGAAACATCTTGGTTGTTCCCAGTTACAGTGAAGTGAAAGAGTTTCATGATCTAGCAATATGCAGTGTGAGATTGAGGGGGCTTTCGGGGCAAGAGTTTCAAAGGAGAAGATAGACTTGCACAGCACTTCTAAACACTATTCTAGCATTGAGAAGTGGCCATTTCTTGTATGCAGCTGGCACATGTTTTTCAATGTAAAGCTTCCTGCTTTGCAGCTTTTGGGGTTTTTTCCTCGATGCCTACAATGCATTTCAGATCCTTGCCACAAACAGTGGTTTTGCTTTGTGCCTGTGTAAAGTTTTATTTTGACTGTATGCATTTAAAACCAAAATCTGTTCTTACATCGGGAAAAAATTATATCAGTTTTTAGCCTCTTCATTATGTTGTTTTTCCTGTTCTTCAGCTGCTGTAGGCTTCTGGTAGAGTTGCTGGTGTCTCTGCTCAGTTGTATTCCTCCTCTGTGATAGTTTTCTCTCAACAAACTGAATTAATTCCTCCACCTGAGCTGAAATGCTCCATATTTTTCCTCTGCCTGAGAGCAAGAGAGGGTTCATACTGGTTTTATTCATTGCTTCCCTCCATTCCAGTGTCTGCCTCCCAGTTTAATCTCCTAGACCAATATATTACTGCCCATTGAACTCAACTGTTGATTCATTCCCAGCAAGAATTCTTCCAGTGGTTTGTAAACTTGCAGGTTTCTACCTCCTTCCTCGGCTACTTCAGCTTCTCTTGATGAAGCTTGGCTCCTTTGGAGATGTTGATACTACCAGATTGCGAGTTTCCTCTGCAAGTCATGTTTCTTCTTTTAGACTGCCACTGTTGACTTTCTTCTGATGTTTCATTCTTTCCCTTGCCACTCCCTAATTAATCTCCCCTGGTACTGTGCTGAAGTGGTGCGCAGTGATTTTCTTCTTTTTACATGATTGCAAATAAATAATCAGCTCCACAGTTACGGAGCCAGGCAAACCATGTTTTGAGATGTGCATTGTTTTGGAGAGTAGTGCCCTTAATTTTATGCAGGAATTTAAATGAGTTTCATTGTCGCACAAAATAGTTAAAGGTTTTCAGTAATCAAGCAGTTTATTACATCCTTGCACAGTTCTAGATGGGATACAAATTAATTTCCATGGACGTGATTTATTTTTGTGCAAACCATTCTTCAGCAGCTTTCACCTGCTTGGCATCTGTGAGTTTCAGATAAGATACTTGGCATCTGATGAAGATATCCATGAAATGGATTTGCTTGAAGTCCCTCATCACCAATGAATTCCTAAGTAAATTGTAGCAGAGTGCATCAATTGCATCAAATCAAATGCATCAACAGGTTCAGTTGTCTTGTCTGTACTGACAGCGCACTATGGTTTTACTGCAGTTACTGTACTTAAGGGACAGCCCAGCATCAGCCTACTACCTCCCTCAGGGACTGCAGTGACAGAACCAGCAAAGAGTGGTTCCCAGCCCTCACAGGGAGCGCGAGGAGCATGCCTCCAGGCCCCCCTCCTGCTCTCTGATGTGGAAGCAATGTTGGCAGTAGCGGCTTCCAGCCAGCTCTGCAAGCTGCAGCACAGAAGGTGGTATTGGCTGCTCCGAGGATGCTTGCTGCCCAAGCAGCTGCTCCCTGCAGTAGAGTAGATGAGTTTTCAGATTACAGGACTGCTGCAATCAAGGTCTGTTCAGTTAGTCAAGTAAGGTTGCTGTCCTGAAGAGCTCAGAATATTAAGTAGTCAAGTCAGAGATGAGAAGAAATGGAGAACAAAGAAATGGGAACCTGAAATGGGCTGTGAAATAGAATCACTCAACGCCAGCGCCTTGTCCACTTTCTCAGTTTCATGCTGGGTATTTTGTCTATCTTCAGCAGCATATTATTTGCCCTTGTGCTATTACATTTTGTTCTTGAGGCTCTTAGAGAAGAGAGGTTTCTTGTAGAGAAGAACATGATACAGTCAAATCTGTAACAGTCCTTTTCAATTCTTGTTTGAACATAAATATTTTCTAATAATTTTCTGAACAGACACATTCCTGAAAACATTTAAAGAAGGTATAATGTGCTAATTTCTAGAACTAGGCATGGTGTCTAGAAATACATTTCTTTCTAGAGTACAGTTTACTTTTAAAAGGTTTTGCAATAAAGTTTAAAATTATGACCTATGTATTGGTATAAAGTGATTGCAGAATGAGTTTTAAAGATAACCAGTGCATGCTTGCTACTGTGAGTAAGAAATTCTGGAAGGAAGTTGCTGCATAAGTACCTGGAACTGTGAAGTGTTAAACCACTGCTCAGAAAGCATTAACCAAGTTAGTGTTTACTTTTTTGGTTTATTCAACTCTCTTGGATCAAAACTTAGGAACTGGGAGCTCAACAGCAGAGTAGTGTGTTTCCTTTTTCCGTAATTCTGAATATAAAATTGATGTGAAGGGATGGCATCTGTTTAAAAAGCTTTCAGTACAGGGTGACCAGCAGCAGTTGATTCAGATCACACAATTGATTCAGATCAGACTTTTTCTGAGAACGTTAAAAATTGCTGGTGCAGAGCAGGCAGAGGGGCTGATACTAACTCGGCGTTAGGCTTTAGCAGGCAAGTTGTGGATGACTCTGAAGGAATGTTAATTAAAAAGAAAACCTGGAGGTTTTAATCTCTCCCTGATACAGCCTCCTTTTTTTGCCTGCAGATACTGGTTTACACCTCCTCCTGATTGGAAGATTACAGTCTAGTTTACTAAGCTTAAAGGGCAAGAGTGGATGTGTGGCAGGGGGGGCTGGAACTGTGTGATCCTTGAGGTTCCTTCCAACTCAGACCATTCTATGGTTCTATTCCGGAGTTCGCAGTGACAGCGAGTCGTTGCAGCAGCGGCGGAGCCATGTCGCAGCCCTGTGTTCACTTGCCATTCACACAGCTTGTCTCCCCAGGTGTATATCAGGTAGCCTCTCTAACGGCTTGCCTTGTGGGAAGCTGACATGGAATTGGGATGAATATTGTTCCCTTACCTCTGTTCCTTAATGCTTAAAATTCAGAAAAGCTGTGTCCTGTTACTCAGCTGCATACATGCTGGCACTTACAAAATCAGTATCAGCTACTGAATGAACCGAACCCAAGCAAAGAGAAAAAACCTAAACAGCCTCCAGAGCTTGAGTTTACTGTGGTGTTTGAATTGAAGGGTTTAAAACAATTTTGGCCACCTGGTTGCTGGCCAAAGTAGCTCTGTAGAATGGTGGCATGAAGACTTTTGCCTGTAGGAAGCCTGTCTTATAGAAGAGATGAAAGGAGCTCAGTTTATCCAAGAGTTCAAAGCGACGTAATGCTGATTGGAAAAAAGCTTCTTCACCATCAAGGGAATTTTTATAACAGTTTGTGAATTTTGCAGGCAAAAAAGGAAAAGCTGGAAGTTGATAATGGTGACATTTGGAGCTGAAAGGGAGCGCAGGAAAGGGATGGGTCACAGGGAAGTGCTGACTAATGGTCAGCAAACACTGTGAAGGGAGTGCTTGTGTTTAGAGTTGGCCTCACTTCCTAAAAGGAAAATAAACCCTCTATGGTTCAAGCACAAAGTTTGGGTGGGGAAGTCTCTAAACTGGTCTATTAGAAAGTGAGGAGGAACTAACTGGAAGGAGAGTTTTACTATAATGATGTTCTGGGCCATTAAAAAAGATACGAAACTAACTTCTGGTGTGACCTGTATTCTGATGTCTTATCTGGGTAGGATGGATTCATATCTTTATTGTATTAGAGAGACCTGTTACTACTAACCATTTAAGTGCTAGACATATATTTTATGAGTACATGGCTTAAAGATACAGAACAAGTAAATATAATGTTCTTCCTCCTCCCGCTGCAGCAGCACTGTGTTGTGTCATCGTCCTCCCACCCCTGTGCCTGAATGATGATTTTGATAAGTAGTAGATAAAGACTGCAGGGATTATAACTTTGGAATTAATTTATACGAATTTAAGGTGATAATTCTAAGTTATTTATGTTTTATTTGGAACTTCAACTCTTCTTATAAATCTACTGAAATTTAGTGAAAGTTGGAGATCTGTGATTTTTGTTTTTCATGTGTTTTGCATCTAAGGGCAGGGTTGAACAATTTATAAAAAAGTACTTTGCTATGTTTACTGATAAAACATGATAACTGCTAATTTTGGCAAAGCCTAAACTGTTACGTATCTCCAAATGAAATTTATCCTTTAAGAACTGTTAGTAATTTAAATGATGTGTTTTTTATTTAAAAGTAATTTAAATGTGCTTAACACATTTTATAATAGCTATTTTTAATTTGTACTATACCAAAAGATTCTCAGAAAAAAAATCAAATGCATCAAAGCTGACTTTTTAATTATATTAATTTAATATGTTAAAATTTAAGGCCTCTTTAAGATTTCTTTTTTCTCTTTTAGAAAGAAGGTAGATTGCTTTGCTGCTGGTGATTTCAGTGTTAAATTTTGTTTCTCTGTTACTTCCCCAAATTCTTAATAATAAAACAAAACAGAAATTAAAATTTCCATCTGATAACTTCTGAAACTTGTAATGAAATTTGAGTATAAAATTGGTTTTACTTTTCATCATTTATTTAACAATGGGCTTCAGAAATATATATATTTTAAAGATGCTCTTTTAACTTTTTTTTGTGACTGGTGAAGGGAAATGTAGAACCTATCACTTAAATCCTTGGGTTGGAAACTGTTAGGTCATTTTTAAAAATAAATGCAGCAATTATATTTAAGTATACCATGAATTTATTTATTATAGCTATAATTTTAAATAGTATAATCTAAGTAGCTTAATCTTCTACTTTTGCTCCATATTGCCCTTGTCACCCTATGTTAAATGGATAAATAAAAATAGCTTTTTGTATGCATAGCCTTTAGGCAAAGTGTTGTACCTGGATGCCAAGAAATCTGTTGTTCCTGGTGCGTTGCAGCTTGGGAAATCTGTCTCCGGGGGGGCTGAAGCTTGGGGGAAGAAAAAGAGTAACTTGCTGGCAAAAAATGAGAGTATGCAGGATTGCCTAGAGTTGGCTGAGCAGGTAACTCCTAAGTACTGACTCAGGCAGCAACTTGCAGCTGGAAGGGTTTTCTCTTTGTTTTACGTGGCGGGCTGCAAAGTCTGCAGGGATGTGAGTGACTGCCTCCAACCTGGGCAGCACACAGTGAACTGTAAAAGGCTCCACCTGAGGCACCTTTGTAAGGAGGAGATAAAAAAGGATGAAAAAAAGCCTGGCAGAAGGACGTGGAAGTGAAAAAGGGGAGAAGAACAAAAACTTTATGCATAAATAGGAAATGGAGGAGTGTGTTGGTTTGGGGGGGGGTGTTTTGTAAGCTGCAGTCTGAAATAAAGTAAAAAGCAGTCCATAAGACTTTGTATTAACCAAAACGGAGAACATCAAAAAGCTGATGGATTTAAGGTGTGAGGTGACAGTTCTGAAGCATGCATTTAAATTTGTTGTCAATATTCATTATTGTAATGGCAAGAACAGCAGATTCACTTACTCTTTATAGCAGAAAGCTATGTATTCATTTCCAGTAGGCCCTACCTAATGGTTTCTTAAGAGTCAGCTCATCCTGTCAAGGATATCTGGGAGTGATCATTGTCTGAACACTCAAGCAACCAGTTTGAACTGCCCTCTGAGACTTCCTACTTAGAGCAATAAGGAAACGACCTAAAGAATGTTTTTATCTTAATTTTTTGTTTTCCTTCATGGTGGGTAGCCTCAGGGTTATTCAACAGGATTGCTAGGAACCCCCTTTAGATACCAAGGCAGCTGGCTGTAGCAGCTTTTATTGCAGCTTGCTCAGGCAAGCCTCTCTGACTTAAACCTTCAGGCAACCAAAAATAGGGTATATAGCAAGGGGTGTAAAATTGCCTGGCTCCTGTTCGTGCAGAGAATCATTTGATTTCTCTCTTGCTTTCTTTGTGTGCTTTTAAGAACTGACTGGGAAGAGAGAAATGAGATAGCATTTCAGAGGTAAAAGGACAAGAAAGTGCTAAAGGATTCTACAGCCCACCACTGTGCTGAAAATCACCTGCCCCCCTTCCCTTAATAACATAAGTGTTTGTATAGTCTTGTCTTTAGTTTAACAGAGGACAGAATAGTTGCATCTTGAGGTCTCTGTTTGCCAAACAGGAGTGTAGAAGGATATCTGTAAAGTTAAATGAATCCAGTAATTCCATTTGAAATAGTAGTGGAGACGGTTCTTTCTTTGGATTTGCTCTCCTTCATAATATATTTTTATCCCTTTAAAATTAAGGAGAGAAGGGTAGGTGAATTCTGAGTGTTCAGAGTGGCTTGGCCATGGGACTCAAACTTCTTACCTTGGGGGGACAGGGTGGAGATAGTAATGGAATCATGTAATTATTAAGGTTGGAAAAGACCTCCAAGATCATCTAGTCCAACTGCCCCCTACCACTTATATTACTCACTAAATCATGTCCCTAAGGACCTCACCCAACCTTTCCTTGAACACCCTGAGGGATGGTGACTCCAATGCCAACCTGGGCAACCTATTCCAATACCTAACCACTCTTTCTGAGAAGAAATTTCTCCTAATTTCTAACCTGAATCTCCCCTGGTGCAATTTGCAGCCATTCCCTCTTGTTTTATCTTCCCTGGAGGAGGAGGTTTTCCCTAAGTCAAGCTTATTTTTCTTCTGTGGAGCTGAGAGGGCGAGTTTAAAATTGAATAAATCTGATACAGAATATGATCACACTGAATTTAGTGCTTAATGGAGTTTGGGAAAGAACTGGTACAAGGACTGTAAGACCAAGGATTTTAATTCTTAGTCTCTGTAATATTGCTGGTTCTTATGGTTTTCAAAGTAATGGAAAGAGCCCTGGGAAGGAAGATGCCCTTGTACTTAGTTTTTTACGAAACTCCAAAAAAAATTGTATTTGGGAAATTCACCAAGAATCGTATTTGTGAGACTCCATTTAAAACCGTTCTAAGCACACTGACACTAGCCCTGTTTTTCTAGATGAGGCCCTTGAGCACAGGATGGGAAAAGAGACAGGAGGAAAAGGAATAACAAATGCAAAAATAAGCATGTTATTGCTTTGAGAAATGTCAGTTGTTTCAAGAGTGCACTGTAATGAAAGTGATGCTGCCTTGGCAAACACTTTGATCATCATGTCATGCCTTCACCTTTTCTGTTAGTCATGCATGTACGGTCAGGCTGCCTACTGCCCACTGGCCACTGCAGCATCGTGCACTCTGAAGCAGCTTTCTGTGTGTGCTTCCCTGAGGAAAGTTAGGCCAGTTAGACATACAATTCTTTTTCAAGCTGCAATTAAGGGGCTTGAGGTCTGACAGGCTCTCTTCCCACCTGGTCAACAGGATGTTTGTGCCTACCATTTTCACATGTTTTGCTTGTGTTCTTCGAAGTTAAAAAAATCACAGCTGTGGCACAACATGGGATTGCACACTGCATCATAGAATGCTTTGGTTTGGGAGGGACCTCAAAGACCATCTAGTTTCAACCTCCTGCCATCGGCAGGGACACCCTCCGCTAGACTGAGCTGCTCAAGGCCCCATCCAACCTGGCCTTGAACACTGCCAGGGAGGGAGCATAAAGGGGAGGGAAAGCAACTAGAAGTGGAAAAGAAACATAGAGCAGAGAGACTGGCAGGACTTTTGACAATGTATGGCACTTCAAGAAAGGATGAAAAAAAATAATGATTGTGTGTTGATATCAAGGTATGCTTTTGCAAGCTAAAGTAGAATGGAGTTGTCTATTAATAGTCCTACCACTAGTGTGTTCTCTCTCATTGTGTGCCTGTGATGTGGTTTTATGAGGAAATCATCAGTAGCATAGAAGGAGTAGTCCAACACAAGCTTCGTTTACTTAATGTGTAAAGATCTGTCAAGCAGAAGAAAGGATATTTAAAAATACAACTGCATTATGTATTGCAGCAATATTCAGAAACTTTTATCTGTGTTTCTGTTTCTTTGAGAAGTTACTGTCCTTAACAGACTAACTGCATTATGCATTTTAGGGCTTTTTCCTGGAATTTTGGGGAAATGGTCAGATTAAGAAGTTACACCTTGTATTGCTGTGTGCTTTTATGTATATATTAGGCTGTAGTAATCCTGAACCCTAGGGAAATGCTGCAAGTTAATACAGAGAGAATAAATGGAAGCACAATACTTTCACAGGCAATGGGTGCAATATCATCTCTCAGCAGATAAAATTTATATTGTTGGGCAACCAACAGCTTTTCCTTTTGTTGGATTTGTTATTCACAAAGACAGTTGGAAAGTTCTTAAAGGATCTCCTGATACTTTAAGTGTGTCGTCTTGTCTGATAGTGGTGCAAATGTAGGGAAGCATTTATGGAGCACTGAACTGGGGGTAAAGATAATTGTTTACAGAGCTTTCTCATTTTCACTTCAGGCTTTTCTCTTTATTGTTGCTGCTTGGAATTGACATGAGTGTCATCTCAAGCAATGTATTAATGCTACTTAAGGTATGAAGCAGTAACTTTGTTGCACCATTTGCAAAGAAACATACTTTACTTTTAAGTTGGCAATGCCTAATTAAAACAGGGCCAGTATAGTAGAAGGCTTAGTTTCATGGGTATGGGTTGTTTTCAAATTCTTGAAATCCCTCGAACAGGGTAGAAAAACAGGTGCACAAAAAGTCACAGCTCCTGCCCTCAGGTAAAACTGAATCCACTCCATTGTGTGTAGTATCCTAAGAGCATCACCAGCCATAACCCAAAAATCTCTGCACATGACACGCGAGTAGTTAGGAGCAGTAATCAGAACAGTTCATGCCAGGACTGTTTCTACTCTAGACTTCTTTAGTTCCATCACAAAAACAAACTGTGGAAAACTTACCCATGAAGTCTACCCTGTCTGCTGTGTCAGACTGACTGTCAGACTGACAGTGGCTTTCTAGCTATTGCCACCCTTCTTAGGAGTTTGCATCTAGCTCTGTTCTTGAACTAGTAGGTATTGTCATATTGGCAGCTGACCTGTGATCAGACCACCACCTAACAGTAGCTGTTAGGCCTCTGCAGAAGACCTTGTGGTTTCTACTTTGCCTGCTATAATGAGAAATAGGCTGGTATCTTGCAAGTAGCCTTCACTACCTATGCAGAGCACAAGTTTGTGTAAGGTTTGGCAAAGGATTTACTTTGAAGTAGATTTCTTTGTTTTGAGACAGTTTATGGTAGTTTCAAGAGCAGAAATGGTCAGTTTCTCCTAGCACCACCAGCAGAATTTACTTTCTAGTATATACATCGAGTCCTGAGGTACTAAAATGTACTGGTGATAACTAAAATAATCCAGTAATGGCATTTATGAGGATAAACTTACTCTGGTCATGATTCATGTAATCTTTACAACTTGTAGATTAAAAGAAAGGTTAAAGGAAATACAAAGTGAAAACCTTTCTGAAAGGTATGCATTACAGGGATTGAGGAAACCAGCTGGTTGGGAAGACAGGATAATTATGAAAGAACAGAATCTGTTTTACCTTAAATGACAGCCACAGAACTGTAGGTGACATGCTTGATGATGGAACAGTTCACTTTAGGGATGTAATAAGTTGGTATTTTGCACCAAATCTAGAAAATAATTTGGTTTAGCTTCATCGGTGCACTTGTTTGTGCTACACAGACTTTCCATCCCTAATACAAGTACACAATGCCAAGTGAACAGCTTTTATAGGCCTGTCATGGTGTAGTCAGTGGTGTGTGTTTGTGCTTTGCTTTTATTAAAAAATATTTCCAGTGAATTCCTAAAATGGCCCCAAAAATACTTAAACAAAAATCCAAGTTAGTCATCTCAACTTTACTAGAGACTGGAAATAATTTTCTCACAGACTTACAATGCAGACAGGACTTTGATATTTTAAAACACAATCATTACTTTGTTTAGAGATGCTCCTGTGGGGTTTTTTTTTGGTGATGTGTTTATATTGAAGGACAGCTTGTCTTTCTGAATGCTCAGGACTTTTTTTCAATGATCTTTTATGAAGAATCCTCAAAATACAAACAATCCTCAAAATACAAACTATCCTCAAAATACAAAGAGAAGTGACATGACTTATTCTGCCACATTTGGATTATTTGACCTGTAGATCAGATTTCTGCAGTTTGTTGTTACAGAAATGTCATGCAGTATGTTCACCTGGTACCCAAGTTTAAAATACCTGTTCAGTGTCTTCTATTTTTCTTCCTTATGGCATGTTTCTGTTACACACTTCAGTAAAATAATCTGGCAGTTCCTGACCTGGTTTTATTAACATCTCATTTCTTCAGAAGATCCTTTAATGTGAAGGGAAGGTTCTCACTACAAATTGATGTAGCAGGCAAGCACCATACATAAGGTCACGTTATGCTAATGAAGGCAAAAGGAAGAAGAACGATGGTTTTGCAATGACTGGGAAACCTGTTACACAAATCAAGTCCTCAGCATACCTTGATAGGCGTACCTGCTAGCATGGACACTGTCCTTATCATAAAGGCTACAGAATATCAAACCTGAAGGCCTCTTAGGTAAGCTTTTCTGGAAGGATCTAAGCCATGTTTTGAGTGTCCTTTGCGTGTTCATTCCTGACATGGCTTTCAGTAATACAGTTCTTGTCTTTTCAGCACAGCAACTGGAGTACAGATGTGAAGGTGTATCGCACCTTGTGCCAAGGCAGATCAGTTCTCCAGTTTTAAGAATGGTTTTGTTTTAGAAGCCCATTAGCATCTAAAGATTATTTTCAAAAAAAGTAACATATAGTTTTTCTTGCTCTCTGGATCCTCTGCTTCTTTACTGTTGTGCTTTAACAGAACTAACAAACAACTCAAATAGCACGCCTACCCTCCACAAAAAAAAGGCAACAAAATGACCCCAAACCACTAACTCTTTAAAATTAAGTTAGAAATTGAATCTGACAGATCTTAAGGCATGTGACTCTGTTTAAGGCCAATAAATATTTCTTACAATTATGAGCTCCAATTCGTTGTAACTGCAGAAGTGGTCTTTACATGCATAAAATGAGAACATTTTTCTTTTAGGTTATTTTTGCCAATATGTAAATGATTTGTATGGGACTGTAAAACTTGGGGATGGCTGGGAAGCTTGATTCTCTTCAAAACGTGTAGCACTATAGTGAGTTGACTCAGCCTGAAGGCCAGATGCCCCCCAGAGCTGTTCTGTCCCTGGGCTGGTAAGACAAAGGATAACAAAAGGCTCCTGGGATAAGGACAGGGAGAGGTCACTCACCAGTTGCCATCATGGGAAAAACAGACTTGACATGGGGAAAAAAAATCAAATTTATTTGTTACCAATCAATTCAGAGTAGACCCATGAGAATTAAAACCCCAAACTTAAACCTTACCTTCACCTTCCCCTTCTTCCCGGGCTCAAATTCAGTCCCCATTTCTCTCCCTCCTCCTGCCAAATGGCACAGGGAGACAGGGAATTGAGGTTGTCTCTGCCACTCCATCCTCTTCAGGGGGAGGATTTCTCACACTCTTCCCATAGGAGACAGTCCTCCGCAATCATCTCCCATGTGAGTTCTTTCCATGGGCTGCATCTCTACACAAACTGCTCCTGTGTGGATTCCCTACAGGTCACAACCTGCTTCAGGTGTCTCCACACGTTCCAGTGTGGGGTCTCTCCATGGGCTGCAGGTGGGTGTCTGTTCCACCATCATCCTACATGGGCTGCAGGGTCTAAGCCTTGCCTCACCTTGGTCGTGGTAAAGGGGGCTGCAAGGAGGCTGCTTCTGTGCCTGGAGTGCCTCCTCCTCCTTCTGCACTGACCTTGGTGTCTGCAGAGTTGTTCTCACTCCTCTCTCTGGTTGCAGTTTCTCATGGTGGGTTTTTTTTTTTCTCCTTCCGGAGGTGCTGCCACCATCACTGATGGGCTCAGCCGTGGTCAGTGGTGAGTGTACACCTTGGAGCTGGGTGACATTGTCTTTATCAGACATGGGGGAAGCTTTTAGCAGCTTTTCACAAAAGCCACCTCTGTAGCCCCCAGCTACCAAAACCTTGCCCTACAAATCCAATGCAAGTGCTTTATGCTGAAGGGTAGGGGTTAGTGTGGCTTGGAACAGGCGCTTACTGATACCAGAATTGACATGTTTGCTGACAAATATTTAGTATGTTGGGTGTGTTTTCTGGAAGGTGTGTTGTTTCTGCAACATTTGTGCAATTTAACAAGGATTTGCTTCACCTAATGAAATGAACAGTAATAGATAGTGTCAGCTGGATATGGGATTTGAGAATTTGTTCTGTGAAGTAAAATGTGTTACTAATTGACCCAGATATGTTGATTTTAATTCCAAGGCTGTTTACTCATTCTGTGCACACAGTGCAGACCCGTGATCCTAGTTTGAGTAGGTAGAATCAGACTTTAATTTGATAGTACTGCACTAAATATAACAGCTGATTTATGGATTTCACTGATTTGCTATACTTTAAAAACATTGAGGTGGACAGTCGTGCTTTGCCAAAATACGTGTCAGCTCATGTAAAACAGAGGATACTAAATGTAACAGTTGGGGCAGTTGTAATGCAACTACTATGGAAAAAATGTTTAGTGCATGGAAAGATAAGGAAGTATTGGTGTTGGAGTTCTTGTTATGATCGTTTAGATGTTTTCTGCACTGCTATTTAAAACAGAGGGAAAGATCTTCACCACTGGCACAGGTTGCCCAGAGATGTGCCCCCTTCCTGGCAGTGTTCAAGGCCAGGTTGGATGGGGCTTTGGGCAACCTCGGCTAGTAGAGGGTATCCCTATCCATGGCAGGGGGTTGGAACTAGATGACCTTTAAAGGGTCATTTCCACCCAAACCACTCTGTCACTCTGTGTTCTTTACCCATATAGAATGTCCTATTTCCATACTTAAATTGATAATGACAATCGTTAAGACATCGTTACTACAATAAGCTACCCTGGTGTATATGCTGCAGATACTGAACAAAATGTAAACCTGTATTCCTTCCTGTGGTACTAGCATTTATTTAAATGTTTCATCCATGTAAGTGGGAGATTCCCTGCTTTATATTCCATAAATTGATGAGCATGATTTGGAAGTTGTGGAAGAGAACTGTTCTCTTGTGTTGTGGGTGATTTCTTAATACATGGCATTCAAGAACTCAGGATATGGAGCAGGTAAGATAATGTAAGGACTGGTTTGAGGGAGGTTGAAGAGAAGGGTTTTGAGAGAAGATGTGGGCAAAAGGGATATGTAGGTATAGAGCTGAGTAGGAGGGGATAAAGAATTTACCTTATTGAATCAATGTTACGATTAGTATAATTTTCATGTAATCGGCTTGCTTATTTTTGGGACTTCCTTTTAGAGCAAAGAGCCACAGACTTACTGGTTGGAGTTTAGTCAGTAAAGTAAGGAACATGCTGACTCTTCTGAAGTGATACTCACCTAGGGAAAGGTTGGAAGCTGTTGCTCCCTAAAATGGGTATCCATGGACAACTCCATATAAGCACTAACTCAAGCTTAAGCAGGCTTGAGGTACTGAGTTTGACTCAGTTCAAGAAGTGTCTGGACGATGCCCTCAGTCCCGTGCTCTGACTTGATTGGCCCTGTGTGGAGCCAGGAGCTGGACTTGATGGTCCTTATGGGATCCAACTCAGGATATTTATGATTCTAATCAATAATGCTGTTCTTGTGCTCAAAATAAGGGGTACTTTTAGAATCACTTCTTCACTAGTTACTGCATCTGTCCCATACTTGGCTATGTTTGGAAAAGCTGGTGAATGCTGTTTCAGTGTTTTCCTACAGTTACCTGAAAAAATAGTTCTGTAATGCACTGAGACAAGTTTTTCCTTCTATTTCTTACTCTACATTGAAATATCATGTTAAAATAATGGCTGTAAAATATGTGCTGTAGATAGACATTTTGTGACTTCATAATGCTACATGGGTTTTGATAGGACTTAAGTGGAAATAAATGAAGGTGTAACCATGGATGTGGTGGAGTTTTCCCGGTTTCCACTGTCCCCAGAACTGAGTTCAGCAAGTAGAACAAATCAGGAGTCGAGGGGAGGCGTAGCACATCCTGGTGCTGTAATTTGAACACAGAGGCTGTGAAGCATGTCTGTGCAGTGTTTGTACATCTCTATTCTCTTTACCTGCTTTCTTGGCTTTGCAAGATTGACTAGCAGGAAAGTGGACAAAAAAGCTTTCCAGCATGAAGGTTTCTGTGTAATCTGGTATATGTAGGTCAGTCTCTTTACTATGCTGTGCTCTATCTTAGAAATAAAGAGGCTAGAAAGGAAATAAAGAAGTCTTGCTGCATATGGCATGTTTCTCAGTGGAGCTGAATATTGGAAAACAGACACAACCAAAGATACAATATGCTTAATGGTACCTGTATGAAATGAGCTAATTGTGGAAACCAAGGTGGCAGTGACACTTTTAATGAACACTGTAGTAATGGGGGGGGGGGGGGGGGAGGGTGTTCCTGTACACAAGGGAAAACTGGCAGTAGTTGCCACGTGCAGACTAAGTAGAGCTTTGTTTACTGTTACACTTTTGTATGAATAACATTTCTGCCTATTTGTGACCCTTTGACAGTGTGTCTGTGACTCTTTGACTTGGAATTGTTTCTCTGAGGGTAAAATATACACAGCTTAATACAAAACCTTTTTTAAAAACCACGTTGTGATACCTTCTGTCTTGTAACAGAAAGTCCCTTCGCTTATTAGAATGAGAAATAATTCTGTGCAAGTATTTCTGTGACTGCTGCCCTGTTTTATCATTTGCTGAATTTCTGTCTATTCAGTCACACTTGTTTGAAATTTCAAAGTAGCTACAAAATGTAGTATTGAGGGGGAATACCTTTTTTTTTTTTTTTTTATAAATGGCAAATAACATGTTAAATTATTGACTAATTCAGTGGAGCACATTTTTATTAAGTGGAGTCAAGAATTCTCTCAGTAAGATTCTAGGTCTTGCTAGATTTTGCTTGTCCAGTTAGACCTCTGATGAGGTCTTAATTTATGACCAGAGCTCTTGGATGTTGTGGTCACGTAAATATATAAACAACTTTTGGATTTCGTCTCCTCTGATGTAAATGCATTTGACCTTGTTAGCTTAGGTTCCCTTCTTGAAGGACAAAATGGGGCCTGATCCATCTTCAATATGTTCCTTAAGTTGATCAAATTAATTACATCCTAACAGTGGTTATTTAGGTTCCTTTCTCATTGGTAGAGAGTATGGTGACAAGGTCAGATGTCAGTGTCCACAAAGATGCTAGTGTTGAGGTGACCCCAAACTGAATGACTTATCCCTATAGAATGTCTAAAATAACATAGTACCAGCTCCTAAATTTGAATGTGCTTTAAAATAAGAGAAATTCTGATTTGGGAACAAGTGCTGCAGCGTTGTTACTTAATCCTGGCAACAAGGTGAAAAGTTTGCAGCCAGATTGGTGGTTCAGTACAAATACACATTGCTCCACCAAGATGCATAATGAACCCCATGCAAGCCACGGGGACAAAGCAGAGGTAGGGCTTGGAGTGCTTAGTTCTGAACTTGAATTCCCAGTCGGATTGATAGTGCAGCTTTCAGTGGTGTGGTTTTGATGCAGTAACTGAACATCGACATTCCATGTAAGCCAGAAAAGAAAAGAATGGTACCAAATTTTCGATGCTTTGGATTTTAATTGATAACAGCACTATTTGGATGTGTGTTTTAATTGTTACCAGTTCCAAATGAATTGGTAACAAGCTTTGTTGTCAACGCTCAGTGCGTATTAGTGATTTTATTTTTGTCCATACTTAGAGCAGTGCTGCTTAATGGTGTAAAGATAACATTGCTTGTTATGAATAGCCCACATTTGTTACTCATTAACAAAACATGCTAATCACATACTCAAAAGGTGAAGTAATCGTTCATTACACTTCTGTGTTTTCATTGAATTGAATGCTTCTGTGAATGACTGTGCTGAATGTACTTCCCAGCTCTTTCAAAACTTATATCCAAGCTCCCAAAGTTTTTTGTAATTAGATTCTGCAGAGGGCTGGTTGAGTTACTTGGCAGTCCAGCCGTCCTCATCTTTTCATCTGACGTTGAAAGGCAGCTGCACATCACTTCAGTATTACTGTAGTGTGCCTGGTTACTTCAGTTACCACAGAGGGATTGTTGGATTGTCTGTGATGAGCAGGATAGTCTGTCAAATAACCTGAGAATGTGGTTGTACACACAGAAAGTTTGGGAGCACTGATTACTCTCTAGCCAATTCGTTACAGCTCCCTAGACACTGAATATGGACTCACCATGGCAAATTACTGGACTGTGCTTGAGACTGCAGACAGAACTGAAGTCACGTTTAAAAATGACAAGTAACTAATTAACAAGAAAAGGGAGGGAATATTTACTTCAAGGGTACAGCATCTAGATATGGTACAGGAGTCTAGATTACGGTACTAGACTGTAATCCAGCTCTGACTGCCACAGCTGTTTGTTGGGAAAGTGGTGGTGGCCAGAGTTCAAGGTTTGAGCATCTGCCATAAGGTGATGCTTGAGAAGAATCCAGTTCTTGCTTGGTTTTGAACGTGGCCATTACTGGCATGCTTAACCTTTTGTGGTTAAACTTCCTGTGCTAGCAGGTCATTTCTGTGGATGTGTGACTGTGCTAACTCTTGCCTTCTCTTGTCTTAGTCACATTGATCAAACAACAACATGGCAAGATCCAAGGAAGGCCATGCTTTCCCAGATGAACGTTACAGCTCCCACGAGTCCTTCTGTGCAGCAGAACATAATGAACTCAGCATCAGGTAAGCAAAAATGGTATTTCTGAAAAAGATAATAGAAATGAAGATACCACTAGCTATTTTTAATTTAATCTAAAACTCAAAAATGTCCTCTAGTTACTTTAGATTTAAACTTTAAATTTGTTGCTGCATAATGCATTAAGCAAGAGGCTGATACTTGAGGTAAGAAAATTTGTTTAATAATTATGATGTCAATGGAAAGTATCCTATAGTTGTTTGGTTTGTTGGGTTTTTTGGTGGTGTTTGGATGGTTTTGGGTTTTTTTCAGATGAATGATGCAAACATCTAAAGACCCACATTTTTTTGTTTCGTTTCTTCTGACTGAAATGTTAAATTGATTAAGACCAGAATTTATTAAATCAGTGTTAAATTGCATTAAAACTATTGTGCTTCTGCAGTGTTCTTTTCTTTCCCCTTGCTCACTTACCTAGGCTCAGTGTATTCCTGTTCTTTTCATACCACACCTTTTTTTTTTTTTCCCTCCCTCTAAATGAATAAAGCTGGAATTTCCTATCATCTCCAAAATCCTGTATCATAATGATTAATCCTGTATCAGAGGAAGTCTAATATCTTTTCCTGGGAAAAAGACGTAGTTTTCAGCTGGTCTGGGGGTGTGTTACTAGACAGCAGTAAAGTGTGCTTGTTCTTGCTATAGAATCTGCTGTATGTTTTCAGAGCTCTCTTGTCCCAGTGGTGCAGAGAGCAAGCAGATAAATTTGGTACCATGCTAGTTTGGCCACTGCACTCTTCCCTATGCTTTGTCACCTTCTGTCTGTCACTGAGGCTCGTGTTTTATCTTCTCACAGTCTGATTGTATTTTGTGAATGTCTGCTGTTCCTGTATTTCACAAAGGTTATTCTCTGGTGCTGCTTTTTATTGTCCATTTAGATGGCTTTGTTTCATGCTGCAATTCATATGCTGCAGACAATACCAAAAGATAACAGGCATGACCAAACTGTGATGTTCACGACTGAGATTAGAGGGGAAGCTGATCAAACTTTTTGCTGGCTAGACCAGGAGGTTGGATTATCCTGAAACAAATTAGTTCAAGTTCAGGAAGTCATGGTTCAGAGCAATTAAGGTCTCAGGCTCTGATATGAAAATATAAAATCTGTGATAATTTTTTCTGTAAATATATCCCAGGAAACCTGCAACAATAGAGATTACATGGTTTTGTTGGGATGCTTCTGAAGAACAAGGAATAGGAGAAACCATTCCATTGGTCTGGCTTGCCTTTTGTCTTATGTTATTCATGCTAAAACTAAATGCTTGTTGCTTAAATATTGACATAAATTTTGTGTTTTAAGATAACTCCTTAAACCTTCTGTTATACAAAGAATTAACAGGAAAAAATACTAACAGTGATGTAGGATTCATTCTGTGTACTTGGAAAGAAATGAAGGCTTCTTAGAAGAATAAATTGATTGTAGATGGTAGAAATCTAAAAGAGAATCTAGCAATCAGTACATGAGGATTATTTTTAAAAGAAAAATTAAGAATTTACATGTAACTGATGTGCATGAGCAAGTGATCCTGCGTGGATATTGTTGCTCATGCATGAGTCCAACATTTACCTGGGTTGTCTTGTGACTTAGAAAGCACTTACTTCAATACAAGTTCGCTGAACATTTATTATTCATTTTGCAGATGATACTATATTGAATATTAACTGAAAACCTTGCAGAGTTTCCCCCTTCTGGTGCTCTGAATTTGATAAAGTGCCAAAAAAATTCAGAAGTTCTGTGTACATGGAGTTAAGGTTTATGTGGTGGTGGGTTTTTTTTGTAAGCTTAAATCAGTTGAGGCCGTATGACTTGGAACTGGCTCTTTGGATGCACCTGCTTATTCTTAACTTACTTGCATTTAACAAAAGTCTGGTTTGAATTAAATGTCACTGAACCTGTATTTATTGGATATGATTCTGGGTTTGAGATATGATTAGACATATTGTTGTATACTAACTTTAAATTATCATTGTATATTTGTTTTTACTGAAGTGTTTTCTATCTGGTTCTGTTACTACTGAGTTTGTGTAACTTATGCTTCCTTGGTGGCCTCATAAAAAGTGAGAGAAATGGAAAGATCAAGTAACTGTGTACCACTTCAGCACAGTGGAACTTAAATCTGAGTGCTAACGTCATAAATGCAAGGCTGCTTAATGTTCTAACTTGGATATTCATCCTCATGATCTGGGAAACAATGTTGGGACCTTTAAGACCGAAGTTTCCTGTTATGAAATACTGCTGGCAATGAAACATGCCTCTGTGCTTTGAGAGCCTTTCATGAAAGATACTGGGAAAAACCAAGTGTAAGTACTGTGACGGCTGGAGGTCACTGACTTGCAAAAAAGTGTTTGAAATGCCACAAGGAGAATGTTATCCTTTCCTTTCTGTATGGTTCATCCTTGTACAGCACTCAGTAATTATAGTCCTTAATCAGAAGTTACTGTCCAAGTTTTAGTGTATTTAATTACAGACTGACATAGGAGCTTATGAGTAAAGTTGCTGTGGTAAAATGTAAGAGAGAAGACTTTCAGGAGCTGTCTTGAAAGCCATTGGAAACTTCCAGTAGCTTGAATTCAGAACAGGAAAACAAACTGAAGAGGGAGGGTGAACAGAAAGCTGCTATCTGCATACTGAAGACAAACCTGTTGTGTTTTCTGGACAAACAGTGTATGTTGAGCTCAGGGGAAAAGGGAAGAAAGCAAAACTAGGTGGAGTGGTAAGGCTTGAGGGCAAGTCAGAAGATGTAGGGGGGAGATGTAGCTTAGTGTGAGGTTGAGATTTTTAGGTTGGTTTTTATTAAAAAATCCAACCTCTTGAGGCAACTAAGACTGGATGGGAATCCAGGTCTTTTACTACAAGTTGTGTTTCTTTAAGGAAGTTAGTAGGCACCTGAACCAGCTTCATCTGTTCCTGACATAATTTTGTGAGTTAACAGTTTTATGAGTGTTAATAAGAATACATCCTTTACAGGAGGGCATTGGTATGTGAAAAGTGAGGATTCCCCCCTCCACCTTAACTATGTCATGTCCCATCCTGTCTGTGTGTGTGTTCTGGGTCGTTGGGAGGGTTTTGTCTTTTTTTTTTTTTGGTTGGGGGGAGGTGGGGGTGGAGTGTTCCTTAGTCTTGCTGAACTTTGCTCACCACATGTAATCAACTTATATGGTTCAGGCCTTATATATGCAGAGAAACACAGCTCTTCTGATGGCATTTGTTGTCAGTCACCATACCTGCATGTGTTTGAGAAAAGGGTAGATGAAGTACTTAAGGATATGGTTTAGCATAGGACAGGAATGGTTGGACTCAATGATCTTAAAGGTCTTTTCCAACCTTGTGATTCTGTGATTAATCTATGTGAAATAAGGTTACATCTTCACATCAGTAGTGGAAAGAAAACAAGCCTGTTACTTCTAAATATGCAACATGTATATAAGTTAGTCTAGGCCCTTGTGATTTTTTTTGTTTCTAAGTTTTCCATCTGAAGGTGTTACAGGAAAATGATGGTGTTCTGTCTTGATTTTAAAAAAGAAAAAATAGTAATAACATTCTTCTGAGGAACCTGTCCTGCTCATTTCTTACTGAGCTAAACTTCTGAGTTTGAAAGCAATCAATGCCTGTTTCTAGTACAATTACAGTTGATAGACCAGAGATGGGATAATAATTGTATTTATGCACTTCCATTCTTCAGGTACTTTTATTTCCTGAATCATGCTTGACAGCACTGCTTACTATAGCCTCTTCTCCTTGCCCATAGACATCAGATAATGACCTTTGGAGCAGGTTACCTGTCTTTGTCCTCTTTTGTCTTCCCTCATATGTTAGAGTTTTGAATTAGGCTTTCAGGTGAAAGTTGGTAAAACTGGTGTAATTCCATTGCCTCTTAGGGGAAGGTTGTAGTGTCGTGTTAAAGCTTGGTAGGAAAATAGACCTCAAATGTTAACTCTTGAGGCTTTTTTTTCCCCCTTTCAGGGGCAGGAGGTAAGGAGGAATATACTAATAACTAATGTAACTAATAACTAAAACAGTTTCTAGCTCTGCTCTTGGTCACTTGACTTGTAGATTTCAATATAACCACAAATTCTGCTTTGTGTGCAGTCAACACTACATACATGTTGTGAAGTTCAAAGTTTCTAAGCATCTGCGTAACGGTGATATTTATTTCATTATTGCAAAAAATGCCCCCTTTTTAATAGTGTTACTGAACCAGGAGAATAAAGGTGGGCTTGAGGTAAATTTTGTAGACTTTGATATAACTTTATCTGTGATCGAAGAGAAAAATTTCAGCTTTCACAAAGATCAGGAAGGTTCTTCAAGATGAGTGTTTGTATTAGGTGAAGGTGATTCCTGCTGTTGAACATAGGTGTTGCAGTTCCTATGGTGGTCCATTTTTAATATCTAGATACAAATGCCTGCTAGTACATATTAACCTCATGATAAGATACAGCTTTATTTACAATTCTGTATCAGAAACTATAGGGACTTGCAAGATTTACTTTGTAGCCCAGCATGCCTTGAATCTATGCTACATTTTTGCTTCTGTTACTCTCTCTGTTGCATTCTAACTGAGCTTTGCTTTGCATTTAAGACTCAGCATTTCACTGTAAAAATGAAATGCAAAAGTAAAAATCTAATTTACATATATTTATGTTAAGTTACAGCAGTATAGAAATACTTAGTTACAGAGGTTTGCCTTATCAGTAGTTCTGTAAGGATGGCTTACATTTGGAAATTGAAATCTAATTTTTGGATACCCTTGTCTTTAAAAGTACCACAGTAAATGGAGAGGCCCATAGAAGGGTTGTGTCTTGATTTCATAGAATTGTAAGCTTATGGTTGTGATTGTATTCGATTGACCTAGAAGGCATCACAGAACTAGTAGGAGACCATGCCACAGGGTTATCGTTGGTGCTAAACGTTTACAAAGGTTCAAGGAGAGACTGGAGAAGTACTGGATGGATGGATCCTTGGGCACCTTGTAAATAGGCAGAATCTGGCTCAAGAAATCACCTGAGGGAGTTGGAGGCCAAGTGACTGTTCATAGTCATATAGTCATTATACCTTTTGGATGTCTATGTGTATTCAGTGCCTCATTGTAGAGTCTGACAGTGACAAAGTGGACTGACTTCAGCAGTAAGGTCTGTCCATCACTCCAGGCTAGGTGCCTGGACTAAATGAATTTTTGGGTAGACACAGCATGGCTGGTTTTGTAAAACATAAGCTGCAGTAACTATGGATGTGTTAGTGAGAAGGTCTGAAGAGCAGCAACTTAGAACTTATATAAATTAAGTCACTTAAAAATGTAAGCTAATGCTGGGAATCCTGTTCCCATTGAGCCTTTTGGGGGAAAAGGGACGTGTAATTGCACAGGAATTTTCCGAGATGCTGTGAGTGAATGTCTGCTGTTCTTCAGCATGGTATTGCATTTTCCCTCCGTTACTTGCCTCTAATGTAGAGTTCGCCAGACCGACTCTGACTTGACAGTCTTCTGGCTTCACAGCTGCTCACAAAACCAAGAACTACAGAAAGCAGTACTAATCAATTTTTAAACTACCATTTCAACATGTACAGATGACAGCAGAAATACAAGAGCAGTTTACTGGCCAAGGAAGAAAGCAGCATCATAATTAATGGCAAAAGTTTCTAGAGAGAAAAATTCTGTTTCTGCAGCCATTGATGGCATTTAGCAAGGAAGATTCTCTACCGTGGCAGCAAGGTGAGCAGATCGACCATTCCTGTCCTGTCCACAGTCGTGCATTTCATTTAGAAAGAGAGCTCTGCCTAGGTTTGTCTCTAGAAAGCGAGGACTCATCAGATCACTGACTCTAATAAGCAGTATTCTTACACCAGGTAGGTGGACTGATCAGCTCCTGGCATCCTCCTTCAAAGGCATTTTGTTCTTATTTACTACAAAGGAACATGCTGGACCAGTATACACTTCGCTCGGTGTTCAGTAGGGCTGACACACCCAGGCTAGGTTTGTTTTTCCTAGAGCCAGCTGGGATTTTTGGCTTTGCAGTTCACAAGATAATTTCTTGCTGAGTTTCTTCTCCAAGGGATGTGTGGCTTAGAAGGACTTGGAGAAGAATGGTAGTGAGAAAGGGTTTGGCTTAGTGGTCAAGGAGCATTTTTGGTTCTTCATTGTCTTCTACGCTTGGATGATGCAGGGCCTGTCACTGTGCTCCCATGTCCCAGTTTTGTAAAACAGCATCTCACTGATTAGCTGGCTAATCTTTGGTTATAGGGACAAAGTACAGGGTTCTTTGCACTTGAGTTTCGGTTCTGCATCATGCTCCTGTTACACTGTGAGTGAATATGTTTGGATTTATGAATGCTTTGCAGTGTTGTCACTCTGTTGTTGTTCTGCACCCTCCGATAAAAGCTGAGGTATTTGTGTTACTTGTATGCAGCATTTAAAGCTTATGAGCATTAAGGGTGGGAAGGAAATGTCCAATTTTCCTCACTCAGAACCCCATAGCTCTAATGGTAGTGAGGTTGCTAGAGAAAGGCATAGTTTTCTGAACCAAAGTGAAAGAGTTTAAATGAGAAATGCAGTTTGCAGGGAATCTTCAAAGACCACAGTAAGAAATTCTTGTCCTGGTTATGCCTTGAGATACTACTGGAATGCAATGGAATTATTATTTTACTCTTTGACGTTTCTCCAAGAACATCTTTGGAGAGTAAGCAAATAAACGTGTCCTTCCCCCTGCCTCCAGCTTTGACAATGAATTCTTCAACAGGAGCATGACTTGAGGACAAAATGACATGCAAAGAGCTAACATACTTTGAACATGAAGATAGTAGCTCCTTCAGGTATTTATCAGATATGCACACATATTTTTGTGTGTTTACTTGTATCTTACCTTGGAGAAAATGGTCTGTTAGTCCAAGTCAAGCAGCCAGATGGCTTCTGCTGATGTGTTACTGTATTCCACTAAGGAAGAGTGGAAGAAGAGACTGAAATACGATGGCTTCTGGCAGGCAGATCTCTTTCTAATTTCTTTTAAATTCTTAATATTTGTAGTCAATCTCTTGCTGTATCATTTTAGGATTATACTTAAATCTAAAGAAATGCAGGCAACATCTTCCTGTATCCAGTTGAGATACTTTTTAAAGTCTGCTGGTGAAGCACTGCCAGATAAGCCGACATGAATGGAACTTTCAGTTTTCAGTCTAAGCAAAATGCAGATCAACGTACATGCTTGTACAGAGGTGGGAAGGAGTGATGGGATGAGAATGGTTTATGAACTGTGTAGGTGGTTTTCTTGAAAGCTGAGGTTTGGAACACGAGGGAATCACACCTCGAAACTCTGTGCTCAGACTGGAGCTCTGGACTCCAGAACACCATCCCCTACCTCCCTTCTCCGTTTTGCTGCCTGTGCCTTCCTGCTCGTAGAGGTGTAGCGCTGCTGTTTGTAGCACTGTGTCGCTGTGCCTGCTCCTAGTATTTCCTTGCCTTTGCTTTTTCATTGCCTGTTTGCCTCCTGTTCTTCAGGTTTGTGTTTTTGCTTGCTTAAGCCTTAACACTTTCACAGAAGGTTATTGTATGTGTTAAAGGGAAAACGAGTTTTGTCACTTTTTTATTTGTTTGTGAAAGATAGAGGAATACTTCAGGTTCTCATCGGTGTTACCTTGCTGCTGCTGGGCCTTAGTTACTAGCTGAACTTTCCCATGGGAAGTAGAACATCTCTGTGCTTACTCTTTTTCTGGTGCTCATGCTGGTTTCATTCTGGCAGGCTTGACTTATTGCTGGTTTTGTACTATAGTGCTATAGCAAAAGGAAGTGTTAAAAATTAATGAAAGGATGCAAACAAGTTCTAAAATTAAACTCCAAATCCTAAATCAAAATAATAGAAGTGCTTTCTGTTCTTTGATTTCCCACCCGCCACTTCTTTGCCCTTATCCCAGAAATGTCAGACATGAGCTTGAAACTCTTCTGTTTCATGTACTGTTATATATGTAAAATGTTCGCATTTTTTTTAGATCAATTTTAGCTGGAGCAAACAAGAGCCCGCCATCAACTCCTTCCTTCTATATTGCAGGCCCACTCCCCGATGGATGGGAACAAGCTATGACCCAGGATGGAGAAATTTACTACATAAACCATAAGAACAAGACCACATCTTGGCTAGACCCAAGGCTTGACCCACGCTTTGGTAAAAGTTCATCTCAATTCAGAATTTTTGATTCGCTTCAGTTCACTCAGCTTTAACATTGCAGGCATATTTTGAAAACTTTTTGTAGTACAATTAAAATATCTTTTAACTTCAATTATAGAGACCTTATTTAAATCATTTTTTTCTTTTTTAACATATATATAAATACTAGCATATATACTGTAGAAGTGTATGTCACCAGAGGTTCTAACACGCGGGGTTGGGATTTTGCCATATGGTCCAAAGAGTTCCCAGAATTGGTGGCATTTGGAAATTACCCAAAGACAGTTTGGGCCAAACTCACTCTTCCCTTCAAAACTGGAGAACTTTACCACAAAAGAATCTTTTTAATTCCCAAACAAATACTGACTTTCCTTTGCTCTGTCCTGAAGAGGGCATTGTCAAATAACAATTTATGCCATTTAAGTACACTTGAAACACATACCAGCTCATAATTCCAGCTTGTCACAGTGATGATCATGACGAAACTTTCTGGTTTATACAACATGGAATGAAATTATCAGTTTTGTTGTTTCTACTTTAATAATCTTTTTGTGAGGTAAAGACTATGTAATATTGGAAGTAGAAATAGTAAATTAGGGGTCCATATGGGCTAGGTGTAAAAATTTGACAAAATGGAACTGATATCTCGTTTTTTATCTATAAAGAAAGCAGAGCTGCAAACATTTACACAAAATATTGGCACTGATGACTCTGAATTGCAATCACATGCAATATTAACAGACTATAAACTAGTTTCCTAGATTGTCCAGGTGATGGTTCTGATGTATTTAAGGTGGTATCACAATGTTCAGTTTTTTTATGACCTGTGTGCATAAGCTTTATTAGCTGTATTAATTTGCCCTTGATTTGTTTTCCTAATAACTTACTATTTTCAACTTCTCTGGATTTTAGTGCTTTTTCCAGAGCCATTGGAAAAAGAAAGAAAAGAAAAAAAATTGTGGTTTTCAGGCTTTAGTTTTGGACTCTGTGCAGCTAAATGAAAACAGTGTGCAGATCACTGCGTAGGTCAGGCTGAGGGGATACAAAGCCTTTGAAGCTTTACAGGGGTTGACCTAACAACAACTGTGGGCCCCTTTTGGGAGAGGCATTAACTCCATGAATGCCATATAAACACGGGGCTGCAAAACTCAACAGTCCTGCCCCTGTTTTTCTGAAAGGGCTGTTAGAAATTTCAGCCTTTCTGTTTTGTAGGTTTCAACTCTTCCTTTAAAACAGGGTTTGTTCCTACAGAGAACACCAGGTTGTGACACCTTGTTTATAAATTGCTCACCAGTTTGTAGACAGGTTGAACCACTGTGCAACATGAGCCTGAAGGGTGGGGTGGATATTGAAGGGTGTCAGCTTTGGCTAATGTCCCTGCTGGCTTTAACACCGGTGGGGGTTGCAGGCCTGTTTGCCTGTTCAGAGGACTGTGTAGGTAATTTGCAACTTCACAATTACTTAATATGTGAATGAGGCTGAGAAGGAAGCAGTCATTTTGAAAATCAGTGCTGCCTTTTGCAGTTAAAAGAGGCAGATCAGTTATACTCACTTAAGTTATCTTGCGGGGTGTGTATTTTGCTTTCCTTTGTATTACCTTATAGTTTCCAGTGACGAGCTGGCATTGAAAAGGAGTATGGAAGAGGCTACGACTGACAGAGGTTGAGAGTGAGGTGAATCTTCTTTCTCAGAGCTGTGTTATACTCCTGTAAATAGCACAGTCTGACTGTAAGGGCAAAAACTACTTGTCTTGCGGACACTGAAATTCCATCAGACGTTAGGACTCTGCAGTTAAAGTGAAAGACGTTAGAAATGTCCAAAAGGCTGCATAAGGGTTTCTTGCTGCATAGCTTCCCTTTTTGGGCCCACTGCGTATGTGTATCCCAGACAGGCTTGAGTACATGCCAAGGCTCTTTATTTTGTGGTCGGACTTTTAATCTGTTCCAGACCTTTTCAGTCAAAGAGCTCAAGTGTAACTGAAAGGGGCAGGAAAGGAGGGGGGAGCATGTGGGCTCTTCTGATCTAGAGTGATGGCAAATAGAGACAAGCTGCTAGCTGCTGTTGAGCTTGAAGGAGTTTTTCTTGAAATCTTAGGTTGTATTGTGGTTTATGTTTTTATCATTTGAGCCAAGAAAATACAAAATCTTATTCCTGTTGCTTTCTTGTAACCTCCTTAAGTCAATCCAGTAAAGAAGGAAAACAAATAATACAATCTGTTGGACAGTGTGAAGTCGCTGAGCCTTGCATTTATTTATCATGTGGAGATCCTCAACAAATATGTGCTGTGACCCTAAATAGCATGTGAATGACTCAGAAGTTTACCTTTCTGTGCTTAATATAGGTTGAAAATCCTGTTGGTTTTTTTCCCTCTTCTGATTACCATACTCTTTTCTTTCTCTGCTTTCAAATATAAGGGCTTGGTTTTCACTCATTTTTGACTACTAACACTTTCAGAAGCAATTCTATGTGAATTCATGTTTGTAATGTTGAAGCTTTTGATTATTGCAGTGATACTAATGTTGATTGAAAATAGAGAAGAAAATAATTTCTTCCTTCGTACTGCCAACTTCCACCAATCTGAAGAACCACTGAAAACAATAAAGCTGTTGCATGGTATGTGGAAACATACTCTTCTGTTCCAGCATTCAGAAACAGAACGTTTGGAGAGTCTTTGCCCTTCCTGCTTATGAATTCCCAGCTTCCAGGGATAGAGCCCTTATAGTTGTGTTTGTTCCTCATCAGATTTAAGCTTTGCATTCATCTTTATTTTCTCTAGTAAGTGTGCATATAACCTCTTTTAAGTAGTACCGGGGATTTTCCATTAATGTGGTGAGAAAAGAGAGAGAAAGAAGGGCCAGTTAGAAGTTGTTCTAGGCAGACACACCTACTGACTTGCTGAGGGGAATTTGCTCATTGCATTCATGCTGTTAAAGAGAAAATAAAAAGATACATTTCATATGGATTTTTTCCAGGCTTTTAAGACTAATGCATCAGATGAGACTCCCTGTTAGAATACCCAGCTGTGGAATAGGCTAGGTCTAAAACTTGAGTGCTCTAAGTTGAAGATAAGAACTTTGTTCCAAAACCCAGATCCAGCATCTTTGAAGTGGGCTTGAGGTCTTCAGCTACACCACTTAAACAGCAGTGAAGTCGTCTTGTGGCTCAGATGTTGATCCTCCACGTCTGCATATTTGACTTTAAAACACTTTTGCATTAGGAGAATTCACAAACTTGAAAATCTAGGAAAGAACTAAGTACGAAAGGATGATCTTCTTACACCAAGTACAAACAGTCATAAAAGATGACATGGGATCAAAGGAATGGGGAAGAGAGAGAAGGAGGGTCCTAAGGCCTGTGTCAGCAGGATATGTTGTGTAGTGGAACATCTGCTACAAACATGCTGTCCTACCATCTCAGTGCCCTTGTGAGCCTCTTAGTAAGGGGCTTCAGATTACTACTTTATTCTTCAGAAAGTTATTTCTTCAAGGGAAATAGACTGTCAGGTTGAGCTTGTGTTTTGGACTGTTTTGTCTTCTAGATTCTGCTACTATCCATTTGTTGTTCTTCAAAGATTCTGCTGGTTTTTCTTAAGCTTTTCAGATAAGTTAATACTTTTTCTTGATGGTCAGAGAGCCTCTGGGTAGGAAGCAGGTCAGCTGTGCATTCTGAGTTGCTGGAGTTGGTGAAGTAGAAGAACATCTTTTTTTTCTATAAAATTAAATTTCCTGGAACCAGTTGAAGTTTGGAATCATTCAACTTCATTGTTACAAGTTTCCAAGAATAGGCTTTTGTATCAAGTACCATTCAAGGGATTTTTAACTGTTACAGCATCACAGAATCAGTTAAGTTGGAAGGGACTTTTAAAGGCCATCTAGTCCAACCCCCCTGCAGTAAGCAGGGCCATCTTCACTAGATCAGGTCACTCAGAGACCCATCAAGCCTGACCTTGAATGTTTCCAGGGATGGGGCCTCCAGTACCTCTCTGGGCAACCTGTTCCACCACCCTCGTATTGAAGAACAACTTTCTAATATCCAACCTAAATCTCTCCTTTTCAAGTTTAAAACCATTTCCCCTCATCCTACTGCTGCATACCCTTGGGAACAGTTCTTTCTTATAGGCACCTTTCAGGTACTGGCAGGCCACTGTAAGGTACCCCCAGAGCGTTCACTTCTTCAGGCTGAATAGGCCCAACTCACTCTGCCAACTCTCTCAGCTGTTACTTAAGTTTACAGGTGACAGGACTTGTTTTTAAAAGGCAATTTTAATGTCCTCTAAGGCAAATGATTTTCATTCATTAAATTTGAAGATGGGGTGGTGAACTGGGAAAATAGCATAACGTGGCAGTTTTCTGTGTCTCTGCTGGATTAAGGTAAATCTTGTGTTTAAACAGTAGTACTCCCTTAATGTAGTCAGACAAGCAGGAATTGGTGTGAAACAAAATACTGTTTCAGTTTTCTTGTTATTTTATTCCAGACTTCAGATTTATAGATTTGTTACTGGTGATCATACTAGTGTTGCACACACCCAGTCTTTTTCCTTCTGTTCTTTCCAGTGTTGGAATTGCCATATGGGGTATGAAGCAAAAGATGTGACCTCAGATTGAAATTACTGCCACAGTTTTCTTTTTATCACTCACAGTCAGAGATAATGTTTCTTGAAGTTCTGTATGAATTTTGGGTGAGGAGGAAGGCAAAGCCCCTCAGTATATCAGCGTTTAAATACCATTATGGGAAGTACCATAGGGGCTCTGTGTACAGAAACTGCTTGAACTACACAGAAAGGAATAAAACTAACAATTGGAGTATAGAGAACCCATGTCAGGATTTTCTGCTTCCTTTTTTTGTAATATAGGAACATTACACCTTTGAAACAATGAAAAGGGCTTGTTCAGAAACACTGAGTAAAATGCACCTCTGGATTTCATTGAAATCTGTAGTTATAATTGCCATTAAAAAAAAGGCAAAAACCAACCACACAACAAACTTGAAGTGCACTTAAAAGCTTAAGCTTCAGAGCCTCTGCTAATGTTTAAGTATTATAAATTGAAAGGAAGTGTTCCATAGTGCTGCTTTCTTTTATCCCTTACCTCTCTGACACTTCACATACGTGTTTCTTCAAATGAGTTTGTAGGAACCTTGCCAGGCTGATTTGTGGACAAAATAGAACTAGAACCCTACACTGGAAAAGTTTGGGGGGTTTTTTTGGCCTTTTATGGCCCCACAAACCCAGACCTTACATCTGGTCGCAGTGGTGGTTTGTATTTTCTAAGTTCCAGGCCTGCCCTTCCATTTTTGCACAAAAGCAGAGCATGAGCCACAGTTGGTTTTGATCTGCAAATCCACTGGCATATCCTCTTTACATGCTCTCTAAAATAAAGTGGATTTGGTTCATCTGAAAGGTCTACCGGTATTAGATTTTTCACTTCCTAGTCTTGGATCTTCCAGAAGAGCAAGTTTAGGAGATTATTTAGGGTGAGGAAGGACTCTGTATTTTGCTATGTATGTCAGAAAACGTGTACAGATGAAGCAGCATCAGTTTTCAGTGAACCAGTGACTTGTGTCAAAATGAGCTCATTGCAGATCTGCAGAGGCAGATGAAATTTGACTGATAAGCATCCCTTTGTATCAGGGGATGCTCCCTGATACGTAGTGACAATAAATGCTTATTATAAATGCTTATAAATGTGGTTTGATTGTATACTAATAAAAAAAGGTAAAAAACACCCAGCCCACTTGTGTTGGAGTTGTCAGGGCAGTAGGTTTATGCAAGTTTATAGCTGGTTTGGGTTTGGTTTTCTTTTCATAATAATTTAATCCTGTTTGAAAAAGGAGATTTGTTGGTAATGGTGCCTTTATGCCAGTAAAAATAATGCGTGCTTGCAGTGTTGGGCTGGAACAGCTGTGGCAGTGAAAGAAAACGGCAGCCCTAATAAGGCTGGTTTTCCCTCCGTATCCTCGTAACCACCGCAGTTTGCCTGGCTGTTAATGAGGAACCTACATTAATTGAAGGTGCATCGTTTGAACACATCGTGTATTATCTATAATCTAAATATATATATATACACTTAATTATATACCCCATATCTAATCATATATATCATCTAAAATTCAAAGAAGCATCAGCTTTCTTCCTCCTTGAACTCAATCATGTTGAAACAAGATTTTAGTTTCTTATACAATGAAAACATTTTGCTCTGTTCCTTGAGAGCATGCTGTTGATTTTTATTGTTTTAATTAAAATAGTTTTTACTGGATCTTATCGTTCCTGTTTAATAATTTCTGATGGCATTATGACAGACTTAAAAACAAAGCCTATGTGCACATGCATGTGCATACACAGACACGCACACAAGGTTTGTTCCCCTCAAATAAATTGAAGGAAAAAAAGAAAATTTCTATTTTATGTCATAACAGATTATACAGAAATTTGTGTTTTGGCCTAATTAACCCAGGAAGTGTTATGTGGTGATTAAACAGTGAAGCTGCAGCTAACACCCTCATGTAGACTCTTTGTTGATTAAACATTGGTTTAAAATGCAAACTAGCTTTGATTAAATGCATTTTGCCAGATGTTTGGTGGACAGACGTGGGGCCTTGATGAGCTCAGGGTCATGCACTTTCTATAGTGAGTCCTCAGTTTGAGCTTAGGTGGTTGAGGTTTCTTCTCGTAATCTGTCCTACACAGTATGTCCTATGTGGTTCTCCTGTAAGACTGACTTAGTTCCATTCTGCATGAAGATCTAAAGTATTTTCAAAATGTTTAGACTTCCGAAATTGAAACCTATTTTTAAAGAATGGAAAATCTTTTGCTTTATATGCATGCATTGAGCAGAAGTTTCTTACAGCTGTTTGTGATTGCTGAATCTCATTTATGTTTGCTTTTTTGTTCACCAGAATCTTTCTGTTCCCTGAAACTGGCATAAATTGAGTGAAAGTGCTTTATAAATATTGCTGCTGACTTCAGAAAAAGTTAGATCCGTGAACAACTGCTGCAGCACTTAAGTCTAGTCTGCTGTGTGTTAAGAGTCTGTCCATGGATGCTATAAAGTCTCAGTCGTGGTCAATCAATCATAGAATCAGAGTGGTTTGGGTTGGAAGGGACCTCAGAGGCCATCCAGTCCCAACCCCCTGCCAAGGGCAAGTGACACCCTCCACCAGACCAGGATGCCCAAAGCCCCATCCAACCTGGCCTTGAATGATGCCAGGGAAGGAGCAGCCACAGCTTCTCTGGGCAACCTGTGCCAGCGTCTCACCACCCTCACAGGAAAGAATTTCTTCCTAATGTCTAATCTAAATCCCCCCTCGTTCAGTTCAAAGCCATTCCCCCTTGTCCTGTCTGTGCAATCCCTGATAAACTGATAAAACAGCCCCTGCCCAGCTTTCCTGTAGGCCCCTTCAGGTTCTGGAAGGTTGCAAGAAGGTCTCCTCAGAGCCTTCTCTTCTCCAGGCTGAACAAGCCTGACTCTCTTAGCCTGTCCGCATAGGGGATGTGCTGCAGCCCTCTCATCATCCATCTGTTGCATCTCTGTATTTTAGGGTACAGAAATACTTTAAAGAACAATGGCAGCTTTATCAAATAAAGCTGCCCGGATGGGATACACCCACGTGTGCTGAGAGAGCTGGCGGAGGTGATTGCGGAGCCGCTCTCTATCATCTTTGACAGATCCTGGACTACAGGAGAAGTGCCTGAAGATTGGAGGATAGACAATGTCACTCCAGTCTTTAAAAAAGGCAAGAAGGAGGATCCCAGTAACTATAGGCCAGTCAGCCTCACCTCTGTCCCTGGAAAGGTGATGGAACAGCTTGTTTTGGATGCCATCTCCAAACAACTGGAAGAGAAGAAGGTCATGAGGAATAGTCAGCATGGATTCACCAAGGGGAGATCGTGCTCGACCAATCTCATAGCCTTCTATGATGTTATTACCAACTGGGTGGATGGAGGGAGAGCAGTGGATGTCATCTACCTCGACTTTAGCAAAGCTTTCGATACTGTCTCCCACAACATCCTGATAGAGAAGCTGAGGAAACAAGGGGTAGACGAGTGGACAGTGAGGTGGGTTGAGAACTGGCTATCAGACCGGGCTCAGAGGGTCGTGATCAGTGGAGTAGAATCTGAATGGAGGCCTGTGACTAGCGGTGTTCCCCAGGGCTCAGTGTTGGGTCCAGTCCTGTTTAATATCTTCATTGACGACCTTGATGAGGGAATAGCATCCACCCTCAGCAAGTACGCCGATGATACAAAGCTGGGAGGAGTGGCTGACACGCAGGAACACTGCGCTGCCATCCAGCGAGACCTGGACAGACTGGAGAGCTGGGCAGGGAGAAATCTAATGAAATTCAACAAAAGCAAGTGCAAAGTCTTGCACCTGGGGAGGAATAACCGACTGTATCAGTACAGGCTGGGGGATGACCTGTTGGAGAAGAGCTCTATGGAGAAGGACCTGGGGGTCCTGGTTGATGACAGGTTGGCTATGAGCCAGCAGTGTGCCCTGGTGGCCAAGAGAGCCAATGGGATCCTGGGATGCATCAGGAAGAGTGTGTCCAGCAGGTCGAAGGAGGTGATCCTCCCCCTCTACTCTGCGTTGGTCAGGCCCCACCTGGAATACTGTGTCCAGTTCTGGGCTCCCTGGTATAGAAAAGACAGGGACCTTCTGGAGAGAGTCCAGAGAAGGGCGACAAAGATGATTAGGGGTCTGGAACATCTCCCCTATGAGGAAAGGTTGAGTGAGCTGGGTCTGTTCAGCCAGGAAAAAAGAAGACTTAGGGGGGACCTAATTAGTGTTTACAAGTATCTTAGACATGGGTGGCAGGGGGAATTGGCCAGCCCCTTTTCAGTGGTCTGTGGGGACAGGACTAGGGGCAATGGCTGTAAGCTGGAGCACAGGAAGTTCTGCACCAACATGCGGAAGAACTTTTTCACAGTGAGGGTGAGGGAGCAGTGGAATAGGCTGCCCAGGGAGGTGGTGGAGTCTCCTTCTCTGGAGATATTCAAGTCTCGTCTGGACGCCTATCTATGTAATATGAGATAGGGAGCCTGCTTTGGCAGGGGGGTTGGACCCGAAGATCTCTTGAGGTCCCTTCCAACCCCTAAGATTCTGTGATTCTGTGATTCTGTGAAAGCAAATAACTGTTTAAATTTTATTGTTTTAATCAGCAGGTGCCATAGTCATAGAAGAACAAAAAAAGTACTTCATTTGAATATGAATAATTGATAAATGCAGAGTAATCAGTCTGTAGATTAGACATGCTTCTGGAATAAATAACATTTCCCATGGATGCATCTCATTTCAGCCAAAAGTTCAGGTCAGGAAAGTGTGAATACATTTTAAATGAGGTATAAGAGTTGTTTGTACACATAAAATAGCAAAAGGAGCCCAAAGGACAGTCTGTTTCAGGTTTCTCCTCTACTCCTAAGCTCCACAATTCCTGGATTTATCAAAGACTGATATCAGCAGAATGTTTTGTTGTGCTAACTTTTAAGGTGCTTTCTAACAGCAACATTTTGAAACTGCAATTGGGATTTTTTTATAGTAATATAGCAGTGCATTATAAAGAATACAATTCCAAAACATGACTTGTATCCTGATTAAACAACAAATTGGTTTACCGAGTCTCTCTAAAAAAGCCACTTGCAACAGGTTTTTATTACTTCCGAGAGTCATTCTTTCAAATCCTGCCCGTATTTTTTTTTTGTCTTCACAGTTCTTTTCAATTTAATCAAAGAGGATTTTTTGCCTTTGTTGCAGTGCTGCAAACTAGCACCATTCAAAAACCTGGCTGTAGCCAAAAATGATGTATCAAATCTGTGTAGTTTCCAACTGAATGCAAAGGGGACAAGTATTCTTTTTCAGTTCTCTCAATAAACATTGATTCTTATTATTAAGAACAGTGTTATAGTATGCTCAGATCCCGAGCTCTGTTGGTTTTTTGATCAAATTAGTTGCAGTTTTGAAGAGTGAAACGATAAATACAGAAGAAATACCACCAAATGCTCAGCTGTGTCTATAAATCATTAAGGTGCTTCCCAGCAATCTCCGCCTGCAGTCCTGCGGAGGGGAAGGGTACTGTGGCACCTGAAACTCCCAGTGCTCTGGGACGTGTGATTTAAATTGGCATAGGATATTGGGAGAGAATTAGCCTTTTGTGTTTGAGCCGTTAACAATCTGCTGGCCATTTCTCTCTAGCACCAATGGCTGGTTAATTGTTTTTCTCTCTTGGTTTGTGGGGGTTTTGTTGGTTTTTGGTTTTTTTCGTTAAGGATGTTGCAGCAGTCTAAGCTTCCCCCTTCCCCAGTAACTGTCAAGTATTATCTGCCACAGCACAGAACGGGCATTTTGCTGTGGAGTTTGGACAGGGGAACGTTTTATGTGTAACATTGGAAGACCACTAATACTCTGTTCTCACAAGCACACTGCAGCTAACACAGCTGACACTATTCTGCAGACTGTGCAGCTAAGCCACGTTACAGAATGGCAAGATCTTTCTTTATTGTCTTAAGTTGCCTGTGTTTTTTAACTTGTCTGCCCCTCCTCCTCCCTCAAATCCCCCTCTTCTAGAAACAAAGACTTGTTTGTTCCTTCTCTGCCTGTGAGGTCTTTGCAGCCTCTGCTGTGAGGGTGCAGAGCCCCTTATTTAAATGCTTTCCATACCCATGGTAGGTGAGGAACAGGATGCATCAGCAACTGGTAAGTCCTAACTCTAGCAGAGAAATGAAGCACTTTGAATTCAGAGCTCTTAAAAAGAGCTGTGCAGGTCAGGATCATCACAAGCCCATGAGGTACAGAAAAAATAACTTGTGCTTTTCTGAGATTACATCGAAAAGCACATTCTTTAGAGTGCAGATTTCTGCAGTTGTGTCCTCAATAAGTAACACAATCAAGAATTAAACAGACCACGAAAACCACAAAACAACCCCAAGCCAAACAAAAAAAAATTAAACCACCAACAAAACAACCCTTATAAAACCTCTTTGTTTTTTTTCCTTTTGCTTGCAACAAGATGTGTTTTTATTCCTTTAATTAAATACAGTGCTGGAAATTACAGGAAAATGTCACCTTTCTGTTTCCCCTCAAGAGATCACGCTTGTGTAATCAGCCAAGGTGGCTGAAGGTCATTCAGTGTAACTACTGTTGGTTTTTTTTCTACTGGTTCTTCACTTGGGTATGTTGTTAAACCAGTAAAAATCAGTTTTCAGCATCTTCTTTTAACGTCCAAACTTTTTGTTTAACTCCACAATTAAAAATAGTTCCCACTCAGAAAAAACAAGTCCATGATCTGTTCTGAGTATAGTTTAAAATCAGTTTAAAGTCTTTTGTGTTCTAGAAATAGCAAAATGCTCAGAAAAATCATTTTAATAGGTACCTGAATAAGAGTTTAGAAACTAGATTTTTTTTTATTAGGTTTGGTTTCTAAAGAGTTACCAAATCATACCATTAAATTTCTTCCCAGTGTTTATTGATGAATAATAATAGTTATACATCAGAGTCTCTATATTGTGATATTCCTGGTTTTGATTCACTTTTAATTGGAAACATTACTTTCAAAATTGAAATTAGAAGGCATTTCAGGGATGACAAAAAAATTAAAGACATCAGAGAAATATTTGTTTCTTAGAGGTTTTAACTGCAGTGTCAGTAGATGGGAAGAATGAAGCAAACTGATCAGGGAGAGCAGGAACAACACTAGCAGGTGTCAGAAAGATACAGGCACATGAATTATGAAGGACTTGGCATGAGAGGAAATTACTTCCAAAGCTGTAATTAGTGGAAGACAGGACCTAGGAAATTAATAATTGTATAGTGTATGCAGGAACCAAATTCATAACATGTTGAAGGGATGTTAGTGATATTGCACTTAAGTGTTTAAGTAAGGTTACTAACCATTAAATTTTTATGAGGTTATCTGTAATATGACTTGGCTCTGACCTGCATGAGGCAGGCACTCTGAAACCGTGAGTATATAATTGGAGACTAGACCGTAAAGCTGGTCCTTTTAAGCTAAAGAAAACTGACATTCTTCAGCTTTGGGAACTTGTTTGTTAGAGGTCGGGGTTTTTGTTGGTGATGTGGTGCTTTTTTTGTTTGGTTTGTTTGGGGTTTTTTTTAGTTTGCTTGTAACTTAGATGTGCTTCTTTTAGTTGACTGTGAGATTCTAACATTTTTCCCTCTTTCCGCTGTAATTGACCTTCCATCTTGTTTAATTACTGGATTTGAATGCTGGGTTTGAACTTCTGAAGGACTGTACAGACTTCTGCTTGAGCTGCAGGATTAGCTAACAGCAGAAGGCCGTTCTTTTGACCCCTGCTAACCCCTTACTTCATCATCTGCTTTCAAGGTGGAAGAGGATAAGCATAATTTTTGGTTCCAGATTTTATATGATTCTGGCTAATAAGAGAGAAAGGAGGAGATACAGAATCATAGAGTGCTTGGGGTTGGAAGGGACCTTAAAGATCATCTAACTCCACCCCCCTGCTATTGACAGGGACACCCTCACTAGACCAGGTTGCCCAAAGCCCCATCCAACCTGGCCTTGAACGCCTCTTGGGATGGGGCTTCCACAACCTCTCTGGGCAGCCTGTGCCAGGGCCTCACCACCCTCATAGTAAAGAATTTCTTTCTAATGTCTATCCTAAACCCACCCTCTTTCAGTTTAAAGCCATTACCTCTTGTCCTATCCCTACATGGCCCTGCAAACAGTTCCTCTCCATCTTTTCTGTAGGTACTGGAAGGCTGCAGTAAGGTCTCCCCGAAACCTTCTCTTGTCCAGGCTGAACAAGCCCAACTCTGTTAGTCGGTCCTCACAGAGGAGGTGCTCCAGCCTTCTCATTATCTTTCTGGCCCTCCTCTGGACTCACTCCAACAGGTCTGTGTTATTCTTGTACAGAGGATCCCACAGCTGGGCACAGTACTCCAGGTGGTGTCTGACAAAAGCAGAGTAGAAGTGCAGAATCACCTCCCTTGACCTGCTGGTCACACCTCTTGTGATGCAGCCCAGGATGAAGTTGGCTTTCTGGACTTCAAGCACACATTGCTGGGTCATATTTATCCATGTCAAGCAACGCCCCAAGTCCTTCTCCTCAGGGTCACTCTCAATCCATTCTCATCCCAGCCTGTAGTTGTGCTCAGATTTGCACTGCCCTATATACAGGACCTTACATTTGGCATTGACTTTCATGCAGTTCACATGCACTCACCTCTCAAGTCTGTCAGACTCCATGTCACTGACAAAGATGTTTAACAGCACCAATCCCAGTACTGACCCCTGTGGAACCTTCTTCTCAAAGTTCAGTTTTGTTGGTGAAGTAACTTTAAGTTTTAATCCACAGCAATGCCATCATCTTACTATTCCCACCCCCACCCCAGGTCAGACTTTCAGGTTGTAGTTGAACCTCCAGCCCTTTGCATTCAATCTTCTGTCTCTACACAGTATTGGGGCTCTTTTTCTATTCCTGCTTTAGCTGTTCACTTACCTTTGCAGGAAGTTTTATCTTACTTGTGATGGTTTGTTGGAAGTGCTCTCACAAATACCTACAGAAAAGATTATTTCAAATGACTTTGAGCTATTTGATGCTTCATTTTATTTTGACTGCACTCATTAAAATGTGACCCACCTGTCCATTAGAGTATTAACTGTGTGCTGGGCATACAGCATAGTTGAAAAGATTAGAGTTGAGTCTCTAAATGATTCTTTTCCCTTTTTTCTTTTGTTCTTGCTCCAGTGAGCATATGATAGTTCTTCTTCATGTGTTCCCTCTCAATGGAATGATGAGTTGTGGCAAGGGGGAAATGGGAGCAAGGCTATGGAGCAGCGGGCGTTTTTCCTGCTGTTCTGAGATAAATATATTCAGGGTTTCTTTCAGCAGAAGAGAGGCACTACTGCACCTTATATTGAATGCTCAGAAGTTGGTGGGGGCTGAAAGGCTTTTCAGAGAAAAGATGATACAGAATCTTCATTCTTCTTTCTTAGGATAGTTAGATATGTCAGTATTCCAGGAATCCCGTATGTATGGTGAAAACATTGATTTAAGCTAATGCAACAGATGGTTTACTTTGCACTGAAACAGCCTGTCATCCTAAAAGAAGGTCACTCCCTTTTTTATTTTGGTTCCCATAAACCATAATCCACATTCCCAGGAAAAAAAAATGTCTGCCACTCTCCCATTACTGCTTCAGCAAATGCATTCTGCAGCACACTGTGAATGCTAACAGATTCAGGCTGTTTCAGACAAGATGGAGAGCCAATTCCAAAACCAAAAGCCCCTGACAAATAGTGCCCTTGTAATCCAGCCTTTCCCAGTCCTCTCTGTTCCATTGTGGGAACTCCAGTGCCTCTGTTGACTTCAACCATACTAGCCTTGTGGGGAGCAGAAATCAGGCCTATCAAGAAGATGCATCCTAGTCATGCCTTATTTTGTAAAATAAAAATGTCTTGAGTTTTGTTTTTACGGGGAGGGGAAGATGGGTTCTCACTGTGCGTTAGGCATGTGTGACAGGGTGACAGCCTTCCTTCTCCACACCCCAGAGACGATGCATTGTATGCTCCTGTGAGGTAAAAAGACAAAGCGCTAGCAAAACGTGTCTTCTACAGATGACAGTGGTTTTGACTGTTGAATTCATCTGCCACTGTACCATCTCTAATTTTGTATATTTGCATGTCTAAATCAACGTTCAAAACTTGGTGTGACAAGGATGTGAATGATTGGTGCGTGACCTGCACCACACTGGAAAGAATGTAGTTTGGTATAAGTGAGATGGACTGTTCTATCATGCTATGTGTTCTTTACTGGAATGATTCTAAGATTTCATGCAAATAAGAAAAGTGATGTTGTATTATTTGTGTCTAAATTGAGAATATTTTATTATTAAGAAGAGAGATCCTTCTAATTAAACTTGAAATATTTTACTACTTTTTTGACTTTTTCCACCAACTTGCATATATATGTATTTTCGGAAGCTTTTAGAACCAGGATGCACTCCTAAACATGAGGCTTGCATTGATTTCACAGGAGTCATAGACATGAGCATATGTTTCAGACTGAACATCAGTGGAGCTACATGTTTTGTGCTGTCACAGCTTGTAATTTTATAAAAGCTTTTAATATATGCCCTTCAAGGATAATATTTCATGTATTTGTTTGAATTTCATTTTTAAATGCTTATTGTTTTGGTTCTTTTAGCGATGAATCAGCGAATCAGCCAAAGTGCTCCAGTGAAACAGCCACCCCCCCTGGCTCCTCAGAGTCCCCAAGGTGGTGTGATGGGAGGGAGCAGCTCCAATCAGCAACAACAGATGAGACTTCAGCAGCTACAGATGGAGAAGGAAAGGCTGAGACTGAAGCATCAAGAACTGCTTCGGCAGGTGAGGCCACAGGTTAGACACCTACTTCCACTATTTCTTTTTGTATGTTATGTTTCGTTATGGCTGAGCTGTTGTTTCAGTGAGTCTTAAAGACCGGTGACTGTACAGAAAGCTTTGAGATCTAACAAGGTCTGAATTCATTCTGTTGCTGGTAGCAGCTTGGTAGTGAAAGCATCTAACTTATCAGACTGAAGGATTTTGTTTTCCTCCCTCATTCCTCCCTAATAAAACTCTGAGAACAGGCTTCTTTACTATTAGAGTGACATCAAGCGCTGCTGATCTCATTGGATATTCCTCTTGAGAATATATTTTATGTTTGTTGAGTTCTGAGTCATGCAAAAAGACAAGAAGTTGGTTCCCACAGCTGCTTTAGTTCTCCCTTTCAAATGGAGAAAAATCTTCAACTTTTAGAACCTGTTGTAGTCTGTAGGATTTCAAAGTACTTTTAAACTTTAAATAAGATTCATTGAAGAGACACCTTGTTACTACAATCTTACCAGTTAACCAGTGGAGTGAGCACAGAACAACTGAATCACTAATGCTGCGTTTTGAACCTGCGTTTTTCTTAAGCTGCAAAATTCCAGTCTTCATAATTAGGCTGTAAGCTATTCCATCAGTATTTTTCTCCTTTATGAATATAGCTGTAGCAACTGTTAAAATGTAGGACTGGACATTGGAGCCTCTGGATTTTGAATTCGGGCTTGACTTCCTTTTAACTTTAAGCCTTCTGCTTTGATTTTTCCATCTGAATATTTTAAGAGTTTCTACCATCTGTGCTAGATACTTAGGATGTTCTTTGGGTTTTTGACACTGCCAGAGAAAGCACTAATTGTTCTTTGAAGAAACCCTCTAAAATCTTATCCTGTTCCCTTTTCACTTTGGGTGATGGGCCTGGTATCGGGAGAGGATAGTATCTTAATGTCCTCAAAGACAGCTTCTTTCTTTCTTCATCACCTGCAGTATTCTATCCTGGAATCTGACTTCTGTTATCCCCTTTGTAGTCAAGGCCTGTTTTGTAGGAATCTTCAGCATCTCTTGGTGTAAGATGGGTCATCTTTACAGCTGTTACTTTTATAGTACTCTAGGTAAGAATACATTGCAAAGGTGGCATCAGGACTTTCTCTCCGCTTGAGCACCTGGGCTTCTGCTGTTCCTGCTTTGCTATTAATCCACCAACAAACATTTACCCTGTGCTGGCATGCTTCTAGGTAGGCCTTCTAATTGTCTTCTTGCCTCATTTGTCATTGAGAACTAACTTTGGACCAGGTGACAGCCAGTTCCCTTCATGTTGTTCTCCCTGGTCATTAAGCTTATCTGTCAAATATGCATCCTTGGTAAATCTGTGAGTCTTGTTTCGCTGTGTCGTGATTTTCAGTTTCTTCACTCCCTTACCCTGTCTCATCTGGCCTGTCTTGGGGGCTCAATACTACAAGATGGTGTTTATAAGACAGCCTGCATAGTCAAACCATGCAGCTAAAGTAATATTTATCCATCTTATTTTTACTCTTAGGCATTGCGGAATATCAATCCCAGCACAGCAAATTCTCCAAAACATCAGGTAGGCTCTTAACTGATGTTTCAGCGTAATTAGAAAAATGGAAGCATTAATTTAGGCTAGCAGAGGAACTTTTTGCTGCATAAAGGCATTCTAAAAAAGAAAAACAAACAGAAAACCCCAAGCTCTGCCATGCACATTTTTAAACCACCTCTATGGTCACGGGTTTTTTTTTTTTGAGTGCCGCATTACCACAGTTTGATATCAATATTAAAAAGGAAATGAGGAATTCACATTTTTCTGCATTGAAAACAGCCTTCTTGTTTAGCATTCTTGAGGATACTGCCGTTCCAGTCCTGATGTCATCAAGATGTGTATTTAAAGCAAACCTCCCACTAAATGTAAGGTAGTAGTTTGTGACTTTTAAGTGCTGTTCATATGAATGTTCTTATCAGTTTGCTTAAACAGGTATGATCTTACAGGAGGATATCTGCAATCAGTTAATAAGAAGTCACTTGAAATATTTATGAATTTTAAGCATGTACAGTGTAACAGAATTATTTAGTAGCTTAGACAAACAAAGCAATCACTGTGGAGATATAATATGTATTTATTCCATTTTGATATTGAACAGACTCCTGCACAAATACATTTTTCTGTATAGGAAACAACAGTTCTGAAAAGCCTCCAAGCTCAGACCAGAAGAAAACTAGTCAATATGTGAAGCATTATCAAACAGTTTAGTGTGGATTTCTTCTAGGCTCTTTAGTTGAATATGGAATGAATCTCTGAAAAGGGTGGATTTATGGATATTTTCAGAGAGCTTCTTGCTTGCTATTGCTAACAATATTTTTAATCTACTGGTACTTAGGACAATATTGATATTGGCTTGTCCTGTACTTTTGTTTTTCTAAGAAGACTGTAGCACTAGGCAATAAAACAGAACAAAGGAAAGTATCCTGTGTTTATAAGCCATGAATACTGGCATACTATTGCATTCTGAAGAGTACAGCAAAATTTGAACATTCTTAGTTCTCCTGATGCCGTCATCTTCAAAATAGAAACCTCAGACCTTAGAAACAGCACTGAGACCCTGGGAAAAAATGCTTTCTTGTTTGGCAGTATCAGTGCAACTCCAAACATGAAGTAATTTAATTGAGATGTAATAATTTGATTCACAACAGAGCACTAACCACAAAGTGATCTCATTGATCAGTATTAGATCAGATTATGAAGGAGGAGAAAAAAAAATCCTTAGGAGTTGCTGGTATACAAGGGAGTAAACAGAAAAGGATTTTCTTCCACACCAGTTTGAAACACCTTCTCTTCTGCCAGGTCATTCAGAAAGGATGTTTTTCTTACTGAATGCCAGACATGTATTCTATGTTGTATTCTTCTATGCCTGAAGCCCTGTCATACAGTTGTTCCCTCTTCCACAGTAAGTTCTTCTTGTTGCCAACTAAAAAGTAGGCAGCAAATGTAAAACTTCCATTTTGGTTTCATACTTAGATCAGATTTTTGGAACTTGAAAATCTGACTTAAAACACTAAAAAAATTGAAAGGGACCTTATTGGTAATTCACTAAATGTATATTATGTGGTCACTCTTCTTTGTTTGAAATGGGAACTAATTGAAGGATTTATGCAAACATCAGGATTCCAGTTACATTTAAACAGGTTTCATACCAGGCTGACCTGTCTACTCACCTGCCTGGGATCAGTTTTATTAGTGCTAATGAGTCACAGTGATTGAGTGATCTGATGGATAGAAAAGTGGGCAGTTGAGTCACCTTCAAACTTCTAGAGTGCTGGATTTTTTATGTTGTATCATCTAAATGTGTTTTCTGTGTGTCACTTCAAAAATGTAGTGAGCAGTTGCATGTGGAATAAGGAACTTGGAGAGCTGCTTCTGTAAATTGTTCTCTAAATGCATTGTGAGCTCTTGGAGTATAGAGGCAAATGTCTGTCTTCTGCAGTGGTGCAGCCCCAGTCTGTACGTCCTGTTGGGTCACAGTCAGCCTAGTGAATCTGTGAAAAACCTGTAGAAACAACAAACATTTCTTTGGTCATTTTTCTTCTTGACAGATTTCTTTTTTTTGTGTGTGTAAATAAAATTAAGTTTAGAGGAATTATCTGCTTTCATGATGGTAAAGCTGTGCTTGGGGGAGAAATAATAGCTTCTCTTGTTAAGTTTTAGATGTTCTCTTAAGAAATACTGAAAATCTTCAACTGTTCAGTGCTCTTTAATTCTCAGGAGACTTAAGTCTACTTTAGAGAGGGATCAACAAGGTCTTCCTTTTGTGAAGAAATCATGTTATCCCAGCATTCTTGAAGCATGCCTGCCTATAATGATCCTTCTATATGGATAAAGAACCTGAAGAACTGGATTTCTGAGCTTTTCTTCATCCCAGAATCAAATATGTTGGAAGGGTCTCGTGGGAGACCATTAGTCCAACATCCTGCATCCAGCTCAACCTTCTCTTCTTGACATTTTTGTCCACATAACCTGGACACAGTGCCATGGTTGTATTGTTCTCTTTGGTCAGGCTTTTTTCGTGCTGGGCGAACACTGTGTTCTTGCCAGTTTTTATCTCTCTGCTGTGATGTGACTAGTATCCTGTAGTCACAATAGCACTCAGTTTTATACACAGAGGCCTGCACCCTTAAATACCTTCAGGAAGGATAAACAATTGTTCAACTTCATCTTTAGTAGCAAGTACAACAGAAGGCTCTTGTTTGAATGAGGATGTGTTTTATTATGATTCTAAAAATGTCCAAGTCAAGTGTATTTGAGGCAAAAAATTGCAGTTTCTGTAGTTACTGTGCATAAACAAGAGCTGTTCATACTTGCGGGGAATTTGAAAACACCGAGAAACTCTCCACTTACTTGTGCTCATCGTCAGTTACCTCTGAACACCTTAAAGATGCCTGCCTGTCTTAGTTAAGAGGTTGAGTGATGACTTTCTCTCCATCCCTAGTAGCTCTCCTTCCATTTTCCTGCATTTAGCATCTGGTTGTCAGCAGTGTCTCTCCTAAAGTAGATGTATTTCAACTTCCATATAAATCATACGATTAGCTAGATGTTATGTAACAGATTTCTTCCCTTCCAGTATATGATGGAAAGCACTAGAGGCAAATAATGTGGAGGTTCTGATGCCGTTAATCTTGGATGTTGTGCAGCCCGCTTTCTTGTGCTAGGGCTGGAAGATTTCTTATTTGCCTGCCACTAATACTAGGGTGTTTGCTGGTAACATCGACATATTGCACAACCGCGATAGGTTCTTCTTTCTGGGCAGATCTCCATACCTGGAATGTGTTTGCTGTTCATTGTCTCCATTCTTTTGTCCTTTTGTTTTATGAAGTATCTTGCTCAGTCTCTGTCCTGTTGACCTTTTAAAAAAAAAGTTTATTTTAGGTGGTGCTTGACACCTTTCATCAGCTTAAGTGGAGAAGATATCCCATTTCCAGGGAAGTATTAATTTCCTAGGACACTGTTTTCCAATAAAAGATTTTCCAAGTCACTTTGCATGTGTCCCAATACAAAGCTATTAACAGGCTGGTTTGTGACCTTTTTTTAGAAAGCCAAGACGGCACAGCGTAAAACAAGTACAGGCTTGAATTCTGTACTCTTGAACTACCATGATGCCAGTGACGCTGGAAGCTTTACTGAGGACATAGGTTTTGGGTTTGTAGTTGTTTTTTCTCCCTTGGAACATGCCTTTAAATAACAAGATAACACCTGTGTTCAAATCTTAGTGGAAATGGTTGGCAATATTTTGGTTTCTTAGCAAATCTTAACAATGTTGTCCCTGAATCTCTTGTTTCCCATCCCTCTGTGTGTTACCTGAAACCCACCTAGATTAACAAGATAAGTAACTGTCTTGATTTCATCAGGGATGCTCGTGTTGGGATGGGGGGTAGTGAGTTGGCGTTGGGTTTTGGTTGGGTTTTTGCTGTTTGGCTTGTTGGGGATTTTTAACAGAGATAAGGTACCAAAGACATTTAATCTTGAACATTGGTGTTTTAACCAGTGAAGATACACCCACTGGCATACAGAAACATTTTTGAAATACATTTGTGGGATGCAGGAAGAAAATAACAAGTCCCTTGAAGCAAATTCACAGCTGCATTGTGTGCCTCAGCTTTTAATTTACCCTACTGCTTGATATTTGGTAGTGAAAATGGTGTTTGGTATGTCTTATTCTGTGAGATTGATTATGTGAAAAGCTTTCAGGAGGGTAGGCTGAGACACTGTATAGTCTTTTCCAACAAAGTTTTTTTCCCATTTTAAAAGTTTTGCTTCTAATTGAACTTTTGTTAATCAATAATAACAAATAATACCAAAAGTGGAAGTATATATTGTATCCCTCCTTTTGTTGTATTTTACTCATGTGATAGCTCTTTTTATTATTGCTAAGCTTTGCTTTTTTCCTCTTGGGTTAAGTTTTCTGTTAGATGTTTCTTTTGTACAATGAACAGAAATTGTTACTGATGTCTTACACCAAAATCCATAACAAAATGCTACTGGAGAACTGTTTTGCAGATAAGGGAGCAGCATGTATGGTATTGTAACTTGAAGATTCTGAGCCAGCAGAACTCAGTTTTGTATGAGTTTATCTGTTTACCTGGAACTGTTGATATTGTTAGCAGGAATATGTTACTTCATTAGGTTACAATCCCTTGTTCTTCACCAGACTACTTTCCAAATTTTTTGTATTGAATGAGCTGACTTTGGTAGTCAGTGACAGAGTCAATTCAACATGTGATAACAAATCCTAGCATACCGCCTCTATACAGGCATCTGTTTCTAGGAAAGCACTTGTGGGTAGCTAGAGGTTAATTTGGATAATCTGTCAAGTACCTGTCATTCACTCTGCATCTGCTGCGCAGAGCTTTGTTACAGAGCCACGAGGCCTACAGGTGAGGCCTACAGGTAAGGCCGCACACCTATGTAGCGTGTGCATGGTCGCGCCGTGATTTCAGAAACTCATTCAGGAGAAGACTTAACCAGCTGTCTGGAGCCATCTGAAGCGGGCTGAACCTGGGGAGCTGTGTAGTATTTTTAAAGCAAAATATTTGCTGCCTTAAAAAAATACTTCTGCCTGAGAGATCTGGCACATGCTCTGGCATACTAAACTGTATCGGTTTAAGACATTAAGCTCAGCTGTCTGCCAGAGGTTGCTGTAATAATAAGGCAGCAGAACAGGATGTGTCTAACTTTGTTTTTTTCATAATGCAGTGGCTGAAGCACACTGCAAGACACATCAGACACCTGATCTGTCAGAAAAATTGTTTTTCAGCTAGGTCAGTTTTCTGATTTGTCCTTGTGTATGGCCACGCAAATGCCTGTTCCAGCTGGATGAAGGGGAGGGGGTAAAGAATATGCAGTCAGAGGCCATCTGTAGCTATCAGTAAAAAGTCACTTTGGAGTTGCCCCTGGGTTGTGACCCACAGTGATTAAGAGATCAAAGCACACATCCTCCTCTGCCCTAATTAGCAAACTCTGGTTCTTCCAAACACTATTAAATAAACCAGAAGGTTTTGTCAAAGCATCAGGAATTTCAGCTTGGAGTTGGATGTCCTGAAGAAATTATGGAGATGTTCCTCAACCTAATTATTATTTAAGTCTTTGATATTTCTGATGAACAGTGCACTTAAGTACTGCTTTAAAGACTGCCTAGAAAATGCAGGCATGATGGGACATAAATAGGCAAGTGTTACTGAAAGGGAGTCCTGTGTGGCTGGATTGGCAGGGGAAGGCATGTTGGCTGCCACCAAAATATACAAAACATGGAGTTCAGATCGTTTTACTGCAAAAGCAATATTGCTGTTGTTCAGCCATCTTGGGAACTAAGTGCTTTAAACGTTGTTTGGCTTCTGAAATAGTATGGCTTCATTCCTTGTGGAAAACCGTAGATCCCAATGAGACTTTATTAGTTTGTGTGACAGGAGCTGTACAATTTGAGTTTCGCACTCTTTGTTGATTCAGGTGGGAGATGATGAGCACCGGTAGCTAAAAGTCACACAGTAGGAAGGCTATTGTATTGTCTAATTAACTGTCATCGTTCAGCAGCTCAGCTCCACCCATCCACTTGCTCACTCCCCTACATGTGGGATAGGGGAGAGAATCGGAAAAGTCAAAGTGAGAAAACTCTTGTGTTGAGTAATAGGTAAAGCAAAAGCCACACATGCAAGCAAAGCAAACCAAGGAATTCATTCCCCACTTCCCGTGGGCAGGCAGGTGCTTAGCCATCTCCAGGAAACCAGGCCTCCGTCACACATAACTATGATTTCAGAAGACAAATGCCGTCGCTCCAAATGTTTCCCCTACCCGGTCCTTCCTCTTCCCCAAGTCCCTTATGAGCGTGATATCATATGGTATGGAACGTCCTTTTGGTCAGTTGGGGTCACCTGTGTCCCCTTCCAACTCCTTGTGTACTCCCAGCCTGCTTGCGGATGGAGTGCAGTGAGAAGCAGGAGAGCCCTTGGCTGTGTGCAAGCACTGCTCAGCAGTAATGAAAACATCCCTGTGATGATATCAACACTGGTTTCAGCACAAATCCAAAACTCAGTCCCATGCTAGCTACTATGAAGAAAATAAACTCTGTCTGAGATGAAATTAGGACAGTAACTTGAAAATCCAGCAGCTACTATTACAGTAGCAGCCCTAAACTTTACAGATCAACAAAATAATTTTATTGGTTGCTTGTGAACGTCTAAAAGTCGTTAAGTACAAGTTAGGTTTGCATTTGTTGCCTTTGCTTTCTGTACCCCTAATTCAGGACACGTTTTGTGTCTGTGTAGGAGTGTATAGCTACAGCTGGCTGTAGTGCATCTCCAGGAGTCACTGGTGTTGCTTGTAGTTGCAAAACATATTTACTGAGGTCCTGCTAAAGCAGTTGGTTAGCAGAAGATAGGAGTCACATTGACCCAAGTATGAGATGGCTGCGAAAAATAGCTTTTGCTGAAAGAAATGGAACATTGATAGATGGCTGTGCAGCTCTGCATGGCCTTCACAGTCGCTGGCTCCTGAACCGTGCCTGCCTTACTGGTGCTCCAAGAGACCTCGGCTGGACAGGTGTGCTGCTGGAGCTGCGAGCAGAGAGTGAGTGAGAGGAGCCACGAGGCAGTGGCACAGCAAAGGCCTGCAAAACCGGGCAGGAAGCTGGACTTTATTTGCAAATGGCTATTCCAGTTCATGCTCCCTTATCTGTGCTTGTAATGCTCTACATGGCATTCAGCTCTTTGCCAAGCATATGCGATACAATTAATTGTCACTCAGTATCACCTCTTAAATTAATTTTGTTTGCTTTCATGATTGCAACACAAAGATTTGTTTCCCCTCCCCTTACTTTTCACTAATTGCATAACTCCTCATCGCTGAATTCATTTGTCTTCATCTAGTCATGAGTTTTCCGTTTCTTTTGTACATGTGCTATAAATTTGTGGGGCTCGAACAAAAACGTAAACATTTAGCCTGAAGAAAAAAATGGGTGGGGTAAATCTGCCTGTAAATGTCTTCTCTTTCTGTAAAGCTTCTCTCCCAAGCCCATGAAGCCTGTACATTGTTGGATAGCTGAGTAGTGTTTGGGGCTACAATTGGCCCTTTCAAAGTAAACTTACAGAAAAAGCCACCCAATTATAAGGCTATCTCAATTTGAGTAGTGTATCATATGTTTAATACAGAAAAAATGTGGTACGTGAGTCACACAAGGGAGCCATTTATCTTTCCTGAAAAGCTCAGTGAATATAAAATTTTAAACGGTTGGAAAAGAGTAATTTCATAGAGTTAATTTGGACATGGTGTGAATGACCTGGAACTTCATGTAAAACTTAATCTGTATTCAGTTATCGGGTGAAAGGCAGGAGATAAAGTCAGCCAGATAAATGACACAATGCTGACCTTATTTTAAAAATAAGTTTGCTTAAGGAGATGACAGATCATCTTGGTCTTTATGTAATAACCAAAATTCAGCTTTTGTGTTAACAAAAGGAATGCTAAGCTTTTTTTTTCCCAGGGGTACTTGAAAAAAGTTGGACATACTTACAAAAATAGGATGAGATCAAGTATAGAAATCTAAGCCAGGATTTTGTCATGGTTTTATTTTTGCCTCCAGACTTTAAATACTTCTAATAAAGGATATATTTTAAAGCATGAACTAAAAGCCTAGAGTTCACATTGCTCTGTTTGGAGCTGGGACTGGTTACACTCCCATATTTTTTTTTTTGTATAAGAAATACATAACTTTTTCTTGAAATTTAGTTTTATAAGGAGGAAGAAATGAAAAGACCATTCTTCAGGCAACACAGCTTCAGCTCCCATTGCACACGTCTTTTAGGAAAAATAGTCTTTATTGCATTCTTTAGGGCTTGTAGAAAATGTTGTTTATCTTACAGAATGATTAAGAATCGCTCTGTATTTGTTTCTGAATACCTCGTCTTTTTTTGGTAATTCCTTTCTCTTTCAGACTCCCAGATTGACCTAAATTTATTACTTGAGTGAGTAATGGAATAACATTCTTTCTACCGGGAAGTGCTGTCGTTCTGCCTCCTGAATAAGTAGCAGTAATGCCACTTAAAAGCAGTTAAAAATAGTTGCAGTTTTGAATTTTTAGCAATGCTGTTGTTGAAAGAAGGCTAAAAGTAGTACTAACGTGAAAAAGACTTACTTCACTATATTGAACGTGCCAAAGAATAGGCAAAATACAGTTCCTCTAGTTTAATGTGTCATTTTCTAGTGAGCCTTCAGTGAAATGGGGTTTTTCTTTTTTAGCTAGGCTGCATTTACTTTTACCATGTTACTTAATACCATTTATTGATGAAACTTCAATCTCTCCTACCCTCTAAGGATTTAGAAACTATGAAGGTAACCTTCCCATTTTCCCAAACAGCTTATTCCTTTGTACTGATTTTTTTCCTTAAACTACAGAAGAGAAACTTCTGATTTTATTTTATATTTTTTTTGCTTTCCTAGTGTCAGGAGTTCCTAAGAAGGGGACCTGTATGGATTGTGCTCACTCTCTCCTATTTACTTATTTTGGTTTTAATTAGGTTTTTTTTAATACCGCATCAGGCAGCAGCACTGACTGGAAAGACCAGGCCTACCACACAGCTAAATACAGCATCACTTCAGTGCTTTATGTACAGAAATGGCTCTGTGTTGGTTTTGCTTTATCATCACTCTGGGGCAGTGGTGTGTGATAAAGCTTCTCCTGCAGGCTGCTGGCACTTCTGGCTCCTCCTCTTCATCCTAGTCAGGGACTACAGCCCAAGGAAATGAAAACCTAATGCACAGATCCCAGCAAGAGGGGATGGAAAAGGACAGACCATTCTTGCTGCAGCCAGGTAGCTGTAGCTTCCTAAGAGCAGAGCACTTCCTGATTGAGAGCTCTGCTGTCAGTGTGGAGCAGGAAGGTGTGTGTCCTTCCAGGTATGAACCCGAAGCTGAAAAGAGTCCAGAAGTACTGGTGCAAACCAAGGGTTGTTTTTTTTTATTTTTCCTTCCTCCTTTTCAGTGGACAGATAGCAAGACAGTTAGTTCAGAGTAGCTACATCAGATGAAGATGTGGAAGGCATGAGGGAATTCTGGTGTCTAGAGAAGGGCATAAAGATTGTGATGTGAGCAAGCAGTCCTTGAGTCATCAGGGATGGCTGCTCCACCAGACTCAGTCCTTCTGCCTGCTTCAGATCACCTTTTGGGAAGCATTCCAGGAAAGAAAACCTTTTTTTCCTCCTCTCTTTCCTCCTTCACCTGTTTTTGTTGTAAATTGAGTCCTCCTGCATATCAATCTTCTTCTCTCAAGGCTGATGTGACTGGCAGAAGTTTGTAAACTTAGCTGTGAAGCAAGACCTCATTATATAGTCACTGCGCTTGGTTTTATTATATAAGCAAATTAAAATCACCTGGGTAAGCCTATAGAAATGATTAAAAGGTGCCTACAATCCTGTGATTTGAAAATGAGGAGGAGTATTATTACTGTTTGTTAGAACAGTGGCTAGTGAAGTCGTCATGAGCAGAAACAGAGGACTGGATTTACTTGCAGTAGGTACCTGGGAGTGAAGAACACAAAACCTAATGGTATGTTTGCACTCTTTCTGCAAAGGTCTAATCAGCAGCAGCAAGAAAACCTTCTGGTACAAGGTGTGAAGCTTGGTATTAAAGGACTATGTAGAATAATAATTCATAGGAATGGGAGTGAAGCAAATGCAGTTTAGAAAAGGGGAAAGAGCCATGGCTGGTAGAGAGGCACTCAGTATTTGGCACAATCTGGAAAATAAAAGAACTTTGGACTTACTTTAAGAAATCGCTTTTAAGAAGAATTGGAGAAAGATTATTTTTATATATTAGAAGTCTGCAGTAGTCCTTAGGCTCATAACTGAGAATGGATGAGAACCTCTCCTTTTACAAGTGAGAAATACTGACTGTCATCAAGACTGACCAGATTGGTTTTGTCGGAGATTAGAGTCCCAGGCACAGCCTGAAAATCGCATGCTACTACTGATGGTAAGAAGATAGCCAGATTTCTTTACCAGTCTAAATATCAACAAAGCACAGACATGTTGGGCCACTGATGATCTTTTCGGAGAGTTGCTTGAAGAAAATTACTGGGTTTTTTTCACACGGATGACTCATGGATTACCTGTTTAAAAAGGGAGAGAGGGGGCACTGGAAATCACATCAAATGCTGTTTATCACATTTTTAATTTTGTGTGGTTTATGTTAAAACTTAGTAATGGCAAGCTTTGTGGATGGATTGATTCAAACTGTGTACAGTGAGATGCATAAAGATATATTTGTAATGTAGGTTTGTAACTTTGGAAGTGCGGTGTCATAGTTTTACTCCAAAATTGCCAGGGATTTGAAGAGCTTTAAGATTCATGTGTGGGACACATCCCTGATGCAGTCAATCAGAAACTGCAAAATGTGTGTCTCAGGCAGGAGGAGCGGATGGGAGCTTGTAGGGAAAGAGTTTAAACTTTGTTGATTGAAACTAGCAAGGTGAAAAGGAATCCAGGGACTAAACTTGAACCAAAAAGAAATGGGGAAAAATACTCTTCAGTAGAGCTAGACAGATGTGTCTTAAGGGTCAGATAATTCCTTTTTAGCAATTTTTTTTTTTAAAGCACAGTCTTAGCAAAAGTATATTGAAGTGAACTATGAAAGATTTATGTAAACATATAGTCACTTATATCCATAAGTACATTTACAATGAAGTCTGTAATACTGGGCTTGACTGATGGAACTTTCACGATCACTGAAAGCCAGTAAAAAATTCTTGCTTTGTGTTCAGAAGCTTAATTTCATTTCAGTCTTGTAACCGGAAACAGTAAAAGCATCAATTACCTACAGTGTCATTCATGTGTTTATGTACCTGAGAAGTGTATTCAAATGCCTAACGCAACCTTGCCTTTCTCCCGTTCCCCCGTTCTAGGAATTGGCTCTCCGTAGCCAGCTGCCAACAATGGAACAAGACGGTGGATCTCAAAATCCCGTGTCATCTCCTGGAATGTCTCAGGAACTGAGAACAATGACTACAAATAGTTCTGATCCCTTTCTCAACAGGTTTGTAGGAGTAGCTACTAGAGGCGAAAAAAACCTGATTTAAAATTCTGTTTGGTACATGTAATAGTTTATTTTGAACATCTTTCTGTGCCAAAAGCCACAGCTGTAAATGAATCTTTCCTTAAATGGCAAGTCAGTAAAAGTTGAGGATTAAAAGCTGTCTCCTGTGGGAGGAAGTAGTCTGTTCAGACTTGTAGGAAGGCTTTTTTATTCAAAGTCATGACATGTTTGCCTCTGCATAATCTGTTGACTAACAGTCATTTCAAATTACTGACTCAGAAGAATTTGTGAATAGCTTGCTATGAGATCAAATGAACTGTGAGGCACATTTAGGACTACACCTTGAGGTTCATTTTAAGGTTTCTCCATTCACTCCTCCCCTCCACTTCAAGTATTCAATTTAGCAGTATTTTTACTCACTGTAAATGTTAGGTCTGCAAATAGCAGCGTGTTTCATTTGAAATGCTGTTACTTGGAAGTGGGTCTCTTAATTCAAGATTCTGGATTTTACAGTATAGACTAGTCTCTTTCATTAACTGCTTCCTTAGTCCCTCTGAGCTGGAGTGTTTATTTTGTTGGAAATACTGTTCTAATTACAGCATGCAATGCTTCACAGTGACCATTACAACTTTGGAGAAACTGCTGCAGCTTGAGATAAGTTGTATCTGTATTGTTTGGTTAGCGTGCTGGAGAGGACAGATTAAAATAGTAAAACAGTCGGGTCTCCAAACCACAGAACTTTTCATTAATGGAGTAAAAACCTACTAATGTTTCAGCAGTATCAAGTAGCTGATCTTAAGTTGGAGTAGTTAATTTTGTAGTTCTTCATTGGACTGTATTTTGTCAGCATTCTAAGCTGATACTAAAACAGTATACTCCACCATAAGAGAGAAAAGTTACGTATTCTGTCAGCTCATGGCTGCGTTTCTGCGTTACCTTGACATTCCAGCCTAGCTTTTAGATGCTTACTGCAAGCACTCACACAGTGTAACAACACACTCATCCTTTTCTTTAGTGGTACTGTACTCATGGAACACCCCATATCATTTTATCATGATTCTTTCAATGTAAGTTTTATCTTCCATGGTTTTGCCACCAATAGTTTCAAACCTGCTCATAAGGTAAGAAGTCCACATCATCTTTTCATTGTATTAGAAACAGGAAAAAACTTGAAAGGGCAAATTCATGTTTAATTTTTTTGGCAGGTTGATAATTAGAAAGGACTATTTACTGTAAGAAGATACTACTTGCCTAGTTGCAAATATACTTAACTGGGCATTTTGTGGGGGGTTCATCCCTTACCCCACATAAAATACTGCAAATCTATATCTGACTTGAGTTCAGAATATCTAAATTTGGATTTTGGTCTGAGCATTGTCCCCTTTGAGTTAACTTTCTGTGCAATCAACCACACTTAGTTTTGGCATATGGGTAAGGGAAAGGGATTTTGAAAAAGGATGTCTGGATATGTGCTGCTATCTCTGAATTAGATACAGCAGTCCTGAAGTTTTGCCCTAAAGATTTCCTGGTGCAGTTTAGGTTAAAGTTCAGGCTTAGAGAAAGGCTGTTTCCTGTCTTTATAGAGTGTATATAAAATTCCTGGTGAGATAGTCCTCCTAACTTTAGGTACCAAAGTTGAGGTAGTTGTGTATTTTCCTATTGCCTACGTAATCAGAACATCCAAAAAAAAATCTCCAAAAACAATTGCTGCGTTGGAGCAGCTTGAGAAGACATACAGTAGTGTTTTCATTTATGCAGTCACCCTTCTGCCTGCTGTCTCCAGCACATAGTGTCAGAGTAGTACGTTGTAGTTACTGAATGTGACATCCAGCAACGCAGACTTCGTTAGGCGATTTCACGTTTTGGTTTGCTGCTCTGATAATAGATTTTTGTCTATTAGATTTGCATTGGGAGTGACAGTAATTCTCTGCTTAACTCCTAAATTGGGATTTCTTCTTTTGTATACACATATTTTAGCAAGTATTAGTTGAAGAAACAGCCATTCTATTTTGGGTAATGTGATTTAGTTGGATGTGGTAATTTTGGGCGGTGTGACTACCGTATGAAGAAATCCTTGTTGAGAAGAGAAAATGTGTTTTGAGGAGTGATTTGAAGAGAAGGGCTGGACATTCCAAGTGTGAGAGCAGCAGCCAAGAAGCCTTCTCAGCTCGAGTGATTTAGTTCAGCAGAGTCTCAGTTCTGTTTTTAGTATTTTGTCCCACAAAGTAAACCAGCATTTTTTTTCCACAGAAGTTTTAAATAGCTTAATTATTAGGATTGTTATCAAATGTGTGGTGGTACTGCTTTTAAATCAAACTAAAACACAAGAGATATTTATGATTTAAGTATAAAGTGTTAGGCTTCTTTCTTGTATGGCAAAGATGTCTTTCTGAAACTGTGTGCCCGTGTCTGTATTAATGCCTGATGGCATTCTACTTGCATCTGATGTTGAATAGCTGTCCCATCATCATCTGTTTGGTTCTTCATACTTGACAAAAAGGCATGCACTATACATTTCATGAACAAATGATCAGAATCAGTATGTGTTTAAATGCTAAGTTGAACAGTAAGTCACACTGATCTTCAGTTAGTATTCAAGATGGAAAGTTAGTAAGGATGCTCAGTGGGTACTATCACATCCTGAAGAAAAACAGATTTTTAAAGTGTTTTGTGAAGCTTGGGCATTAGGTGATGCAGGAGGAGGGAGTTTATGGTATATTTATACAACTGCTTATGCAGGCCCCTCAGTTCCTGCCAGAAAACGTGCTCCTGCTTGGGCTGCTCTCCACGGGTCACAGTTCCTGCCAGGAACCTGCTCCAGCATGGACTCTCCATGGGCTGCAGGTGGATAGCATGCCTCACCATGGTCTTCTCCAGGGGCTGCAGGGGAATCTCTGTTCCAGCGCCTGGAGCACCTCCTCCCCCTCTTTCACGGGCCTTGGTGTCTGCAGAGTTGTTCCTCTCACATCTTTTCACTCCTCCACTGCTGCACAGTGGGTTTTCACCCTTAACTACGTTATCACAAAGACACTGCTGCTGTTGCTGATGGGTTCAACTTTGGGCAGCACCAGGACCATTTTGGAACCAACTGTGTCTGACGTGGGGTCAGCTCCTGCTGTCTTCTTTGAGAGGCCATCCCTGCAACCCCCTGCTACCAAACCCTTGCCATGTAAACTCCATACACTGGCCTACTTCCCCACCCCATCCCAAATTTCCCACCCCAGCTTTCTTGGTCTCGTTTGCTCCACGGGCAGTAAGATGGCAATAAGAAAGTGAAGGCACGTACGGCCCCGTGCCATCACTGCTTTGTTAACTGTTCTGTCAACAGGATCGTCCTGACACAGGGCTTGTTTACAGGACAGCTTCTGTACCAGGGTTTGATTTATATTAGGGCACTCTCTTGCCATGACACGTATGACTGAACTAATAGTAATGCAACAGTGGGAAGCAATTGAAGAACTCCTAAAGGAGTTCCAACTGTTCCTCCTATTTATAACAGCAGTGACCTAAAAATACAGTTCAGTGGTTGATTAAACACGGGAGACATTAGCAGTTAGAAATATTTTTTTACCCTCATAGAAGTGTGAAAGTGTATGCCATTGTTGTTCTTATAATCATTAGGGACTCTGATACATTTCCAGTGGTTTTTAGCTGTGGGTGGGTGTGAAAAATTTTAAACAATGCAGAACACAGATAGGCATTTCTTAAAGCTGCTTAGGTATGCTCTTACCAAGTTAATTTGAATCTAAATAATATGGTTTTAATTGGAAAAGCTCTGCATAAAATAAGCCCCAAATGTCTCACACAAAGGCTTCAGTTTTTGATTAGAGTGTTTCTTGTCACACCAGTGTTTTCACAGCCCTGCTTCAAAAGCAAGAATTTATTTTAATCTCTTCAGTACTCTACCCTGATTTATATTTTCTCTTTCTTCTGTTGCAGCGGAACGTATCACTCCAGAGATGAGAGCACAGATAGTGGACTTAGCATGAGCAGTTACAGTGTCCCCAGAACCCCCGATGACTTCCTGAACAGTGTTGATGAGATGGATACAGGTCTGTTTTTGTGTACATCCTTACTGCACGTTTTCCAAATACTCTTGTGTCCATGTGCAATGAAAGCAAGCAGCTGAGAAGCCGTGATACTTTTTGCATTGCTTTTCTAACATCTGTGATAGAAAGATGATAGTTAGATTTGTGAAAGACAGTTGTGATCAGCTCTACTGGGGGGAGGAGAGGGTGGGATTGCTCATAAACACCATCACTCGTGTTCTTACATGGAATTTGAGTGTCCATTTACTTTTTTCAGTAATATTGTTTGTTCAGAGCTAAGGATAGTACCTTTTGCAGTGTTGCTAATACTGCTCCAAACCAATACTTAACTCAGTATTTTTTCTTTTAATTGTAAAAATAAAAATATGCTAAGTGACATCAAAGATCTGTGGAGATTTGGGTCAGTAGGTGAAAAGGTTGAAACAAAGGCGCCTTCTTTGTACATCTGCATATAGTCAAGTCATCTTTGGTATTTGTGATGGATTTCTGTGAATCATGTTGCTTGTATGATGCAAGAAATAGAGGATTAACCTTAAACCAGTTGTCCTGATGAGTGGTGGGTTTGGTGCTTCCAGTATATTTAATGTACATCTTGCTTTCTGTTACAACTAGGTGACAGTATCAGCCAAAGTACCATACCGTCCCATCAGAACCGTTTCCCAGACTACCTTGAAGCCATTCCAGGGACAAATGTGGACCTTGGGACACTTGAAGGAGATGGGATGAATATAGAAGGAGAAGAACTGATGCCAAGTCTGCAAGAGGCTTTGAGCTCTGACATCCTTAATGACATGGAATCTGTCTTGGCAGCCACCAAGCTAGATAAAGAGAGTTTTCTTACTTGGTTATAGGGGCCTCAGGGAGACTGAATTCTAAATCTGTGAAGGATCTAAGGAGAATAGGACACCTGTATCTGAAGTTCAGAACAAGCCAGTGTGGCACACTTTGGCTTGTGTTCAGAGAGAGTAAATGAACAAATACTCAACAAGATTCTTTCGTTTTGCTCTTCCTTGTCCATCGCTGCTGTTATATATTGCTGACTTTTTTCCACAGTTGACTCTGAAGAACAGACATCTTCTTGATCTTTTTCTATTGCTGTTGCAACTACTGTTCAAGGGGGGTGGGGAGGGATGATGAGCCTTTTTGGATGACGAATGCCATTCCTTTTGTCCTAGTGTGTGCTTGCATATCATTTTATCTACGCATTCAGATTTGAGAGTTAATTTCTGCATGTCACTGCTTGTAGTTTGCTCAGCTAGTTGTCTCCTGCCTGTGGCAAGTGGTAAAACATGACATACTGGGGTGACAAGCCAAAAATGATGTATCTGGTTAAAAGAAGTCAATACTGATTTGGAGATACGACTTAAGGGAGGGCTGAAGACTGTTTGGCATTAAATGTTTCTACTAGTAGCTCTTTTATAGTCACAAAGTGCTCTTGTTCATATTTTATGTTATAGTAAATCATGAGTCATTTTACATAGAAACATATATGAACTTTGATTGTTGCCACATATTCTAGCCTAACATTTTGTTTGTCAAAAATAGTTTGACTTGTTGTTAGTTGGTTTACCTGTAGCCGTAGGATGGGAAGTAATTATAGGTGTTCTTTTTTTTTTAAATAGTGAAATCTAAAGGGTTTTTCTGATTTCACATAGTCTTATTTAAATTGGAATTGTCTGCTTTTTTATACTTAAGACATGCCTATTGTAGCCTGATAAGCTAGTGAGTACATAAACCAGTATGTTTTGCCTGTAACTTTTTTATTTTTTAAAGGCTAGCTTTGAATGTAATCATTAGAATCTGACCAGTGGCTTATTTTTCATGTTTATTCACAAGATTTTGGATTAGAGTCTGAATGCAGCAATGTGAAAAAGTCAGAATCCAAAATGTTTTATGTACAATTTTAAAGTAGCAGAAAACATTTTGAAATGACAGATGCATCTAATCTCTCTTCTGGTTTTCAGTTTTGATATCTAAACAAGCTTAGATTTTAAAATCCTTAATGGGGGAAAAAAAAGACTTTATGAAAAGTTTCTCTTAAGTTAGCATGGAAAAAATCTGAACTATTAATACCACTCTTAAGTTGCAATGAAAAGGCTAGAACACACACATATACACACAAAATCCTCGAGGAAAAACTCCTAAGTGTAATAGCTGTCAAATTATGTTTGGTGAAAAATAAGCCCTGGACACTATATGTAGAAGAATGTAAAGATATGTGTTAGATGGTGACATGAGCAGGTAATGAAGTGTATATTAGTAGTAGAGCTTAGCATGGGGTAGAGGTGAATATGAATTATCTTTATTTTAACAGGAAAAGATGCATCACTAAGTTGTCTGCAGGAGTTGACACAGTTTCCAAAGAGTATTTTTAAATGAACAAAATGAGCATGAATCAAACTTTCAGTATAAGCTATGAAATTTTCGGGGGGGGGGGGGGGGGGGGGGGAGGAGTCTGATGAAAAATAGTGTCTTCAGTTAACACCTCTATAATTAAAGGCCCATCACCATTCTCAGTGTGAGCCTTAATTTTCAAGGGTGTATAACATGACCATAAAGATACTGTAAGGATGAAACTTGGTTTTGAAAAACATCTCACCTACCAGGGACTTCTGGGGAGAGAGGTTGGGTTTTTTGTCTTTTGGCTTTTTTTAAAGACATTCTTTTTAAAGTTAGGAATGAATCAGCAAAACAAAATCACCCCATATTATTATGATAATTTATAATTTTTTTATGCTTCAGAAATAGTTCTGGTTTAGGGTAATGTGAAGAATGAAAACTATGAACCAAGGCTCGTTTTAAAAACTGAAGCAGCAGAGGCAGAGATTTGAAATTTGCCACTATAAATGTACGTTTACTACTTCACATAAGGATATCGGTGTTTTGAAACAGAATTGTTTGTGGCTTGTTACAGGATACAGGCAGGTTTTAAAAATACTGATTTTTTCAAAACACATCCACAGTGATGAATATATTCTGCTACAGCAAGAATTCAGAGATCAATAGGCCACTTATATTGTGCAATGACACAGTAGCTCCTAATGCAGTATATTGTGCCCATGGTAGGGGTTTTAGTAGCGTTTTTACAATTTCATGATGAATTCTTCTATCTTCTTCCCTTTCAAGCAAAAAAAAGAACACTAAGTTGTCACGACTTGGATGGTCTGACACAAAACCACAACAGCAAGGAAATTTGGAGTTGGTTCCATTTCAGTTGTCTTCCCTGGTTGTACACAGGTGTGATGGCTCGCACAATGCACTGAGTGCAGGCTCCTAACATGCTGTGCCTTGCTGCAGCAGGGATGAGTAGAGAACAAATCTCCTTTCCTTGCTTTTGTGCGTTTGTCACAGCTTTAATATTTGAATGTTTTCTTGTTGTAGAAACACTAAACGGCTTACGCTGTATTTGGGTAGCACTGCTTAGGGTAGATACTGACAAACTGGGAATCCTTGAACTACTCTAACACTAATTATGTTTTGTGATACTTATTTTAATTGATTTTAATACATTTCCGTTCTCATTTATTAGGAAACATACCATAGAGATGCTGTACTGTTGGCAAACAACATGAATTTGGAAATTTTTTTTCTTTTCTTTTTTTTTTTAATTCTGCGATGCGTTGTTGGATGAAGTGGTTAAAATTGTTTGAAATGCTAAAGTGTTTTGGGTAGTATTTTATACTGATGTATATATTGAAACAAATCATTGTAATAATTGTAATAGGTTTTAGTTATACATACACTACATGCAGGCGGATGGGGCTGTCCAGTTCCGGGCAGGGCTACTGCTCGGGAACAGGCTGCAGTATCCGTGAACCATATGGATCAAATATTGTACCATTCAGTGTTGGCGCTCACCAATGCAAAAGGAGAAGAGACTATTTCAATGTAATTAACACTACATAGCTTTCACACATCTCCTAAATTAGTACTAAAGCGACCTTTTCACTGACAAGCATGTTTGGGTTTTTTTTTATACAAATTAACAGGTGTGCCTGTGTAAAATAATTTGTTTTCTGTATCTTGGAAAAAATACTCTCCACATTTAGAATGTTGTATGTTAGAGAACTCTTAAATGCACCCTTGTCAAAAATTATATATATTAGTTACCCATGTTATTTTTAGGTATGAGCATGACTGTAAGTTAGGTACTTAAGTACGTTCTGTTACATTATTTTTCTTTATGTAATACTTTTTCAGTTGTTTTATTTGGTATAAATATATACTTTGTGCTTAAACATCTTTCTTTGTTTTTAACACTCAGTAGCATGTAAAGCTACCGATTCCCTTCAGTAAGATGGATGCATTGAACTGTTGGAATTCCTACTGTAGTACGTCTGTTCTCCTCCCCCTTCTCACCGCTTCGGTAGCCGTGAACTCCAGTCCTGCACACATTGTGTATAAGCTCACCTGAGAGACAGAGGAGTCCCGCTGAAGTCACTGCAGGCTGCACGTTAACGTGTACGTACATCTCCGTGTGTTAGCAACAGCGAAGAGACAGTGACGCTACTGAGCCCCGTGCGCTTGGTGTAAAGTGACACTCTTAATGGCATATGACACTACAGCGAGAGCCGGTACCGGGAGGGCTGTTCCCCGCTATGAGAACGCACCCGCTCTTGGCGGTTCTTGCAGTGCTGAGGATCTCCCCCCGTAGCAGAGCCGTTTTTGGCTAACTCTGAGTTTATACAGCAATTTTTGGCAGACTATCAATAAAGACACACTATTTTCATTTCCAAGTCCTGACTTATGAATTGTGAAATACGCAACGACGTACCTTGACAGTGTCTGAAGGTTTTAGTTTTTTTAAGAAAACTTGCCAGGATTGATTCATTGTGACTTGTAGCACAGCCATTCTGAAGGGTGTGTTTTAATATAATCACAGAATGCATGAGGTTGAAAGGGACCTTTAAAGGCCATCTAGTCCAAGCGCCCTTGGTGCTTGTCCCCAGGCAGGGACATCTTCAGTAGATCAAGGCGCTCAGAGCCCCATCAAGCCTGACCTTGAATGTCTCCAGTGATGGGGCCTCCACTACCTCTCTGGGCAACCTGTTCCACTGATCTACCACCCTCCTATTGAAGAACATCTTCCTAATATCCAACCTAAATCTCCCCTTTCCTAGTTCAAATAATGCAATTCATGATGCTCAAGTCATGCACTACTTGCATTAGTAGCTCCAGTTACTGCCATTCAGCACTGATATGCCTCAGCCCTGATAAACTCAGTGTGTTTCAGTGAGAGTGACAGGGCTTGATGCTTCTGTTTGTCTTTTCCTCCTGAGTTCCTAACTAGGTGTAGTCACTCAGATCCTTTAAACTTGAACCTAACATCACACCTTGCACCTGGGAGTGGAAAGCCAGTACCAGGGCATGGCACTGGTGTGACTTGATGATCTCACTCTCTCCCACATACCAGGTGGTGACATTCTGGAGTAGTTGGAAGTATGAGTGACCTTCCAAGGCAGCTGTAAATGGAGCGTATTACAGCGGAGCAGGATATTGGGTCCAGGTGTTCAGGCTCGCTTGGCAAGTCTTTCTGAAATATTTTCAACACTTAGTTAAAAATAAAAAGTCTTGGTGTCAGCAGGCCAGAAACCCTGTGCTTCCAAGGAAGCCCCGAGTCTTCCCTGTGCTGCTGCAGGAGTTACCGGAGAAACAAGTCATTTAAAAACAGGTATTTGTCACCTCTGATCTTTGGCAAGTATTTATCTGAGCTCAGGCTGTGATCCATCCAGCATCTCAAAGGTTTATTTGGAGATCAATTTTATTTATCGTATCAGCATCCCTAACTTCTATGCTCTTCTGTTGAAGAGGAAAGGTGTGCGTCTTGCCCCGTGTCATCATCACCTCTTACTGCTCACAATCCTTATCCACACCCTCTAAATCCTGATGTCATCAACATAGGAAGACACCTGTAGCACGAGAGAAATCCTGTTGATGCAAAGTGGCAAAACCAGCACTAAGGGAGAACCAAACTGCCTTTAGAAGTAGGGAAGGGCTTTGTGCCAACTGCCTCATCCTGCACTTCTGCCTCTTCAACAAAAAACGCCAGTATGATGTACTCTGAAGAAAAAAACAGTAGGCATGTTGGATAAGCAGCACACAAACACCCCTAGACCTGACAAAGCTGCCTAGTGGGTTTTGTGGAAAATTCAGGATTTAATTTTTCCTGATGCCCACCCCTCTAACACAGAGGTGGGAATGGTGCGTGCAGCAGATGGGACTGTTCCTGACTGGCAGTTTCTCTACATGGGAATGGAGTGGGTCGCTCTGGTTATAGTATTTTCTATGTTAAACTGGCTTGTGGCTCAACACAAGAGAGCCAGGGATTTTACTGGACTTCCCTCTTGTTATTAACGAGCAAAACCCCAAGTCAGGAGCAGCCCAAGAGGCTTTTCCTTCGATGTTATGCAACACCGATGTGAGAGCTCTATAAAACCTGTAGGTTGGATCTCACCTGAAATGCCCTTTCTCCTCCCTTACATGTTCTTTCTGAGCTACTTTAGTGTTTTTTACATTCTTTAGTATAGGTACCAGTGCAAGGTTTGCTTGCCTAACAGCTACAGCATGGGCCAGTACCAGTAGCTGCTGCTGGTTCCCAAAGGAAAGTAGAGCTCCTCCTCCTCCAGAATTCAGCTCTCTTCCTGTTTGACATCGGTAAGGCAATGCAGGAGTGACAGCCCAACCCCAAATGTGCTGCCCAGCCCCTGCTATAGGGTGGTTCTTTGGCAAGCACCATTTTTTGAGCAATGGTGGATTCCTGTTCTGGTTTTGACTTCCCAGAAACTGGGACTGTTCAGCTTTCCTGTTTCATTGCTTGGATTCCTGTGGCTGGGGGTGTACAGGGCACAGAGCCCTCCCCACACCAGTGCCCCTCCACCTGTCAGGACTCCCAACCTGCGCTCCAACCTGATCTTAACAGAGATGTCTTGGTTTGTTTGGGATTTCTTTAAAGCTGACAGTTTTATTCATGCGTAGTTTCCTTGCTAGACATGCAAATACAGCTGTCACAGGTCTCTTGACTGACAAGTGGCCCTTTTCAAACTTCACGAAGCGATATAATCCTTTCATACCCGTCATCTGCTGACGAAGAGTGTGACACAGAGGCCTCAGAGAGGTCCAGCTGTAGTTCTGGACTTTCAAAGTCTGCTGTTACATTGAGATACTGGTGATGTGGATGTACGACCAAACCCCAGGCCCCACTTCTAAGAAATGCTCAGGCGGTGGGTGGCAGAACCAGTGAGATGCCCTCTGGTTAGACCAGTGCCCTGCAGCCTGGGGTCTGCAGGCAGCAAGAGGACATGGACGTCCTCTTAGTCTAACGAGCTCCCAGCAAAAGCAAAACCCCTTGGGCAGCCTTACGCATTCTGCACAGCAGAGATTGGTGCTGCAGCTGCTGAGAGAAGTTGTGTCTGCTAAAGGTGAGAAATGCTGGACCAGTTAAAGCTCTGCTGCTGCTGCAGCCTGTACCTGCCACCACCTTCACCCCGCCCACGGGTGACTCTAGTGCTGCTTTAAAGCCCTGGCTTTTAGACTTACATACAATAATATGTAAAACTCTGTGGCTTTCTTCCTTAGTTTTTGTCTTTCACTTCAGATGACTCTCCTTTAAAGGTCTTTGCTCCTGTAAACAGCTTTTCAGGAGCTTTCTCGAATGCACAATGAAAACAACCTTTTAAGCATGAAGCAATGCTCAGGGGAAGAAGAGTTTGCAAAGGGAAGTACCCCAGAGTTCTCCTGAAAAGTGGCTGCTGTTAGGCACTGAAACATGTACCTGGTTCCAGTTCAAAACAGTAAGAGAGATGGAGATCATTCCTCTCAGCATTCTCTGCATTCTTACTGAAGTGGCACAGGCTTAGACCCATGGCTATTTAACTTGGTCCTTCGGGGCGCTTGAATTAAATTCAGTAATATTTATTATGGTTATAGATTCCTCTTCAGAATTATCTGAATGTGATATGCACCAGCAGGTCACTGAGAAATAGAAAGTTCTCTCTGCAGCTTTGTGGCAAGAATGCCAAGCAGTGCCATCGGTGGGTGAGTTCCTCTTCCCCATGTGGTAGCCCTGGTTTGGGCTGTAGCTGGTGTTAGATTAAATCCCTGATTGCAGTACAGCTCAGGTTCCTTCCAGCTGTGATCTCTGCTGGTGAAGTTTACTGTTGGGATTTGTGGGGTTTGCTTTGCAGTCAGCCTGAAGATAAAGGAGCGAAGGAAGTTGTGAGGAAGCAGATCTGCACTGCCCTGTGAAGCCGGAGTTCCTCGGCTGCTTCTAGAACATCTCGCTTTGAACGAGGTGCAGGCATCTGGCAGACCTGTCTCTTTGTGGCAACTGGCTTCACGTTTGCTTGCTGTTGTAGTTTTGCATGGCTGGGTTCTGGTGGAGGAGGGCAGGGGGGGAGGCTGCAGGGGTGGCTTCTGCAAGAAGCAGCCAGAAGCTCTCTACACGCCCAGCAGAACCAACACCTCTCTGGGCAGTCTGTTCCAATGCCTGACCAAGAAGTTAAGGCACTTTGGGTTTTAAGTGCACTTGGTGTTTTTTTTTCCCTAAAATCACAGTCAGAGATGGGCATCACCTGTGGACCCCACAGAAGACCTCCTGGCAGTTTGAACTGGGAACAGGAGGTAGCCAGAGGCCAACCATGCAGGTCTGCTCTCCTGTATCTCTATGGTAAGGTTTAATGCAAACGTGCTGAGTGGAGCCACATCTGTGCTTTTCCCTTTCCAGGGCATTTCACCGTCTCTGTCACTCAGTGTATCTGTGGTCACAACTAAATAACACCGACAAATACAATGTCAACCCAACTGCAGTCTGTTTGGGTGTTGCTTATTTTTACATCCTCGGGTTTTTAGGTGTGATGTAGGAGCATTTCTGTCACAAAACCAAAATGAGTAACGAGAACACAAATTCACGTGTTGCTCAGCTCTGCTGCCTCTCACAAAATGAGTCTCAAGTAGTTACAGCACCCACATAGAAGTTAGTTCAGCTTTTTGGGACTTAAAGGCTCCTTGATTAAAAAAAATAACCCAAATCCAAAAGGATGAGGTAACAGAGGACGGGTTGTCTGTCGCTCACTCCTCTCCTTCGAGCGTCCATCTGTTGCTTTTAGTTTGGGACAGGCAGGCAGTTGGCTCCAGAGATTGGTCTACACTGAAGCTGACCTTGGAGTGAAAAGCCTAATGGACACTGTGCACATTGGGCAGCTGCAGGGCTGTGTCTGGGCACACGCAGCCGCAGAGCTCTGTACGTGTGGCTGAGGAGATGGGAACTGGTACTGTGGAGTAAAATATTTACTCATGGCAGGGATAAACCCCTAATGGGTGCCTGACGCATCTGACTGCCACGTTCCACTGATACATACTAAGCTGCTTGCCTGAGTTATTCTTTTTAAATAGAGATTAAGATGGTTTTGGATTACTTCCCCATCCTTGAAATCTCATGACAGTTGCTGGGGCTTCGTTTGTTTTTGAAGATTGAAGCTGGCTCCATGGGTGGGCCTGGACTGTTTTAAGATGTTTTAACGTGTGGATTTATTCCACACTGGAGTATAACTATTTCTGTGCCACAGCTCTTGCTGCTAGGTGTTTCTTTGGTAGAACAGTAGCACTGCGATGTAAGATGATGAGCTGATGTCCAGGCATTTGAAGCCAATTCAGGGTGCTTTTGAAGCCAGAAGCCTTTGACCTTAGGTTTTAAATCAGCCCCTTGGACTATAGGCTGTGCTTACATAGGACCTTGTCTGCCACTGAAACAAAGAGGAGACCTTTATATCCCATAATAGGCAAACTTGAGTGCTGTAGCTCCTCTTAGCATTGGCTCCGGTGGCTTTTTTGTCTCCTGTAAAAATGTCTGATACACTTGCTGTGTTACTCAGATGTTCAGGTCTCAGCAGGGATGTTTGCATTTTATACATTTATATGTATGAATAAATTTGCATATATACTTGTGGCTTGTGTTTAGATTAAATACACACAATTCGGAGGGCTCTGAGTGTGCTGTAAGTCAGTATCTGACGGTGAAGTGTTTGGAGAAAAGAAACAGAGGGAAACCTGTGAAGAGAGATAGACAGGGACGTGCTCAGGAGAGTCAGCTACTGGCCTTGAAGATGAGGAGCTGGCAGGTCAGTGGGGGAAATTGCTTCTGTGACTTGGGAGAACCTCCCAAATTTGATCTGTCAAGTTTCTGCTGTCACAAAAATGCTTATGCTTTCATGAGATGCAGGATGCAAACAAAACAGGCCCAAAGCAATTCTGTACTGGTTGGTGACAGTGAGCAGCTGGAGTGACGGTCGGTCAGCCTTTTGGGTACAGTCTTTGATGAAACGTGGGCTGAAGGTGGCCCAGAGGAGAGTAGTGATGACGAGGGAAATGAGACAGAGGAAGATAACAGCAGTTGGACTGTTTATTTAGGGAAAAGTTGGCCAAATGGTTAAAGATGATCTCCAAGTAAAAAGCAACTGCTACTATGAATGGTATCCATAGAGCATAGGACAAGAAGTCATCGGTTATGTTGCAGTAAGATAAACTTTGGGCTAGGTGCTTTTTTGGGGTGTCTGAATAAGTAGCTCAAGGGGTGCCTGGTTGTAGAGGCTCCATCATGGGAGAATTCAAAGAACAAGTTAGACCAGTATCTCTCAGAAATGGGATGGAGCTGGCCCAGCCACAGGGTGGCTGGGCAGTCCGGGTGACCTCTGAGGTCCACTCCTGGGCACCTGCTCAAGGAACTGGGGCCACTGCTACAGCTCATGCACTAAGTTAAAAAGTGCAGGTTCCTGGACCCCTTCCATCTTTGGTTCAGCTAGTAACACCTGTTGCTCCTGTAATTGGTCATTCCTCCACAGGCTGTACTGACATCTACCATTCCTACTGGTAGTTCCTCCAAGCGGACAACCACACCGATGGTGTTAAAATGGAGAAAGCCTTACTTGCTGTTTGCATTTGTCCAGTTTTGGTTTCCAAACATTAGCTCTTTTTCTGCTTAAGAAGTCCTTTAGTACCTGCTATTGAAAATATTTACATGCTTTAATTAAGCTCCACTCCTTTAATAAACTGGACAAAATGTTTCCACTGTGGTGAAGGAGCTTTAGTGCTCTCTGTCTTCTAACTGAACGTACGGCATGTGTTCAATTTGTCTGTGAATTAACCCAGCGAGTTGCATTTCAGTGTGGCCAAGATACAATAGATTGAGCACAGCTCCCACTTAGCAGGAGAAAAACCTCCTGTGGAGAAGTAAAGTCATCCTGAAAATCATCCAGCCTTTGTGGAAAAGATGTATTTTTGGCCGAAACTCTAAGGGAACTACTGATGAACTTGAAGCTAAGCCCAGATACCAGTCTTGGCAAAAACAAAAGCATCAAACTGGGTAAGAGGGAAAAGAATCCAGCAGAAGTGGTGTGTGGTCTTTCCTAATGGAACAGTCTTCTGCACGTTCTCCAGCGCAGAGTGCTGTGGTAGAAATGATGGCCTGCAGACTTCAGCAGCATTTGTTTGCTGCTGTATATATATATATGTGTGTGTATATATATATATATATATATATATATGCCCCTTAAGGGAGTGGTGTATTTCCCACCCCTCCTCACCTCAAAACTTTCTCCTTAGGAAATTTTTTTCCTTTTTTTTCTCTTGAGGGAAGGCTTCCTCAAAGTTGACTTTCTGTTGTTTGCAGTACTGCCCTGAAACAACCTGTGTGAGACTTGAAAGAGAATTTTTTTTTTAAATATAAACCTGTTGGGGACTCTGGAGCGATTTCAGTGTGTTGAGATGAAGCGCTCCACGTTTGGCTTGGGGTCATTAAATAATTCACTGTACTTGCTGCCAAGCATGGAGCATTTCATACGCCGTTTTCCTGGCTAAGTCCCAACCTGGCTAATTCATGTGCCCACCTAAATTCCTCCGGCGTGTTTGAGTGGAGGAGATGATAGTCTCCACTTGCCTGTTTGAAACACTTGTGCCCCATCGGGCTCGTGCAGCCTGCCCTCCACAGGTGCCTGTTTGGTGCGTGGGTAGGCGATAACTCCCATTATGTAAAACACTCGCGGCTCCCTGGGGATGAAAGGAGCTCAGTGTATGCAAGGAGGTTATTAGTTTGCTCAGAGCTGCTCATTCTGCCTGAGCTGGAGACACGCACGACCTGTTCTGACTTTTCCAAAACAGGTTTTAATGTGCACTGAACCCACCCGCCAGCGCTGCCTTTTGTTTCTAAATTTACCCTGCTGCACAGCTGATTAGGGAGACAGGAAGCAATATATCTTGAAGGTTTCAGGAGGCAGCCCCTCCCTGAAGACGCACTTTAGTGAACTACATGTACAGCGACCAACATGCAGGAGGTGGAGTTTCAAGCCCAGGCACGCCAGTTTGGGTGATACCATCAAAGACTTTGTCACTTCCTGCAGAAGTTCATCAGCACTCCTCCACCCCCCCACCCTATCATTCTGCTTCAAAATGCTTCTCTCTACCCCGAGTTGAGCGGGTGGGAGTTTGGGATCAGCAGAGTCAGCACTGGAGTAGGTGAAGTGGCGTTCTGGTGAGCGTAAACTAGAGCTTTTGGAGCTAGGAGTGGTTTCTGTTCATCTCCCTTATCGTTTTGGCAAATGCCTGTAGAAGCATTGTCTCTCCCTCTTCTATTTTTGGATAGAGGGATGTGAACATTTTGTTCCTTTCAAGCAGTGTTTGACTCCAGCAGAGAACTCCTTAGCACGTGTGTGCTTCCTCCTGTACAAAAGGCAACACACCATCTCTCTGAGGTTATTAACCGGGTGATACCCAGCCTGCACCTGACGCCAGCGATCGGGGTGCCCGATCTACAAGAGACACCAGTTCTCTTTGTTCTTTGATATGGAAAATGAAAGATTTAAAATCTGTTCATTCCATACAAGCAAACCTAAGATCTACTTTCTAGAAGTGCAAAAAGCCTGGCCCTGAGAGGCTTCCCTGGGAGTTGAGGTGCACCTGGCCTTGCTGTTCTCCAGAAGTGTTTCAGGTGCTTTCTCTAGGAGCCTCGCTCACCAGTGGTGTCACCTTCATCTGCTTGGCAACACTGGCACCTGCCCCAAAACTCTGGCATGCCAGCAAGCTGCCCTAGCAAGCCTGGAATCTCTCACTTGTACTGGAGGGTGCCTGCACAGCTTTTTCCATGAAAAACAGGAGCAGAACACTTCGAAGTCAAATCGCAGGCGTAGAGATGAATTGTCACTGGGCGTACAGACCCTGCAAAATGCTCTTCAGCGTAAACCTGTTAGTGCTACTCTGTGCAGTGAGAGGAGGGGAATGGAAATCTCCAGTCAGTCTCAGTACTGACAGAAAATGGTTACAAAGGTGTAAGTAAGCATGTGGTCATGCCCAGTACAGCTGCGTCAGTGAAAGTACAGTCACTCATCTGCTATTTCCCATTAATTTCACTAATCCTGTAAAGGTACTTTAAAATGTTTATGCTGAAAGGTAAGTGCTTGATTCATCTATTCGGTAGGTATGTGGACTCCCTGCATCATTTACAAAACCCCATTGCATTCCCTGTTCCATGATTCTTTAGTGGACAGTGTCACAGCCAGGTGTCCAAAATGTATATCAATCCTGCTCCCGGGGCAGGGGAGTTCAGTTACCAACGCGTGAAGGAGCTCAGCTCAGTGCATCTGGCCTGAACAGGGATAGATAAACACAGAGCCAGCTGATCCAGCGTCCTTTTGGGTAGCTGTTCTTATGCCATAAATTGCTAATAAAAAAATCTGTTGATTCAGATCCTATTTTAATATTTTTGTCTGGGGGGAGAAAAAGCACTTTGAAGTGCAGCTGAGGGGGCAGGAGGAGGTGCATCCTGTCAAAGCAAATTCTCCATTTAGCTGGATTACACACACACACACCCTTAATTTATAGTAGTAATTCATTTACATCTATTACCTTCAAATTGCTCCTTGGTTCTGGCTTTAAATAATGTCAGAAAATCACTGAAGTTGTTACCAGCAGTCTCCCTCAGCAGACCTTGATCCGTCCCCCCGCCAGTGCAGGCCACGGGTTTTCGTGCGGCTGGATGAATCACCCTGATCCCAAACACAGAGATTATACTTGTCTGCTACAGTTTTAAATAAGCTCAGAGCTCTGCACAACATAATTAAGAGCCGTGACAGGGAACTCTAAACGTTGGTTCCAGCCTCAAGTAAATCACAGATCTGTGTACAGTACCTCCAACAAACAAGAGTCCAGTTTGGCTCGATGAATCTGTCCGTGTTCCTAACCTGCCCTTAGTGCTGTACATGTCACCTTTCCATTAAAAGATCCAGGAGGAACTGAAAAGTAACACAAACGCTGCAGCACTGATCTGCTTTGAACCATCAGTGTTCCTGCCAACAGCCTCCCTCTCCTCACAGACACCCCCAACATAGGGCACTATGTAAAAAAGCCTGGAGTCTCCTGTCCCTCCAGTGATTCAGTGACTCAGGCCTCAGCATCCCTACCTGAAAAAGTCCTCAGAAACCCTCAGGACTGAAAGACCCTGTGCTGAAAGACCCTGTGCCGATGGGATTAACCCATTAAACCTGGTAACAAAAGGGATCCCCCCTTGCCCAAAGCTCATCTTCTGTGGCTGTGCTGTACCTGGGCAAGGGGAAGTTTTACTTCTAAGATATCCGTATAGCTTTAGGAAGAGCTGAAGTGTGCACCAAGGGACTTGGCTTGACGGATGTCAAGAAGCCATCAGCTAACTCCTGTTGGTGAGAAGGTCCTTATGACATGACTGCTGTTGAAATTGGCTGAGGGCAGTTGTGCTGCGGCTGACTTTCCTTATTTTGTGGCACATCTGTGAATAGAAGCTTTTAAGTTCATGGCCATCCAGGGACAGAGTTTGTAAGAATCAGACTCGGTGAATTTTGCTGTTTCCAGCTGGGTTAATCACAGTTACACACTGACAGACACAAAAACCTAGGACTTCATCTCTTCTTCTCCTTAACAACAAATGAACAGTCTATAAATTATAACTGATTTTTTTTTTTTTTGGAAACTTTTGGGCCTTCACGTTTTTTTTCTTCTGGCCTAACTCTGGTACTTTTTCCAAACCAGAGGAATTTGAAATGGATATAACCAGTCTATGTGAAACAGCAGGCTTTGCCCTCCTTCTCCCAAACAGAATGGGCCCCTAACCCACATTTATGGGCAATTGAGATAAAAAAACCCCTGCGCACCAGGAAAGAAGGAAATACTTGATGTGGTGGGTTGACCTAGGCTGGAGGCCAGGTGTCCCCCAAAGCTGCTCAATCCCTGCTGGGCAGGGAATAGAAGATACAGTGAAAGGCTCATGGGTCGAGATAAGGACAGGGAGACCTAGAATGTACAACTTGTGTATCTTCTTGTTGATGTTATCAAAACCAGAAGAGATTCACATCAAAGATTATGTTTAGTTGAGTGCTTGAATTGTTTATTTTTTTAACCTACTGTGAAGTAAATCATAGACTCCTAGGATGGTTTGGATTGGAAGGGTCTTCAGAGACCATCTAGTTCCAACCTCCATGAGCAGGGACACCCTCCAGTAGACCAAGTTGCCCAAAGCCCCATCCAGCCTGGCCTTGAGCACTGCCAGGGAGGGGGCAGCCACAGCTTCTCTGGGCAGCCTGTGCCAGGGCCTCACCGCCCTCACAGGGAAGAATATTTTCCTTATACCTAATCTGAATCTCCCCTCTTTTAGTTTAAAGCCATTCCATCTTGTCCTGTCACTACACTCCCTATAAACCATTCCTCTCCAGCTTTCCTGTAGGCCCCTTCAGGTACTGGAAGGCTGTGGTAAGGTCTCTGCAGAGTTCTCTTTGCAGAACAAACCCAACTCTGTCATTCTGTCTTTGCAGGACGGGTGCTCCAGTCCTCTCATCATCTTTGGGGGCCCCTCTGGACTCACTCCAACAGCTCTATGCCTTTCTTGTACTGCAATACTCTGAGGGGTTCTCATGACAAGCCTGTCAGTGTCACCAACAAAGATATTAACCAGCACTGGTCCCACTACCAACTCCTGTGGAGCATCACTCATCACTAGCCTCTACTTGGATATTGAGCCACTGATCACAACTCTCATGTGAGTGCAACCATTCAGCCAATTCCTTGTCTGCCTGGTGGTCCCTCTGTCAAATCCGTGTCTCTCCCATTTAGAGACAGTGAGGAGCAGTGTTAAATGCTTTGCACAAGCCCAGGTAGATGACATCAGTCACTCTTCCCTTATCCACCAGCACTGTAACTCCATCATAGAATGCCACCAGATTTGTTAGGCAGGATTTGCCCTTAGTGAAGCCATGGTGGTGGTCACCAATCAACTCTGTACTTTCCATGTACCTAAGCATAGCTTCCAGGAGGATCTTCTCCATGATCTTTCCAGGCACAGAGGTGAGACTGACTGGCTTGTGGTTCTCTGGGTCTTACTTTTTTCCCGTTTTAAAAATGGGGGTTATGTTTTCCTTCTTTCAATCAGTGGAAATTCCACCAGAGTGCCATATACCAGACTGCCATATACCATGGCAGTGTATGGTTCTTGGCTTTCTTATGCAGAGCAGTGCTCAACTTTTGAACTGTTTATGTCTTAAATTAAAGAATTTCTTTGTCCTCACTTTTTGCCTCCTAAAAAATAATCTAGCCATAATAGTCAATTGGGAGTGGCAATTTCTAAATGCTTAATTGCTTCATGGATGCCCCAGGTTAAACATTTGCAAAGGCCAGAATCTCATGCAGAAGAATATATATAGATAAGACATAAAAAGACATCCCAGCTCAGTATAAGTCTGAATAACTTTTTAAAGAATCAGAGTAAAGTGTGTGTGTGGGGGGGGGGGGGGAGGGTTAGCTTAAAAATTCCCAGATCTAAATATGTTGGATTTCTGTTAAATTTAAGTTTAGCTTCATTATTTTTAGGCTGTGTTTGCTTTGGAATGATTCTAGCATCCTAAGCTATTTTTATTTTGTTTGTGGTGCCTACTTAAAAAATTTATGTGGTTACTTTAGGTTTTTTTTGATTGTTAAAATGTTTGTGCTACCAGTGTGGAAGCAGCAGAAGGATGTGTCATTCATAGTTGCCAGTCTCAGCCAGCAGCAGAGAGGCTGTAAGGACAGGAAGACTCACATGTATAGAATCATAGAGTGCGTTAGGTTGGGAGGGACCTTTAAAGGTCATCTAGTCCAACCACACATACTGGTAGAAGTTCAGGGTATAGAAGCTTTATCACACTGCGAGTATGGTTTAGCAGCCCTGAGTGCTCTCCTGACAGGCAGCAAGCATTTCAGTATTCACTACATCACCTTACAGAGGGTTACACATTTTTTTTCCTAATTAACCATTGTGCAAGTAGCCATTGCACCTTGTCCTTGCTAATTTCATTTGATGTCATCTGATTTTTGTAATAGAAGAGGGGGTGAGAAGTCGTTTCCTCTTCGCTGTCTTCCTATTTATATTTCATCTTTTTTTTTCTTTAGTCCTCTCTATTTTTGAGATGAATAACTGATGATGATCTAGCTAAGATGACCTCTAAGGTCCCTTCCAACCCAAACCACTCTATGATTCCAATCCTCCATGTGTGAAATTGGTCCCAACGCCATAATTTTCAATATAGAAAACTGCCCAGAGATCTACAGCCATGAGCACACCCTGGATTTCTCCAGCATGTAATGTCATCATCTCCTGTAACTTTCATCCCGTTCTGGTCCAGCTGATCAAAGTGGAATATACTGGCTTTAACAAAAGATATCCCTTAAAGTCTAAACACTGCCTAGCAGAGAAGAGTGGTTTCTAGGGACGAGGATGGAAATGGTGACAAAGTCATTCCTGGAACTTTCCCTTATTCCTGCTTTTCAGTATCACTTACTGCCTGGCATTTCTGTGCCCAGCCGTGCTGTCAGGTTTTTCCTACACCATGCTTTGAGATCCAAGCCCTTCCCATGAGGTGGTATCGCACTGTACTGTGTGCTGAGGGCACTGACCAGCTAAGGGCGCTGCTGCTGCTGCTCCCTGGGCAAGCTGGTGAGACAGGGCGCTCCCCTGGAAGCGCTGAAGGAACACAGAGATTATCACCAAGCACAAATTATGAAATATGTAATGTTTGAGATGCAATCATCTCAGCAACCTTCACATGTCAACAGGGGCCGTAGCTAAACCGAGCTAATCCTTGTCTGCCCTTACAGCGATTAGAGTGAGAGCAGTGCTTTTGGGGCAGCTGAAGGCAACATCCAAACTGAGTAAGATCAGTTTAGAGTTTAGGTGCTCTAAGTGTCCAGTTATCTCCACTCACTGTAAAGGAAACTGATGCTTGCTTGGCTGGATGCAGGTGTCTAAGGTCAGCTGGAAGGAACCCCAACACTTGGGACTGAGTCAACTGCACCTAGAAAAGGCAAGAAAGAATTGTGTTCCTTTTTCCTTAGAAGACTAAGGAGGGACCTAATTAAAGTCTAAAATTATCTTAAGCAGGGGATGGAGGGGGGATCAGCCAGCCCCTTTTCAGTGGTCTGTGGGGATAGGACAAGGGGCAGTGGCTGCAAGTTGGAGCATAGCAAGTTCCGCACCAACATGCGGAGGAACTTTTTCACAGTGAGGGTGACAGAGCCCTGGGACAGGCTGCCCAGGGAGGTGGTGGAGTCTCCTTCTCTGGAGATATTCAAGACCCATCTGGATGCCTATCTGAGTGATATGTCCTAGGGAGCTGCTTTGGCAGGGGGGTTGGACCCGATGATCTCTCGAGGTCCCTTCCAACCCCTACAGTTCTATGATTCTATGATTCTATGATTTTCTGGTGAGGTGTCTGTGTCCAGCTCTCCTTGCATAGAGAGGAGAAGGCAGCTGGAGAAGGGGAGGAAGATGACACTGGGAACTAGCCCTTGGAGACTTGAGCAGCACTGGGGATGAGGGAGGTGGAGGAAGAAACATTTAGGATGCTACAGATAAATCTGAAGGTGAGCAGTGTCATTGTTGGTGTGGGGGTGACTGCAGCCGGAGGGTGTAGAGGCTACAGAATAACAAGGGTAGCACAAGAGCTAGAAGGCCTGGAGGGTTCTGCTGCTGGGACGGAGTTATGGGGAGAATTGTGGGATATTCAGATGCTGTTTGGGGAAGAGATACCAGTCACTGGAGCAATGGTATTCCAAAGATGCTGAGATGCAGAACGAGGGCTTGCTGCTGTGACTGGGGCAGATTTACAGGGATTAAAAATATTGGTGTGAGGAGCTGGTGGGAATGTGAGGGGAGACTGGCTGCTGACTTTACTGGGGAAGAGGGAGATCATTAGGACACAGGAGTAAGCATACAGTTAGTGGCAATTGCTTCTCACCTTTCTTCAGGTTCTTCCTCCGTAACTGCTCTGTGTTACGCTTCAGGGCCTGCAGCAGCACATGGCATTAGGCCCTTTTGTATTTTCTACCCAGCCCAGCGTGATGACAGCTGCTCTTTCTTCCTCCTCCAGCAAGGAAGGGAGTAGAGAGACAGCCAGTCTGGCTCCGCACCATGTCTCACTTCTCATCTCCACCCTGGCAGTAGGGGACAGTGCACAAGAGAGAGCAGAGAAATCCCTGGCTGTGGTGCTCCACCAAGGAGGAGTGCTAACACATCTCCCTGGTGAACTGAAGCTTTAGACCTAACCAAGGAACAGGAGTTAGGTATTTTGAGCGAGTGCAAGAAGCCCTTGCAACCAAGAAGAACCACATGTGCCAGCTGACTTCCAGATTTTGGCTGGTGATAGAGGAGGGGGGCGACCTCAGCTCTTCTCTTCGCTCTGGAAAGGATGCAGTTGCTATCACCAAGATGTTCTTCTTCCCTCTCCCATTCTTCTTCCTCCTCATGCTGACCACCCTGCTCAGCAAGTCAACCTGCTTCAGGTCCCAGGCTCTTTGATAGGCTGAGGAACTATTATTTACCTTTTCAGTTCCTTATGTCAGTTTGTTCTCACTTGTGTGTAATCCAGTTGCTAATTCAGCCCCACTTCCCTGCTAACACCCACTTTCAACCCTGAGCCTCCCCACCGCAGCCACACCCTGGGTGCCCAGAGGCAGGTGGCCGCCCCGGTTCAGACGGTGGCAGCACTGGGTTCAGGCAGTGTCCAGCTCTGATACCTGCCGGGGACAGCCCTGCCAGGGCCTGAAGGCTGGCAGGGGCCGCAGTGAGTGTTGACACAGCCCTCTGCAAACTCATCTGCCAAGCTGAGAAGCCTCTGCTAAAGTGCGTGAGCTGAGACTTTTAAAAAACACATTTATAACTTGGCTACATCTTCTGGCATTGGGATGACCTTCCCCCCCTCTTTTGCCAAATTTCAAGCTCTTGCTCAAACAAACAGTTGCCTAATCTTGCCCTGAAAGCCACAGGACCATTTTTACTGAAACTGCCCTCCCCTTTCCTCCTCCTAAAAGAAAATGGAGAGGGAAAGAATCAGCCCGAGGCCAGGCCTTGGCAGAAAACATTTCAGCCTGGGTGAGTAACATCTAACAAACTTTCCAGCAACTGAAAGCAGGAGCCTATAATGAGAACTGTCAGGTGATGGTAATTACAAGCAGCGCTACCAACTCTATCTGCAACGTGCATCGCCCAGAAAAGGAGGGAAGTGCACACACGGGAAAGATACTTTTACGTAACCTGAAGGATTGGATGCATGGCTCCCAGCGTCTGCTTCTTATCCTGCTTCATCTACCGCTAGCTTCCCTTCATTGCTTCTCACAGTCATGCTCTTCCTCCCCTGCAGTTCCTGCCACCTGGAACAGCGTTCTTACAGTCTCCTATCAGCTCTCTAATGTTGATTTCTGGTTAAATATATATCTGGGATCTCTTGTCTCCTGCTCTTACTTTTCTCCTCATTCTGCCAATACCCATCTCCAAAATGCTTTACTTAATTTAGTTGGGGTTTGGGGTTTGTTTTAAAAAGGATTATAAGCAGGAGGCAAATCCACAAATGCAAGTGATCCTGAATACATTAACATGTGTGATACTGGCTTTCACCGGGCAGTTTATGTAAAGCTGTTTCATGATCATGAACCATTATGACTTGGCTACCCAGGGAGGTGGTTGAGTCACCATCCCTGGATGTGTTTAAATAAAGGGTAGATCAGGTACTTAGGGATATGGTTTAGCACAGGACAGGAACAGTTGGACTCAATGATCTTAAAGGTCTTTTCCAACCTTGTGATTCTGTGTTTATTTAAATTAGATGAAAGCAAAAAATAAAAAAAAAGGGTGAACTACTTAGATTAAACTGACTTCTTCTTAAAAAGACACCTTTAGTAAAATGTACTCCATCCCCAAAATCAGAACTACTAATAGATGTAGCATTTCACTCACTGCCTGGTTTTTGTTGATTTTTTTTTAAACTACTGATGCTAGAAAAAAAATCGCAAGGAAGAAGCAATTTATCATAGGAATGAGCTTCAGATAAAGCCAATCTGAAAGCAAAACAGATAGTTTATAACCCCCACCTGTGGACACTCTTTGAATGTAATTTATATAATCTCTAAATATAAGATTAATAAGCTAGTAGTTATAAGCAACATACTTTGGAGAGCACATTGCTCACCAGTCATGCAGGATAAATCATCCACAGGTCAACTCGCCCAGCCAGCTCTCAGTTGAACTCACAGAGGGTTGAAATTCTGCCCAGTCAGTGGTAGGAAAGATGCAGCTGTAAATCCAGGAGACAGGTTTGTTATCTAATCTGGTATCTTGCATAACACAGGCTGTGGGGCTTCCCTGGATTGATGTTTATTCAATTAGCCCACAATCTTGAATAAGCAATACCCAGGAATGAATTTATGGTAGCTCCAGGTACTTCACACACTGATCCCCCAGGTTCTGCATCTGCAATGCTTTCAGGTTAACTGTGGGTGTAACTCATGGGCACAAAATACTTGGTGCCTTCCTAATAGTGATGAATCCCTGTGATGTGGAGTCACCCAGCCACTTGGTAACACCAGCAGTCTAATCGTGGCCATACTAATGGACATCTCTGGTACCCAACGGGAACGTTTTCCTCACGGGGATAAGAACTGTTCCACCAGCTGCAGATGTTAAGGAGGCACATTTGTTCTGAAAATAGTCTATCATATTTCAATAGTAGGGTTTTTTACCTCACTTGCTTTAAACTAATTTACAAACTATTAATCAAGATGATTACCTGCATTTTCTATCAGTGAAAAATCTCTTCTCTGGCTAACTCGGAGCAAAGGGAGTGTACTGCACTGAGGAGGCGTTTGCCTTCGCACAGCTGCTGAATCCTGCTCTGGAGACATGTGCAGACATCATCGGAAAGGCAGCTGAGGCAGAATGGTCAGAATTGCAGGAAATTCAGGGGTTTCTTTATTTATAGGTTTTATGATTCAAAACTCTCCTTACATGCTTCACCTTCCCGTTTTCTTCATTCACTCTCTTCTGGAGAAGGCTCATGTAATTGGGTGGTCTGGTAGGTGGTACTGCGGGTTAGAGGGATGGGGTGTTGTGAGGTGATGTGATGCATGTGGGGAGCTGTCAGCTGGGTCTCATCCTGTTTCCTTTCCATGTCTGTTTTCTGTTACCCAGTTACTGGATGGTGCTTGTGAGAAACAAGCCCAGAAGGAGCTTGGTTAATTGCTCGTTGGTGCCTCCTGGGGAGGATCAGAGCCCATAGAGTGTCAAGAGGGGACAGGGTGACAGAGGCAGGGAGACATGGGTGCTGCTGAGCCAGCTGGGTTTAGCTCTCTGGGCTGTGTTTCCATCGAAGTGCAGCAGGGAAATAAAACGGCCTGTTGTGATTTCCCTCCTTACTCTGAAGGGTTAAACGAGTACAACCAACATGTCTGGGTTATAGATAACTTTGAATAATGCCACGATTTACTTAATGTCCTATAGATGCTTGGACTATCGAGCAGCCAAGGATTAGAGAGTGCTGGGGCTTGAAGACACAAGTGCCTCCTCTAATGTAGGAGAGTGGCAGGTAGGTAGAAGGTGGATTTTCCCCCACCAAACCAGCCTAACAAGCAAAACAGTAGTCAGGCTCCTTGCTTTCTTTTGACTAGTTTTCTTTGGCTGCATTATTTTGGACTTGGGTGCTCTGACATCTTATAAACCGCTGAGAAATTCACTGCCAGACCTGGCTCTGAGTGGTCACTTGACCTTTAGAGGTGCATGTGGGATGAAGAAGTACATGACAAAGGTTAGCAATAACTAGAATTTGTAGCCTTTGAGTTTCTGATGGTTTTCTCCTTCATTCAAAGCCAAGAGGACCTGAGGCATCAGCTGTCTATTTTAAGCAGGCTGTATATGCTGGGTAAGCAGCAAACATGCTGTTCAGGGTGGAGTTCAGTGTAGTCTGCCCTGCACTGGTTCCAGGAGATACTCGCCAGTTGTCCAAGTGTTTACCTTTTATAGGGTGTATTTCAGGAGCATTGCTTCTCACAGAAGCACAGAATTGTAGGGGCTGGAAGGGACCTCAAGAGATCTTTGAGTCCAACACCCCTGCCAAAGCAGGTTCCGCAGAAACCTTGTGTCCCACACCAGCACACAGAGCCTCTTTTGGGTAGGAGCCATCTCTGCCTGCTTTCCACCAGCTCGGTGAGGGAGGACACCGAGACCTTTGCACAGTGCAGGCCACTGGGGGGTCCTGCTGTAGGGCTGCTGTGAAATCAGAAGTGCCTGTGTTTTCTTATTCTCAACCAAGGGTAACAGCACGTGGGTTTGTGGAGTAGCACAAAGGGCTCTCTAGGCTGCGGTTTGATCCAAAGAATAGATCCCTAACCGATAAGCTGCAGCAGGGGGAGCTGGCCAGAGCTCGAGGCAGCAGTGTGCCAGTAAAGCACAGAGTCTAAGCGGGGGTGTGAGCGCACTTTTATCTAATTCAACACGCTATCTTATCTGGTGCCAGGGGAAAGCAGTTCTTGCGTGGCTACAGCTGCTGCATGTCTTCCTATCTCTTCTCTGAACAGCATTAAAAGCCGCCCAAGGCCAGCCACCCACGAGTTACTGCCCCAAAGCCCTGCAGAACAGTTGGGGCATAAGAAACACTTTGAAACATTACAGTAAGGGGGTTGTTTTCCTGTGATTTAGGGAACGACCCACTCATTTACCTGATGGGGCACTGATTTCAAAGGAGGTACGGAAGCAGCAGAAACTACTGAGAAGCCTCTGAGGCAACTGAATCCTGTTCCTACGTTACAGTTATATTTATTACAGACATCACAACTGTATTTACGGCTCTGACGTTTCTGGAGTGACTTTCCAGACCTGATTTGGTGATGAGGTGTAGGAAAGCTTCCGGAGGTGCTTGTCTAGAAGAACATGGGTAGGGGTGGGGAACTGCCTAGGGCTCCAGCTCCAAGTTGGGACTTCCCCGGGGCCTGCCCAGGACACCCGTGCATCCAGTCTCAAAACTGAACTTTTTTCCCCTTACTTGTCCACTCGGTGGTGCTACAACAACGCCAGCCCTTTTCTGGCACCTTCTCACGCCCACGCATCAGGCCGAGAACATCACTGCTTTAAAGAGCTACCTCTGCCAATCCCATAGCCAGGTAATCCAGATAGCTCCCTGGGTCCCAGCTTTGTACCCTGGTGCTTCGTTTCCAATGGAACTGAAATATGCAACACAGAAGACCCATTGTGCCTAATCACATAGGATGAGATCAGCAAACCCACAACCTTTTCTCTGATGTTGATTATAATTTAAGTTGTGATTCTGTGTTGATTTTAAAGAAAAAGTGAACGAGGCAATGTCACTTCCAAACTACACTGGTTTTCAAAGAGTTGACAGGGAACGAGGACACTGCTAGGCAGGGTTTGTGGGGAAAACATGCTTTTTTGTTAATCAACATTATCATAGTGAGGATGCTCAAGGTGATCCTGCTCTGGCAGGAGGTAGGACTAGATGATCTCCAGTGGTCCCTTTCAACTCCTAGTGTTCTGTGATTCCGTGAACTGAGAAAGATTGGTGAAAAAACCCAAGGTTTAATCTGTAATGCACACCTCTCTTCGGGGTCAGTTTTAAACTACTGTGTGTCACTAAGGAAGCCCTGCCTGCTGGGCAGGGCTGTGAGTTCAGGATGCTATGGAAGTACCTCCAGTGCCAGACTAACTGGTTGTTAGGTGGTCTCTCCCCTTCTCCAGCCAGAGTAGCTGGCCACAGGACAGCTCAGAGAAGGGATGCGGTGAGGGCAACCTTGCTGAAAGGGTCTTCAGAGCAACGGGTGGAGCTTTTCACTTTACCTGAATACTAGTGCTGTGTCCACACTTCTCAGCCAGGATCCAGGTGCCCAAACAGGAATTCCACCTGCCCAAAATCTGTATTGATTTGTGTGCTGCCTCTGGGTTTACAGGCAGGTGTGATGAACCTGATGAACCTGAGCTACAGCATTCAGCACAGAGCCCATGTGGAGCTGTGCACAGAGACAAGGATCAGCATTTCAACAGCCAGCAATGTCTCCTAACCCTAATTCTCAGCACTCCAAAAAGGCAATTTGCTCAGTACAGCTGAAGGGGAGGATTCTCTTATGGTACAGTTGGTGAGAAAAAACCTATGCAGCACGTGCTGTGATTACATTTATTATATTAATTCTTGTGATATAACTCTGTGTGGACAGCTGCGATGGTATCTCTGAACTCTGGCTTTCTGAAAAAACTCCAGGTATCCTCAGCACTCACTGGCACATGGGTGGTTAACTCAGAATCACAGAACGGTTGGGGTTGGAAGGGACCCTCTGGAGAGCATCTATTTCAGCCCCCTGCTAAAGCAGCAGCACCTATAGCAGATTGCAGAGGATCACATCCAGGTGGGTTTTGAATGTCCCTGGAGAAGGAGACACCACAACCTCTCTGGGCAGCCGGTCCCAGGGCTCTGTCACCCTCACAGTGCAGAAGTTTTTCCTTACATTCAGATGGAACTGCCTGTGTTCCAGTTTGTGCCTGTTGTCCCTTGTTCTGTCGCTGGGCACCACTGAAGAACCTGGCCCCATCCTCTTGACATCTGTCCTTTAGATATTTATAAGCATTGATCAGATCCCTTCTCAGTCTCCTCCAGACTAACCAGACCCAGCTCTCACAGCCTTCCCTCATATGTGAGATGCTCCAGTGCCCTCATCATCTTTGTAGCCCTCCTCTGGACTCTCTCCAGTAGTTCCTTGTCTTCCCTGAACTGGGGAGCCCAGAAATCCTTGTGGAAATGCTGTAATTGGTTCTCCCTCTTCATACCAGCTTTTGCCTTACTAACTTCCTGTGACCAGAAGCAGGGGTTAATGGCCTAATTTATAGCTTATGACCTGCTGATATGCACAGACCTCTTAAACATTTAAATTTTGTCTCAAGAGCCCAAGAAGTGTGGCCCACATGCCAGGGACTTCACCAAGTTTTTCTCTGCACTGGGTGCCATGCCAGATGCATGTGGGTGACACTGAGTCAGGCAGTGCCTGTGTTCTGCCAGGGCTGGACCTCTTCCAGTTCACAGGCAGCCCAGGAAACATGGATTTACCTGAACCCTGGCTTCTCCTGCACTACAAGACCCTGTAGCTTCTCTTACAGGAAAAGAGATGGTTTTATGCAGTTTCCTTTTGGGACAGATGAGGGAAGCATGTTCTCCTGGGCTCTGTGGTGGCTGGATGCAGGAGGTCATGGGGTGAGGGTTTTGGGGTAAGGGGAATGCAAAGGGGAAGGTAAAGGAGCGAGTATGTTGCTGCCCTCCCTTCACAGCAGCTTTCCATAGAGGTGTGTGATCTATAGCACTTGTGATGCCTGCAGCTACCCTGAGGAACCCCAGGGATGGACTTTCCCTGCCAAACACACTTCTCCTGGAAAAGCAGATGTTCATCACAGAGACACGCTGGCTCTGCAGCAGTGGTGTGCCTCTCTCCTCTGAGCCCTTGGCTCCATGACCTGGGGAGATCCGTCTTCAGTCCATGACTTCTCACATCCCTTCAGCCTCAAAGATGATTCCCACAAACTTTGATAGTAATCCTGCCAAATTTCCTCCCTCCCCCAAAAGCTGGTTCCCCAGAAACCAATCTGAAACCTCAGGGAGGATTCCACTGAAGCCTTTTTGGCAATAATATCCCACTGTCACGCTGCATGATAGATCATACTCTGGAAAACGCAGCCCTGGGTGGGAACAGCCAGTGCATTTTGATTAGCTTGACTACTTGTCTTGTGAAATTTGGCACTATGCCACGCTTCATAAGTGTGTCGAAAGTTAAGTTTCTCTGTGTCTGAACCCACCCCTAGACTGCTCAGCTTTCCAAAATCCTGATGTGTGAAACACACTGTTGTGCTCTTCTGCAGGACCACCCTCCTGATAAGCAGTTTATCATTATGCCCTCTCTTTCCATCTGGCCACACAAACAGCAGTCACCTACTGCATTTGATTTGTTGGGAGTACAGAATGAGGACGTGTTGCCAGAACTGCTGCTAATGCCTGAGAGGCATCTGCCATGAATGGTCGGTTCTTGGTTTTCATGCTCAGAGGTGGCAGTGGGGACAGTGGTGCCCTGAGCTGCAGGAAGGAGCAGCCCAACACAAGAGAAGGTGCCCACTGCTGAGAGGGAGTTCTTTGGGACCAGTGTGTCACATCCCACCAGGTGGGGAAACCAGGGAGATTCAGTCTTGAACCCCCTTGCTTTCTAAATTGGAACTGAACTGGATGTGCTGGAGCAGGTCCAGAGTGGGGAAACAAAGCTGGTAAAGGGTTTGGAACACAAATCCTATGAGGAGCGGCTGAGGGAACTGGGGGCGTTCAGCCTGAAGAAGAGGAGGCTGAGGGGAGACCTTACCACGCTCTACAACTACCTGGAAGGAGGTTGTAGTAAGGTGGGGAGTTGGTCTCTTCTCCCAAGTACCTAGCAATGGGACGAGAGGAAATGATCTCAAGTCAGGGGAGGTTTAGACTGGATATTAGAAAAGAATTATTCACTGAAACAGTGGTCAGGCATTGGAACAGGCTGCCCAGAGAGGTGGTGGAGTCACCATCCTTGGAGGTGTTCCAAAAACATGTAGATGTGGCACCCCGGGACATGGTTTAGGTGACATGGTGGTACTAGACAGATGGTTGGACTTGATGATCTTAGAGGTCTTTTCCAATCTTAAAGATTCTATGATTTTATGATAAACTCCTCAGAGAGCAATCTAGGTGCAGCTGGATCCAATCCTTCTCTCAAACCTGTCTGCCCTATCCCAGCAGGTGGGTATGTGTAGGGTTGATTTTTTTCTCCCTCCTCAGGGCCTAGGTTAACCCTCTATTAACTAATCTCTTTTAACCACCCCACTGGCAAGATTAGCTTCTGTAATTCTCTGCACAGTACTCGGGAGTAACAACAATTACCCAGGAGGTCCAAACAAAGCACAACTTTAAAGTGAGTAGGATTATAAAGATTACAAACAAAACTACACCACACTGCATATTCAGAGCAAGGAATCAGAATTAATACAACTTAGCAAAATCAGAAACGCTGTTACTGTTATGTGCAGAGAATGAGGTTAAAAGTTTAGAGAGAGAGAGAGAGAGAACTTGAGAAGATATCACTGCCCAGGGATGCAGCATAGATCGGCATAAAGTCATAGTCCTTGGATGGCAGGTGTCTCAAATCTGCATCTTTTATGCTACCTGGCCCCACCCTTCGGGGGGGGAGGATTTGGTCCTAGGATACTTTGTGGGGTTCAGTTGTGGAGTGTTCTGAAAATGAGTTGGTGGGGAATGGGGGTCCCAAGTGGTTATTTGACACCAGTCCCCACCCCCCCCCAACCAGGGTGATGGAGCAATGACCCAATTCAGTGGCCTTGTCAGGACTTTTTCCAGAAATGACTCTGCCTCTGCAGGCGTCCCCCTTCCCTGTCACTGTTCCTTATTGGATAAGGGCAGTATCCTCTTTATCAGGGTGGTTACTGAACGAGGGGCTGCCTTTGCAGGGACAATGTCCAGATGGTTTATTGGATGAGCACAATATCCAGTTTGTCAGAGCAGCTGCCTCGAGACCAGAACTCTACAGGTCCTCAGAGCCTTTGGAGGATGGGGGCTCTAGTCCACAAAATGTCATCCTGCCTCTGCAGGTTCTGTCACCTTGCAAGACAGACTGATTGAGACAAATCACTCATTCCAGTTCCAAATGAGTCTGTGTTTGGAGCAATATAGCATGTGCCTGCCCAGCCTGAGCCTTCTAGGCTTGTGTTTTATGACCTCACACCTGCCAAATAGAATCACAAAATCATAGAATCAACAAGGTTGGAAAAGACCTTCAAGACCATCAAGTCCAACCATCAGCACTACACCACCATAACCACTAAACCATCTCCTGAAGTGCCTCATCTACCTGCTTTTGAACACCCTCAGGGATGGTGACTCCACCACTCTCCTGTTCCAATGCTTCACCACTCTTTTGGTGAAGAAAGTTTTCCTAATATCCAATCTGAACCTCCCCTGGCACAGCTTGAGACCACTTTCTCTTGTTCTACCACTAGTTATTAGGGAGAAGAGGCCAACACCTGCCTCACTGCAATATCCTTCCAGGTAGCTGTAGAGAGCGATAAGGTCTCCCCTCAGACTCCTCCAGGCAGAACAGCCCCAGCTCCCTCAGCCACTCCTCATGACACCTGTTCTCCAAGTCCCCTAATCAGCCTTGTTGCCCTTTTCTGCACCCTATCCAGGACCTCAGTATCCTTCCTGTACTCTGTCACCCAAAACTGCACACAGTACTCGAGCTGCGGCCTCACCAGGGCTGAGTACAGGGGTAAGATCACCTCCCTGGCCTTGCTTGTCACACTGTTCCTGATACAGGCCAGGATGCCATTTGTCTCTGCTGGACAGCTCTCCAGCCACCCTTCCCCAAGCCTGTAGAGCTGCCAGGGGTGGCTGTGGCTGAAGTGCAGGACCTGGCATTTGGCTTTGTTGAAACTCATATAACTGGTTTGGGCCCATCGATGAAACCTGTCTAGGTCCCTCTGCAGAGCCTCCCTGCCCTCAAGCAGATCGACACTTCCACACAGGTGAGTGTCATCTGCAAACTGATGAAGGGTGCATTCTATCCCCTCATCCAGATCACCAGTAAAGATGCTAAACAGGAGCAGCCCCAGCACCAAGCCCTGAGGAACACCACTCATGACCAGCTGGATTTAACTCCATTTAACACAACTCTTTGGACCCGTCCATCCAACCAGTTTTTTATCCAGCAAAGCACATGCACATCCCAGCTGTGAGCAGCCAGCTTCTCTAGGAGAATGTTGTGGGAAGCTGTGTCAAAGGCCTTGCTAAAGTCGAGGTGGACAACATCTACAGCCCTTCCCTCATCCAAAAAGCACGTCAGCCTGTCATAGGAGATTAGGCTAGTCAAACAGGACCTGCCCTTCATGAACCCATGCTGACTGGGCCTGATCCCCTGGTTGTTCTGCATGTACCACATAATGGTACTCAGGATGATCTGCTCCATCACTTTCCGTGGGACTGAAGTCAAACTAACAGGCCTGTAATTTCCCAGAACATCCTTCTATTCCTTCTTATACATAGGGGTTACATTGGCTGATTCCCAATCTGCTGGTACCTCTCCAGTCAGCCAAGACTGCTGATAGATGACAGAGAGGGGCTTGGAGAGCACCCCTGCCAACTCTTTCAGCACCCTTGGGTGCATCCCTTCCAGACCCATAGATATGTGCACATGGACAGCCACACATAGCTTTTAGTGCCCTACTAGGAATATGTTATTGTAATAGCTAATTCTGTGTAATTATTCCAGTAAACCAGTGACTCTCTCCTGATTATCTTCTAAAAAAACCACCCCAAAGCAGTGCATTTTTAAAGAACAAAACAAGCTCCTGGGTTCTGCTCCCTGACCCCAAAAGGGAACATTTCAGTTTCATTTCACTGTAGTTACATCAAATCCTGTCCTTCATGAAACAAAAGTGAAAATGGACAGAAACAAAATGACAAACATATTTGAAGGTTGAAGGTCTTCCTGCTGTAGAATTTCCTGGACCTTCTGCTCCACCAAGAAACAGGAGCAGCTTGCCCCAAGTGACATCAGGTCTGGTTTGTGGGAACAACTGCCTTTGATACATAAACCACACACTGAAAAGCATGTAGATCTGGAGAAATCATTGACTTATTTATCGTTTTCCTTCATCCACTGACTTTAGTTACATTACCCTCCTATGATGCTACAGAAAGATGAGATTAAAACCAGATTTGTTTTCTGCTTTTTGTCCTATTAACCTCGGAAAAGGTTTGCTAATGACTTATCTTTCACCTCCTTATCAATTAACAGACAGAAAAAAGGCACTTCAGGGTGGTGCATGTAATCCATTTTAAATGTCTGTTTCAGGATTCAATAAAAAATACCCATCCTAAACCCACCTTTTTATTTTAGTTCGACTATAAAGACTGAGCTGCTCAGATATACATATTTATCCTACAATTATTCTACATTTTACTAGACGTTTCTTTCTTGCTAATTGCATCATTGTAACCTTTGTCCTTCTCTCGTTGGACATTCAAATTCTGTACCCTTTTTTGGTGTTTCCTAAGAGTTTTGTTGGTCAGCAGGTCTCTCTGTTTTCAGAGCTGCTGTGGTATGCCTGACTTCTATAGCTTTCCATAGTGCCTGTCATAGTGTTATATTACAGAAGACAAACACACATGGCTTTGCAGAGACTACTCTTTTGTTCTACTATTTATTGAACAGAAGAAACTGGTTTCCAATGAATTTTGTCCCTTATCTTTGTCTATGTCTTTCGTGCCAAGGCTGGACAAATATATTGTAATGTGGGAGACCTGACAGCCTGCAAACCATGTAGCTGACAACTTGTCAGCTGAGGAGTACTTGTGTGCACTAACCAAAGGGACAAAATAAAGTTTGAATAACAGGATACAGTATAAATGTGCTCATTTTCTGTTAGCACTGGCTAGAAAGGATCTGACTGGAAAGGAAAAGAGAGATACAAAAGGCCAGAAACAAACGAACAGTGCTTGCAATGTGTATGTATTTCAATCTACAAAGCCTTGGCCTGTAGGTCCGCGTATCTGGATGCAGGACTGAGCAGCTTCATACGTACATGCAGTGTTTCACTTCAAATTTATGACTCAATAGGAGCCAAGAGAAGGGAAATTGCTGAGGTAACTCTGGATGTGGTACGGTCTGAAGTGTGCTGCATCTTTTGTAGCAACTGCTGCGTATTGAGAAACGCGGCCTCAGCAGCAGTACCCTTGTGAACTGCCCGGGCATGAATACCGCTATTGTTTCCCAGAGAGAAAAACAGACCTACCCTCCTGGGCTGATGCCAAACTGTAGTATATTCTTTCAGGGGAAGATAACCTGCTTAATTTTGGATATGTTCTCACGGTAGCTTATTTTATGCTTATAAATGTGTGGCCAAGTGAAGGAGACAGTGTTCTGAAGACCTACAGCATGTGTTTGACAATGCACAGACACAAACCAGGTTCGCAGTTACATATCCATTCAAAACTGTATTAGGAAGAGGTTCGAGAAAGGGTAAAAGTTAACTTTATCTAAACCAAACCCAAGGAAGCCATAAGGCAGTAGCAAGGCAGCCAGTACAAAACCCCAAGGCGTTGGTACTTTACTCAGACCCTTGCAGTTGTACTTCTCAACGTGCAGGTGGCGCCAGAAATGAAGCTGTGTGCATAAGGCTTCAAAACATTAGATGTTGAGACACGTGGAGTTCTCTCCAGTCCTTAGACAGCAACTTAACCTCCACTGTTAACAGAACTTGAAGACAGCACAGTGCCTTGAATCTCAGAACTGGTGGTCTTGTGTCTTTTACATCCGTGCCTTACACTCAGAGCAGGATAAAATCCATCTCATGCCTACTTAGGACATTAATGTTTCGGGAATTTATAATTCTTTAAAGCCTCAGAAAGGCTTTGGTTTCCAGAGGCTGTACAGGCATATTATTTTACTAGGATTTCCTTTTTGTTGAAAACATGCTCTCATTGATTTTGTGTGTTAGGACCAGGGTGTTTTATTTTGTTTCTTTAATCTGTCCTAATGGAAGGCCTGGAGAATCTTGCTTTGTCACTCCTTTTCACATGTTTTCAGCCCAGTGATCTTTAGGACAGTGCTTTTCCAGCTGAAAATGGTTTCTCCCTGCTGAAATTACTCTGAATTTCTGGCTCAAGAATGTTTCTATTTGGATGCAAACTTTTTTACTCCCTCCCTCCTCCCCCCCCCCCCAAAAAAAAAAAAAGCTTTGTTCATAAAACAAGGACTTGAGTGACCTTTTGGATTATCCCAGTTACTAACACCACACTTCAGATAACAGGCCAGATTATTAGAGGTCCATATGGCTTCCATCATATAAACAGATTAGCTGCTACTTGGGAAGTCTGGTACCGGCTGGTACTGGGATAGACAGATTTTAGACCAGTGCAGCCACTGGTTTATGCTGAATTAAGCCTTGCCAGTCTGAGGTGGTCCTTCTGAATGAGTGCACCAGGAATGGAGCAGTTTTCCTTCCTACTCCACAGACACACACACACACACACACAAAAAAAAGTGAGTATTTGGCATGACGGTGTGTATGATGGTGTGTGGGGTTTAGGCTGATTTTAGCATCTCGTTTACGCAATCATTTCTTGTATGGGAGAAGGCACAGCCAGGACAGCTGATCTGGACCAGCCAAAGGGATATTCCACACCATGTGATGTCATACTCAGTATATAAAAAGGGGGTTGGCCAGGGAGAGGCTGGGCATCAGGCTTCGGGTGGTGAGCAAGTTGCATTGTGTATCACCCGCTTTGTCCGTCTGCTGTAAGTCCTGGTGGTGTTCTTTCCTGGTCCCTTTGCTATCCCAGTAAACTCTCCTTATCCTAACCCACAAGTTTTACCTTTTTCTTCTGATTCTCCTCCTCCCCATCCCATGGGTGGGGGGAGGACTGAGTGGGCGGCCACGTGGTGCTCAGCTGCTGGCTGGGGTGAAACCACAACACCATGAGCTTATGTGCCATTTAAAACCATGATGTAAATACTTTAGGAAACTTCACCATGTGTCTGTAACCTCCAAATGTATGTAACCTCTGTGGTACTTGGCCTTTTAAATGGAACACTTCATCATGGCAATGACCCAGTTCCTAGGTAAAGTATGATGCAATCACGTTTAGTGTGATTCACAAACCATTTGTATCCTCCTGAACCTAATAATACCCTAGCAGTAAACCTCCAATGTGATCCCCGGGAAATCAAACAGTACCACATCTGATTCTCACTCAACTGAAGGAGTGTAAAAGATTCCTCAAGAACACAAATAGCAACAGCTAGTTCAACCAAAGCAAATCAAACACATTAGGAAAGGTCTAAAATCAGTGGAGGCCCTGATGGGGAATAAATGAGTGAAATGAAACCTACAGGAATTGCCTTACTATGACAGCAGGAAGTACCTTGGAGTCAAAGCAGACAATCTGCTGTTTAGAAAGGCAACTCCTTTGGAAGAACCAGGAATGTGGAGCTCTGAACTGACACAATTTGACGTAGCTGAATAGCAGCCTTTGATTTCCCTGATATAGAGGCATTCTTCCCACCCAAATGTGGCTTATTTTAGTACAATCATCTCTGTTTTGGCATTCTTTATGTTCCCGTCTCCCCCTGAATCTGATGTTTATTGTACTATTGGGAGAGTGAATTTGTCTGACTAGAAGCAGAGAATAAAAGAAAAGGGAGCAGCTTCTCAAATCGAAAAAGAGAATTGAACTCAACATTTACCAAGATCTTCTTCAATTGATTCCAACTCTCTTTTCATCCTCCAAGTAAATACAATGAAACAGAGTTTCTGATTGATTTAAAAGCCTCAACTTACTCAGAGTGGCTTTGATACATTTTTGACACTATTTATGGCCTATGGGAGAATTTAACTGAGCACTAAATATGAAAGAAGAAACCCTGCAACCGAATTAGGTAAACTTTAACATTAGTACTTGTGATGCTTTGTGTAGGAGGATATGGAAAACAAAACTCTGTCTGGGTGCAAAGGGGACGGAAAGTTTCCAGATTGTGAGTGTACTGACCTTCAGTAAGGGAGCAGCAAGATGTATGCTCTGGGGTTTGGGGTTTTTTTTTTATTCTTGAATGTTTGAAATTGCCACAATGAGTCACGAATGCCCTACATGTTTAATATTTGTTCCTTGTGAGCTTTCTTACCCATTTTTTTGCTGTATGTCCAAATACAATTTAAAAAGTCTCACTTTAAAAAAAAATAGTTATTGCTGGCCTAGACTCCTGGGACTTGGCTTTATTTGCAAAAGACAATGCAACTTCATCTACAGTTACTATTTTCTGTCTCAAGCTGGCTTTTCCTAAGTTGTCCTTAATAACTATGTTTTCCCATTTCTGTCATCATTATCCACCTCTTATGTCCTGAAACCTCATATTCCAAAGAAAATTTGGCACGCAGTTTTTTGTGGAAGGCTAATTGCCATCTTATATTAGTTTAATGGAAGAAACCTACCTCTTTAGCACCAGAAAGGGGGGTGATGCTCACAATGAAGCTATTGCTCCAGAGTTCAAAATACATAGATCATGTTCCATGGACGTGTTTAATACCTTTGGGAAACTGAAAACTATGGGGACTAGCCAGTGAGAACTCTTTGTATTCTTTATTACAGGTTTTATAGGTGGGCTTAGATTTGTGGGAGAGTGGGCATGGAGTGTCCTTCCATCTCTCAGTTCACTGTCTGAGTTGCACTGCTCCGCAGTGAAGCCTTGTGAGGCCTTGGAGAAATGAGAAATGCCTTGTTCTCACTGCTAAAAGCAGACTGGAATTAAGATAGTTTCTGCTGTTTCTACATATCATCCACCAGGCAGGCTACAGATACAGCTGCAATAACACATTCCATGTTCTAGGGAGTACTTTTTCTTCACCCAACTGAATGCTTGTCCCGAAGACAAGAAAGCAGCTACAGGTTATGTTCCTGGCTAGGATTAAAGACCAGGGCAGTACTACTGAAACTGCAGATTCTGTTGTATCTTATCTCCTGTCACACTGCGGGGATGAATTTGCTACTTTGAGCTGGCTGTATCTCCAGAAAGATCTAAGATAAAAATCATGGTTAATACTGTGTGTGTCAACCTATTAAAGTTGTGCGTGTGTAACCGGTGAGGCTGAAATCCCAGCGAGATATTCTGACAGTCACTTACGGGGGTGACAAACGAGGAAACAGTCTTTTTCTGTAATTTATGGGAAAGAAGAGCAGTAGCAATGGAAAGGCATGTAACAGTGGCCTTTCTCCCTTCATAGATGTTTAGGGATGTGTTAAAGAGGTGCCAGTAAAGCCAGGTATTTTAGTAACTCCAGGAGACTTCTGGACACAGGATTGTATCAGGTACTTCAAGGGCTATCTGTGCTGCTTGGTGGTAGCATTGATAAAGCAGGGGCACTGCGTTCCACCTCCAGAAATGTGCTGCATCACCTTTGCTGTTTCAGTCAATGCTGCTATCAGGTTTGTTTTCATGAACATTGGTAATGTGGCAGCCACACTTTTATTAGCACTTTGACCTCTATGATTAGATTGGACTCTTTAAGAAAGCAGTTTCCCCCGCTGAAGATAGCTTTATCTGAACGCAGACTTCTTCCCCCCTCTCCAGAGTTAGAGTCTGAAAAGTAGAGGGCCTTGTTTCACTGGCAGGGGGGTTGGACCCGATGATCTCTCGAGGTCCCTTCCAACCCCTACAACTCTGTGATTCTGTGATTGTGATCCTGGAAGCTTGCTGCAGCAGGTGAGGGGCTGGAATAAGGATCAGTCCCACCATGAGATGCCACAGGCTGAGAAGCAAAGCCAAAGCCTGCACTTAGTTTGCGCAGGAGTTAAGCCACCACTGCTCTCTGTTTGCCTCTGAAGAGTTCCCTTGATGGAGGCTGAAGCCAGACTCAGGATGCTGTGATAATGCACTGTTCCTCGGGAATTTCACTCTTAAGAAGAAACCTTTAGTCATGTTATTACTTCATGTCCTTTGGGGAACGGACTATCCATCATTGCAGCCAAGTAGGTGGGGAGGGTTCCCTCTTATCTCTTTCTCCAAAAAGCAAAGGAATTGCTGGGAATACAGAACTGGGGGAGCTGCTGCTATACTTGATGGGACAAAGCAAGCGGAAGGGACCTGACAGCTCAGGGCAGCTACACCTCTTTTTTTGCTATCACAAGCATTTTAGCTTGTTTTTTTCTTCCTCCCCCTCTCTTCCTCCCCATTGCGACATGAGGCGTGCCAAGCAGAAAGGGAGAGCCTAAAACTGCTTGCCCCAAGGCCTGGGAGGGGAGGAATGAGCAGCTTGTATTGCCAGCTTGGAAGGAGGCTGAAGGGTACAGAGGGCAAAGTGCAGAAATGTGGCTGGGGGTGGAGTGGCATCAGGGAGGGAGGGATGTGGGCTGCAGAACTGCACTGGGTTTGCACAGCAAGAGTTTGGTGGGGGAGGGTTATAGTGATGGCTTCTGTGATGAGTTGCTAGAAGCTTCCTCCAGGTCTGACAGAGCCAATGCCAGCCAGCTCCAAGGCAGACCCACCACTGGCCATGGCTGAGCCCATCAGAGATGGTGGTAGAGCCTCTGGGATAACAGTTAAGAAGGGGGGAGGGGGGAAAGCTATTGCAGCCAGAGAGAGGAATGAGATGTGAGAGGGACAACTCTGCACACACCCAGGTCAATGAAGGAGGCGAGATTTCCCTGCAGCCCCTGGAGAAGACCATGGTGAGGCAGGCTGTCCCATTGCAGCTCATGGAAGATGATGGGGAGTGGAGGACCCCAGGCTGGAGCAGGGCAGAGTGTGAGGAGTCCTCCTGCTGAGGACAAGGTGTGATGAACTGACCCCAGTTCCCATTCCCCGTCCCACTGTGCCGTTGCTAAAAAGTCAAGAATCTGTTACAACAGACTGAATGTAACTTAATTTGGGGAGTCCTGCTTAAGTCCTTAAACTGGGAACATCACCAGCTTGCTCTGTGAAAGTGGATCTTTGATGCAGTTGTACTTAAATCCACACAAACACACATACACATAGCTCAGTTCCTTACGTGACATGAAACACCTCCCTATGACCAATAAATCTCTAAATCTCACACCTCACCGCTCTTCAGATACGGGATTTAGAAAGCTGACTCAATATTTGAACCTGTAGCCTTGTCTTCTTCATGCCAGCAGCTTCCTTGAAATGACACATCAGTGATCTGATAACCATTTAAAACTTTTAAAAGGAGTTTTTAACCTTTTTCATACAATTGCTGAAGCAGCAAACCTGTCTGTAATTATGTCAAGTTAAATCATGTTACAGTAGTAGCTACGCCATACTATCTGTCACCACAGCTAGGTACTTGAAATTTGACAGATAGTACAGTTATATATGATGTCACCACATATGACAGGAAATTTGAAACAGTTTCATGAAAGATATGAATGACTCTCTTGCAAATTCATCTTACTGGAACTCTGTTACAGAAAATTACCCACTACTGTCATAATGCTCTGTTCAGTTACACTTCCTTTATTTTTACTCTTTGGTTCTCAGTTGTGTAAACACCCTACTACTGTTCTGTCATCACAACACGGGGCTTTTCTACATCTCCTGCCTGCTGTTTCTTTATAGGAAATGCCAGACCATTACTGCACTGGGAGATTTCGAGCTTCGGTCAGTGTTCTGGTACCTTCGGTGGAAGTTTTTCAGATTTCTGCATGCAGAGGTACCCTCTTAAACCCTTCCAGTGGAAATTTATGTTCTATTTCGCCTTCCTCCTGTTCTTCCCCCGTGGCTTATTCAATGACTTAGGTCTTTCACCGGCCATGCCGTTTCCCCTCACGCAGCCTGCAGAGCGGCCTGCATCACGACATGTGGCCGGCATCAGGCCAAGCAACTGCTTCACACCGCGTCGAAGAGGTAGGTAAAACTGGGGTGTGCAGCCAGTCCCGGCCCCCCAGCCCCGAACAGGACTGCACGGGCGGGCCGTGCCCGACTGCGTGCGGAGCAGCGCTGGAGCCAAGCCGCGCCCCGCGGCACGGGGAAAGGTCGCCTCTACGGCAGCCGCGCTTGTTTCCGTCTGTGTCAGTACGACGTCCCGCAGGCCAGGCCGTGGGCCTGGGCCGCTGCTCCTACGGCCGCTTCCCTTCCCTGCGGCGGGCAGCACAGGCCGCCCGGGCCGCCCGCCAGCCCCGCACGGAAATCCCCGCCCTGGGCCGCGCCGGGCCGGGCCGCCGGGGAAGCACGCTCGGCTGGCGGGTTTCCCCGGCCGGGAGGAAAGTACCTAACGTCCCTGCTGACGCCGGCGGGCCGGGGCCTCCCTTCCTCGGCACAGCTACTGCAGCAAGCAAGGGGGCGGCGAACCCCAACCGAGGGGCCGGCGGGATGGAGCCCCCAGCGTTGAGGGACGGGGCAACCCAGGGAAGGCTCCTTCCGCCGGCGGCCGCCGCACGGAGGCGCTCGCTCGGGAAGCGGCCGGGAGCGACAAGCCGCAGGCCGGCAGCTCAGCCCGGCCCGGCCCGGCGGGAGGGGCGGAGGGAGGAGAGGGGAGGCTCCGCCCGCCTGCTCACTCCGTCAGGCCGCGCATGCGCCCGGGCCCTGCCGGGGCTTTCCCGGCGCGGCGCCCGTACCCGGACTTTCCCGGGCAGGGGCGGTGCCGGACAGGGGCATCTCTCCCCCCCGCCCCTTTCTGGGCACCGCATATAGACTGGGGAGCGCACCCCAGCTGTCCGCTGCTGGGGGTCTGACCGGAGACTGTGAGTACGGGGGCGTGCAGGTGGGGGTCGGGCCGCGGCCTGCCGGGGCCTTGCTGCCAGGGTGCTGCTGGTGCGTGGGGCGCGTCGGGGCCGTGTCAGGGGCCGGCCGCACCTGTCACCGGCCTTGCGGCGCTGGCCAGCGGCGGAGGAGGCCCGGGGCGGGCTGGAGGGCTTGCCCTGCTCTGCTCTAGGCCGCGGTGGCCGGCGCTGGAGGGGAGCGGGCCCCTGCCCGGGACGGCGCCCAGCGACCCGCGGGAAGGTGGAGGAGCGGGGCCCTGCCGTGCCGTGCCGGGGGGCACCGCTGGGCCCGGCAAGGGCCGCCGGTCGCTGAGGGGATGCGGCAGTGCCCGGGCCCCGCCGGGCGCGTTTCGGTGCGCAGGGCTTAGCGGGCGGCCGTGTTTTGCCTGGTTTGTAGCAGGAGAGCAGGGAGATGTTGAACCAGGCGTTGGGTTTGCGGTGCTTTCCGTGGGCATCTTCATAGCGTCGCTGCGGGATGATGGGAGAAGAAGGCGTGAGACTCGGAACAGTTGTGCGACTGGAAATTACGGCTCCCGGGGGCTATAGCGGAGGGTGATAGTAGGGCGTTAGTCAGCAAGCGACCACAGGATCCCAGGTTTAAGTGGCCCTAGGTGTTTTTAGGATTATGGGAATCTCCGCTTGCTCTGGTATTTTTAGCGTTTACCCTGAGCTGCCTGACATTCTCCAGTACGGAAACGGCTTAACTTCCTGGCCGAGCATTGCTGGTGAATGCTGGTAGCTTAGTCCCACCGTCTGCGTTAAAGGAGTGGTGTCAGGCATTTCTAACTCGTGTCCTCAGTGACATATTAAGAACAAAACTACTAAGAGCTATGAAGATGAGTAGGAAATCCTCTTCTAGTAGGTGATTTTTCTAGGGCTGTCTTCTGTTCTGATTCTGATTCGTTCCTGGCAGAACTTTTTAGGAACTGATACTACAGAGCAGACTCCTGTATATTTGGAAGCTTTTGCTCTCAACCTGAAAACTTCGGTGAAGTTCAGTTTTGCTGATGTCTTACACGTCAGGTGTCATGGGATTTAACTAAATAAGAAATTCCAGAACTCTTAAATTGTCAGTGTAATAAAACTGGGTCTTCATTGTTTGAGAACCCGCAGGCTTAAGCTAAATGGATGCAGTTTTTAGTACTTAGTTTTAGTTGTACAGCTTGTGATTAGGCAGCCTGATTAATCTATCTGCCAAAAAAGTTCTGCTTATAGATTAAACAGTTCTGTATGTGTCAGTAATAGGGGAATTGAGTGTAAAATCTGCTCTGTGTGACAGTATGTAAAGTTGACTCCCTGAAGTTACAAAAAAAGCTTATGTTGAGATTTTGGTGTATCAATTTGTGTATATAGACGTTTATATATGTTTATATAGATGTTACGTGCACCTCATTTTGTGTGTTTTGAAACACTCCTCTCTTCCTTACAGGTTTTGTTCTGCCTGAAAGAATTATATGATTGAAACCATAGATACTTACAGTTTCTTCTTGGGAACAGTCAGTATCAATATGGAGGCGTAGGCACCTTAGAAGGGACTTCAGTCTGAACTCTGGGAGGTAGTTCTGTGCACAAATAAAGAAACTAAGGCTTCAATTTTGCTTCTTTTTTTTTTAATCTGAGAATTCTCTTTGCTTCTGTATGCCATAAACATGGCATACAGAAAAAACATAATTCAACAGCATAAAGTATTAGAATGTCCCGACACAAGCCAATTAATTTATGTCAAATTTGGTAACTGTATACTTGTTGCTAAGGCACCAGGTTAAAACCAAAATGCTCTGCTCAGTCTGTGCTGAGAGTGTTACAGATAATTAACAAGCCTGGAACAGCCTCAGGTTTTTCTAAGAGGGTTCATCCTTGTCAGAGATAGTGTATAGAATTCATTTATCTCGTAGCTGCATATTCAATACATGTGAAGTTGAGTATAAATGAACTTCTAGAGTCTTTACAGTTACTACAGCAGCATGCAGAAGTTGAGGGGGTTTTTTTGGATGTCTCGTAGTAGCAAAGATACCAGATCGTTTCAGTAATGTCAGTTCAGGGGCTCTTTTCTCATATGCCTTTTGAGCTTGATAAACCATTACTTTCAACCTCCTAATGAGGTTTGAAAACTAAAAATCTTCACACGTGAATAAGCTGCGTATTTAACAGCAGCCTAGGGTGAAATAGTTCTTAAATCACTTAACACGTGTTCTGCTTAAAACTGATGTCATTTTAGTTGTTCCCCATTTTAGTTTCTTTATTGACAAAGGATTTTGATAAACACATCTGAGGTTTTCCCCTCTGGATCCCGACTCCACTAGCCTGATGAACTGATACTGCTCTCCCTTGTACGCCGTATGAGGAACGCATGTGAAGCCTATATAATTAAAGGGAAAGTCCTTTTTGACACGCAGGGGGACAGCTTTTGCACTGAAAACTGCGTAAATGAAAGTGCAAGAACTTCCCAAATGGTCAAAGGCTGCTAATAATGAGGGTAATTCTATTCACATACACATTCAAGTTTGCACATAAAAGTATTTCACTTTCGGGTTCTTGCTTTTGTACAGGCAGGGGTTGTTCCAAATTGCCTTTAATGCACACAACTACCTCCCAGAGGAAGACTTGTCCCATTCTTCCAAAAATAGTCCATTATGAACATAATGGAAAACAGCCCTTTCTTGGCAGGCATCATGAAGCAGAGTGCTTTGTGTGATGAACTGAAGTATGACTTATCCTGTGAACTCTACAGAATGTCAACGTTTTCTACTTTTCCCGTTAATGTGCCGGTGTCGGAACGGAGTCTTGCACGAGCTGGGTTTTATTACACTGGTTTGCAAGATAAAGTTACGTGCTTCAGTTGTGGCTTAACGTTGGACAACTGGCAACCAGGAGATAATGCTATGGAGAAACATAAGCAGCTGCATCCTAGCTGCAGTTTTGTTCAAAACATGCTTGCAGTTAACAACCTCGGACTGTCCTCATGTTCTGCCTTTTCACCTCTGGTTGCGAACAGTCTCTCACCATCTCTACATTCCATAACGCTTTCTCCTAGTTTAGAGCAAGTTGGATATTTCAGTGGCTCTTTTTCCAGTTTTCCACAAGACCCAATAACTACTAGGGCAGTTGAAGACCTTTCTTTCTTGAGACCTAAACTTCACAACCCTTCTATGAGTACAGAAGATGCTAGACTACGCACTTTTCACTCATGGCCACTGACGTTTCTGTCGCCCACTGATCTGGCAAAGGCTGGGCTTTATTACTTGGGGACAGCAGACAAAGTTGCTTGTTTCACCTGTGGTGGTCAGCTCAGTAACTGGGAACCAAAAGATAATGCTATGTCAGAGCATCGGAGACACTTCCCTAACTGCCCTTTTGTGGAAAACCTTACCCGAGACCAGCCAAGTTTCAATGTCACAAATGTGAGCATGCAAACCCATGAGGCACGGGTCAAAACATTCATAAACTGGCCGTCAAGAATTCCAGTTAAGCCTGAACAGCTTGCAGATGCTGGCTTTTACTACGTAGGTAAGAAAAACTCATCTCTCTTGTTCTATTCATATTGCTTTATCAGCATTTACTGTGAATTAAACTGTGGATGTTTACTAGATAGTTGGTCTTATGTTTTTTTTAAAGGCCGCAACGATGATGTCAAGTGCTTTTGCTGTGATGGTGGGTTAAGGTGCTGGGAATCTGGAGATGATCCGTGGATTGAGCATGCAAAGTGGTTTCCAAGGTAACTTGCGAAATCTTTATCATAGTTTGTTCACATCCTTACTGCTTAAATAATTTAAATTTGGCAGATATGTACTGCACTGAATTAAAACATTTTCCTCATTAAGCATAGTATTTAATGCTTTACAATTCATAACTAAAAGCCGTGTGCATCCCCAAATCACTATTAGCAAGTGAGGCTGCATTGTTAATGAGCATACTTATCTCAGAGAAGCAGTCAGGAAGCAGACTAAGGAGACCAAAGGCTGCTGAGAAATGAACTTAAGAGGAACATCTAACTCCCTTGGTCTAGTTCTATGCCTGTGCAGAATGTTCTTGAACTTTTTAGCAGAGGGTGTTTAGTTTGTTAATTTCTTAGGTGTGGAAAGGCTTGTGGAGAAGGTTTCAGTGGTTGTTTGACATGTCTGTATTGGAAAAATGACAGAAATAACTTTTTAAATGTCTCTTGTAATTAAATGGTAATTGCCAACCTAATTGCTATCTGTGCCTGTAGAAGTCTCCACCTACATTAATGACAAAAATGGCTGCACTTAATTTCAGGAAATCAAATAATAATTCTTCACGTTGTTGATCTCCAACTAGCCCTTCATGGGCAGTTTACCAGCTACTGTGATATATGTGCAGTTAAATGGCAGCTTGGTTTCCTTCTGTGTTGGGCCTGTCAGTAAATGTACTTAAGAGGTACAGCTCTGCATTCGTGAAACAGGTCTGGCTTTGATAAGTGGTGGTTTAACTTCTTTCAAGCGATCTGAATAGGAGATGAAAACGATGAGATAGGAGATAGAAACAGTTTATCAGTGCATTCTGTGGGGATGCTGACGCAGTATCATTTCTCATGACATGATGTTTTGATTAGAAGTGCGTTTATATAACTGAGCCTACTCACTGCTGAATGTCATGGAAAAGCTTTACCAAAGCATCACCAGATACTAGGCTGTATGACGCTTCCAACTGAGAAAACTCCCCTCTGAAGGAAGCAAAGCACGTATTTAAGTTATGCTGTGTTACTGTAAACTGTTTTATTCTTCTGCATTTTCATTTGGCAAGTAGAAAGTATAAAAGTCTAATACATTTTTGCAAATATTACAGATGTGATTATCTGCTTCGTGTAAAAGGAGGAGAATTTGTAAGTCAAATTCAGGCCAGGTTCCCCCATCTTCTTGAACAGGTAAACTTTACTGTTCTGTAACTTGGGTTTTCCCTTTTGTAGAGTGCTATGCTCTTTTGGGGAGTTTGATCCATCCTTATGCCTCATTTCTGCATATATTTCTAATGGATTTCTAACAGGACAAGTGCTCTTCATGAGTACAAAAATGAAACTGCTGCTGAACCATGGCTAATGGACCCAGACTGGTGGAGTTTAACTTGTAGAGACTATGTATGGAAAGTGTTAGGAGGCAGTGAGCTCCTTTGTGTCAGGAGAAGGAAATTCTTGTGTGAGTTTCAGCGAACAATACACATCAGTTATTTCAGAAATCAGTCATGGAAAGCCTGAATTATCTGTGCTTCTGCCAAGAGTAAGCCAAGCTTCTCTTCATGGAAGTGGTCAGCACTGACTTCATATTTGCTATGTCACTGCACAGATTTGTGGATTTCTGTAACCCCATGTAAAATACTTAATATGTACCATTTAGATAAAAAGTTCAGTGTGGTTGATGAGGGAAGAATGTGTTAAAGGTATGTGGGCCATACTCTGATACTAATGTTCTGTTGTGTTTCACAGCTCTTGTCAACTTCTGATACGTCTGTAGATGAAAACATTGATCCCCCAAGTATGTATATTAAGCATGCTTTTAAGCTTCCTTGGCACTTTGAATAATCAGCCATTAAGTTTGCAAAACTAACGAGCTTAATTCTTAGGCTTTCTTGGAAGCAACAATGTTCTGAGGGTTTTTAAACTAATGATAAAAGTTAGGGAACATTGTTACATGAGCACTTCAAGGAATCACCTTTAAGACCTCTTGTCTTTCATTTTCCTTCAGTTCATTTGAAGATAATTAGTTTGAAATGCTTGACATCTGCTGTAGTTGTGGTTTTTAGTGTCAGGGTAGGGTTAAACAAAACAAGTTGACCATTTTTTAGGCTTAGAACTAGGTAAATGCTCTGAAGTGAGCAGCAGTGGTCAAGGAGAGGATAGGACAAGCTGATAAAGTGAAGTCTTTCTGAGTTGGAGGGTGATCATGGAGGGTGAGTCGATTATGTTGTCCCAGTCCCTCCTGGTTGAAGACAGTGAGTCAGAATCCCATGTGCCTGGTGCTTAGTAAATTGAAAATTCTGATCAAGAGCTGGAATAGAGCAATTGTTTATATTATAAACTCTGAATTTTGATCCTGTCCCCCTGACATTTTTGAAGGCTGCAGTTAGAAATTACTAAGTATAACAAATGCTGCTAAGGCACAGTGGAATTCTCTGTGGTTTCGCTGGATTATCCTAGATTTTAGTGAAGGCCTGACATGGATTGAAGATACTCAGTTCAACTGAATACAAGTAACTGGCTTCCATTTTTTAAAACTTGTTTATTTACTCATTGAAAATATTTTTAAAACTTTTTAATGCTAGGCATTAACTTATATATGCATGTGTGTAGGTAATGTTGATGTGTCTGACTTCTGGGTTGTATAGGTATTTTACTCTATATCCTACATGGTGATTTTCTTCTTTAGTTATTCGTTTTGAACCTGGAGAGTGTCACTCAGAAGATGCAATCATGATGAACACGCCTGTGATTAAAGCTGCCTTGGAGATGGGATTCAGTAGAAGGCTAGTAAAGCAAACAGTGCAAAGTAAAATCCTGGCTACTGGAGAAAACTACAAGACTGTTAATGAACTTGTGTCTGATCTGCTGACTGCTGAAGATGAGAAGAGGGAAGAAGAGAGAGAGAGACAATTTGAAGAAGTGGCATCAGGTAAGCATAAGGCATGAATAAAAGTGAAAGCAGAAGTGGTTTGTATTTTGTATAGTTTTTATTTCCAAAGTGATTTAATTGCAGTTCGCGTTCTGTAAAAGCGTAGTCAGGGTGTCTCTGTGGAACAGCAGGCTAGGAATTGCTTCAGTTCCCTTTCAAAAGGATGGTTCATAAAGGCTCAAGGGGTTCAGAACCTCTTGATTCTCTCCACAGGGGCAAATCCATATTTCTCTTTTAATTTGTGTGTCTTTATATTGCTGTTAATAAAATAAATGGAACCAAGAATGTTTACTAGGCACACTCTGCTGTTTAAGTTGCTTGAATCAGTGAGCTCCGTATCTGCCTCCTAGGAGAGGCCATAAACTTCTGCAAAGGTAGGTTCTGTAAGGTGGGCAAAGGTCTGCTTTGCTGTGTCTGACTCAGCCATGTAGGTCAGCTATTTAACAGTGTTCATTTTAACATTCCTATTCTAATGCTATATAAGTAGTGAAGCTTAAAAATAGCCCAAAACCTCTCAATTATTAATTGAAATAAGACTGCTGCTTTCTTACTTGCATCTTTTATCAAAAAAGCATAGCTGGATTTCAGCCATTAAGCCTTAGTGCAAATGCTTCTTCTTGTTGTTTGTGATAGTCTGTTTAAAAAAAAACAACTCCCGAATCTGTTGTGTTGTACTTCTGCTTTTCTTGCACATAGTTTTGTTGGACACCTCTTACAAATGCCTGATTCTCTCTATGCCTCAGGCATGATTTTGACTGCCACTGACTAAAGTTCCTCTGTTGGCTGTTTGTGAGTTAGCGTTGGTGTTAGGTGGAGGCGTTGTTTTTCTTTGCAATTCTGCAGAGAATGTAAATCTTGCTAATGTGAAGTTAGACAAGATCCCCTCAGATAACAGCCTGGAGGTGGGAGCAGGAGGTTCCTTCAGCTCAAGAAGCTGCTTGTGTGTGGTTTTCTCAAGTCTGTTCTTTATGTTAACGCCACTAAAACTTAGTGAGGTCTTTACTAACAATGAGTAGTATGCAAAAATTTCGAGTTTAAAGAATATAATCAATTATTGTTAAGCAGAAATGCAGCTTGAAGTAATGTATTCCTAACAAATATCTAATGCCCTTTGCATTCCAGATGATCTGTCCTTAATCCGGAAGAATCGAATGGCTTTGTTTCAGCGGCTAACGTGTGTACTTCCAATCCTCGGGAGTTTGCTGTCGGCTAAAGTGATAACAGAACTGGAGCATGATGTTATTAAGCAAAAGACTCAGACACCATTGCAAGCAAGGGAACTGATAGATACCGTTTTAGTGAAAGGAAATGAAGCAGCCAGCATATTCAGAAACTGTCTACGTGATTGTGACCCTGTACTGTACAGAGATTTGTTCGGTATGTACCTTTTTAAAAAGGATATGACTTCATACAAGTCTAACCAGTGCTGTCATAGCAATCTAAAGACTTTTAAAAAAATCAGATGCTGTTTGAATATAAATTAGTCAATTAATATAAATGTAATTAATATAAATATAATTAATATAAATATGTCAAATTACTACAATTTTTGTTCTTCTTTTAGTGGAGAAGAACATGAAGTATATTCCCACGGAAGATGTTTCAGGTACCTTGAACTCTGTATCTTCTTACTTCAAAGGGTATTGCAGGGCGAATAGCTAGCATCATAAAAAGGAAAATTACTTTGGTTAAGAAACAGGTTTTATGCTTTGCCATCTCCCAAATTTGGCTTTGGTAAAATGGACTTACCTGAAAAAGCATGTGCAGACTTGCAAGCAAGTCTGTTTGCTGGAAGCTGTATCCTGTGCCTTCCTCAGCCTGCTGCACCTAAAGATATAGAGCTTTCTGAAGCTTAACAACTCATATATGTGCTGGAGCTGATCCTGTTAGGAACTGTCCTTTGGGCATTTGGTGAAGACTGGACTGTGAATAGTAGGGTAGCATCTCACAGCAGACATCATCATCATGACTTGTCCTGCGTGGGTGATAGTGTCCTAGGATGTAGCTTGGCTAACAGCTGGGTAGATACAAACATGCTCTGGTTCTTACTGCTGAAGTTTAGTATGTTAATAGACTGCAGAGAAGTATACAGGCCTGAATATAGCTCACTTCCTTCAGTCAGGTTGTGCTCTGTGCTCCTAACATCCAAGCAAGAGAAGTGCAGCATTAGCTAAAAATGTAAACACTGGTCAAGAACTCCAGTTGGCCTCCAATCCCAGAGCTGTGGAGAGTACAGCCTAGTTCCTAGCATGCCAGTTTCTGAGCTCTGGAAAATGTACTCTCTGTCTCACTGGCAACTATATGTAGTGAGTATGCAGGTTGGGAAGTAAAGGGTGAAATGGAACAAGTCTGTATTCTAATTAGAATGCACATATATTCAGGCTTCTTACAAAGTTAAATATTTTTTTTCTAGGTTTACCTATGGAAGAACAGTTAAGAAGATTGCAAGAGGAAAGAACATGTAAAGTTTGCATGGACAGAGAAGTCTCTATTGTTTTTATCCCATGTGGTCACTTAGTGGTATGCAAAGAATGTGCACCGTCCCTTCGAAAGTGCCCTATTTGCAGGGGGACAATAAAGGGCACAGTTCGGACATTCCTTTCATAAAGAGGGAAACTGGCAAAATGTCTCTGTTCCTGGCATCCCCCAGCTGGTGAAGCTTAAGCAGTGTCTTAAGAATGGAAAATTGTGGTACTGAAGATGACTAATCAACTACTTAACAACAGTTGTGTAATAGAAACCCATATCATCAGTATGAGTATACTGGGTCTTCCTTGCCTGAGAAAATGTCTGTTGGTAAAAAACAACTCAATACTGAGGTAAGGTTTTTGTAGCTTTCCTTTCTGGAGAGCAGTTTCAGTAGCATACCCTTGTGTCACTTTGAATAAAAAGCTTTCTGGTCAAGTTCCTAAAATGGAGCTTGCCATAACTCTTCCTGCAAACTTCCTCTGTGTGGATGTGAGGAAATAAACTGAGGTTGCTGTTTATCTTAACTTCAGTTACTGTTTTGGTTCTGGTTTGGCTTTCTTGTGGATTTGAGGAGAGATGCGAACTGTTGCAGGACTTTTTTTAAACTTTATTCATGTCTAGATACTTGTATAATGTGTGTTAATAGGAGTTTATATGAAGGCTGAATTAAAATATTTGTACTTCTCAAATGAGTGATTGTTTACTCTTTTCCCATTGTTGGTTTTTGTCTGTTGGCTGCAGTGACTAGAATGATCTCTTTTTCCTAATGGAAGTTTGGGGTTGGTTCTTTGCCCCCAAAAGTACAATAAAACTTAATTCTGTGTGTCTTCTATTTATTATTGAAGATGGAAGTGAGTTTCTCTGCTGCCTTTTGACCCCCCTCTGGTAAAGTAGAGGGCTCAGATCTGTACTTAAAACCAAACAAAAACCCCCAGAACCCTAACAGCAGCTGGTACTTCTGTCTTGATTTTTTTCAAAGTACAGCAGTACTGTCCAGGAAGAGGCCTCAAGACCTTAGGGATGAGGTGGTGGGTAGCTGTACAGCACTGTAGCTGTCACACTAGGGCTTGAAACACAAAAGCTGCTTGTCTGTGTCTTGAACTTTATAGCCACTGTGTAATTGAATAGTAGGGTCTTCTAGCCCCTTCTGAAATCTTTGCTCTTTTTAGTAAGCTGGTAGTCTGTGGACTTCCATTTCCTTAATGGTTGACTTGTACTTCACCCTTTTCAGCTCCAGACTTGCATTAGTAGATCTGCACAGAGGGAAAGCATCCTTAGATGTCCAAGTCGGGTAGTAAGGCACCAGGTCCTGCAGTGTTGGTGTCAGTTTGTCTGGCTCTTATGTCACTTGCCTTCAGCCCTATCTTAATGCCCAAGTGTGGACCTCTCAGTCTTCAGACTTGCCAACAATAAAATGTTTTTTACAGTACTTTGGTGCCTTATGCTCTGTAGTGTGAGGTGAAAATTCCATATTGTGCCATTTTAGAATGCCTGTGCTGGGAAGTTGGGGCATGTAACAGGTTTTCATTGCTTCACATGTGCCTTCAGCTGTATGTGTAATATCCACTCTAAAAAGAGAGCACCCTATATGCAGGAAAGTGTTAAAGTGTCCACATTAAGCTTGTGTGGGCTGGGTCACTTGTGACTCAGTGTAGTGGTCCCTGGGTGTTTGGAGTGAGGTGTGTATTAAGTGAGGGGAAATGTTTGTCACCTGCAGTACATTGGACCTGTAATTTAACAGATGTCCCCCTCAATCTGTGAAAGAAACCTCTGGGTCTCCTGTTACAGCCACCTGCCAAGTTGGGAAATCTGGCCACTGAGTTTGGGATTTATCCTGTGTGTGGAGTTAACAGGATGTTGGGTTTCTGGTATAAATGCAGCCATGGCATTGCATCAAAGTTTTGGTGAGCAAAGAAGGGCCAGAACATATTTCTTGTTAATTATCGACTGAGGCTGACTTGTTAGCAGATTCAGGATGTTCCTGTCAGTAGTAGCGGTCCCTACGCTTAGTGAGGACAGTAGTGGTGCAAAGGAAGGTACAAACACCTTGTTACCAGTTATTTGTCTCTGCCCTCTATCTCTGAGCAGTACCTCTTGGGCTGGAGTTCCTTTCAAATAAAAAACAAACCAAACCAAGACTAATACTGATTTTCATGAAATCTTGCTTTGCTGTTCAGAGACCTGAAGGGGCTGGCTGATGTTGCTAAGCCACTCTCCCTGATATCTGAGAAGTCATGGCAGTCAGGAGAAGAGAGGAAACCTCATGGCCATTTCTAAAGAGGGTAGGAAGGAGGACCCAGGAAGGGAACTACTGCCTTGTCAGCCTCATCTCTGTGCCTTGGAAGGTTATGGAACAGATCCTCCTAGAAGCTATGCTAAGGCACATTGGAGGACAGGGAGGTGCTTTGAGACTGCCAGCATGCCTTTACTAGGGCTAAGTCCTGCCTGACCAACATAGTGACTTTTCACAATGGAGTGACTGCATGAATGGACAAGAGAACAGCTACAGCCGTCATCTATCTGGATTTCTGCAAGGCCTTTGACATGGTCCTCCACAGCATCCTTCTCTCCAAGATGTAGGGAGGTGGTTTTGATGAGTGGACTGTTCAGTGGATAAGGAATTGTCTGGATAGTTGCAGCCAGAAGGTGGTGGTCAATGGCTTGATGACCAGATGGAAGATGGTGACAAGTTCCTTAAGGGTCTGTGCTGGGCCTGATGCTGTTTAATATCTTGATTAATGATAATGACAGAGGGATTGAGTGCACCCTCAGCAAGTGGGTGCTGAGTGGTGAGGTTAACATGCTGGAGGGATGGGATGCCATCCAGAGGGATGTGGACAGGCTGGAGAAGTGGACCCAGATGAACCTCATGAGGTTCAACAAAGCCAAGTGCAGGGTCCTGCACCTGGCTTAGGACAATCTCCATTATCCATACATTTTAGGAGATGATGTGTTTGAAAGCAACCCTGAGGAAAAGGACTTAGGGGTGCTTGAAATGAAAAGCTGGACATGAACCACCAATATGCATTTGCAGCCCAGAAGGCCAACCACATCCTGGGCAGCATCAAAAGAAGTGTGGCCAGCAGATGGAGAGAGGTGATTCTGCCCCTTTGCTCTGCTCTGGGGAGACCTCACCTGGAGTACTGTGTCCAGCTTTGGAGGCCTCAACACAAGAAGGACATGGACTTGTTGGAGTGTGTCCAAAGGAGGGCTACAAAAAAGATCAAAGGGCTGGAGCACTTCTATGAAGACAGGCTGAGAAAGTTGGGCTTGTTCAGAGACACGCACACGCCCCCCCCCCCCCCCCCCCCTTCTCCACCCCTGGAGTACTGTGTCCAGCTCCAGAGTCCCCAGTACAAGACAACATGGAGCTGTTGGAGCAAGTCCAGAGGAGGCAACAAAGATGATAAGAGGGCTGGAGCACCTCTCCTATGAAGACAGGCTGAGAGAGTTGGGCTTTTTCAGCCTGAAGAAGGCTCCAAGGAGACCTTATTGCAGCCTTCCAGTACCTAGAGGGGCCGAGAGGAAAGGTGGAGCAGAGCTGTTTCTCAGGGAGTGCAGTGACAGGACAAGGGGCAGTGGGTTTGAACTGAAAGAGGGGAGATCTATTATAAGAAAAAAAAATCTTCCCTGTGAGGATGGTGAGGCCCTGAGATGTTGCCAGAGAAGCTTCTCTGAGCAACCTGGTCTAGTGGAGGGTGTCCCTGCCTGTGGTAGGGGGGTTGGTCTTTGAGGTCTCTTCTACCCCAAACCAGTTTTGATTCTGGGATTGAGTGTGATCCCTAATTCCTTATCCACCAAGTGGTCCATCTGCTTTAAAGTGCATGACTTGAAACTAGATATTCAGACCCTGAAATTAGTAATATCAGAACCAAGTATGGTGTCTAAGATTAAGATGAATCTGCAGGCAGCCCTGGAGAGGTCAGGCTCACAGGTGGAGCGTGAAGGCCTGTAAGGCCTATTTTGGAATGGGAAGAGGACAGGGAAGAACATAGTAGCAGGCAGACGTTTTAAGCAATGCATTTTTTTCTGGAACTGTGTGGGGTTGGAGTTCCCCAAACAACGCAGTTACTATGTATAGATCAGATGGCAGGATGCACAGGGCTTTAAAAACAGTGCTGGAGGTGTTTCATGTGATGCCTGAGGGTATCTCGGTATCTGTAACATACCTGTTATCCCGGTCGGTGAGTGTTTTCAGTGTCCTGGGCAACTGGAACAGCCCTGCCAGCCTGCACCCAGGCACCTGAGCTGCTTTCTGAGAAGCAGAACTTGCTCTAGAAACTGCAGGTTAGATTCTTTGACCTACTTTTGGCAGGAAGGCTAATGCAGGTTATGGCTTTCCAACACTCACCACTGTGATGACTGTGGTTGCCCTGATCGGTGGCGCTGTGCGTGTGAGCAGTTACGCTCTCAGTGCTGTTCTGAGAAAGCTGCAATAAACCTGGCTGGTGGTGGCATGTTGCAGACAGAACCCCAGCACAACGTTAAGCCAAGAAGAAGACTGTGTAGTGCTGTGTTTGGAGAGGATCAAATGACTCTGTAACTCGTGAACCAGCTGATGGTGTTTGCGCTTTGTTCTGCCCACTTCCTCCTTTGAAAGACTTCTCCAGGGCTTTGGCTGGGTTAAACAGCACAAACCAGCCCCAGCTTCCCGGGCAGCTCTGCTGACCCAGCAGCCCAGGTTCTCAGAGGTCAGTGCTCCCGGGTCACAGCTTGCCTTGAGCTGGCAGAGTTTGCGTGGCTCAAGGTGGTCAGAGGGTGGGAACTCTGGCCTCACGTGAGCGTAGTGGCCAGGCATGCTGCAAGTTGAAGATGAAAGGCAACATTCTCAGCTTCTATAAAGGAGTAAATTGTGTTTTTATTTGAATGAAGCTTGTCATGTCTGCAGAGGATCTCGCCTGGAGCAGCTGCAGCTTCTGATGCTGGTTCGGGATACATGGTGCCTTCCGCAGCAGCAGCTGGACGCACTGTGAAGTAAGTGCCACAAACCTTTATCAGAATTATTTACCATTTTCCTGCACAGGTTGCTGGGTTTTTGTCTGTGTGCCCTTTTTTTTAACTGAATGCCTCTCTTCTGTTTGCTTTTGAGTATCAACCAGGAAGCCTAGCACTCTTCAGATTGAAGGCAGCATGCAGTCCTAGTATCCACAAGTGATCAGACTGCCAGCAGTCATTGGAGCAGAGCACTGCTCTCATATGCTGAAATGAATGGCCATATATCACACTGAGGAGCTCCATTTGCAGATATGAAGGTGTTGGAGTTTTACGTGACTGGGTTCTGGTGGAGGAGGGAGGCTGCAGGAAGCAGCCAGAAGCTCTCTGCAGGCCCCACAGAGCAAACACCAGCCGGCTCAAGGCCGGAGTCATTGCTGACCAAGGCCGAGCCCATCAGCAATGGTCACAGAGCCTCTGGGAATCACATTTAGGAGAAAAAACGCAAGCTGCTGCTTTTTGCCACCAGAGAAGGGAGTGAGAAGATGTAAGAAACTGTGCAGACACCAAGGCCAGTGAAGGGCAGGGAGGTGGGGAGGTGCCCCAGGTGCGGGAGAGAAAGGTTCTTCTGCAGCCCGTGGGCATTTGGCCTCCAGCCAGGGTCAAATCACCACAGAGAGAAAAAAGAATCTTTACATTGCTGTTTTTTTGTGATGGGGTGAGTTAGTGGTTGTTCAATACTTCCATACTGTCACACTCTCAGCACTTGGTTCTTTGCTGTATTTCCCCTCAAGACATCAGAACAGCACATGAAATTGCGAGCAGTGCATTCGCCTGCCTTAGTCCTGTGTTGTGGCAGTGGTAGTGCAGTGAGGCTGGGTCTGCAGTGCCATCTTTAATGCTGCCCATGGACTGAACTTGTGAATTTGGCTTTCTAGCCATCAGTTATTCCTAAGGTGACCCCCCCCCTCAGGTACCTGAGGTCAGGCAGGGGAAAATACAAACAGGCATGCTCAGCTCCTTTGAACTGCTTAACATGTGATTGTTGTCACTCTTGCTCCGGAGGTTACTAGTGCAGGGAGTAAACTTCCTGAGACAGCACTACATCACCCACCCTTTGTTCCTGTTTTTAGCTGAGCCTGTGATCACAGCAGTTACTGATGCTCCAGCCCCGCTTCCTCACTGGTGGCTGGTAGCATGGGACCCTTCAAGCCTGTCTGCCTGGGGTATTGTGTATGTCCTGCATGGTGACAGGAACTCCCACCAGCAGGTCCTGCTGTGCTGCTTTCAAAAAAGAAATGGGTGAGTTTTGGGTTTTTTTACTGTTTGAAGAGATAAAGAGATTTGCTGGAACAGAGCAGGAAATTGCACAAGAAGCAACATCCTGGCAGTGGCCTTCACAATTCGTTTTGTCACGTGAATTTTTTTTCCTAGGGAAAAGCTGGAGAGCTTGCCAGAGGTTTCTAAGCTCACGTGTCAGAGGATGTGGAGTTTTGATCAGAACCAAGATCTTTTTCTTTGGATCAGTGTGGCTTGACCTAGTGATGCTTGTGTCTTTTGGTAGACAGAGAAGTGAAATACTTGGTATTTACAGAGCACAGGGTATTAGTTAGGGCTGTGATTTTCCCAATGGACGGTAGCTTCAGTTCTAAGGGAAGAATCTTTAGAAATACGTGCAACAACCAAAAGGAGCAAGCACCCCATTTGTACAGACACCCATTGCTTTTCTTTATGAACGCTATCAAGGAAACTGAGCTAACTAGTTTTTCTTCTAAAACACTTGAGAAGCACCCATCACCTGGCCAGGTGCAACACCTCTGTTTCCAAACAACTTTAAATTCAATGTGGGAAAAATCAGAACAAACTCAAAATTTTCAGTGTCAGAGTGAGAATATATTTTTTCTCAGTGCTCTAAAAGAACACTTAAGAGTAGACACTCCTCTAGAATGTGGAGTCCTTTTTATTCTTTCATTTTTTCAGAGTGCCTGAATTGGGTATTTTCGAGCTATAAAGTGACCTGGCACTGAAGGATAAATTAAATTATGAATAAATAAAGTTAATCACTGAACCAGTCTTCAAAGTAGCATTTTTATAGTGCAGCAAGCACTAAATTCTAATGCGAGCTAAAGCTTGGCCTTTGCAGGCTCAGCACCCCAAACTGGCAGTCCCGTGTCTATGCTGTCTGTGAGAGCTGTCAAATGCAGAGTCCTAAATTCAGGTGACTTTCTGGCTTTTGTAGGCTGCCCACCAAGACTCCTCCAGTGTTGCCCAGAGAACATTTATGTTCTGCGCAGGTCCAGTCTCATTCTATCTGCTTCCATAGCACAGGTAAATGCTTAACCTCATGAACCTTGACAGTTTTTGGTCTCTGATGCTGTTCCACTTTGCTTTTGTCGGTACTGGCATTTTGTTGCTTCTCTCTTTCTCAATAAATCATGCTAAGAATGTGGCCTATGTCTTCAGGGCACAAACAGAGAGGCATGAGCATGTAAGAGCTTCAGTGGTCTCTGAACAAAAAGGAAAGGTATTGAAAGCAGATTTACGAAGGATTAATGTTCAAGTTACTGAATGTTACAGAGGAACATGATCTTAGGGTTTTTTTTTATGCAGGTGGAGCACTACAGCATCTCTGGGCTGCTTTGAAGCCTTTGATGCAGGGCCCCATCAAAACAATTCAGCTGGAAGAGTGATGGTGTGTACAAGGATGCAGGCTAAAGAGGAGGGGCATGGAAAGAAAGACCCAGGGAAGGAAGGCAGAATGCTGCAGGCCTGAGGTGGAGGTGTGGGGTCGGTCTTGGTGTGTTTGAAAGGCAGAATCATAGAATTGTAGGGGTTGGAAGGGACCTCGAGAGACCATTGGGTCCAACCCATCTGCCAAAGCAGGCTCCCTAGGACATATCACTCAGATAGGCGTCCAGACAGGTCTTGAAGAGAAGTCTCCAGAGAAGGAGACTCCACCACCTCCCTGGGCAGCCTATTCCAGTGCTCTGTCACCCTCACTGTGAAAAAGTTGTTCCGCATGTTGGTGCAGAACTTCCTATGCTCCAACTTGCAGCCATTGCCCCTAGTCCTATCCCCACAGACCACTGAAAAGGGGCTGGCTGATCCCCCCTGCATCCCCTGCTTAAGATGATTATAGACTTTAATTAGCCCCCCCCTTAGTCTTCTCCAGGCTGAAGAGTCCCAACTTACTCAGCCTATTCTCACAGGGGAGATGCTCCAGGCCCCTAATCATCTTCATAGCCCATCTTTGGACTCTCTCCAGGAGATCCCTGTCCTTTTTAAACCATGGAGCCCAGAACTGGACACAATACTCCAGTGGGGCCTGACCAGGGCAGAGTAGAGGGGGAGTATCACCTCCTTCGACCTGCTGGCTACACTCCTCCGGATGCACCCCAGGATCCCATTGGCTCTCTTAGCCACCAGGGCACACTGCTGGCTCATGGCCAACCTGTCATCTACCAGGACCCCCAGGTCCTTCTCCACCGAGCTCTTCTCCAGCAGGTCATCCCCCAGCCTGTACTGATACATGCGGTTGTTCCTCCCCAGGTGCAAGACTTTACACTTGCTTTTGTTGAATTTCATCTGGTTTCTCCCTGCCCAGCTCTCCAGCCTGTCCAGGTCTCGCTGGATGGCAGCGCAGTGTTCCTGCGTGTCACAGAAGTAACACTCATGCTATCTGACTACCTATCTGAGGAACAGAATAGATGGGTACACTCTTTGCTGGGTTAAAAACTGGCTGGAGGGCAGGCCCCAGAGAGTTGTGGTGAATGGAACTAAATTCAGCTGGTGGCAGTTAACAAGTGGTGTTCCCCAGGGCTTGGTGCTGAGGCTGCTCCTGTTTGACATCTTCATTGATGATCTGGATGAGGGGATTGAGTGCACCCTCAGTAAGTCTGCAGACACGAAATTGTGTGGGAGTTTGAATCTACTGGAAGGTGGGATGTCCTTGCAGAGGGACCTGGACAGGCTAGATCGATGGGCAGAGGACAACTTTAAGGGGCCACGTGCCGGGTTCTGCACTTTCATCACAATAACCACAGGCAGTGTTACAGCCTTGGGGCAGAGTGGCTGGAGAGCTCCCTGGAAGAGAAGGACCTGGGGGTGTTAGTTGACAGCCAGCTGAAAATGAGCTGTCAGTGTGCCCAGGTGGCCAAGAAGGCCAAGGAGGCCAAGGCATCCTGGCCTGTATCAGGAATAGTGTGACCAGCAGGAGTAGGGAAGTGATAGTTCCATTGCACTCAGCTCTGGTGAGGCTGCATCTTAAGTACTGTGTCCATTTTTGGGGCCCTCAATACAGGAAGGATGTTGAGATGCTGGAGTGTGTCCAGAGGAGGGCGATGAAGCTGGTGAAGGGTCTGGAGCACAAGTCCTATGAGGGAGCTGGGGCTTTTTAGTCTTGAGAAAAGGAGGCTGCAGAGATGTTGTGGTTGGTCTCTTCTCTTGGGTGACAAGCGATAGGATGAGAAGAAAGGGCTTGAAATTGCACCAGGGGAGACTGAGGTTAGATACCAGGAAGAATTTCTTTACTGAAAGGGTTGTCAGGCATTGGAACAGGCTGCCCAGGGAGGTGGTGGCAGCAGGATTCCTAGAGGTATTTAAAAGGCATGTAGATGATGTCCTTAAGGACATGATCTAGAGGTGGACTAGGCAGGGTTAGACTGTGATTGGACTCAATGACCTAAAGGGTCTCTTCCAACCCAGGGATTATGACATAAAATGGCCGCCTCCTGTAGCCATTGAATGATTTCCCAACTCTTATTAAAGTTTGTTTCACTTATGAAGCACAGCCCCATGAATTTTTAAGGATTAAAAATGAGTATGGGGCTGTGTGAAAGCTGTGATGAGCAACCGAAGGCTGGTGATGGGCTTAAACCGTGGTACTGTTAGGTGCAGTTCCATGATGTGGCACCAGAGGGGTTCCTAGTGACGGCAACTGCACTGCTCAGCCATCAGAACTACTAACAGGCAGGCAGGCTTGGGGAGACGATGAACTAATCAAGTTGGATCATCTTTACAGCATAAACAAATTCAGTTGGACAGCTGAAGGTCTGTAGCATAAGTATGCCTAGGGAAGGGGAGGAGCAAGTCGTTGTGTAACATGAATATAAACAGTTCATGAACTCACAATTTCATTTAGAATAACTGATCACCAGGACAGTGAGTGGGAAGGTATTTCCACGAGGAAGGGATTATACTTACAAAGCATTTCTTTACCACGAGCAGGGTCAGACACTGAAACAGGCTTCCTAGAAGGGATGTTGATGCCCCAAACCTGTCAACATTTAAGAAGCATTTGTACAATGGCCTAACAACTAACTTCTGGTCAGCCCTGAAATGGTCAGGCAGTTGGACTAGACGGTCCTTATAGGTCCCTTCCAGCTACTTGTGTGCTATCTTGTACTCCTCATCACCTGGGACAGCACTAGGTTTCAGTGTGTGAGAATAAAATACTTGTATCTGCATCTTGCTCCTACTTCACCTTTATACCTCTTGTTGGCCTGAAATTCTGTAGATGCCTGTGGCAAAGCCTTTCAAATACTCTTTCCTTATGGAAACGAAGTGCCAATCTTTAATTAACATTATTAGAATTTTTGAATGCTAAATTAGTTAGCATAATCAGAATTTCTGAATGCTGAATTACTACTGCAGTTATTTAATGCAGTCAACCAACCTCTCTATATGTTTAGAGCATAGTTCAGTTCAGGTTGACTGCTTTTCCAATGCAGTAGTCACCTCCAGGACTGAGGCATAACTAGGTACATAGTGCTGGCATGCCACACTGAAACGCTGTCCTGTTCATCCCACTTCATACATCTGTAACAAAGCTGGCTTTGCATTTACTGTTGAAAAACAAATATAAAGTTTTTATCAATTGCACCTCACTTTGTCTGGTGCCTAAACACGTGAGAGGAGGTCAGGATTTATATTCACACCAACACCTCTAAGCAGATCATTTTGCTTTATTGGAGCAATGAGATTACAAACAATTGAGCTAGGGAAAATAAAGTGCACTAGATCTGGCATTACAGCATTTGGAAGTATATATAGTGCAGTTCTTATTCAATGGAGCCATGGAGCGGTTTGGGTTTGAAGGGACCTCGAAGACCATCTAGTCTCAACCCCCTACCATGGGCAGGGACACCTCTCACTAGACCAGGTTGCCCAAAGCCCCATCCAGCCTGGCCTTGAACATTGCCAGGGAGGAGGCAGCCACAGCTTCTCTGGGCAACCTGTGTCATGGCCTCACTGTCATCACAGTAGAGAATTCTGTTCTAATGTCTAATCTAAATCTCCCCTATTTCAGTTTAAAGCTCTTAGAAATAACAAAAGGTCCTAAACCAAGGACTCCAGGTAGAAACGTCAGTGAAGCAGTAATTTATTATACGGTCTTGCAAGATCGGGTGACCCAAAAAGTAGGCACACTTTTGGTCAGAGCCTGCAACCTTTTTATACCATGTTCTTGTACATTATTCATTACTTGTCCCGCTTCGTATTAAGATGAGTTCTAGGAAATGATTTCCATAAATTCCTCCCAATCATGTCTGCGTGTTGCCTCATGGTGGTAGTCGTCAGGTGTCTTAGTGATGAAGGCTTGAAGTTTTCCTCCTTCCCCCGTTTAACTATGGATTTTCACGGGATTAACCACTGCGCCTTACAATACTCATTGCATGTCTGGCAGATTCCTTTCCCATAGGTGAAGAAAATTAAAATGCATGAATCTCTTTGTCTAGGACAACTGCTTACTGGCAAACATTTGTTCTTGTTTTAACTCTTCCTGGCAACTGACATGGCCTAGGGCTGAGGGAAGTCAAAGCTCGATACAGGTTTTAGATTAGATATGTTAATTTTGTTATCTAAACCCCACATTGTCTTGCCAGCACTGTGGAAACCTTTTATTGGAGAGAATGGTTTTTGCCATAACAGCAAAACTTATATTAATAGTACTCCCTTCTAGTTCTCCACTTTACAAGTCAGCACAAAGAATTACAGCAACCCATTTTGGTTTGCAAAAGCAACATTTCCAATATTTCCCACAAAGCCATTACCCCTTGTCCCATCATTCCCTGCCCTTGTAAGCAGTCCCTCTCAGCTTTCCTGTAGGCCCCTCCTGGGACTGGAAGGCTGCAGCAGTAGTTATGACTGTGGAAAGGGTTGAGGGAATTATGAAACTAATCAAAATCCAACTGTGACAGATATAGTAACTCCAAAGGTTTAACTTTATTTTTTCATCTGTACAACAGAGGTGAGACAGTCCCAGTAATTAAGTTGCACTTAATTGTCTTAATTTCTACAAAGTAAAGAATTGTAGTTCTATGGAAGAACTGTTTCCAAACTCCAACAACAGAAATTTCACACCAAACAGTGCAATTAAGAAAAATGTCAGAAGTTACTCAAATCCCTCTTCCCTCTGTACCTCTATCTCAATAAAAACCAAAACAGTACCAAGTTCTGAAAATAGTTGTAAAAAAAAAAAAAAAAAGCAATTACATTCTTCTAAATGCTATCTTACACTTCTCTGTGTAACTTTCAGTGCTTGTCAAATGCTGCTTTAACTTTGTGGACAGTTTCATAGTAACGAAACCCAAGAGGAGTGACTGCTATGTTCAGTTTAAGAGCCAATTTTAGAAGCTGTGTTTGCATTTTATATATATGATGGTGCAATTACTTTTTCCTGTTTTAATTTTATATTACTTTTTCCTGTTTTAATATTATATTCAATTGCACATGCTTCATTGGGACATGCTAGAAAAAAGAAGCTATGGATCGCATTGCCTTTTCTTGTAAGCACCCACTTGAAGAACAGGGCTGTGGATGGGTGTCTCCAACCTGCCCAGCTTCCTGCAGCTAGCATCACTGTGTAGCCTGTTCAGCAACGTCTCTGCAAGTCACTGGTGAGCTAATTAGTGACGTTTAGAGTACTCATTATCACCTTCTATATAGTTAGCAAACCATGTCCCTTTACAGCCTAATAAAAATTAACTGAACTGTTCAAACCCCCAAACTTCTAAACTGAAGTTCACATCAAACTTCCAAATAAATACAATTTAATCCAAACTATCAGGAAAAGAAATTACTTGCACAAAACTATCCTTGGTCTCCATGGTGTCCTACTTAACCTATACCCATTATGGAACACAATGGGTTTATGGAATATGTGAAAAATAATTGAATTTAGAATTACAGTGATGTGATCCACTTGTGTGTGTACCTTTAAAATGACTCAATATGCCTGTCTCTCTAAATTTGGTTACAAATACTGGAAAAATAAAATGCTGTCTCTATAAATCGCTGAGTTCCTTGTCTTCTCTTGAAAGCCAACACACAAAAAAAAATAATCAAGGTGTTTAAAGAGCTTCTCAATATTCTGCAGGATCACCCTCCCCAGGATGGGTTTAGACACTGGGATCATACAACAGCTGTGAAGGGATGGGTTTTCAACACTGTCTTCCCTTAAGTCTCTTTAAATGATGGCATCATGTTCATCACTGTAATAGAAACAGAGTAATTAATGTTCTGCTGTACAAGCAAGAGTCACCATGAGAACAGCCACCCAGCTGCTAAGAAGGTTGTACACAGAGGCCTTGCTGGGAAGGGCTGAGGGCACATTGATCTAGGAGTGAGAGTCCTTTGAGCCAAACCTGAAGTTAACCAAACTACTGCATTCTGTCAACACTCCTCCAGCTTCACTAGCCCTGTGAACATCTGGGCTGTCACATTTCAGTCCAGTGCACACTTTCAGTCCAGCTGTTGATCAGGCATTTTATCCTACCTTACCCATTGCCAGTAGTAACATCGTAACATCAAACACCTGTTTAAATACTATTGTGGGCAAACATGTGCAGCAGGGAGAGGCTCAATTCCACAACCAGCAAGCAGGATTCAAGATACAGAGAAAACACAAGGCCTAAACAAGTCTAATGACATCACCTCACTTCAAGCAAACTTCTCAACTGAGATAGATAATACTGAAGAGGAAAAAGCCCCAAACAAACTAGTTTTAAGAATTCTTAGATCTTAAACTAAATGTGGGATATGGGGAGAGAAGACTAGAGTAGAGTATAAATGTCAAACGAGATGGTACAATTTTGATTAAACTATTCCCTAGAGAAGGGCTGAGATGCAAGATGAGGTCAAAATCATAGATGCCTGGTTCTGTGCTCTCAGAAATGAATGCTGCAAAAAAGAGGAAAAAAGTAGCTCCACAAAGAACCATACCCAAGACACGACTGGGCCTACTATGTCCCCCAGTGTGGTATCTTAAAGCCAAGAGACCAGTTGCCTGGAAGAAGTTGGTGGCAGTAAATCTGTTTAAATATAAAGTGTTTTAAAACTTGTTGTCCACAGACTGCCTGAAGCCCACAGTCAGCTTCTAAAGGGTCTTGAAAAGATAACTAAGAAAAGCAACCTTACTCTCAATGTTTTATTTGCTGTAGATCAGCTATGCTACACAGGGAAAACAGCAGCAGCAGCCTGCAGCTCGAAGAAGACTGAAAGTCACTGGTGCACACAGGAGCTTCAGGTGGTATCCAGCCTGTACCTTTCAATATCCACAGCACAGACTTTATCTAAGACTCTTGGCAGCCCTTGCAGTAAGCAAATACAAAACCACACGGATAGGCCGATTCACCTGACATTTACCCTACTTTAGGGTAACAGGAATGATATGACATGACCAGTTCAGATGCTGTATTCAGTAGAAAGAATGCTCATTCTACTTGTGAGAAGCACTTAAAGCAGGATCAGTGCACACAATTCTATGGACAGGTTTCTGGAGTGGGGAACAAGGTAACACAGAAACCTAAATTCTAGAGATCACCCAGCTGGCCTGACTGCTTTGCGAGGTGTGGCAGAAGTTTGGAGTTCATATATTAAAAAGCACAATGTTGTAAAAAATGTGACTAGTGGTCATATTGGGTTTGAATGTTCTCTGTGATAATAAGTGAATCAACTCAACAGTAGTGGCTCAAAAATGTGGAATATTAGATGTCTGGTTTTAAAACTGTCTGCTCAAACTAGACTTGAAGGTACATAAAAGGTGACATGAAAAAATAGATGGTACCAAAGTTTCAGTAAGGTATCAGACAGGCAATAGAAAATAGAGCTACTACTACTACTAAAAAACCCCAAACAAAACCAACCAAACAAAAAAAAACCACCAAGGGGAAGGAAAACTCCAAAGAGTGAATAAATACAGTTAAAGAGAAAGTGTCAGGAAGAACCAGAAACCTTGCAAGTTGCTGCAAATGTTGCAAGGAAAAGTTTACAAGCAAATGTTAGCTATTCATGGGGTAGCTAAAGGACAAGGATCCTTTAAAAAAAGATTCTATTAGTAATAGATGAAAGAAAAATCCCTCACAGAAGAGAGGCATAATAACGATAATGAGGAATAGCTGAAGAGGTGAAAAGACAAACTACCACAGTTAAATCTCCTAATGGTATTAATATCATGTATATTAAACAAATGTATGTACCAGAGTTCATTCTCCTTGCTTGGTTTGTCATTGGTCCCCTGAAGAAAGTAATACATTGACAAGGGACAATCCCTTGGGGACTTACATTGTTCTGTACTGAATGCCTCTTCTAGAGTGATAGGTTTTGCATCCGATGTAGAGAATAACTAGGACTCCAAGTGTCAGCACAATGCCACCTACAAAACTGCCCACATCAAATCTGGAGGTTTGGGCTACGACAGCCTTAGATTTTGATGTAGCTGCAAAGAAAACAAAAGGTACTTTATACAGAGCTTGCAAAACTGTGTTTCAAGGGACTCCTTTATATCCTGCCCTCCCCACTGACATTTTATCTAAAGACCCAAGTAGACAAATTTAACAGAACTGGCAAGAATCCAAGCAAGCACACTGAAACCTAACGCTGTTCTTAAGTTCCAGATTCTGAGAACACAGGAGATGCTGATCCAACTGCTTGCTGTCTCTGAAAGACTCATTTCCCTTTCCACCTCCCTTTTTCCTCCATGCGCGCTCCTCCTTCCCTACATGCGACTCCTCTCCTTCTTATGCCAGTTCCTGTGCTTTTTCATACCCTCCATGAGCAAATTTATCTAAGATGGCCTAAAATTAACCCAAACAGAAAAGGAAGTTGCTTTGAGTCATGAGAACGCTGAATCAGCCTGCAGAGGGGTCCAACAACCACCAAGGCAGTCAGTATTGTTACGTGGTGGGAGTAAAATACTTCTGATGGTGATGAGCTGTTGGGACCGTTTTATCTGGTCTCATGGAATTGTACCCCTCACTCTCAAAGTGAGATCAGCTCTGGAGCCCAACACAAATACTGACATAAATAACGTGACCTCAGATAAACCACAACAGTTTCGGTGTGAAAACTGGTTATATCTGCTACAAGCTCCCAGCAAGAGACACAGTCTGTGCCCGTCTCTATTTGTACTTGCCATGGTGAGCACTAGGCAGGCAACTAAAAGCTCTGATGACAGCTCCACCTACCCAATTATGCTTCACTGACATGTGAGCAACCCTGATCTGTTTAGAGGCGTAAGCACAAGGTGGTCTGAACAAGCAGCAAGGAAATACCAAATACTGTATTAATACAAAATATGCATTTGTGTTAAAGGGTTTTGTCAAACTGCATCTGAGTTGTGACTCGTTCACAGTCATGTTCTGTCTTCCATTATGGATAAAATTCATGACACTGCTACAAACATGACTGACAGAACCCAGTCTTTCTACTAAGCCAGCAGATATACTTTGAGCTGTGAAAAAGGAAGTGCTAAAATGAATTCCAGTAACAAGAGCTGAAAACAAATACAGAAGTTGTATTCAAAAACCAGGCTTTCTCCTAACATCACTGTTCTCCTTGCTGGTGGCTGCTGGTTTAGACCACTTGCACTTCATTTTTTTCCCCTAAATAAGTCAGGCTCTCCGGTTAAGCCAAGCCTTAAAGTGGAGTGCTCAGAGCAATTATTTTGACTAGGTGATCTCCTGAGATCCCTTCTGACCTCTACCCATTCTGTGATGCTGTGACTGTAAACAACTTAAGAAAAAGCCCCACCTCACTCTTGTTTTTCAGCATGCAAATACCTTCTTTCTTTACTACTGTAAAGCTAGTAATTCTACAACTGTACAACATGTCAACACGTACACAACATGTATATTTGTATACAAGCCTCTATGAACTTGTAGTGTAAACTCACCTGTTACAGAAGTGAAAGAAATCTTGGAAGTGGTCACCACCGTAATATTGAATTGTGATGATGTAACTGATGAAGCTGTGGTGGATGTTGTTGCCTGGCTGGTTTTGTTGGGCTGAGTTGTCGGGGTGACAGACACACTGGTGTGGTTGGGCTGAGTGGTACTGGTCAGATGAGGAGCACTGGTGGTCACAGCTGGGAAATTTTTATTTGTGATATCACACAGAAAAATACATAAAAATAATAAAGTTAATTGACTCATTGAATAAAACAGCATATATCATGCCCAAACAGAATGACAGATCAACAATGAAAATGTCACTGTATAGATATCTAGGCTTGAATACAGACTCTCCTTGCATACAGACTCTCCTTCCCCATGGTATTTCCTTTGGAAAGGTCCTAACTTGTGATTTCAGGGGCTCAAGATCAGGAATACTTTTAAGGACTGGCCGTAAAGAAAACCTGGATAACACCTAGCAACTGTTAGATGCTGTTAAAAGATTCCAAAAGGTTATGTTTGTTTTTTTTTAATAACACTACCCAATTCCACAGAATCCCACCTAACTTACAGTATTTTAAAGTATAGTAAAACTCTAGATTAAGAGTAGCTTTCTATTTTAGGCACCCAACTTTTCAGATAACCACTTTTCCGATAAGAACAGATTTTGCATAAAAATGCACACTATAACGCCCCCACCTGACCATTTCAGTAATGATTTAATCTTTAATTCACTCTTGCATGAAACACTGACTTTGCTAAGGCTGCATCTATATTAAACTTAGCAAGAGAATTCTGTATGGACTCCAGGTTCAAAAGGTTTTCCACACATGATAAAAGTTGTAATCAAGTAAATCTGTTAGCTTGTATCACTTATTTTGTAGTCAGCTGCCTTGCCAAGGTTAACATGAAGACTGGAATGCTATTTTACAAATTTAATTGACACCTAAGATCTTTAACTTTTACCTAACACTGCCATTCCCTCCTCAGAAAGCAGCAAAATTCAGAATAAAAAACCAACATTATGAAAAATTCAGGAATTTGACACTGATACTTACAGCAAAATCCTTAAAAGCCTAGAAGGCAGGCAGCTAAAGTGATCGTAGGAGTGATTACTTATTTTTCTAAGAAGGAACTAACAAGAAACATGAGCCTGTTATGCAACTAACGTTTCTCTAAGCAGACAATAGGAGGCAAAAGTATGAAGGAATTTTAGGGAGAAAAAGCTCCCTTTACTGCTGTCTCCTCCTTCTGTAATCTCACACAAGCTGGGTTTGTTTTACACACCCTGAAATCTTTTAATTATGGACACTCAAATGTCTAATTGTGCCCATGTGTTCTTTAAATTGTCTAAGACTAGAACAACTGAAAAATAGGGAGTTTCATGTTAATTCCACAGTAAACTTGATATTCAATTTTTGCTTTTTTTTTTTTTTGTACAGCTAAAATGCTTCTACAGAACGATGTTCCTGTGAGTGAGGTTTAAAACACGAGGAGCTGCACACAGAATGATGCCTTTGCTCAGACTTAAGCATCACTGCTTCCAGTACAGATGGGAACATCAAAAACTTAAAAACAGAGAACAATACGACAATGTAAGCATTCAGAAAGCAACTGGCCTAGGCAACACTCTTCTGCACATTTAACATTTGAACTACTGAAACAGCCCAATACAGTCCCCCAGTAAATGTTACTTACTTTCCTGTTCTTTGATGTTATAATTGTGTTTTGCCATAACCCTAGGAAATGCTTTGAAATGAGCATTCATTGCAATGGAACAGTTGGAGTACTGTACTCATGTGCTTACCTTGTTATAGTTAGGAAATTCAGTTCCTCTATGAAGCATGTGTAAAATACATCAGATAATATTCAGGGCACATTTTAATACTGACAGGCAAACTCCCCAAAGGCACAATGATCTATAAATACCAAATGGTATCTCACTGTAGGAAATGAGCAAGGAAATGTGTATATGGAAACCATCCACAGCTGTATGACATGTAACCATACCTGGCAACTGCACTCATTGCAAAAACACACAAAAGACACCACAAGGAAAGACATAAATCTGAACTCAAGTGCCAACCAGACAGTTTGTTAGGGGTCTTTTTGAGGCATGGCTTCTGAGAGTCCCACTGGCTTGTGTTTCTGAGCAATGGAGCTAATGGCTCCATGCATAACATTACACCAGGATGTTACACAACGATGGTATCTATTCCATGGGCATTACATTACGATACAGAAAGCCTGAGTCAGCACAAACACATCCAAGCAGCTAGCATAAGGAACTGTAGCAAATCTGGATGTTACTTTTTCCCACTCCTATCATTTTTTTTCTTACTTATTAAGGTTACAACACTCAGCAATGTAACATTTATATTAAGAGTAAAATCTGGTTAATCACCTACGGACTTTCATGATGTCTTTAGCATCAGTTATTTCAAAATACCAGTAGGAGACAGCTGGAGAATTTGGGAAGCTGACATGAATTGGGCACCAACCTGTTCCTCTATGTCTTTGAAAAAAATCTTACCTGTGCCATTTTACCAACATAGACAAAAGAGCTTTTGCTAGAAACATCATCCTTTACCTTTTATTTCTCCAATTACTTTCCCCAAAAAAGACCAGACCAGCTGAGCTTCACTGAACATCATGCTAAACAAACCCAGGGCTCATCAGTTACTTAACCATACATACAGCATAAAGATATGAATTCTTAGCACTAGTCCTGTAGTGTTCTAATTCAAAAAGAACAAACAACTCAACTGCATAAGCACTGTGCTAATGTACAAAGTGATTATTATTGAATGTTCTTCCTAAATACATATTCTCCTTTGTATGGAAAATGATTATATGAAACAGACTTTTGCTTCACCTATGAAAAGCTTCCCCTTCTCCCCCAAAAAAGGCAAAATTAAGTACATAAGTGAAGTCCATGTATCTAGTTAGTAGTCTTTATGCTGAGGAGGCTGAAATAGATGATCTCAATGGATGAACGATGTTTCAAGATGTATGAAGTTTCAAACAACAAAAAAAAAAAGAAAAAAGAGCAGGATGTGAATGATAAACACTGTGGAGCAAGGGGACTCAGGCCTCTTCTTAGCATTATTAGCTAGATGTAGTAAAACTCTGCAAGAAACCTGTAGTCAGGGTTGGAGCAGAAGGCGGAAGGGATGGAGCACTGGGTGGGTGAAATACCTGTGGTTAACAATGGCTTTACACATGGGAAGGCCCTTAGGCAACAAGGGGATTACAAAAACTCTCCACTTTCTGAAGTAGACAGGCTTAAACTGGTACACTGCAGGCAATGGAATGAGACACTGCACCACTTCCTTGTTATCAAAAGGTCTTTGCAGATATATTTTTCTTTTTCTGGTAAGCACCTTACATGATTAACAAGCAACTTCTGAGTGTGGTGGCTCAAAGGTTATCTGGAGACTACACAGACACAAAGCCAGAGTTGTACTGAAAATGGAATGACACGACTGGGACCTTATGATCAGCATAAAACTCCACAAACACACAAAGTATCTTAGGGTATGCACAGTATTTCTGCCTTGCTTTCACACGGCTCTTAGCACAAAGGGGACTCTGTTCATGCATGGAACTGGCTTCTCTCAAGCACAACCTTCTATCTGTGCACTGCACATTAATCAACTCCAATTCTAATCCAGCGTTTAATGTTGTGATGAAATGTGCCTGTCCCAAGCTCTTCCAGAAAATTATTCTTTTTAATAATCTCACACTGACATAGGCAATGGTTGGAACACTACAAATACCAGTGGATGATTTGTTGGTGTCCCAGGTTAAATATCTGCTTTCAAACTCTACCAGTTGATCTAACACAGCTATCTCATCTTTCTATAAATATGTTTTGAAAACATGTTCCTTATGTTGGAGCATCACAACTGCAACCCTGCTGTCTTGGGAAATCACTCTTACCTACAGTTCTTTTGCCAAGCTGTTAAGGAAAGAGGGTAGTGCTAGAAAAACACAAAAGTATCCATGACATTGTCCCACACTTGCTCTTCGTGTCTCGCTTGAACTCCACTGTTTGTGCTATGAGCTCTACAAGGACTGTTTTTTACAGTGTAAGGTGCCATGAGTCTTACCTAAAAGGAAATGGAGCCTTACTTTTGAAACTCAAACCTTGGGGCCTTAATTATATCCTGAATCTATTTAATGTGAAATAGCATTAAATATAAGTGCACTGTTTGCCCAACATCTTTACTCCATGAAAGTGGAAGAATTTGCTTAGAGACACCAAATTAAGATTAACTTCTTTGAATTCTTCCTTGAAATTTTGGTTGTTTTTCCACTGGCATCACAAATGCCATTGCTTCTCCTGATGAAGCACACTACTTGAACTTGAAAAAAAGAGTGTAGCTTCACTTCTGAGTTGTTTTACTTGTTGCCTCCCAGCCCTGAAATAAAAACGCCCTTCTCAAATACCCACTTTTGATGGCTATTTCCTTAGTGTTGGATAGCTTCTTTAGAGTTTGGTATGGTCAGGGGTAGGTTTGAAGCTAGTTTCTAGGTTCACAGTAATGAACAGATACGTACCTACTGCAGATGTTGCTGCAGACTGTGTGGATGATTTAACAGTGGGACTGGATGAAGTGCTACTGTTGTCTTCAAGGAAAAAAGAAAACAAATATTATTAATTTTCATTTTGACATACTATAATTAAAGTACCCACAACACAGTATTTTTCTTAGAGTATCTATGTTTGCAGGCTGTAAGAGGGAACAAAGCAGAGTATTCCATCCTAAAGAAGATGGTTTTATCCTTCTGCAAAATGCTTCTACATCTCAGTGCAGCAAGAACATAGTTACATGGTGTGCAGAGCAGTGCTGAAACAGACTACAACTGAATTCTTCATAACTTTTTGCTTTCTGCCACTCTACATCGCACTCCATTCCAGTTGCTGTCTGTGGCTTTCTTCACCTACTTAAGCCCTGTAGGGTTGGTTTTTTTTGTCTAGTTTTAATTCCTCTATTTCAGTTCCATTCTTGTTCATCAACCTTTTCTTTAGTTTTGCTGCATCTCTCTTACAAACTGGGCTCATGCTAGGAACACACTTTTCAATATTCTGTGAAACATCTTTCTGTTGGCCTATGTTCTCTCTACACAAAAAAGGGTCCTATGAACATACCTGTTTTCAAAGACTTAAAACATAAACCACGTTTCACTCTTAAATGTTTTGTCTGTCCCTCCTTTCTTTCATTTCTACTTTTCCAGTTCTCTTTTCTTCCCTGCTTCCTACTCATGTTACTTCTAGGTTTTCAAGCAGCTTCTCACTCTTACTTCTGTCCTCATTCAATGTTTCATCCAGATTAACAGTCTCTTCCTCCTGGCAAAGATCTAGTGGGCTGTTTGGTTAACTCCCCTTCCTGGAAGTGTCACTCCCCTTTCCTCCCTCCCTTTGTTTTCCACCACTGTCTACACCAATTCTGTGATTATTTTTTTTCCTCTGAAGTAATGAACTTCTACAGCGCCCTCCCACATTGCTAGTGCTACGCACCTTGCAGCAGCTCTACTGCTTTTCAGCATGGCTGGAAAACATAATCTTGGAGATGAAAACAGCAACACAGCTACCAGAATCCAGTACTTCCTTTGAACAGATCTGCTGTTGTCTAGTCTAAAACAGCGTTTTCAACCCTCTTCTCAACTGCATACATGCTATGAGTAAGCTCAGGTTTAAAAACAAATTCAACAAATGTATGCTCCTTTTCTTGGTATAATCAGAGCCAACTAGCCCCATCATTGAGTACTGCACACACAACCCTTATTCTGACATACCTGGGATATTCAGTTACAGATTTAATCACCTTTGAGAAACAATCTGTACAACTACAATCACATTCTTTCTTGGACATGCTGACTTTTATACCAGTGCATATGGTATATACACTTTTATACTATGCATATGCCTGGGGCTAAACCTTTCCCACACTGACCCAATACCATAACCAGAAATCAGTTTAGGCTTCCCCTAAGTTCTGAGACCTTACTTCTGCAACCCTGGGAACACATTTGGATGTGGACTGCATGCTCACACAGGTGAAAAGAAGCCACGTACACTGCCTGGAATTTGGGTGTGAGTAATGATGCAATTAACACAAAATAGAGTGAGTCAATGAGCAGAGTACTGGCTACGCATCCCACTTGTTGGTCAACAGCAAATGAGATGAGCAAAATAGCACAGAGCAAAAATGACTCAAGAAATACACCTTTTGCACGACAGATGCTCAAAGGTGTACAGCTTGATGTGGTAAAAATGAGATTACACGAGGAAATTAACATGTTCTTCATCACAAAACTCAAGCATGGTGGACCTAGGATCCACTTTGACATTAAAAATTGAAAAAAAGTGCCTTGCTTTTTTCTCAAGAGTACTGAATTCTAGCCTAGCAGACTGCTTGAGCTGCAGGTTCTCTTAATAAGAGTAAACTGATACTGGCAAATACTTCTAGTTCTACACAGAAAGTGTTCCTATTTTATTTCTGTGCTCTCTGTTGCTCTGAAGTATCTAAAGATATGAGGATTCAGTTGTGGTCTACTGTTCATCAGCCCTGCAGCTGTTTACAATTAATAAAATAAAAACTATTATGGGACAGGTCAACACACACAATAATACATATTGCTTTTCTCGATGCTACTTAGGAACAGCAACAGAAATTCCAATGGTATTACCTTCCAACTTATGGTTTGGAGTTGTAATAAGGGGCACAGTACTGTTGTCGCTGTTTGTCTGTTCATTTCCTATGTAAAAAACAAGAATAAAATAACTTTAGGTGCTTTATTATTATGAATTAAAAAAATCCTTGTCTCTTGCTTTGGCCTTCTAAATGACTAAACTGCCATGGACAGGAGTTAGATATAATGACAATATAAAAGGATTGTACCACAGTAGCCTGCTCTTAGCACATTAGAAAACACAGCCATGCAAACATCAAATAAAAATGGAACTCCCTTGCATCCCATTTTATCTTCTCCATCTTCCCCATCCCAAGTTCTGTTCTTCCTTGAGATGAAAGGAGGCTGAAAGAGGTAGAAAAACAAGCACCTCCCTTCACATGACCCACATCACCTCCAGAAAAGAACTTTTCACATACATCTTTTCCTCTGAAGTCTGCAAGGCCTTTGCAGGCAGATCAGCACTTGCTCTGCCCTTACACGGACAGCAGGGTATGATGATAAACTACACTAAGAAATCACTTCACTGAGTTTGGGACTAGCAGCGTTACGGTGTATCCACTGAGCATTTGGCAGGTGGGGAGTGGGACAAAGTAGAATCATATATCCAGTGAGATACCATCATACTCTAAAGACTAATTGAGGTCTGAGTACTCTGTCCTCTGGCTCAACCTATATGCAATGAGTAAAATTTAAAGATAAACCAGACAGAATGAGTAGTCTGGCATTCACATGCATGCAAGAGGATCAGGTCTGGATTCTGTCTTTGCAAAGCAGTTTAGTTTGGACCACTTACAACCACATTCTGTAAAAAGGCAAGCAAATAACCTGAATTAAATTATCATGGAATTAAGGCATTTTCTCAGTAGTTAGTGAAAAGATGTCAGAATGGTAAAGTTTGTAAATACAAATGACATTGTATCTTAGGCCTGCAACGTCAGGACTGAAGACAGCATTGCAAGACAGTTTAGACTGTTAACTAGGAATCTTAGGGAAAACAAGCACACAAAAAAGGATGGTGGGATGCAGCTAAGCTAAGGCACCCCAGGAAAGACCTGATGCTACAGACAGCAATCTACATCAGAGCTAGTCCCTTAGCATTTAACAATGATGTGATTGAGGAGATTTGGACAACAGAAAACTGACATTATCCCCTTCCCAAACAGCATATTACGTTTTTTGCACACAATAGATCAGACTCCCTGAAAGACTAGATGAGAGAGAGGGGCAGGAACCAGAGGTGAAAGGGCAGCCAGGACTGTATTAGTCCTGGTTCAGCTCAGCTTGGACTGCACACCTTGAAAGACATCAGCTTAAAAGATAGAACTTTTTTTTCCCTTCTTCAAAAAAAAACCTAAAACCAACCCAAATATTGATAAGTTTTTTAACTTGCATCACAAGCAATTGCTCCAGAATGTCTTAGCATGGGGTACTGCATAAGCATATGTCACACAGGAACATGTGGCAGTGAATGGGACAGACGAGAAAATCTTAGAAGGACACTATGCCCAAACAGTCCCTCAGCCAGTTTAGGATTTGAAGCCGTGTGTATCACCACAGGGACAGCAGGAGACTTCAGCCAGGGATGTGGAAAGGCACTCCTGGGTAAATGCAAAGGGAAGAGCTGCATCTCCTTTCATACTGTGATGGCTCCGACAAGGGGAGACTCGATCCCACAGACTGCACAGTGCATCCCACCCAAAGTGAAGCAGTGAGTGCAGCCAGCCTTCTCCCAGGAGCCTAGGGCAAGGGTTAGAAGTCTGCACACGTGAGCACAGGAAGGAAGAACGGGGGGAGAAAGCTGACAGCCAGTTGCAGTGTGGAAGGTCCCAAGCACAAGCAGAGGTAAAGCTCTTTGGGACACAGGATTAGTTGCAATATTGGGCATATGAATCTCAAGTAGAGAAACTGAGCTGATGCTTGCTGCTGAGAAAAGAAATGGATCTCCCTGTTAATTTTTTGTGATAAAACAGAACCAAGCCAAGGAAATACTCCACTTCAGGCAATGCATCAACACACCATGCTTGAAAAGGACAGGGAAAAGGGAGCAACAACGTTTTGGTCAGACAGTTCTGATTTCCTGTTTAAGGTCAGGTGCAGACGCATCTAAAAACACAACTGCTGGTGGCTGGCTGGGCTGTGGATGAAGGCAAGCGTGCTTCCTGTGAAGCGCTACAGCAGTTTGGCACGCTGAGTGCTTCCAGGGCACCTCGCAGTTTTGCTGCTGAATGTGTAAGAAATCATGAGCTGGAGAGAATCTGGATAAGCAAACTTGCAAAAGGGGCAAAATCAGGCCACTTCTTCCAGCTTTATAGTGGCATTCAGACACAGGAGCTGGAGATGTACTCTAGACACAAAGATAGATGCAGGGTGACTGGGATAGCTCTGACACGTTCAAAACAAACAGAACAAGATTTTAAACAGAACTGTTTTGCCAGATCCTGCAAAAATCACCACAGAGGATAACATCCACAAACCTTTAATGAATCTGTAGTGTCCAGCTCGGGCGTCTACCAAATTAGTATTTGCTGTAGAAGAATCACACACTGATGGGCAGCACTAATCACTGCACCAAAGGTCAATTTTCCCACTCCCATATTCACATTTAAGATAAACACATTTCTAAAGACCTTCATAGTTTATGTCTAATTTAACTAAATGCATGCTGCAGAAAGAACTCACATTTTTACTAAGCACGATTTTACACATTCATTTTGGGGACATTTCAAAACTCACACATAAAATTCTGTCTGGGCATCTTCTCTTTCAAGTCTGATGCATATCAGGTAAGCTGGTAAGTTTTGCACCCCAGCTGTTCCACTTTAGTTGGTTTAAAAAGCAAAAAGTACAGAGGCACTGACAAGGCACAGTCCATAAGAAAGATCTCTGCCTTGCACAGAAACCTCTAAGCAATCCAAATGAGAAAATGTTGAGGTACTGGAATGGGCAAGAGACTTTAGAGCAGTAATGTTAATATAACCATCCCCTAGAAAGTCTCCACCATCAGGATATTCCTTCCCAGTTGAAATGGATGAAACTCAAATTCCGCAGATTAAACAAAATCAACTCCCTGACTCCAAATCTACTCTAAGTAACATTTGCCAGGCAATTTTCAGAGATTATAAATTCAAAACCCTGCTAATTTGAACCTTTTTATTTACTTTCCCTGTGACTCAAGGAAGTATTTTGATATCTATTTTTGAAGTGGTATTTTTGAGCAACCAAGAAGGTTATTGCTTCATCTCAATACAGAGGTCAGGCAGGATTCTCTCAGCAACCTCTTGGACCTCCCTGTGCCTTAACATTGTGAAATCCATCTCACAATTTTGCAAAGGAAAGCATAAACATCATTACACAGATGCTTAAAGAAATAATACAGACCCACACAACTGATTCTCAAACCTGTTCAATTTGGTCTGACCTTTGCGGCCTCAGCTTTCCGCTGAGGGTTAAACCACAACAGACTGGAAAAATACTACACCTTTTACCATCATCCAAGAACCTAAGAGATGCACAGAGAGACACTGAAATCAGATGCTCTGCCTGTTTTCAGGTCTGGAGGCTGTTGCTCATTTTTTGTGCTGAGAGTCATTCTGCATACAGGTAAGCTCTTGGAAGATGCTGCTAGCGGTCTTCTCTGAACAGAGCATGAACGGGGGGCAGGGGGAGCCTGGATTCTCCTGACTTGCTCAGGTATCAGGAAGCCAGCTAGATTTTTCATAATAGTGGAAAGAATCTTTCCTAAACCATAACGTCTTGGTGATGTTTCTTCACTGACTTGACTGACACACAGAAATAAACTTTCCAGCAGAGTAAAAGAACAACATAATATTGAAATAATCAGCCTGTCCAAAAAATCTTAACCCAAATGAGGGCAAATCTACTGCCAGTTACTTTTTGTGTATCACTGTAGTTGATGGGCTTTACACTCTCCTGTAGTGCCTGTTAGCGAAGCACTAACTTTTGCTGAAACCAACACAAATCTCAGCAGTAGTTTCCGGAAGTTTCTGATTAACTAGCCAGAAGATACTTCAACAGATACACTGCCTGAGCCCTTAATAGGGGCACGACTTCTCTCAACATAAGTAGAGTTCAGACAACAAATTCACATACGGAGAGGAAGGATACATTTAACTGGTAAGAGTCAGGCAAGATCATCCCTGCCCCAGGAGAAAGCACTGACAGTACACTGAGTTAAACCAGTGTATGTGCTCAGGAAGCGGCATGATACAAGACAGATCAGGCCAATCTTGTACCAAGTGAAATGGCAGTCTATCTTTGTAAAATGGAGGCTGTAGCATCTTAGCAAGGCGCTCAACAGGCTACTGGTGAGCTTCTTCCAAAAAAGCAGTATTTTTTTTTTGAAAGGGCAATTATAAAACTGTTTACGTTCCTCATTTTAGTTTTTGTTGCTATCCATTTATATTATAGGTTCACGAGATTAAACAGCAGCACATTAACACCAACGAAGTGACTGATACTCCTCAAGGCTCTTTATGGCAGGTTAATTCGGGTGTCTATCTTTTGGCTTATTGACTTGGGAGAACTGTGGGGCACTGCATGAGGCACCGCGGCTCGCCCGGCTGCTCCGCGCCCCGGGACGCTGGCGGGGCTCGGGAACACCTAAACTACCACACCCCTGCCGTGCCTCACAGCTCCTCCTCGGAGGCGGAGGGAAGGGCAGAGCCGCGGGGGAGCGGGGGAGGGGAGCAAGACCGGCAGCGGGGCGCGCTGTGCATCCCTCTGCTGGGTGCAAGCGTTCACCCCCCGCCCACCCCTCCAAAAACAACCCGTTCCCTGCTTTTTTCTCTTTAGTTTCTACTTCAGAACCACGCCAAACGTTAAGCCGCTCACCCCCGCTGCCGTCGCAGGGCCGGCTCCAGAGACACTGCCCATGAGCACGGGGCAGCCTCAGCCTTGTCTGCGCGGGAGAGACCGGTCGCCAAGCCGCCCACCTCCCTCGCAGCCGCTCACCGAGCGAGGGGGCAGCGAGGGGGCAGCGAGGGGGCAGCGAGGGGGCAGCGAGGGGGCAGCGAGGGGGCAGCGAGGGGGCAGCGAGGGGGCAGCCCGCCCTCCCGGCCCCGCTCCCAGCCCCCCGCGGCGAGGCCGGGTTGGCCCGGCGGAGGCTGTGGCGGCGGCAGGGCCGACAGGGGATGGCGGGGGCAGCTCGCGGCGCCGCCCGCTGCGCCCGTCCCGCCCGCCCGTCCGCGTCCCGCCCGCCGCCGCCGCCGCCACTACTACTCACGGGAGCCGGGGGCAAGCAGCAGAAACGCTGCCACCTGCAGCGCGCAGGAAGCGCCGCTGAGGAGCCGCATGGCCGCCGAGGGACCCGCGAGGCACCGGTGAGGGGCCGCCGCCGCACGCCAAGCGAGGATGCCCGGACCGGCGGGGCGGGGCCGCCGCGCCGCCAGGGGGCGGAGGGCCGGGCCGAGGGTGCGTCCTGCGTGCGAGGGGGTCACCGCCCATCCTGCTCGCACGTAGGACGCCCCCGCACCGCCCTGCCCCTTCGGCCCGACCCGCAGCCTGTAACCCGCAGGGCTCCGTGGGGCGCGGGCAGCCCTGCGGGGGCTCGCCCATCACCCCGCGGGGCTTAGGGCAGGCTGGGCGGCCAAGCGCGGTGGTGTCTGTAGGGAGGGACTCGTGTAAGCGTACGCCAGGAGCCTGCGCCCCGGGCCGGTGGTGTGAGGCAGCCCGTTCAGTACCAGAGCCTTAGCAGGGAGGATTTGCCCTCCTGGAGCACCTGCAGCTCGCTCTGCCCGTGCTCGGAGGGGGACACTGGAGGCTGTCCCCTCTCCGCCTGGGCGATGCCGATGCGGCCTCCGGTTGCGGTGTGCGCTATTGAGTCGCCAGAGGTGACGCCCTGGAAAAGTTTTATAGGTCAGTAATTGTGAAACCGGCTACGAAGGTGGTAGGGGCAAGTGGAAGGTAACAGCTGTGTTCGAGTCTTTACAGGTTTTTCTTATTTTCTGTTATCAGCAGAAGGTCGATGTTAAAGTTAGGCGTTTGTTTTTCAAAGGGGGTTATTAATATGCCCTTAGGAGTGAAGAGAACCTGTAAATTAGTTATCAAAGGAAGGGAGACGCTGCTACGAGTTGCTTCCTAATAAGTGAGAGAAAAGCACTTTTAATGTGGGTAATTGTAGGTTTGTCATCAAAGCCATAGTAAAACGTTGAACACACAACTCTGGGCTTACGTTTGCTGCATCAGGATGTTTCCGTGTCAAGTGATGGACCTGAGGGTGCACGGGCAGGCTGTGAAGCTGTACCCAGGCACTGTGGAAACCCACTGCCCTCCCCTAACGACAGAACTGTCCTTTTACATGCATTTGCTCTGTAAGCCAGCAAGTGGTAAACTAAAAGGCTGAAGAAAAAAGATGGTTTGGTAGGTTTTTGTTCTAGACATACTAGGCCCCATTGCTTGCATTTGGTGAAAATAGAATCATAGGATATCCTGAGTTGGAAGGGACCCATGGTGATCATCGAGTCCAGCTCCTGGGTCCACACAGAGCCAGCCAAGTCCGAGCATGGGACTGAGGGCATCATCCAGACACTTCTTGAACTCAGTCAAGCTCTGTGCTGTGACCACTGCCCTGGGAAGCCTGCTGTAGAGCCTGACCACCCTGCGTGTGTTATACTTCTGTCTTATGCCTTTGTTCTGCATTGCTTCCTGTACAGTTCTCATGACTGAAGTTCCTGAAGACCAATGTGTGTCTCTTTACTGTGCGTTTTCTGACATGATCCTCCAAGGCTTTTCTTTATGATGGCACTAGGAGTACTATCTGCAGTTAGCCTAACTGCAGTAAAGCTTGGAAATAGTGGTAATCCATATGTTACAAAGAATAAGGGCTTAGAGTGAGAAAGAATATTTTTTATTAAACTAATTTATATTTAGGTATTAATTATAGAAGTCCTTCAGCTCTTTGCACAGCTCCAGTGAACATCAGGCTTAGAACAGACTAGAAGCAATTTATTTTCGAGCAGCCTAATTAACATTGCTCAACTTGTGTATATGCAGGAAGAGAGTAGTTAAGATACACAGAATGAAGTGATATGTTTGTAGGAGATAGCTCTGTGATTCCCATAGAAGTGCTGAGTTAGTAGGAACTGAGATGTGTTGCAAAATAGTCCATGCACTTTGCTGTGTAAAAGCAGAGGTGTTAAAAGACCTTACGGTGATTCCTTTGGCATGATCTCATTCCATTTGATGTTTACTGTTCTGTGGGAGGTGAATTTCTGGCAGTGTATCTAGAGGTGGCTAGGAGTTGTTAGTATGCTAAAAAGGTAACATTCTGGGAAATGTAGTGGAAGTTATCATCTCCTTTCAATGCATAGTGTAATTAATGATTTCTCATACAGATTCTCCTGTAAAAACAGGATTGGTGAGGGGGTTTGTTTTTTCTTTTTTTTCCTAATTTTGTATGTGGTATGCATGGTCAGGGAGCAGCAAGAATGGGGTTGCCCCGCAGTGCAGATGAGCTGGGTGTTGAGGTTGTGATAGTGTCAGGGTCCACCACCAGTCTCAGACAAGTCAAGATGATGAGCTTGATCCAGGGAGTTCAGCTGGGAGGGAACAGCAGAAGACAGCTCAGAAACATGGTTGTGGCATAGGTCTAATGTAATTCAAGGAGACAGGATATAAGGCTACCACCTTTCTCACAGAATCATGGAATGGTTTGAGTTTGAAGGGACCTCAGAGAGCATCTTGTTCCATCCCCCCTGCTATGGGGAAGGACACCTCCCACCAGACCAGGTTGCCCAAAGCCCCATCCAACCTGGCCTTGAACACTGCCAGGGAGGGGGCAGCCACAGCTTCTCTGGGCAGCCTGTGCCAGGGCCTTACCACTCTCACAGTGAAAAATTTCTTCCTTATATCTAGTTTAAATTTATCCTCTTCCAGTTTATAGCCATAGTTTATAGTCAGTCTGGGGTTCCTCCAGGAAAACCAGTCACCAGGTCAGGGCAGCTGGGGACAGGGCTGGGGGCAGACACAGCTATGATGGAGCTCAGGCTGGGACTAAAGGCTCGGGCTAAAGTTGAAACAGAGATCCTGGGTGAATGAGGGCGTGTGGATGGAGCTGTCAGGTGAGGTTTGTAAGGGCTTACTATTACCAGTAAGGGCTTACTAGCACACTCAGGACTCTGACAGTCAGGCAGTTCGTTCAAAAGTACAATCCGACCTCTTAAGAGAAATGTCCTTGATTGGTGAAAGTTGTTCTTATGTGTGAGTGAGGTAGATGTATAACTGCTAGGACATTCACACAAGTATTACAAATGAAAGTCTCACAATGGAATAATTAAAATTCATGGGTCCTAAAGATAAGCATCTCAGATCCATCTTGTCCATGAAACTTTAAAAAGTTTTTGTGGAGATGGTGCAGGTGAAACCAAGCCAGAGCAGGGTTAATGCATTAAGATAATTAATAAAAACCAGAAACACACAATTGGAACAAGGACAAGTTTTTATTCACATCTAAAACCTGATCCTCAGGCAAGACCTACAAAGGCAAACCTAGAACCAGAAGTACCAAATCCACTCACTACTGAAAACTGTGGACTCGGTATTTACTCAGTAAAAGTTCTATGACCACTGTAGTTTTCCATACCTCTTAACAACCATCAACCTATTGTTCACAGAAGTTCACTTCTGTAAGCTGTCATCTCTCCTAGTTGACATACTTGATCAACTATCTTCCTCTTTCAGCATGTTTGAGGAATATTAATTTAGGTTACACCCAGTAAAGTTGTTCCCAGACTTTACTTAGCTTGATGTCTGCTGTGTATAGATCCAACTCGTAAAAGAGTTTTGTTCCAAACATGAGAGATGACACCTTGCTTTGCAAATCATGTAATTTTTATATTCTCAGACATCAGTGTTAAAGCAACACTGTTAGGTAACAGCAAAGTATTTCTAATCAGGAAAATATAAGAACATGCAGCATTTTTTCTGAAATATTGTCAGATATTGTAGCTTTAACTCATGCTCCTTGGCAATGCAAAGTTAGCACTTAAGCTCTATAGGAGGAGGGATAAGAACCAAGGTTGAGCAAACTGGCAATTTACTTTGTTGTGAGCATTAGCAAATCTATATTTGGTTTTCTTCATGCATACTTTTTAAAAGGTAAGGAATTAAGTTCTAAATTGTATTGGCACTACCAGGATTAGCCATATTTTGTTAGGCAGTAGTGCACATGTGAAGCATCAGCACCCTATGAATGAATGCTTGCATTTCTTTGAGCTTAATGTTGTCCCAGAAATCAATAACCATAATTCAGGTATGTCAGTTGGGTCTGTATACATGATTTTTGTAGAGCCTTTAGCTCTGAGAACTTTCTATTCCAGGACAGCTTTAAATTTTCCAAACCATACACCAGATTGTTTGTCACTGTATTGTACTCTCTGTAAGTGTGAAACTCCTGATGGGTTTTCTGTTCTAGAATACTGGCTTCTATAGTGAATTCTGTACCAGAACTGCATAGTGTTGTATTTCTGTGGATGCTGTGCCTGGCACATAGTTTTGCATGCAGGTCCTGAGGCACGCACCCTTTCAACCAGGGATCTGGTAAAGCATGGAGCCTGCTGTAAAATGTGTTTGAGAGTCTAAAGCATGTGTGGTCAGGAACATGGGAAGTCTACCTTAGCTGCTTTTCTCTGTTGTCTTGTACTCTGATGGGTAGGAAACTGCAACAGCTACCTGCTTCTCATATAGTTGTCAACTTCCAGTCACAATTGGCCTGATTTCAACGGGTAATTTAAATGATAAACATGTAATGCTTTCCCTCTTATGCGACAGTTTTTCGACACAGATAAAAATGCTTTATGAAAAGTGAAAGTAGTAGACTATTTAACTAATAATTTTCCAGTGAAAGTGCACAGATGCTTTAGTAGTGATGAGTGGGAGTTTAAGGTGCTCAGCAAGACAGCTAACTTCTCACTGTTCTGCTGTGATGGAGAGAAGAGGTTTTTGGCTGAGTAAGTCCAATGCAGGCACTTTACAGACATGACACCACAAACATTATTAATGGTATAAACCAGGAAATATTAAAACCCAAACTTGCCCTCTCCCTGCTCAAAAAAAACCCCACCCACCTCACCCTTGATTGGAACTTCAGGTGAATTTCAGCTGTTCAGAAGTAAGTAATTGATATTGGACCCCCCTGTTTGATGGGATGGAAACCAACTGTTCTGACAAAGCCCTTTACAGAATCCTAACAGCACAGACCTCAGTGCAGCCATCTATTGGTTTCATACTGCCTGGGACAAGGAGCTGTATGAATTTGGAATGGACCATGTTGCTTCCTTCAGCATTTGGCAGGAACCACTTGGGCACATCTGTCCTAGTGCTGATTAAGGCTAACCCCAGCTGTCTTCTGTGACCTGATTCAAACCTGGGTATAGATGTATGTCGATGCAGACAGAGATGGAGTTCATAATAGTGGATATGAATACAGCTGCAGTCTGTTTAGCAATCGCTTGATTCAAACAGCAATAACAAGAATCCAAGAAATCTGGCAGATGAGATCCCACTCCTCAGGAATTGAGTGCTACACCTTGTGTGAGCCTCTGGCTCTGGAACACAAAGGAGGAACATCTGCCATTGTCAGTGCCACAGACAGCCCTGCCTCCCTGCCTGGGCCCAACAGCCCTTCCCTGCCTGCCCCCTTGCCTCAGCCTTCGCTCACCTGCCTGCTCGCCTCCAGCCTGGGCCAGCTTAGCAGGCAACCCTTCAATACCCATCCTGGGTGGCCATGTCCCCAGCTCTCGTGAGAAGGCCACCAGCAGCGTTCCACTCATGGTGACATGGCCAGTACATGACTGGGAACTGTTGGAAGGCCCAGGAACATGTAACATTTCCTTCAAAAGACATCTACATGAAAAGCAGAAATACTGAAAGCCCTTAAAAACTCCCAAAGGAGGTTGTCTCTGGTACAAGCCATAAGGCTTGTTCCACCATATCTTCACCTCTATCACTGTCTCTCCTGTTGAGGCTTCTCATTTCAGTCACAAACAGCTCCCAAACATAGTATGCCTTCCGCCAACTCCTCCTCTGACCTGAGTTTCCATTTACATGGTAACTGTCAGGCGTCATCCTTGAGCAGTTGCCAGTTGTTTCCAGTCTCCCCCAGACCAGTCTTCTCCAAACTTTATGTATCCTGGCCCAGCAAACTTTATGTATCCTGGCCCAGCTGATGTTCCTTTGCCTTTATCCATTGCCAACATTCCTTATTTCACAACAGCGTACGTGGATCAATCTACCTCCCTGATCTTCACAGGCCTTCCTCTTCTACTTTCTGTATTTCAGTTGGGTTTCTCCATTTCTTGGGCCCAGAAGATTGGAAAAGAAAGGTTCCTTGCTTTCATGCAGTGCCAACTCAGCTCTGCAAACTCTCTGAGCAAATCTGAGCCTAAGTCTTTGACGATAAAAGGTGAAGTGAAACTTGTGTTACCAGTAAAAGCACGGTAAAAGTCCCATTTTTTACACAGAGGATGCATCTGTTGTTGAGGTTTCAAGCCCAAAGTGTTTGTGGATGATAATGTTGGCCAAGAAAGGCTCACAAATTGAATTTGGCATAGGTAATAAAACAATGAATGTGTTTTCAGCAGCAAAAGATCTGTTTTGAATTGTTTTTTCAGAAAAGCTGAGGCTTTGTCAGACATGCCTGGTGGAACATCCAGAGCTTTGCCAAAGTAATGAATTCCTGCACAGGGTGTCCTTGAGTAGCTGCCCTCCTTTGTGCTCGCCAGGGCTGTCTGGTTCTGTATGCTGAGCTTGATGCCTTCCTTTGGCCAGGAGGAGTGTCTCTCTTTTTTCCTAAGACATAATAGAAAATAATATAGTAATCATAGAATGGCAAGGGTTGGGAGGGACCCCAAGGATCATAGAGCTCCAACCCCCCCTGCCACAGGCAGGGCCACCAACCTCCAGGCCTGGATCTACACAAGGTTGCCCAGGGCCCCATCCAACCTGGCCTTGAACACTTCCAGGAACAGGGCATCCACCACCTCTCTGGGCAGCCTGTTCCAGGACCTCACCACTCTTTCTGTAAAAAACTTCCCCCTAATATCTAATCTAAAACTTCCCTCCTTTAGTTTTAATCCATTCCCCCTTGTCCTGCCATTGTTTATCCTTTTAAAAAGTTGATTCCCCTCCTGTTTGTATGCTCCCTTCAGGTACTGGAAGGCTGCAATGAGGTCCCCCCGCAGCCTTCTCTTCTCCAGGCTGAACAAGCTCCCTCAGCCTCTCTTTGTAGGGCAGGTGCTCCAGCCTTCTAGTCATCTTTGTGGCCCTCCTCTGAACCCTCTCCAACAGTTCTACATCCTTCTTGTACTGGGGGCCCCAGATCTGGACACAGTACTCCAGGTGGGGCCTCACGAGGGCAGAGTAGAGAGGGACAATCACCTCCCTGTCCCTGCTGGCCACCCCTCTTCTGATGGAGCCCAGGATACCATTGGCCTTGCGAGCTGCAAGAGCCACTGCTGGCTCATGTTAAGTTTCTCATCCACCAGAATCCCCAAGTCCTTCTCAGCAGGGCTACTCTCAAGGAGCTCTTCTCCCAGTCTGTATCTGTGTCTGGGATTCTTCTGGCCCAAGTGCAAGACCTTACACTTGGCAGTGTTGAACCTCATCAGGTTCACCCGGGCCCATCTTTCCAGCCTGTCAAGATAATACTATATACATAGAAATTCTATGTAATAAAGACATTAAGAAAAATGAACAAGTGTTTTTGCACAAAAGACCAGATAAACCAGAAGATCCAGGCAATCTGCATGAATCAGAAAGGTTTATTTAAAGGTCAGTTTCTTTATCCTTGCTTTCTTATCATGAATAACTAGAATAGAATAATTACTTTTGTGGTTTAAAAATATCAGAACTCACTACAACTGATTCAACTACAGTCACATTTTTATGTGTAATTACCGAGAAGAAAAGGAATTTGCCCCACCCCCTCCTTTTACTCATAAGAGTAGGATTTTAAAATGGAATGTCTAAAATTCGGTCAGAGTCTCAGAACCTTAGTTTAGAGTGTTTTCTATGAAACAAGTAAGGGAAAAGATCTTAAACATCCTTAATGAACTCTTTTTAAGATGAAGCTAAGGACAGAATACTGACCACATCTGAAAATGGATGCCTTAATGAACAAATTGGAAATCAGTCAAAGTTGCTGTTTCCTGAATAGGCTCCATAATTTCAGAAGTTCTAGTAAGTTCCAGATTCCTGCTCACATAGAAAATGTGGACATTCTATGTGGAAATTCTCCTTTTCCCTCTGAGGTAGAGTCATTTGCATTTTACCCTGGGAAAAATGGGAAGGATAGGGAAGGACACGTTTGACTGTAATGAGATATGTTTGAATGGAGAAAATAATTTCCATTTAAACATGGAATGTCAGGAAGTGTTGTTTTTTTATTAACAGTAGTCTTTTGTGTGACAAGCACTGAACATGTGTCCATAACTTGAGTGCATATATGGCCCTAGGGAAAACTTTACCAAACATGAAAAGAAAGGTACAAAGGCCTTGTGAGAAATAAACTGTTATCCCAAATTATTTGGAAGTGAGCTCAACTGAGTATTTAAAAGTGGCATAGTTTTAAGGCACATAGAAAACCTGTTCAGATTTGAAGGGAAAGGGATGGAATTGAAGTGTTTACTTTTATAACATCGCAGTTGCCTTATAAGAATAATGAAAATCGTGTATTTTAAATACATAATACAACCATACCATTCATTTTCAAAACAGTCATATTTTATCTTCTGATGTAACACTTAAGAGTTTGTTTAGAGAAATTGTGTGGTATACAGGGAGACTTGGAGAGACTCCTAACAGATGGATTATTTTTTGGAGAGGATGTGTTTTTCTATGTAATAGCCTTAGAAGAGAATTTAGAATACATATGAGTGCCTAAAATGTTTCATCTCATCTTTTTAGGAGACGTTTTATTTGAAAAGTATAACAAATCGTGATAGCAGGTTTTTTGTACTTCTAATAAATTGATCACAGCCCTATCTAATAACCAGTCCTTGTGCTTTCTTTCAAAATGTTTGCGGACTAGTAAAGTATGTAATTGTTTCTATTTTAAATAGCCATGCTTTCTAGATCAGTTTCAATTAATTCTTCACTTCAGAATTACTTTATTAATTTAGAGCAGTGTGTTGTAATGAAGGCAGTGTTCAGCATTCTCCTTCAGGTATTCAGGGCTGCCAAGTTATATTCCTTTTTTTAAAAAAAAAAATTAGTATTATTGAGTATCCTAAAGCATGAGTTGTCCAGTATGTTGCACATAGGTTCTTTTTTATTCTTGTCACTGATGAAAAACTGTCAAGGTAAGTGAATTGGACTCTGATGTAAGAAACCCAAACCCAAGAATCACTGTTGGTGATTCAGCAGCTGAAAAAATCTGTAAATGATCTGTTGTATAGCTCCACGCTTTCACTATTAGTGGTCTTTAAATGCTTTCACCCACTTTAGCACATACTACTTGCAGGTTGTAACTGTGACTGACTTTTAAACAAAGTCTAACAGTCTGTATTTGTGATGAAAATGCATGCAAACTAGGTCAGTACTGGAATATGATCAAAGATAAGTCTTCCTTTTGTGAAATGCTTCAGATTCCAGAGGATTCTGCTTCTGTTTCTGCTAAAACCTACTTTAAAGGTAAGATGCAATATTTATACTGCAGTTTGTTCAGTCAGGTGGTCATTTTGTTTGGGAAACTGGGTCACCTTTTGGGGAACTAGCAGTTTGTGAGCTGCAGACTCGTGTGAGTTTTGATATACTTGTCATTGTGAGCACCACAATATTGACACACATGGGCTGATGCTATAACATTGTCATAATGTTGCTGGAAAACACATTTTCGTAAATCAGTGAGGGTGAGGTAGTAGTATGAGACTTTGATGGAGAACTGAAAGATGTCCTGCAGGACTCAAGAAGGCAAAAACTGGTATCACAGAAACACTTAATCAGTAACTCTTGATACTTTGAGGAAGGTCTTTGACATATCTGGGCTTCTCATGGTGGTTATCTGTACATCCATCTCCTATTATTTTTGATTTTGTTCATTTAAGTCATTTGCTGGCAGGCATTCCTGGGAATCCTCTGCCATTAAACCATGATAGTGCTTTTTGGTGTGCAACATGGGGCTCAAGGTGACAACAGATTTGATTGGAATGTGCTAGACTGAATTTATAGCCATTACTGCTGTTGAGCTACTAATTCACAGGCACCTGTGCTTGCCATGGGGTTCACTTGCCTTACTGTATTGTAGAGTCTAGTGCTCATTACTGGCTGTTTTTTGCTTTTGCTGCTTGCTGTAGTGCTGTGCTGCTTCTCACCTTACCATGCTGTGCCTGGGAACAGCTTGGTAACAGCAATGGTGTTGCTGTACTGGGCAGGCTGGAACTCCTGTGTGGGCTGTGTCCTATGTATGAGCCTATGTGGCAGCAGGACACCCTGAAATGTCTGGGCTGTGAATACCTCCACCCCAGAACAGGACTATGTTGAAGTGGCTGTGGCTGTGGTTATGTCTGTGCTGCAGCAGGTATACCTCTGCCGGGGTTGTGGCCCAAGGATAAGTCCATGCTGGAGAAGGTGCACCTTGAAGCATCTGTGGCTGTGCATGACTGTACATCAGCTTGTGAATGCACACTCAAACTGGGAAAGATTTAGGGATCCCTAATTTACATCATACCTGAAACTAAATCTGAAGTAATTACAAAAATGGTATCGTTTCTGTGCTTTATAGACAGCCTGGGAGTAATGTACATACAGCGAATAACATTATGTTCATTACTTGTACCTCGCTGACAGCACAAATTAGCAGAAGTAGAAATGCCTTTCTTGCATTAAGCATAGGCATTTTGAAAATGGGCTATAATAAATTACAGGTTTTAGTGTTTGAACTACAGTGGCTGCAAAGATAGAGTTCCTGCTGCAACTCTTTTTGCAGCAGGAATTTCTAAAACTGCTATTTACTTTTATGCATGTTCTTTGCATCGTTTACTTGGCTAAAATAAACTTTGATCTCAAGAGTGCACAATATGACAAATGGGATTGAAGTTATGAAAGAATTGTGTCATTCTCAGAATCAGTAAGTATATATTACTGCAATAAATATTATTTAAAGAAAAATAGTAGCAACATTTTACAAATGAAGTGCAGAAGCTAGAGCTTCCTGGAGGAATGACAGATTGAAAAAAATGGCACAGGATCTTCTGAAAAAGCATATTTGGTCTGATCTGTCACTTTCAGGATATTCAAATTGAAATTGCTAGGCAATTTTTTAGGTTGTTAAATAAACTGGTGCCAAGGTACTATGTAGGACAGCTTCATGGCTGCCAGCTAGATTGCTAGTGATTGTTACCCATGAGAACTTTAAGATATCTAAGGTCTGTAGCATTTGTAACTGAGCAGAAATCTGTTTACCACTTACGTAAATGCTTCCAAATTCTAGCATGTAGCTAATTTGGAGGAGAGGAGAGAATATTGTTTTATACTGCTGCCTCCTCTGTAATAACAGGGATTTGAGATACCGTATAAACATGATGAAAACGTGGTTAACAGCTGAAAGATTTACAACACAAATTAAAGCAAAGAGATAACAGTGCAATAAATACCTCAGCAGACAGCGTGCAAGGGTTAGGATTAGTGCTTTTAGTGACAAGTATGCTGGATCCCTAAACACTGTACAATATTTTTGTCAAAACCCAACGTTAAGCCAAAATATGAAGGTGGGCAATGTAAGGAGTGGTGGAGTTTGTGTGGGCTTTTCCAATGCTTAAAGGCTGTATGAGAGAACATGGAGAGATGATTGAGCTAAGCTAGCAAGCAGCAAGATCTGCACAGTCAGCAGAGACTTTTAAATAGGTGGTCAGATCGCTCAGCTCACTTACACAGAGTATGCTACAGACATAGAGCAAATAGCTCAGTGAAAAGTACTGACCCATATTTATCCATCATCTTGAACATGATTTGCAATGTGTGTGAGCACTGTGCTGTTTGAACTAGCCCAATAGTGATATGATATGAAGCATGCTGCTTTGTAGCCATAGCAAACACAGGTAAGAAACATAAGTTCTTCCTTGAACTAGTGTCTTATTTATTATAACAATACTCACCACTAAATAAAATTTGGATCTTTTCACATCAGGGCTGGATAATCATGGTTTGGAAAATTATCTGCAGGAGAACTCCTAAGTGGTTGAGTTTTATTTGCAAAACTATGGCACATTTAAAAGAGTATTGTGCTGATATTAGTGCTGTCCCAGCATTTGACTTCTGCTTAAGTTACTAACTAACTTCTCATTCCCAGGAGGTAAAATCTTAAATCTAGTTATGCTAAGAATCAATCCTCATTCCTATTTCTGGCACTGAAAGTAGGAATGAAAAAAATAATATGACCAGAGAGAAAAAGTCACACTATTTCTTCATCACGTTATGATTCTTTCCCACTTCTACTGCTCCTTAAATTCCTATTCAGAACCACTAGAAAATATTAAAGGAAACGTGAGGCAATTTTTTTCCTGATAAGCCCAATTACCAACAAAAGCACCATTCTTACATATTTCTCTACAGTTAAATTTTAAATCAGCTCATACTGCATTTCACCCCAAGTATTAAAAAAATAGACTAATGTTAGCAGCATTAATTTAACACTAAGCAGTGTCTTTAAATTATTTTGGGATAATTTTCCCTTCATCCTTCACTACTATGAGTTGTTGTTGTAGCCATTATAAGAAAGAAAGGGTCTGTTAGTTTAAAGACTGTGATTATAATGAGAAAATTGTGAATGTATCTTTTCAGCAGTAGCTGGTTTCCTTTTTTCCTGTCTAGCTGTTGGATTTCTCATCTATCCCTTAACAAGGTCAAGATTTCTGAGCTTCCTTGTCTAATGCAATGAAAGGAATCTTCTATTAATAACACTTAATTAGCTCTAGAAGCTTCCTTGGGGTGATGTGCTTTGTTTCTCCATTGTGGCTCACATTACCTATGGACCAGCCCTGTCCTCAGTGTGCCTCTCCTTGGCCATGGCACTGCTCATCTAAAGGAGAAACTATTTTGTTACTCCAGACCCCATTTTACTGGAGTTCTTGATCATAAATCTAGGTTGTTCTTTCCATTTTGACAGTATAAAGATCTTCCTCTCTGCCCTGTCATTTCTCATCCCTGCATTCCAACAGCGTCTATCACCATTTTTTGATCATTAGTAGTTCATTCTGTGGAAAAGGTGCTGGGGAGGCTGCTGCAGAATTGCTGCCATCACTTCAACAGGGAAAGATGGAAATGTTACTGTTTTGCCATGTCCTTTCGTTACCATGACAGATCCCAGCTTGACCCAGTTGTGAATTATTTCCAGTTTACCTTATTGTCCTGGTTTAGGCTAGGATAGAATTAATTTTCTTTCTGGCAGCTGGTGTAGTGGTGTTTGGGAGGCAGGATGAGAGCAGTGCAGATGACACACTGATGTTTTTAGCAGGATGAGAGCAGTGGAGATGACACGCTGATGTTTTTAGCAGGATGAGAGCAATGCAGATGACACGCTGATGTTTTTAGCTGTTGCCAAGCAGTTAAGGACTTTTCAGTTCATATTGCCCTGCTAAGGAGAAGGTGGTGGGCTCCCAGGAAGCTGGGAGGGGGGACAGCTGGGACAGGTGACCCAAACTGGCCAAAGAGGGCATTCCATGCCAATTACATCATGCTCAGCATAAAGGGGGGCTGGTGGGGAGAGGAGCGAATGGCTCTAGGACATGCAGTTTTTGGGGATGGTCCAGGTTTGGAACAGCTCTGTGCTGTACAGCCTGAGTTGTGTGGTTTGGTGAGAAACTGCATTGAGTATCACCAGTTTTGTACATTTTGCTGTAGAGTCCTATTATTGCTATTTCTCTCTCTGCTGTCCCATTAAACTGTCCTTATCCCAACCCACAAGGTTTGCCTTCAGTTTTTTTCTTTTCCCCTTCCCCTTTCTCCCAACCCCAGAGCAAGCTGCTGCGTGGGGCTCAGCTCCTGGCTGGGGGCAGAACTATGACATCTGTAAATTCTGAATGTTACAAGTTTTGTGAAGAATGGAGTAGGTCTAAGGGTACAAGGTCAGCCAAGCAGATGAAGAGGAGAGTAGGGATTCAGCCAACCAAATCAGTTTGAGAAACACGTAGGTGGAACCTAAACCCAGTCTTTTTTAGATAGAAGAAGGAGATTTTAGTGATGACCTGAAGATGACTGTGCAGAGTGTGTTCAATACAAGATACTACTTAAAGTTCTGGGTCTGGAAGGATGGAATTAATTTTAACTGTTTCCAAACACCAGTAAGCAGTGAATATATCTGCAGCTGAGCTCAAGTCAGAGATATTTGTCTTCTTAGCCTGTGGAGAGAAATTGATGTTTTTAGGATGTTATTTTCTGATTTCTGCTGGACCTCTGCATTGGGATGAAATTAACTGCTCTTGAAAACACCTAATAGAGAAAGAATAAATCCTTGGTTGCATTCCTTCAAGGAATTGCCTTCAAGGGAGGATGGGACAGTCCTGATTCAGGCTCTTCTTCATCCAGTCCCAGATGATAAGAACACTGTTATTTGATCTGTTGCAAAGCTAATTTCCTTAAAGAAGAAATTGTTTCTTTGTTAGGAAACCACTGATTTAAGAGTAATGGTTGAACTCTGAGTGAATTGTTTGAGAAGTGCAGGAATGCCACCATAACACTGTCCTGTAAGTGACGATAAGAGACTTTAACTTATCTTCAGAATTCTTGCACAAACAGCAATTAATGGAATATGCAAAAGCTTTTGGGAATGTACAGTGTTCTGTAATTCATGCTCAAGCTGGCTAGATTGGTATTGAATGCAAACTGTTTTTTCAGCACCACCTTACTTTGTTTTGAGTGCAAAGCTCCATCTAGAGAAAGCACGTAGTAATATCACAATCTCACCCTCACATGGCCTTTAGAGCAGGAGGATGTCCCTAGATGGAGGGACACTGATTCTGAGAAGAATAGAATATCTGGGTAGATAGCTAGTTCTAATCTTCCAGCGTGAGGCAGTAACCTAAATGTCTAATGTGATCCTTATGGTAAATATACAAGGATGTCTGAGAAAGGAGCAGGAGGGGTTGATGGGGTTTTCTGTTCTTTGGCACCCTTTCATTTGCCATAAATGACTGCTGGAATATATGCATTTCTGGGACTTGCAAGTTAAAAAGGATGTTGATGAGTAGGGGTGGATTGAGTAAAAAACTGGAATGTTTATTAAAAATAGAATATATTTTGTTTAGTGTAACAAAAAGTGAGTTCTAGAGCAAAGGGCTCTGTCAACAGCAACATCAGCTCTTGGGAATGACTGGGGACAGTGGTGACTCACAACAACACTCCCCTCAGAGTCATGCCAAGAAGGGTGCAGAGGGGCTGGGGAGGGGTGAGCACAACAGCAGAGGACAGGATAAATAGTAGGAAGTTTGCTAATCATTGTTGGTATATATTATTGAGATACTTTCTGTATTAGTATTCTTTTCTTTCTCTTCCTCCTCCCCCCTCTTTTTTTTCCTCTAGAATAATTACATCTGTAATAACAGTAATCTTTTGATCAAGCTGCTAAGTTAATTCCTAGCTCAGCAGATAAGTGTTTCCTCATTCAGTCACACAATCAGCAAATATCCTATGGTAGTGAATTCCTCAACTGAGTTATTTTCTGTGTGAAAAAAGTATGTCATTTGTTTAAAATCTCCCACAACATTTAATTGGCAGTGCTTTACTTTTTGAGTTACAAGAAATAATAAATATCTCACTACACTCAGTATATCAGCTCTGTCAGATCCCTTCATGTGACCAAGCTGAAGACCCTCTACTGTTTCTGTTTTTCTGATGTGGATGGGCTTCCATATTTTCCTATATCCCTGGGCAGCCTGCTGCTTTTCTCTATGGTTCTTGGTTTATTGCCTGCCAACTTTATTTTTAGGGCTGACAAAACAGAAAGAATTCCCACCCTCTAATAATTTTCCTCAGCCTTTTCCAACAAACAGTGATTATCTGTAATTCTCTGGCTTGTGGTGGTTCCTGCTGTAACAATAATCAAAACAGATAATATTTTCTCTCTGCCTTTGCTAATATTTTTACTCTTACAGATAAATCCAAAATAATTCCATTGACGTCAATGGAGCTACTTCAAATTGACATTGCTGAAACTGAGAGCATAATTATGATAACCATTAAGAACATCCTGTTTGAGGTGGGTTTTGTTGAAGATACAGTTTTATAGAAACAGAAAAAAAAGAGCATCTTCAAATTGGATGAAATTTCAAGTTAATGGTATCAAGGAAAAAAAGAAGAGGACGATACTGACAGGCCATAGTTCATATTTTTGCAGCTCATCAGCTCTTCCCATCATATATCTGTGAGCAGCTTTAATATACATTGATAAGGCTGGAATTGATGATGACATTGTTTTTCTTCCAAATATCTTAATACCAGATATGACTAGCCCTCATGTAGAATATGCAGAGCTGCGGTGGGAGCTCAGCTGCCTGATGGCAGGGTTTTCCCTGGGATATGAATGCATCATGGGTGACATGATGCTGCAGGCAGTACCCTTGTTTCTCTTAGGAACAACAGCCAGTAAAGGCAAATATATATTTTTATTACTTGTCTAAGAAGGAAGAAGGGTCCTGGATGAATCTGTGTATAAATGAGAAAGAAAATGGAGAATTGTTATGTAGCCAGAAGAAGATAGGGTTGGCAAAATAACCCTGTAAAAGAAGTGTGAGAGAGAGTGAGTGCTTGGGCAGATTGCAAAACCTGGGAAAGCTGGTTGGATTTAAGGATATATCTAGTAGAGAGGAAAAAAAAAAGAAAAAGAAAGAGTCAAACATAAGGACATCTGCATTTGGTCCAAAATATATCTGTGCACTTCAGTGTTTGGTCTCCCCTAAGGACCACCTAGACAATAATATAATAATAGGATAAACATACAGTAGCGATTCCTCAGAAAATGTATTTGCTTTTGGTAATTTGTAGATCAGGAAGTCCATGAGGCTTTGTACTTGATCATAAACTGTGTACTTTTTATCTCTGTGAATTTGCTCAGACAGTATTGGAACCATGTAAACTTTTAAGTACTAAGATTATAAAATAAAAGGGATTTCCTCAAGAATTATGGCCTTTTTGGAAGTGAGTTACCAGTATTGCAGCACCAGGGCTGAATTCTCCCATGGTGAAATCAGACAAGCTCTGCTGAATGTCACACTTAACACTGTGTGCAGAAATGCCTCACTGCAAAGGAAAGCAAGGCTCTGAGACTGTACTTTTCATGGCATTACCTCTACTTTTTAGTTCTTTGATCTCACTCTCAGATACAGAAAACAGGGTTGCAGGCTGCTGTGTCCTTTACAGCTGGACTTGGTGTCTCTTCCTATGTTGGAGGACTATTTTGCTGTAATTGAGAACTTGGACCAAATGTGTATTTCTTACCTGTAGATGTTTTATCTATCACTCTTCATCCATCCTTGGGATGACAGTCTCACTTCATTCCTGAGGCACTGTCTTTATGTAGTTTTTCTATTGTTCCTCTTTTTGGTAGGCTGTTGGGGAGATGAATAAATTTAATGAAGGTGTCTCTATGCCCAGTATAGCTGCCTTCTTGGATTGCTTTGAGTAATGAAATGTTTCCATTTCTAGGATTCCAGAGGAAACTAATCCCAAGGACATCATCTCATGTGTTTCACAGAGAAGCTCTGAGTTAAAGATGGTACTCCTTCATTGGGTGGGAGATGTCATAAACTGAAAGAAAGGACTAAAGTCATGTTTGACTGTGCAACATAGCCAGACACTGTTACTGTCACCGAGGAAGAGACAATGCATACACAGTAATTACAACAATATCGTAACATATCTAAAAAGGAGAGGTGTTATATAAAGAGACAAAAGAGAAAGGAAAAGAGCAGTGACATAAAACTAGTAAAGGGCCATTGATAACCCTCCCCTGCTCTTCTCAAAATGGTAAAGTATGTACTTAAAGTGGGAATTGCTAGTGCTTTGACTAAAATGCAGATGGGAAGAGTGAAAGGCAGATAGGTAGAGACAATGACTCTTCTTGCAGTATTTCTGATGGCTCAGGAAATTACAAGCTTCCTTGCTTCTTTTGATGTCTTCAGATATACAAACTGTTTCAAAACCTTGTGAAATGATAAATATTTAAATCCGGATAATGAAGAAGAGCTAGAGCATAGTGCTGCATTTTTATTCAGAAGAATAAAATAACCTGTGGCAGTGTTTCAATTTGTACTAATCAAACCTAATCTGTGCATACATCTATATGGATAATTTATGTAAGGCAATTATATTTAAAAGCACTTCCAAAAAGAAAGAAAAATTAATGTATGGTACAAATAAAATCCTCCAAACATATGCATTTTGTCTTCAATTTTTATTATACAGCAGATGAAGTAGAATAAATAGTGTAGTGTGAAAAATAGTATTTTCCTACAGGTCCTGTGCACCTCTTGTGTACAATTCTATCATACATACAAGGACTTTGACATCCTAGAGTGTCCCTGTGTGTTTGATGGAGTAGGCTCAGGATACTTGGGTAACTGGGTAAGCCCCAATAGCTGCTTCTCTGGGGTAGGAACCATGACTTAAAAAAAATGAGTAGAGCTTATGCTGTATATGCAGGTGGTCGAAGGACCCATCAGAAATGCTAACACTTTTCTTTCCCAAAGCGAGTTCTTTTGCTGCTTGCTGTACTACCTGCAACAGCAACGCTGCCTTTAATATGCTTTTATTTGACAGAATGGTGGTGGAGGCAAACAAAAAACCAAGGCCCTACCAAAACATAATACTATGTGATTACCCATTTCTTCTTTTGTGGGGAAGAGGAGGGACCAGATGCAATTTAAGCGACATAATGCACTTAGATGCCTTCAGATATACACTAGAGTGAGCATGTAAAAACTTGCACAGAATGCAGTAGAATGAAGTGAAGAAGGAAGAGGCAGCAGCACCCATGCTAAATCTGCACTTCTCCCTAGTTTCTCTTATTGGTGGGACTTGTGGTAACTGCTGCGGGCTTGTGAACAGGTAAGATGTACTTGACCAGGGCGTGTGCAGCCTGCGCAGATGGCCGCGCTGTACCACTAGGTGGAAGCAGATGTTACATGGTTCACACCGACTAAGCAGGGTGAGCTGTGCAAGCAGATGTTACATGGTTCACACCGACTAAGCAGGGTGAGCTGTGCCGGGGGCAGCAGCTTTTCCCAAAGGAGAGGTCAGGTTTGTGAATGGAAGCACCACAGGAGCAAGAGGTGAGATGGTGCTGACAGCTCATCAGTGACACCTTTGCCCTCTGGGAGGACAAAAAATGCTGCTGGTAGCTCATGCGCTGCAGAGATGCTGTCTGAGCTTCTCAGTGAAGGCTACTTCAGGACATAAGGGTGCCTCTCTCCCACCTTCTGCTCATCCTGACTTAGGCCAGTCAGCTTGTGTGCTTGCTGGAAGTTGTCCCCCATATGTGTCCCATTGTCAGGACAATCTTCCTAGGAACTCACCTCTGGAGTTCTATCCCATTCATCTCCTCAGTTACTGCAGGAATGAATCGTACACTTGGAAACAGATCTGCTGCTTCCAGTCAGGTATTTGCTCTCACACCTTCCTCATTTGTCAGTGCAGCACTTCCTCCAGCATGGTGTATGGATCATCCCATCTGTCCTTAGGAATGATTCTGCACAGCCTTTCTTCTGGTGATGTCTGTCTTCTATGTCTGTTTTCTCTTTAAGAAGCACTAGTGAGTGACTCAATAAAGAGCATCATGTGTCACTCTTTTGTACTGTGTTCACCAGGGTCTTTGGCCAAGAGACACGTGTACTTCCTGTCGATGGTGGCATATTTCTAGAACCCCCCCAGACTGACCCAGGTTGGTCAAGCATCCGCACAGGGCATGGAGCTCACTAGTCCTATTCTTTGTAGACTTTAATACATTCTGGGGTCTGATCCTGTATTCTGTGACTTCCTGTTTTTCTCATACCTCAGGACACTTGTACCCTCAGAAGGATATCCACGTAGCACTAGCTACTTCATCTTTGAGTTTCAGGTGGAAGAAGCTGGAGTGTTTTCAAACTTCTGTCTTACCAAAGGTGAGAAACTTTTCTAAGGGGGAGGCACTTCAAGGAACGATACTTCATACCCTATCCTTTCCTATCTGTGACATGTTGGATGTCTCAGTGACTTATTTCAGTCATCCTACCATCTGGTGCTGCTTCTTGAAGCAGATAATATTAGGTTAGATGGACAGGATAATAGGAATTCTTTATGGAATAACCTGCTGTCCATCTGGCAGATCTGGAAATAGATCTCTCTCCTCCCCTCTTCAGCTGGTTGCTTACTTTCCTTACGGAGAAGGTAGCTGTAGGGTCGCTCTCTTGACATTGCTGGAGGCACTCACAGAGCAGTGGTGATCCTGTAGGTGGTGAAGATCCATTTTCAGCTGCAGTATGTTGAAGGTAAAGTGTCAGCTGGGAAGGGAGTGATTAGAAGAAATCAGGAAAAGGTAGTTTCCCAATGTGATAGACAGGAATTGACCTTCATTCCTTACAACTTGTTTCACATCTCTTCCAGCTTCAGGGAGCCATGAGGAGCAAACACTGGAGATCAATTGGCACCCAGAAACTCTAACGGGAATTAGGCCTACCTTGGGAAGTGTATTAGTGTCTAAATGCTATCCTAGGGAATGTGTATTTCTAGTGGCAGAGCGAGCAGGACATCTGTCTTCTGAGTCTAAGTAGATTAAACTTGTCTCTCCTCCTTTTCACCCATCCCTTGAACAGCAAGAGGTGCCACCACTTTCGTGTGTCCCCCGTTGCCCATGAGCAGACTTCCCTTTTTCGGGGGTCCTTCACCAAACCTCGGGGAGTGAGAAATGTTTTGCCAGTTGTATGTGCACTCAGAGCCCTTGCATCACCAGGCAGCAGTGAAAAGGATTTATATAAAGGCTGGGAAATGCTGTCAAGCTTTTGAGAGATAAGACCTTTGTGCACATTTGGCAAATGTGTTGAGGTAGAAGCAGCCTTCCCTTCAAGTAAAGGAGCATAAAAAAACTCCTAATGGAGAAACCATTGGTCTCATAAATACATTTGTCTATCTGTAACACATGGAGGGGTTATTTAATCTCCCAGGGAAATGCCAGAAGAAAAAACAGACAAAAAAATTAGACAACAGAGTATACAAGTTTGGGGGTCTTTAATTGTTGAATGAAATTGTATAAAGTTCAAATAAATCAGTATAAACATTCCGGGATAGATAGTGCAGTCCAGGAGTTTACCACTTTAATTAGCAAGGGGATTAAAATTGTTTTGGAATACCAAACCAACCAGATGTGAATTTTCTGGCCTTTTCAACATAAGCTCTTCAGAAGTTTGTCGGCTTTTTCCCTGTGGGAAGGAAGCACAAAACATTGAGACTGTACTGGAAATGGCCAATGCAGACAACTATGTTTTGTTCCTCTAGTGTGCCCCGAGGAAGGTGGTTCTTAACTCCAACCCAGCAAAGTTTATCCCATGGGGTTATGCTCTACTCATACTGCTGAGGAGTTTCTTCCTTCACTGAGCAGTGAAGTTTCTGAGGAGTTTCTGCCTTCATTGTCTTGATAAGCAGCACAGTATCTCTCACTTTCCTTGCCAGTAGCCCTACACACTGAAACAACTCATTTGTAGAGTAATATCCACAGAATGTGTTTGGCAATATGTAGGGGTGCAGGAAGACAGACAGTGCACCAGGCTGCTGCACTGCTGCTCCGGTTCTGGTGGGGATGTGCTGCTGAAAGAACATAGTGGATGAACTGTACAGGAGTGTGGTTTTCCCATGTTTGTTGCCCTTCCCTTTTTGGTAATATGATGGGGCCCTTGCAGTCAGGGAGAGTAGTGAAACCTGTGCCCCAATAGGTTTTATCTCGAAAGTTAAATTTCATAATGAATTTACCGTATAACTTCTGAATTCCTTCTCTGTCGTCATCTGAAAGTTTGAAGGTTGCTGGATTCACATATGTGTATATAGGGTACATCAGAGCTTCACGGACATTTGAATGATCAAGTCCCAAAGAATGGCCAAATTCATGAGCAGCCACAAGGAACAAATTAATTTCTGCAGCACAGGAGCATAGAAAAGTATATTAAAGGTATGGCTTCTTTTTTTTTTAGCAAATAAAGACTCCAAGTAGCAGGAGAATTTGTATCCTTCATTCCCTTGGATTGAAACCTCAGAGTTTTGATTGGTTATTATTGAACTTTCCTATGTCACTATAATATTTATTGAAAACATTAGTGATCCTTTGTATATGCATCTAGAGAACCCGAGTCTCTTTCCAACTCTGCTTTTAGTCAACCTTATTCCAACAAGCAAGTTATTTTACCTTTTCATAATTTATGTAGGAAACAGGTTCATAGTCCTTGTTTATCCTGTGAAAAGTGCTTTAAAATGTGGGCAGAACAGGCATTATGTAGCTGCTAATGATAACGAAGCACAAGTATTTAGGTAGTTGACAAGAACATAAATGTTTGTACTGAAATGGTACAAGCATGAAGAGTTGTGGAAAGCATTTCCTATGGTTACATTCTTCTAATATCTACAATATTTGCTTTTCTTCTTCAGACACATGTTGTTTTTACCTTGGTTGGTCTCTGACCACTTTTCATCATCATCAAAATGAGCATCTCCACCAATACCACTTCCAGGTGCGAATGCATGAGCTAGTACATTGCCTCGTCCATCAAAAGGATACCCATCACCATGCTCTGCATGTGAAAAGAAATAAGTGGCATCAGATGGCATCAGCCATAAAGATTAAATTCAGCAAACTGAAGCATGTTGCTTGTTTGTGATAGTTTTTTTTTTCATTACCAATCCTTAAAAAAATTCCTATGATAGCAGCAAGGCTGCAAAAGCAAGGACAGGACTGTCAGTGGGGACAGGACTAGGGGCAATGGCTGTAAGCTGGAGCACAGGAAGTTCCGCACCAACATGCGGAAGAACTTTTTCACAGTGAGGGTGACGGAGCAGTGGAACAGGCTGCCCAGGGAGGTGGTGGAGTCTCCTTCTCTGGAGATATTCAAGTCTCGTCTGGATGCCTATCTATGTAATATGAGATAGGGAGCCTGCTTTGGCAGGGGGGTTGGACCCGAAGATCTCTTGAGGTCCCTTCCAACCCCTAAGATTCTGTGATTCTGTGTGAAGGCTTAGGAAACACTTTCCAAATTCATGACTTAAGTTAAAAACTTGGATTTGATAATTTAGGCTCATGCATGTTTCAGAAAGAGCTGAACATTTTTTCCTGAGCCTTTGTCAGAAGTGTGTTTCTGAGGCAACGATCAGATTATTTCAGAATCAATATATAGTGCTTGACAACCTTATAAGCCCTTGAGTGTTTTCAGTGTTGGAAAGTGCTGGTCAATATTAGTTGTAGACATTCTCACCTGTACAGATTTTAGTAGAGGACAGTGTTTTGGGATAGATAATCACGTTCCTGAAGAACTGAGTTCATTTGTCTCCAGCCATGGCATGTGGTCTACTACCTACTTCTGTCAGAGTGCATGTGAAATGTTAGCATTTGCTACTTTGAGTTCAAGAGCTGACAGGATGATGTATTTGTACCAGCTGTGAAAATTTCCCCCTACTCCTTAGTGAGCCTGTGACTTGACTGAGGAGGATTTGGGGACCTAAATGCCATTTTGTGTCCTGTCCCCTGGACCGCATGTATGGACCTTGCGGCAGGGCTTACACAGGCACTAGACACCTAGTCCTAGGGCATGACGAGGCATTAAAACCCATTCCAGCCTGCAGGAACCTTTCTCCTCTTTGACTGGCACTTAGTCAGCTCCTCATGACAACATAATATGTTTCCCATAGGTGAAATATGAGCTTGGGTGATTTCAGTGTTTATATGCAGTCATCTACTTGTAAGTCAGGTGTCTGATCTTCACTTATAGTCAATGGAGATCAAGTAAATATTATCAGTGGGCCTAGGGAACAAGTCAGCTAACCTTAAAGTAGGGCTTTTTTGTTTATTTGTTGTTTTTTTTTTTTAAGTTGAGTCAATTCAGGTGCCAAGCACAACTTAAAGGTATGGCTACATTCATCTATTAGTTAGGATCACAAGTGAGCTTCTGAAGTGACTCTACTGGTCATCCACATTTGTCTTGCACCTTGATGCAATCTTGGAGGGCACCAATGGGATTCCTTCTGGAAGAAAATCAACCAGAAGATACTCTCTATGGCGAAACCCATTGTATCCCAGTTGCCAATGACTCTGTAGTCCAGGGAACCAAACTAGATCTAGACCAGAGTAAACCTGACTGAATCCAGCCTGTAGAGGCTGGATCTTCAGAACCAGCTGGTTTGCTCTACAGATCTGATCCCATTTGTTTGCACTATTTGTCAAGACCAACAGAGCCTTGAACATCTAAATTTAGCTGTCTCATTCTGGAGCTGAATTCTCCCTGCATTTCACAGCTATAACTTTGAAAAGATCATAGGAGTAAGACCAAATGATAACATATACATTTGGTAGCACAATAAAGAGAAGATAAAATTTTTGTGGACTTCAGAGTAATTGCAAACTATCTGCTCTTTCTGAAAGCTGTGGCTATAAAAATGCATGCTTTAAATAAAATTTCATTTAAAAAAATGACAGATATTCTCACCCCAACGTGCGAATTTAATCATAATGTCTGCAGTTCCAAAGTATATTCTTTCGAACTGCAGTGGAGTCACATCACTCCATACTTTCAAAGCCCTTTTAATTGCATCATCCACTTTACTTCGGTATAGATCAGGTGTGTAATTGACAATCCTGGCAGCAAAAAGAAGCAGATTAATGTCATTTAGGGTTTGAAGGAAACTCACATAGTTAAAAGTAGCCCCTTTCCCTATAAAATCTGAAACATCACTAACCTGTAAGTCAAACGGGTTTTTTCCCATTTTGGACTTCCAGGAAATAAACTGTATTCTGCTGTATCGGGGAATCCACATCTGGGGTGTTCCATCGTTTCTTTTGTTTCAGGAGTTAATTTTCCAGTTACCTTCAGGTGGAAAAAGCTCTGCATTTGCTTAATTCTTTCTTCTAAGGTTAGGGTTCGTGTTTTTGGAAAAACTGGAAAGAATTTATCAAGATATTCCTGGAAGAAGAAAAGGAAAATAAAATTAATGCATATATTTGTGATCTTTGGTAATTGCATTTTACATTTGATTGAATTGTTCCATCATTCTGCAGCCATGGCTGGGTTTAGATGTCTTTTTTCTCCCATTTCAGTTTACCAAATGCTGTTCTCTCCATTGTATAAGTTAGCATAAACAAAAAGAATTGCAGTAGCCATGAAACACTGTAAACAAGCAATCCTTTTAAGTAAACACAATTTACCAAGCCCTCAAATCCACAGCCTTCCAGTGTAGTCTACATAATATTTTTGAGATGTTTTAAAAAAATGCATGCTCCCCTTTATTTACCAGTTGGAACTTGGTCTCTTTTGTAAGTTAGACTTTGGATGTCTAAGCTAGTCAGCAAGTTTAAATCATTTTATGTCACTTTTGCAAGAACTGTTGTGGTAATGTAAGATAGTGTAAACAGATAGGAAAGGAATGTAGAAGCTGAATCAAAAATAAGGTTATTTGTAATGCAGTTACATTGTCCCCCTGTAAACATACCTTTACAGTCTCCAAGTCTGTTTTGTTTGATGAGTCTGTTGGAAGTTGTACTGGAAGAGCGAGACTCTCAGGTAGGAGGATGGCAGCACAAAGTAGGAGGTATTGCATGGTGCCCAGCTTGCCAAGGAGCCTTGCTACAGCAGAAAGTGTTTGACCTTCTGTCTCCCAAGACCACAGCTAAAATGCTTATATAGACCCTGATCGCTCCAAGTAGCAATTGCACACATGACTCACTTTCAGTGATGTTAATGCAATGTCATCACTATTCTAAGAGGTAAATGAAAACATGTTAAACAAATCTTTCCTTTGACTTCCCTGTTGATGTCATGTCACAGCTAGCAGCCAGCTCTGGTGCTCTGTTTTTTTCTTCATATTATTCCAGTAGTGAAACCACAGGGTCACAGGGAAGTTCAATTTCTGTAACTTCATCAGTACAGTTACTGCATAACCACTTCTTACTGTGTTTCCTTCAAGCTCCTTATACACAAAGGTGTTTTGCAACAGCCCTTTAGTCAGCCAGCCTGCCTTTGTTAATCGATGCAGAGGCAGAGGTGAGATGGATGGGAGCACGGTCTCACTGAAACTGCTGGCATTTCCTAGGGAGGATGCACAGTCCTGTGTAGGTTCTTTTTCTGACTCAGATTTTCTTGTGAGGTATCCTATTCTGCTTTTCTTAGCAAGACTAGAAGAGAGGTCTTTAAATGTGCCCTCTAGAGATAGGAGGCTGTGGGAAGCCTTTGTCCCTTTCCTCCCAGAGGAGATGGCCTTTCAGGAGAGTCTTTTTTACACTGGAGAACTAGCTTGACAATAGAATTTACAACAATGGGTGAAAGCCCTCAGTAAAAATAATGAGAGTATCTTACCCTAACAAATGTTGGAGCTACCTCCAGCTGTACCAGCACAATCTGACGGAGGTTCATGAATTGCTTCATGAGAAGCATGGCAGAGAAAATCAAAGCCAAGCAAGGCAGCCGTAACCTCCCTGGTCCCCTGAGTCCAACATTGGTCTCAGCTCTGCTCCACTAGACTCCACTGGTGGTGACAGTTTTTGAGGACTGGAAACACCAGTCTGCAGCTTGGCCTGTGATTTTTTTTTCCAGACTGGGCAGTTGTGTGACCATATTACCTTTAATCCGAAAGGAAAGGTGCATACATGGGAAAAGGCCAGTACCATTTGTCACAGTAGGACCTCTCCAAGGGCATGTCTGAACAGGTATGGCAGAGTGTGTGGTTACCAGCTTCAGTCCGGTGCGCTTCTGACTGACGTGACAAGACCTCAATTTCCGAGAGGTACGATCTGTGCCAAAACACTGCTGGGTGATGCAGGAGAGGACCACATTACACAGCAATGTCCGAAACAAAAGCTAGAGGAGCTGTGGTTCCATCTGATACTCAAAACAGCCCAGATACCCGCTACGTGACCATTTCTGTACATTTTGGGAGGCTTACAGGAAATCTATCGATGTCCAAATTGTAAAGCATGATGAAAAAAAGCTGGTTTATTTTTAGAAGCAGGTTCATCTTCTTCTTCCTCAACAACTGACTTTATGTCTGACTGCGGCAGTGAAGTAGGATCTGGGTGGCAGGAGTTGAGGATGTGCTTAAACCACTTTGTACTCCATGACTCTAGCATGTGGCACTAATTATTTCCTCATATACAAAGGAGGAATTTGAAAGCCTCCAGAGCCCCATTCCAGTCGACAGACTATTGAGCAACTCACATACATCTTTAACTGGGCCATGGGCAAAACCGAAAGGAGAATTTGTAAATACAAGAGCTTGCTGAGGAAGGACAGGCATCATGTTCCTTTTTATTTTCTGCTAGAAATTTGTCAACTCCCCTCCTTTTTATGAAAAAGAGAATGGGCTTCAAAGAACATGGGACTTGAACTGGAATTAGAAACTTTCTCTGGAAAGAATTTTCATTTCTTTGGGCTTAAAATTGTCAGGAATCAATCTAAGAAGATCAATATCGAATCAAAACAGACGATCATTTGTAGATGAAGCTGTGTGAATTTTGCAGACTTTATCTTTTTGTCTTGATCTTGAATGACAAAAACTGTCTTGGGTCAGGAAAAATAATTTCCTGCCCAGACACCACAGTCATACCATTTACTTTCAGTAGAGAACCTGTGCCTATGCCAGACAGTATGGCTTGTGTAGAGAAAGCTCAAGGAGGTCAGAAAAATTTGTTACAGGCATTTAATGATTGAAATCATTGTAGCCACTTAGTAAAAATAAAAATGCTCCGTGATGTAAAATTCTATGAAGAAGACTCACAATATTGCCACTGTGACATTTTCTGGGGTGAGTAACCCTGCTGTGAACAAGGATGCATGATAAAGTGCTGTCCTATGTGGAACCCATTGATGGGCATCAGAGCTTTTGTGGTCTAGAGAAAAATACATATATAGAAACAAAGACCTGAGTCTCCTTTGGACAAGAGTGGGATGAAAAAGTGAAGTAGAACTGAATGATTCAGTGGTGAATGATCACTGTTTCTTGGTCATTTGACTTGGACAGGAGGCTCAGCTGAATTTTGCCCAACCTGAATGTAGTCAACAGTGGAGCTAATGCAGGGCAAGAGCTGCTCAAATGTCTTTGTGAATGTTACAGGTCTAGTTGGGGTGTAGTTAACTTTCTCTGTATAAGCCTGTATGGTGCTGTGGTTCAATCAGTGTTGGTAACACACTGTTGTTTTGGGTATTGGTGAACAGTGTTTGTCCAGTGTCAAGGATTTCTCTGTTTCATTATCTGCTCCCAACATGTATGGAAGAGGCTGGGTGGGAAAGTGTCTGGGGGGGGGGGTGGTGGGCTGGGGGTGTGGGTGACAGCTGTGGCAAGTACTCAAATTCTCTAAAGGGATATTCTGTATGATATAATTTCATGCTCAGCATTAAAACTTGGCTAGCAGAAGAAGGTGGAGTTTGTCTTTCAAGGTAGTCATTGCCTGGAGATTGGCTGAACATCAATTTCCTTGCAAGAGGTAGTGAGCATCACTTCACCCCTTGCCCTTATCTTTCATTTGTAAAACTGTGTCTCAGTCCATGAGTTTTCTCTCTTTTGCACTTCCATTTCTCTCACCCATCCTGCTGTGTATGGGGAGTGATCAAACAGATACGTGGGTGATTACCTACTGGCTGTGGTCAACCCACTGCTGTGAATATCAAGCAAAAAGTATGGCAAACAGTTCCTGTGAAATGTTTTGTTTGGGTCACTGGTGAATTATGCAATATTGATTTAAGGTCCTACCAAACTGGAGAGGCTTGGATTCTTATGGTCTCCAGGACACCTGATTTTTTTGGTACTATAATCTGGTTATTCAGTTTGGCTAATGAAAACCAGCATTCAAACATGGCAAGTATTTCAGCAGAGTAAAGTGGTATTTTGCCTTGTGATTTCTCCAGGCTTAGCCCAGTGAGGCACGGTCTGCTTCAGAACCTTCCTGGTATTTTTCCACACAGTGAATCTTCACCCTCCTTCTTGTCTCAGCCTTGCATGGTGCAAAGTGCTTTTGGGTGCAAAGTGGCCTCTGCGCAACACAAGTTTGATGTCCCTTCATCCTTGTTACTGGCCATTTGGTACCTAGACTGTAGAGGGAGGCACATCTCTATGGCTTCTACACTTCAGTTCCACAGATTTTACCACTGAGGGGGCTCTCTTCAAAGGAGTCCTTTGGCATCTGGAATGCAGGGCTAGGTGTGAGGGCAAAAACATCCAGCCATCCCTGCCTGGGAACCAAGACCCTGCTGGACCCCTCGGCACTCCATCAGCTCATCCCTGGAGAGAGGCAAGGCAGTTCCTTCTACCTGTTTGGCTGGATCTGTGTACACTGAGCTGTTTCCCAGAAAGCTCTACCTCGTGTCCCACTGCTTTAGGTGAGGAAAGGCCTGAGGAAGGGATTAGATGTTCACATGCAGCACAAACAATGTGACAAGAGCTAACACATCTAAGTTACTAATAGTTAAGCAATCAAACTTAAGATTTCTCAACTTGTGGGTTTAGCATCTTCTTACGGTGTCTAGAATTGCTTTGCATTTAGTGACTTTGTATTTACCACAGTTTAATTGGGACATTGTGTGAGAAAAAAGATGTAAATATAGAGATAAGTTTTTACAATAATTACATTGAGCAATAAACTCCAAGGGAAATGGCATTCTTGTAAATGTTACCTATCTGCATTAGTTTTGACATCCTCCATTTTTTGTCTTCTCTTTTGGTCAATGATCAGGAGTCTCTGATCTCTCAAAATTTTCCACATAATAACATGTTTTTTTCAATTTCAGTTGAAGTCATAAGATATACCTGTAGGTGCATAGTCTTTCCTTCCTCCAGGACATGTGTACAGGACATGGGGAAGGGAAGAAGGCAGGGGATCAAATGGCTGTGTTTCACTGAAGTGTGGATCTAAACCTTGCTGGTCAGGAGCAGTGGCATAACCTCCTAGTGTCACCTTTCATTTGTGGATTCCTTTATTAGAGCTGTGTGACCCCATCCATATTTAAATCTGGCTCAACACTGTCTTTAGAGGGCTGAGAGAAGATGCAACCTAAAACCCCTCCTACATCTTGTCTTGACAGAACCATAGCCATTCATCTAGGAAACCTTTAATTTGGTACTTGGACTAAGGCAACCTCAGAGCCTCATGGACCTGTATAGGTCTTTGGAAAGAGTCCTGCAGGTATAAATAGCGTTAACAAAAATTTTGCACTTAGCTTTAACTACAAAATGTTACTTCTGCTGAAAAATTAAACAGCCCTGAAACACCAGAGAGTTGATAGACTCCATTGTAAACTGACATGCAGTAAAACAATTCCAGAGGCATTACAGATTTACCTCCAGGGATTTATGCCCTTGTATAAAAGCTGCACGATTGGATTTGAATGCAGTCAACATAAGACCAGTGAAGCAGCTTGGCTTACCTTGTGTCTATTAGAGACATATGAGATTCAGCTAGGAGGATGCTAAAAATCTAAAGCCAGCCATATGTGAACACATAGGTAACACTGTTTTTACACCATTTTTTTCCCAGAAATTGTCAGGTATGATCATGTTATTGACTCTATTCAAGTGACACACGATTTACAGCATTGATTCATGGCTGGAAGCTGATAGCCTGCTAGCTAGACAGGTCCTCTGGGTGTGGAACGGGTCCTTTTCTAGTCTTCTGCCTGATTTCCAGTAACTCGGTGTAAAGATTGTTGGTAAACTTGGCTGTACCACTGCCAAGTTTACAGCCTGGTAACGTTCTTCCATCGAAATTTCCTTCCTTGAGCAGAGTTGCAGCCTCTGTTTCACACAGAACAAGTTATGCCCAGTTATCCAATGTGGTGGATTTTGACTCTGGCACCACTAAAAAGCAACATAACCATTAAAAAGTTGCACAACCAAATCAGGGCCTCTTGCACTCGGGTGCTGAAGAGTGAGTCACAGAGCGGTATCGCTAACTTTGGAACAGTTACTCACCTAGCTGCTCACCAGCCTGAGCTGTCGTCTAACTAATCCCCACATGAGCAACTAGTTTGTACTCTTGAAGGGTAACGTTTGGTTTCATTACATGTAACTAGATTCTTACAATCGCCAGGGTGAGTTGTGGCTTGCAACTGCCACAGGGACCCCCTTGCTGATCAGCTCAGATGTTGCTACTTCAGTGGGAGACACCTGAGATGTGCTGTTTCCCAGCCCATGGGCTCTCATCCTCAGTTATAGACCCTCCTTGCACTGCCTGTTTTAATAGTACTCCTGACTCCAGCTGTAATGCATTTATCTCAGTTTTTTTTCCACAAAACTGCAAAGAAATACAACCAGGAATAGCCACAAGACCTCATAATTGTTCCCTACTACTCTGTTATGATAAATATGTAATTTAAAAAGGCTGTAAATTTACCACTTAAAAATGATAGCCTTGTGAGAGCAATATAAGAATACTTGCACCATTGCCTCAAGGAGATCTGTAGAGCATGGGAACATCTTCCCACCCTTTTTAAAAAAATTATTATTATAATTTTTAATTTGCCATTGCCTTTTTATGGTCTAATGTTTTACTTTTGCATCCTGTCTGCTTTTCTACATTTCCATTTTTTGTTTTTTTTTTTCCTCAGAGGGTCTCTTTTCTGAATTATATAACATTTATCAAACTGTTAGAGCAACTTCCTACCAAACAATATTTGATAAATCAGTCTGTTACAATAGTGTACAAAATTTAGTTAATATATTAATAGGGTACAGCAGGAGTTTGACATTATCTGCCTTGCAAAAAGTTTAATAAAGGCATTAATACACTTAAAAAGAACTTTGTGTTCATCTAAAAAAAAAGTTTTAATGTAATTTCATTTTCTGTAAATACAACCTCGTGCCTTTTGCAGGGCTATCAGTCCACCTCAGGCGAAGCTTTGCTCAAGTGAATCCCTGTCCTTGTTCCCCTCTCCTTATCATTTCCCTTTGTTCCAAGAAAGAAATGTTCCTTTGTTCTCACTCCCCCAAGGAGAATACAGCCCAGAAGCAGGAAGCACTTGAGACATCTAGACTAGGAGGAAGAATATTGGGGTTATGTGGCATGGTTTTGGTAGCTGCGGGGGCTGCAGGCATGGCCCCTGAAAGAAGGCATGTCAGACACCACTGGTTCCAGGTGCTCCAGTAGAAGCTACTGTTGTCCAAAACTGAGCGGTATGGTACTGCTGTCCCATCAGTGATGGTGGTGGTGCCTCTGTGACAAGGCATTTAAGAAAGGGTAGAGAACACTGCATAGCATCTGGGAGAGAGAAGTAAGAAAATATGAAATGTCCCTGTAGACACGAAGGTCAGTGCAGAAGGAGGGGGAGGAGCTGCTCCAGGAGCAGAGATTCCCCTGCAGCCCATGGAGGTCCAGGGTGGAGCAGATACCCACCTGCAGTCCGTGGAGGACCCCACACTAGAGCAGGTGAACATGCCCTGAAGGAAGCTGTGACCCCATGGGTAGTCTGCACTGGAGCAAGCTCCTGGCAGGACCTGCAACCCATGGAGAGAGGAGCCCACAATGGAGCAAGGTTTTCTGGCAGGATTGTGACCCCGTGGAGGACTGATGTCTGATAAGTCTGTTCTTGAAGGTCTGCACCCCATGGAAGGGACTCACGCTGGTGCCGTCTGTGAAGAACTGCAGCCTGTAGGCAGGACTCATGTCAGAGAAGTTAATGGAGAGCTGTTTCCTGTGGGAGAGACTCCACACTTGAGCAGGGGAAGAGTGTGAGGAGGAAGGAGCAGCAGAGGTCAAGTACTTTCAACTGACTCCATCTCATATCCCCCCAGTGACACTTTGGAGATGGCAGGGCAGGGGCAGAGGAGTTCAGAATGAAGGATTTAAATTCAGCCTGAGATGAAGGGGAACAGGGATGGGGGAAGGAGTTTTTAGTTTTCTTCTTATTTCTCACCATCCTACTCTATTATTATCTGGCAATAGATTCAGTTAATTTTCCCAAGTTGAGTCTGTTTTGCCCTTGATGGTCATTGGTAAGCAATCTCCCCGTCCTTGTCTTGACCCACCAGTTTTTCATCTTTTTTTTTCACCGTATTTTCTCTCCCTGTACTGCTAAGGAGGGTGAGTGAGAGAGCAGCTAGGTGGGCACCTAGCAGCCAGCCAAAGTCAACCCACTGGAGTTAGAGAACTTTCAGGGCAAAAAAAGGGGAGGGGGAATTTCTCATCACAATTTTATCACTGCCAAAGTCAGTTTAGACTTTTTTCCAGGCCAAAAATCTATGCCTATATTAAGGATTAAAATAGATGTGGAGGGTGAAACATCAGGTGCTTAATCCCGGGCACCCATGTGGGAGGGGGCTGCTCCAGAGCAACTCAGGTCTGGTCCTGCAGACCAAGTGTTCATCAGTGAGGCTGGTTGCTTTTTGGCTTAGTACCATATGAAAGGGACAGAGTTTGCTCATGCCTTGCTGATTCTGGTGTGAACCAAAGTGCAACAAGTGCAGATGGTTGGGAGTTTGGTTTCGGAAGCACACACCTGGTCTGGAGTACAACACTCCCGGAGGCACACCCAAAGCCCCGACCTGTTAAGATCAACTTGACGTCAGTATGTTTTCTCCAGGGGTGGTTGTCACTGCCAGGTGATTATGAGAGATCACAGGTCAGGAACAATAGACTTTTGTGTATTTTAATCCTTTATGATCCTTTACATTAATGTGCAACAAAAGAAGATTACACATTAAAGAAAGAGGCTCTCCAGTCCTCATGCTGAGTCCCAAAAGTTTACTGTAAGGGAAGTTTGTATACTTACATAATGCAAGTTTAAATTTGGAAGAAGAAAACTAAACTAGCTTAGGTTTTTTAGATAGTGGTAAACTGCCCCTTGCAGTTAGAATTATATTTGTCTGAACATGACCTGCTCCAGCCTGCCTTCACTTGGGCTTGCTCAGGAGGCAGTTGTCATTTATTGCTCTGCAAAGGTTGGGAGGAGAGTGACTCCATCACACCAGTAACAGATGAGTGACCATACCGCAGCAGGGAGAAAAACAAAGCTGTATGCTTTACACAGCTGGTTTCTGTAGGTTACAATTAGTTTAAATTCATTGCTTGTGTACAACGAAACCAGAGGTGTTGCTCGAGGAATGTGCTCTTTATGTTGCTGGACATTAGCCTGTATTGGCTGTTGTAACTGTTGCATGGTAGGTTATGACAGTTACCCAAATCCCAAGAAAAAAGTAGTCACTTCCATAGTGTGAATGTTCTTGTCAAGCAAGGGTGGCTTTTCCTGCGGTTAACACAGACAATAGTGTCAGATCTTAAAAGAGCAAATGCATCATGCCCTTGATGACAGCCGCATTTGTGGAATTAGTGGTCTTCATTCTTTGCCATAGTTCCTTATGAAGAAATAAAAGCTTCTTATTGTTCTACTTTCACTCGGGATGTCTAACCCAAACCGCTGAAGGCAGTTACATTAATTGCAGGAATTAGCTTCTGGGAACTCTGCCCTGTTTTGCCATACCTATCCCCAGGCTTCAGAAAAAACCCAAGCTGTATCTTTCCCATCAAAAGCTGCAGCAGATCATGACACAGCTTTAGAGCTGCCCAGTGAGACACATTTGTAGGCATTGTTGCATTGAAGCAAAGTTCATGTGGTTACACCCAAGGTCTTTAAGATGAAAATTTGGTTCAACGTTTGATCAGCTGTTTCCATGCGGATCACCAGTTTTCTCTATGAGACCTAATGTATAACTGGCCTGTTATGTAGCACATAGCATCTTGTATACTCTACAGAATCTGACTCTGTCGCAGTACAACATTTCCCATGATTCTTTTATTTCTACATGTTATTTTAATGAATTTATACGTGCCTTATTTCTTTGCAACTTTTGTCTTCTAATGTGAACTTAAACTGAAGAGAAACGTGTGAAATCAGAAGATATGATGATTTACTTATTTTTCCTTTGGAGTACAGGCTAGCAGGGTGTTCAAACCCTGTAATAGGTATAGTAGCCTAACATTAACTTGCAAAGTGTAATGGAAGAACATAGGCAGGTGTTTCGACAGTGTATGTGCGGGTAAGTGAAATAGGTAGAGACTAATGCTGTGAGCAGAACTGAGTGTGACGTGAGTATACCTCAGGACAGCAACACGCTTCTCCATATGGTAGACAAGCAGTAAAGCCATGCACTGGGCAGCTAAGGGTATATGGCACTACACAAATAGTGAGACTGTAATGGTTGGGGATACATAGGAGCAGAAACTGTAGAGGGAAAAGATTTGAATGTGCCCATGCTTAATGGAAAAAAATTGTGGTTAATTTTGGAAAGAAAACCTTCAGTAATGATGAATCCACTCAAAACATGCCAGTTCCCATTCTGGGATAGAACCTCATGCAATGTTACTGACTAGCAACTGAACCGTGTGGAGGCCTCACTTGGTTTAGCCATCATGTGATATAATCATCCTTGTAGAGATCAGGAAGCTATACCTACTTCCCTAGCAAACTGAGAGGCTAACCCACTTGAACATGAGTGTAGCTTTTTCAGCCAGTTTCCAGCCAACACCACACAATGAGAGACAATGGTATGTCTTCTTTGGGGGGGAGGAGAGGTTTTCTTACTTTATCTGTACTAATCAAAGCTGCATTGCTGACACTAACGTTATCAACACCAATAAAATTCAGCTTTCATTTCACCATTACAGGTGGGAGAAGTTTCAGACTAAGCTTACTAACTAGGTATCAGATGAATCTGTCAGATAGCTAAAACTGCTCTGGAATGTATGACTCAGCTGTCTATTCAGAAAAAGTTCCTGGATTTGCAGAAGCCAGATCTGAGAGACTTGCATTCACAAAACCACTTATCTACTCTAGTTTGACAAGGAGCATGATTGATGTCTTGAGGTAAGGCAGAACCAGAGCTGGTGCATTTTGCCAGAATTTTTTTTTTCTTTAAATATGACAGTCTGAGTATTTATAACCAGTCTCAAATTATGCTTACTCTGGAAAAAGATCCCACACAGCATCATTACTCTGCTCCAGAGTGGATGAGGGTGGACAAGTGACCCACACAGCTCAGCTGGGCTAGGTCTGCTAAAGCTGCAGCCTGTGACGTACTTAGAGGTGACGTGGGGTCAACTAGAACTTTAATCAGCTACTTCAGCCTCTTTTCTCAACAGCTGTATTTCTTTCACGTAGCATGGAAAAAACAGTTGAAGCTACATTAGCGTTTTATGATTGTAGAGTGATACTAGACCTACCTATGCAATGAAATCTTAGCAAAACAGACCTAGCCAAGTTCCATCTGGCTGTGTTATTAAAACCTGAAATGATTTTTGTTAGTGTCTCATTCAGAGGGATGGGTTTTATTTTCTCGGAAACAACCTTGAGTTCCCCAGATCATTATTCTATATGTTGCTGAGAGCTGGGTTTTTGTATCAGCACTCTGTATAGGATAATCCAAAGGAAGCTGAAAACCATGGAGGACAGTGGCTGTTTTGTTGAAGCTTTGTCTAGTTAGTTACTGTTTATTAAGTCCCTTTTGGGAATAAACAGAAGGCCACACCAGTCCCTATTGGAGCTAGGTAAATGATTAATATTAGACATAAGGATTCACAGGCATTTAAAAAAAATTAAATTAAATACTGGAGTTAGAAAACAAAATCAACTAGAGACTTCTTTTAAAAAGCATTTCATGTATCATGGATAAAAGCAGTGAGGCCTTCTGGAATTTGCAGGTGCACATTAAACTGGACTGTGATACATGTTTAAGTTTGAAACTGTATTGTTCGACCTCCAAGATGAAGCAAAAAAGGGTGCAGTTTAAAAAGGAATTAAAACCACGTGCTGTGTTTGTGGTTAAACATTGCACATTACTGCGTAGGATGAAGAACTAGTTAATAGTTGATCACAAGATGAATGAGAGTAAAAAAACCCCATTTTCCTCATTTGAAAAAAGGCAAACATCATCCTGGAAGTAAGCCAAATGAAATCATCATTCTGCTCCAACAGGTGCCAATATGTTCCTGAGGAGAGTTTCATATGCAGTTTTGTGCACTGTGCATCTAGGAAGGTGGGGGGCAACTGAAGGGAGTATGGGGTGAGACACAGGAATGTGATTTGAAACATAATTTCTATGGGAAGTTAAAGGCAATGGGGTCACTAAAGCTAGAGAAAAGATAGCTGAAGAAAGACGTGATACCACTCCACAGCTACATGGGTTGTAGTGACAAAGAAGGAAGTGTTTGGTGTGAAAAGATTTAGCTTAGCAGGTAGGAAGAATGCTCTCATGGCAGTTTAGGTGTGGTTGCCATGGATTGCTTGGTGAGGCTTCAGAATCTCTGTTAATGGTAAACTCTTAAGAACAACAGGTTAAAACGATGTCTACCCCTCTCCTTGGAGAACTGGAGCTGTATTTCTAAGTGCCAGCTGGGTTTTAAGAAGGCAGTATCAGGATAACCGGAGTTCCAGTAGCTGAGTTTTAGGTTTCTCTTACAAAAGCAAGTGAGGGATTTTTCAGGCTACTAACTTCTTGGACCAAATATACATTCCATACATCACTCTCTTTCAGTGCCACAGGTGCTAATGTACTGTAAGATGCTATGTAAAATACACACATGCTCAAGGTTGCATGTATGCATGGGAGTGCCCAGTATTCACATCAATGCTGCAGGCTGACAGTGTGCTTCTGGTACCTCTGAACATTAATATCCAGGCAAGGTTTTTCCTTATTTATAGTTATTTGCATGTTCTTGAGAGTTAAAAAAACCAAACCCAAACGCAAAAAGAAATCTAGAAAAAAAAATAATCCTTGTTTAATTTTACTTCCTCATAGTTCCCATGAACTATGTTTAAAGCATAGTGAGGTTAAGAAAATATTGGGTATACTGAACGGCACTGATTTTTCTGGACCACAGACCAATGTGGTCGAGGAATATCTGTTTTTACTTCTCTGTGCTCTGTAGTAATGATTGCAGCGTGGTAGTGGTCTCCACAGACTCAGGGTGTCATTTACGACTCTGCAGCCGTTGTAAAACAACCACAATTTCGTTTCAAACAGAAGTAATTTACAGGCAGTATTGATAACTGACCCATGGAGTCAGTGTATTCTGCATGTGAAAAAATACTACATTTAAACATTTTCCTTTGGGTCAATGTTACATTTGCCACCCGACCCCTCTCTCAAATCCTGCATCTTCTGCATTTTTAATCCCAGAGAAAACTTTTAAAAATTTCTTTATGGTACTTCATGAATTTCATCAAAACTCAATGAGTACGTGTGTATTTTTGCTTGGAAGAGTGGGATCAAAATCTCCTGGAAGCAGCTGATTCAAATAAAGGGTCTGTGACTATTCCCATACTATTACTTATTAGCAAATCAGCAAAGGAATCTTAATTTAATTCAGTTCATTTTTGTCTTAAAACTCTGTCTAAAACTACATGGAGTCTTTAGCTTCGTTTCTTTATTGCCAGGAACATTTCTGCAGTGTTACGGAAAGTCCTCTTCAGGGGCTTGCAGGACAGGTTTTGAGAGCAGGGGTATGTTTCAATGGTGAGCATTTCAGCAGCAATGCATATTTTTCATCAAAGACAGCAGCACTGGGAGTGAGGAGCTGAGAAGGGCTAATGAATGACAACTACTGAGATTACCTGTAATAACCCTAAACTTGAGGTTCCTGGTTTGAGCTACAAAAGACAAGGATGCAGTAAAAAACCCTTCTTTAAAGGATTCTTGTAAACTGATTGTTCTTCAACCCTTTGGCATGTATCACAAGCAGAATCCTTCGTGAACCCCCTCCAATTTGACTGAAGGCCGATGTGAACGTGGCTGCTGAGTGGTGGGGTTGTTAGCTGCTGCGAACAAGTGGTTTCAGATTTTCACACTTCCTGGTTTGCCACATCATCACTCTGGGCAGGATCCAAAGCTTGTGTAAATCAGCAGGAAGATTTCCATGGTAGGAGTTAGGTGATTGAGCTTGTGCTACTTGTCCATTGTCCAAAGGCCCTCTTCATCTCAGTGGGCATTGTCTCCTTTTTCCTCTCCTTATATATGACCTAGCACAAAATGACATCCATCAAATACATGGGAAGAAGTACTCATGTTGTAGCATAATGCATATTGGACTTTAACTGCCACACAATATAGTGCTCAGATAAACAGTTCAACCAGAAATTACTATAATTTGAAACCAGAGGATAATAAACCTTGGATTTTCTTTCCCTGTTAAATTGACTTTCTTTCAAATCTTGTGTGTATTACGACAAGAGGTACTATATTCTCCACACTGGTATGAGCAACATCTAGGCTTTCAGGCAATTAAAATTATGTTGGCAATGTAAAGACTTCCGCCCAACACTGAATGTTTCCGGGGTTAATTTCTAAAGACAGTTGTTAATAGATTCTCCTGGTATCTGTCTCCTCGCAAATAGTGCAAGAATGCTTCATGATTTTGTGTATTTATGCCATGTCCATCTCTCATTTTTATTTACCCCCTTATGTCCCCATATTTACTGAAGGAATATTTGTTTTTTTTCCTTAAAGCATACCTTGATTGCCTTGAACCATTCAAACCAATGCAGATGATTCAAGAAAAGGAAACCTACTAGAAGAACCAGGAAATTGCAATTTAAATATTTTGGTTATCAAACTTTAGTCATCTGAAGTCCACCATATCTCATTCATCAGGTTCTCTGTGTCATCAAATTTAAAGTGGCAGTCACTGCTAAGAAACAAATAATACTGTAACACAAGAGGCACAGTAGGTGGGATGAAGGAACCTCTGAATCTTAGATCACGTATATTTGGGCTTTGGAGTTCTGCTGCAGATGGCACTTGAAGTTCTTTTTGGAGCTTATGCCATCTATGACTGAAACAAGTTGTCCTTCTTCAGCAGTGCTTGCATAAGAGGGTGAAATAGCATGAAGATTCTCATCACTTTTCTTAGAAGAAAACCCTGTATTTTGGAGAATTGATTTACAAAAACACACAGGAAAAGCAAACACCTTTAGAAACACACTGGTTATTCTCATATCAGTGTCCTCACTTTGCAGTTGCAGAGTTCAGAGATGTCATGTCCCTGGAGTTCATTTGAGATGTTTTGACTATTTGATGCACTTCCTCCTGGTTCAGGGCTGTATCACTGCATACAAGGAAAGTTCCAGAAATGTAAGTATTGATGACAAATATTTTATTCTCTGGTCTAGGAAGTTCTGCTTTGTTTATAGCCTTATAAAAGGAGTACTTAGCATATCCAAATCAGTTAGACTGTCACTGGAAATTCCCTTTCTGTGGGGAAATTGTCGACAGGCATAAGGAAGCAGTGCTTTCCCTCCTTCATCACATACTGAAGAGTTACTGTAATCTATTTTCAGGTATTGTTTAAACAGAGTGACACAAAATACTTTCATTACCTTTTCCTTTAATATGAATTAGTTCTGGTCTGAAGGTAATGGTGCATTTCTATCTAAAATCAAGGTGTCAAAAGATATGAACCTCTGCTCAAAGTCTACCCATATAATAGAGAAAAGGTTTCACCCTGCTTAATAGACAAGCAAAAAAACCCCAGTGTTTGGTGACATGCTTTGAAATCCTGTTCCTGTTCTCTAATGACCATGAAATATGCTGTTCTAAAATAGTATTGCCTATTTCATGTATTTTCATATATTTATTTCATATACTTACTTTGCGTGGTAACAATAACCGATGCACTAATCGGCAGAGTAAAAGAGTCCTTGCTTTTGAATTACATCCAATGGCATTTTATTGTTCAGTTGATTCTGAAAAAAGTCTAGCTGTCTCTATGGATGTTTTGAATGATGTCACCAAATTATGTTTCCACAATGACAAAGTAAACAGAGACATTGTTAGAACTTTATAATCTCTCTTCTGACCAGTGCTTCTGAGAGTCAAAACATATATTCAAATATTGTGTGTTAAAGGGAACATGTACCTTTACAACGCAGGAGCAGGAAGAGAAGCTCAGATTGATTCTCAAGAAAAGTTCAGTTAGAAGGAAACACACCACGGAATGAGACATGCCCAAGCAGAGCCATCCTGGGTGTACCAGTGTGGCGATGGAGGGAACAGATACATATTATATAGTGTTCATCTCTACACCGTGGTTATTCTTTTTTTCTGACTTCGATTTATTAATTTATTAATTTTGAACATGTATTAGCTGATGTTTGTTGAAGTGTTTGAAGTTATGTATGACTATGGCAATCTTAAAACAGTAACAGTGCAGGGGTATGGTACCATAGTCAATTTACTGAATAGATTTCCTATTTCTTGATTATTATATTTTTTTATCGGAGTGAAGTATTTTAGGTATTATCAAAAAGAAGCCCCCTTCTGCATCTCCAAAGCAATAATCAGTAGCAGTTCTGCAGTCAGTGTGTAAGGATGGCAAACAGCAAACCCTCCCGTTCATATGAAACCAAGAGGAGAGAGAGAACTGCTATGTCTTCACATCAGGAATACTGCATTGAGACCCTTCATCTCTCACTTTCTGAGTATCCAACGTTCCAGGGATATGAAACTCAAAGAAAGCTTATACTTCTTTAATCCTCTTACTGACATGTTGAACATGTCTGTTTGCTCCCTTGAAGAACTGTGGCCCATGCTGTAAACCTGCTGCAGATGTTTCTGTATGAAAGCGGTAGGTTCAGAGGTTTGTGTTGGGGCAAGACAGGTGGAACAAGATGCAATATGTCTGGCATCTGAAAGAAAACCTAAGAATATTGATGGTTTTGGCAAAAAAAAAAATCAAGCACAAATTCAAAACCAAGTATGTGCTTTGTCATTTCTGCTTTGCCTTGGTGCTGACTGAGGAGAGGTGAGCAAGGAACAGCAGTGCTTGCAGGAAACAGCTGTTAACACAGCTGGAGATCAGAGGGAACCTCATGGCCAGACTGTGTGCACATCACTCCAACCCACATCTCGGGCTGTTTTGTTGAAAGACAGAGTCATTTCTGGATGTCAGCTGCTGCTCAGTAAGAGCACTGCAGGGAGCTGGAGCACACTACAAGTACGTGAGGGAACTGGCAGGATCCAATCTGCCCCTAAGCAGATGTGTATTGATGTCAGAAGAAGCAGAAGCCAGTCTGGTAGAAATGAAGATAAAATCCCGTCTCCATCCTGTGTCAATAAGACCCAGCTACTTCTATGCTACCCTAGTATCAAATGTTGACCCTGAAAATAATAATAAAAAAAATGTAGCATTTATCAATGGTTATTCCAAAAACAGACTATGACATTTAAGAGGGTGACCAGAAATACTCATCATACCATTGTGGTGCTTCAGTCTGATGCTCTTGTTCTTCTGTTTCCCAGTCCATGGCCTCTGGCTTATGTGAGGTTCAACTATATCTTTAGTCAACCATAATGACCTCCTGCACTCAGATCAACTCTTGGGAATTATTTCAGGCCCCTCTATCTGCTGTAGGAAAATTCTCCTTCCATCTGGTTTGTCTGAACAAGGTCTACAGGCAATACTTCACAGGTAGCATCAACTCTTCCTCATAATAAACAGCTTCTCACCCCACCTTTTCCCTCTAACTTGATGAGGGCTATTTGTACAGTCTTGCAGCTTAGCCAGGGCAATGAGAACAGAATCTGGCTCACAAAGTTGAGCATTCTTTGTAGCCCAAATCATACCTGTGGGGCCTGGAGATCCTGCTACCTCTACTTCAGTGCCTCCCAGGCTGTGAAAAGGTTTGCACCTACTTTGGCTGAGAGAAAATCATGGTTCCTTCTCATGTGTGTTGCGATGTTAAGCAAAAATAAAGCCTGGAGTTTAACAAAATGAAGAAAACTGACCTACTAACTTTGTATCTTCTAACAGAAATTCTCTCTCATAACCAGTCTCCCCCACTGCCTTTCCCTGGCTGTATGGATGTGATTCGATCTTTCTGGAAGTGATTTATACCAACTTGTATTTTGTGTAAGCTTGAATATATTCGCAAGCCAAAGATTATTATGTCAATGACAAAATGATAATAGATGGATCAAATATTTTAGAAGGAATGTTTTCATGAATGTTTTCAAGATGTAAAGTATGTTTGCAAATACATTAAATGTATTTGTTAATGACTCTTAAACAGCTGCAGAAATAGAGCCACCTTTCCCAGGGAAATAATTAGTCTGTTAAAACAACTTCATGTTGGATAAAAAAATGTTGGGTTCAGCCTGAATTATTTGATTTCACCCTTCTCAAAAGTTTGGTTATTTTATAACTTTTAAATAAAATAGCAAAATAGCTTTCTGTATTGTTACAAAACGGTCTTTCAATGCTACGTGTAACTACAGTTTAAAAAACCCCAAAATAACCAACAAATGAAACATTTCAGGTCAGACAAAATATTTTGTTTGACAAAAACACTTACAAAATTGCTTGCATGATTTCAGTATTGAAGCAAATCAGTTTATCCATAACCTGCTATCCAACTGTAAGTTTCTGTTACTGAGAGACTTCAGGTGAGGTATATTGCACCAAACATGTAGTGCTTATCACCTTATGTGGCAATCTTAGCACTAAGGCAACTCTCCTGATAGTAAATATTTGTAGATTAGATTCTCAGGTATCTGGAGATGTTTTTTCTTGGAATAAAGCTGCAGCTTCAAATATGTTCTTTGTGCTTTGAAAAGGAAGGTACCTCATCATTCTAAAGGGATCCAACTGGGAAAACAATCCTGGGACTTTGGATATTTTGGCTGAGAAATTGAGGTTTATATAATCAGTTCCTTTTCTCTGAAGTGAGATACCATGACTGACAACTTTAAGAGGCTAGGTCAACACATGGATTGAATGCTTAACTCCTTGTGCTCTTACAGGCGTGTATCCCCGTGCACTGACTTAAATGAACCCAGGAAGGATGAAGGCTAGTATATACTGGACTAACACCACACAAAAGGACAATTTAAAGTTATATCTGGACAGTCGGCCCTAACTTGTAGTCTCTGCAGTTCAGCATATCAGATGTACTGACGCACTTTCTCCTGTATAGAAATTTCTGTTAAAATATTTGCATTTACCATTTATGCTGGGTGAACTTGTTGCAGCCAAGTGCATTTCATGGTACACTAAGTGTTTTTGTTTGCCTGTCCTCTCAGTCAGTACCCCCAGAACAGTCTTATTCCCTACTTTCTGGACTGTCTTCAGAAGAATGTAATTTACTGAAATTAGGACACATCAATTTAGTGGGTTTTAATTGAAATTTCATGGAAGACTAGCAATCCTTCTATCTTCCCTAAAACTCAACAAGGAGGAAACAAAGAAGAAGTTGTATGCCAATGAACTCTTCATTAAATTCCATTCCAGAAGATTCAATAGATGTGCAGCTGTGATATATGAAACAGTGAAGCAAGCACTTCCCCCAATTAGTACCTAATCATGCAAAGCCCCAATTCCCATCTGTGAGATCCCAGGACTTCTTAAATTAACCAGCATTTAGTGAAGATGCCAGCCTTCTGTGGTCGAAAAAAGTATTTCTGGGCTGAATTACTCACTGTAAATCTCAGTCATGTTCTCAAATAAAATTTTCCAGCCCAATTCCTTAACTCTAGATTTGACAAGATTTACATCAAGATTTACATCTAGCCCAGACTAGAGATTTCTTAATGACCTTTTATGGGAATGACCTGTGTACAGACCTTAGATTTGACCATTACATTGCTAATGAATGCATTCATTCTTCACAGACTTATGCAGACGCACTTGCAAACTATGTTTGCTTCCAAACTGTTTACTTTGACTAATCTCAGTTTGTCAAGTGTGATTTGTTACGCCACTCATAGTTCATGAGTTGTGCTTCCTGACTTAACAGTGAAACTTTTGAATGACACAACGATCAAATTATGTTGTTTTGTGGAAAAAGATACCCAAGTGCAATTATGTCTCATAAGAACTTTGCTGAACTCAAAGATAATGACAAAAGACACTCTTATGTGTCCTCTGCTTCACAGAACATTTAAAAACCCCCACACTTTATTTGTTTTATTCTTCAGATGTGCATGCTTGTATGCATTTGAATTTGGATAATCCCTTCAACAATGAACAGTAATTAAATAGTCATTGGGTACTTACTCGTTTGCATTAAACCCAAGGAGGAATCGAACAGCTATTTAGGAATGCTAATTACAATTAAAATCTGTACTTTTTGATACATTTATAACAAAACTAGAAATGACCATTTTCTCTCTAAACATACAGTTGCTCGTTTATAACAAATTATGATGACCTCAACTCAGATCTACCATTTCTTCAAATTGTCTTCTTGTTGAGTCTACTGATGGAGCAACATGGCTCCATCTTTTTTCTCACCCTTTATACTATACAGTGAAGTGAACAACTGAGAGAAACCACTTGATATTCTGTGTTTTGATGTCAGAACCCTATTCTTGGCAGCGCATCTTCGCTCTCTTATCCTAGAACTTTATTTAATTTGTTTGTGGACAGAGACTGAGATCCTTACAAGATACAAACTCAGAAAAGTGCTAGAATGTTTACATTTTCTCAGTGATCCCTCTAGGCTATTGTACTATTCCTCCATATTTATTCCTCAACATACACTTTCATTCTTCTCTGCATTCTGACTCCAGCCATTCATCATTATGCCAGTTAAATTTGCACGCCTTCATGTTTGGTTATTTTTTGTTTGGTTGGTTTTTCTTTCTCCTTTGTGGATACATCAGAGTGAGCAGATGAACATAAATCAATTACATGGGGAACTTTACCCCTGCCTGATTGCTGCACCAGCGTGTACAAGCTCACGAGTAAGGTACTCCTCTAATGTTAGCGGGTCATGTGTGCTTTCTCTACTGGGAAGAATGACAAAGAAACAGCACTAGGAAATGATTTATCCTATCCTAAAATAGGCAACAGAAAATGCTTAAGTCACCTGAAACAAACAGTAAAAATGTTAAGTCATGGGTCATGCCTTCCTCCATAGCAAGGATTACATCACCCATTTCTGATGCTTAGTTCAGAACTTCTCCCAAGATTGAGACACTTTTCCACTGCTGCTATTGAAGCCACACTTTGAGAGAGGAAAGAGGACAAACTGGACACAGTTTGTGGGCTACAAAGTTGTGTAGCTGAGACATTACTTCATGTAGATGGGAGGACACCTAGAAGAGCTAGCCAGATAAATTAACTGGGAGATCCTTTGGACCTACAACATGGAAATGACACCCAGCTGCTGGACATAGTCAACACTGAGGTACTTATGGACATATTCAGAAGCCAACCCTTAATTGAGGGGTGGGTTTCTCTGAGACATCTACACCAGAGATGTCCAATTTATAATTATTTTTGAATCTGGTTTTGTAGCCAATGGGAAGATACAGGCACCTCCTACCTGCCTGCTCAGCTCAGAGTGAGAAAAATCTCTCTGCATCCAGTTCCATGGACACCATTAGTTTCCCATAGCCTTTCTGTGCCTCCAGAAACCATCAGACATTAAAATACCAGGATGAAGGATAGAGGAAAGGTTCCAAAATATTTATGGACAGAATCAGTATCTGTCCTCATAAACTTTGGGGAAAATATCGGAACCAGCATAAGAATTAACATGTCTGCACTCCTACTGCTTAGCAGACCCTGGTCTGTATACATGTGATGACGAGAGGCAGAGGTTCCAAAATAGCCTCACTTGATCTTCAACAGATTGCAAATATTACTTCAGTTCTGTTTCTTTTAGGGAACCTCTTGCATCTTAACAATGACAACTTGAAGATGTTTGAAGTTTGCAGCTTACTCATTTGATGTTTTTAACTTCATGCCTCTTTGCTAAAGCTACTGCCAGATGTTAGTTCACCAACCTTCTTTTACCTCACATCTATCTCTTTCCTCATCTCACCATCCATTCCTTCTCCCTCTCTCTTCCTAGGAGTTCTTTAGCAGTTGTCACACTAGCCAAAGTCTCCTTATGTAAATATATGTTCTCCGTGTGTTTCCCATCATGCCTATTCTGACAGCCAAATTCCTAACATTGCTAATGGGCAATGGAGTAAATGAGAAGGTAGAAGGCATGGTGATTTGGCAAGCCTTCAGGTGCAACTCTCTGTTGTGGTTAAAACATTTCTCCATGGAAATGAAAAATTGCAATAGTATTTACAATAATGTATTAATGCAGCACTTGAAATTTTACATTTTTGATTCTTTTCTAATAATGCAGGAAAGCACACAAGAAATTCTTATGTGTTTTATTTCATGGCATTTTTTAAAACTTTCACACTGCTTGATATTTTCTGCGCTGCAGGAGTTATAAAATGTGAGGTAGAATGCTGCGTTAAGGAAAAAGTACCTTAATATGTTGCATGCAGTTTCTAAATAGAGCATGCTGAAGGTCACTCTTAACAGACAGTAGCTTACGATTCAAACAATAGACAGATTATGTCTGTTTATTTAAGGTCTCAGATAGGAAGAAACAAAACCACATCCTTTTTCTTCTGTCTGTTTTAAAGACAGATGAATTTGGAAGCCTTCACTGTCTACTGAAAGGCATAGAGCAAACTGTATAAAGACCAGAGAAACATAGGTTAGCTTGCTTTTATTCTTAAAAACCCTCATGTGATACAAATGCACAATGCCTAGGGCCGAAGAGGCATACTGTAGCATTCTCCTGGCTGTAGGATTCAAGATTCAAGTCCACAGCAGGAGAAGAAAATCACTTCTCCAATAGAGCATGCTTAAATAGAGATTGTTTTTTCTTCCTTGCTGCTGCTAAGAATGAATCAGAATGTCCTGTGTCTTCTGGAATGACAAGACTTGATCTCTCTGTTTCTCTGAATGAACACAGTACAGTATTGACTGTACTCATTTCTGACAATAAAATGCTTTTCTGTCGAACTACTAAGATCAAATGTTAGGTTAGTTTTATCTGAGGACTTGCATTGATCATTCCTTGGTGATATAAACCAAATGAAATAATGAACATATTTGTCCAAACACTAGAGGTAGTTGCTGGGGTGAGACCTCTTGTCTACATGCTTTGACTTGTAGTTTCCAAGCATCTGCCACTGGCTGTCATGAAGGCCTCAAACCTCATCTAGTAAAGTATTATTGTACATTTCTGAAGTCAGTGACAGCTGTGCTGGAAATTTTCAATGGGTCTGGATTTCAACCCAAAACAGATTTTATTCCTTATCTATAAAGAAATGAGAAAAAGACATCTTGATATCTCTTATATCTTGATTACTCTTGAGAAGCAGAAGCAACTGCTTCTCAAGAGTTTTACATTCATGTCCACTGAAGATTATTTTCTTTCCTGTGGTGGGTTTTATTCTTCTGGTCATTTCCACCTGTTCTATTTCAACTCCAGTGGGGCTGCTGAGATTTACAGCATGATAAACAAAGAGAGAAACAAGACAGTTTTTTTTAAAGGAAGATCCATGTTCTTCACATACCTTCATGCTTAGATTTGCACACTAAAGAATTTTCAAGGAAAAGAAAGACTGCTCTTGGGAAACATTTTTCCTGTGTATGAGTGATTCCATAACTAATGTCTAAGAAGGAACACCCTCTACTTGTGAGTGCAGTATAAATGCATATATATACATATATGAATCAGGAGGGTTTTGCTGGGTTTGGTATGCTTTATGATTTCCTCATGTTTGCTTTCAGAATGAAATCCTTGAGTTCACAAACGTTAGCTTTGAATTCGTGTTCCCTCCACCGCTTAACTTACCTTTGTATTTCTGTATTAAACCCGATGATGCCGTTGGCAGCAAAGCCCATTGGGTAACATAAAATGTGTTTTGATACACTGAGTACAGAGCTGTGAAACGTAGCTCGTATCATTCAATGTCATTCATTTGTTCACATCCTCAAGGGGAAATGGTGGCCCAGGCATGCTGTGGTTTTGGTGTATGGGTGCTTCAGATATGCTTGGTTTATGAATGGGGAAGTCAAAGTAGTCAAACTCATGAGCAGCAACAGTTTGTGAGTTAACACCTTTAAAGGACAAAGCAGTTAATTAAGAGGAGAAATTGCAGGTTCAAAAGCTTAAGTGAGTGTGTTGCAGGGAAGCAGAACATGGCTACAGTCAGGAAGAAATATGTAGCAATGGCTGGGGGATTTTTGTTTGTATATAGGATGTCACAAAATGTGATCAAGACCTGTTCTAACCAGGCTCAAGCACCAAAGTAATGTTGCCTCCCACCCCCATTTTTTTCTCCCGTTTTCTCACTATACACCAGAAGACTTTCTTCAGGTGCAGGTCCAAACCCATGAGCCATTTGCCTCCATGGCCGTCAAAAGTCTCCATGAGCTACAAAGGTATGTATAAAAACAGGCTTGTTTTGATGCTGAGTATTAAGTATGCTCTTGAATCAGCAGAATAATCCACCACTGAGTTATCTGCAGTATGTGCTTTGGAAGTACTGAATGTAAAGTTCAGTAAGTCTACAGAGCAAGGTCAAAACTACGATCTCTCCTTAAATATCTTAGAATTACGTGTCTTTCCGAAGCTTATCATTGTAGCAGCTTGTCTTGCACTGTGTGGAGGAAATACCTGTTGGGTAATATCACTCAAGACTCTCAAAGCTGAAGAAATGAAGTGCTATACAATATATACAGATACTCTGTAGAAATTAAGGCAAATTCTTAAAAAGCAAAGAAGTCTAAAAGTTTAGGTGACAAAGTGAAAAAGTAGAAAAATGTTGACATTTTGGCTGAAGAAAGACATAGCACTGATAATTTTAATATCTAAATGCCTATCAGTGATAGATAAAATACATATTGCTGCAATTAAAAATGGAACTTACAGGTATTTTCATAAGGTCGAGTTTGTTGGTAATTAAAGATTATTCATCTACAATGTGTTGCAAAATAATTAATAATTGTGTTGTTTAAACATAGCTATGGCCTAATTCCATATGCCATGTATTAAGGTGGACTTTACTGTCATCCTTACTGGTGTCAGATGAGCTACACCTGCTGAATTTTAATGGGACAGGTTCTTTACTTTCTGCTCTAGAGCAATTTTGTATGTCTATGTAATGGGAGAGCAGGTGGTAATTTCACAATTAAAATTCCAGCACTGCTGGTTGGCAGCGGTGATTTGCATCGTTGCAACGAAGAGGAGACATGTTTGTTTTCTTCAAGTATGTGCCACATATTAAACCAGAGCAAAGACAATTGAATTTCTAGGATATAGAACATTATGTGGAAAAAATAGATGAGAAATAACGAGTTGGTTTATAATCACCAGAAGAATGAAGCTCTTTTAAAGCTCTCTAGTGAGAAGAGCAATGATTGAAGTGGCTTTGAAACGTATCAGTACATTTATGAAGGGGGACTGTGCAATGTGTTTGCTTGACAGCTCTGAACTCAGTGAACCAGAATCCCTCTCACAGCCTGGCTCGATAGGTTTAACTGATAGACATTTTGTAGCCACTTTGCATTCATTTTGCACAGTTTGAAGTCAGAGGTTTGGGTAGGTATAAGGCCAGTTTCAGGAGGTGTCACACCTGCTCTGTCATTAAAAAAGGATTTTTTAAAGAAAGTAGTCCCAGTAATACAGGTTGGCAAAGGGGAGGTGAAATGAAAGGTTCCTATAGTTCATCTTTAAGCTATAAAATATTGATAAAAATCAAAATATGAAGTACGCTAAAGGAAGAATTAATCTGAAAGATAACTAAATACCCTGTTTTCCAGGGGATTTTGTTCCACTGGAGAAGTAATGGCTTATCCAAATTTGCATCTAGGACGTATATTACTGAAAAAATCAGACTCTTAATTTGAGATTTTGATGACATGGGGAATTCATCTGTTAAAATGGCACCTGCATTTCTTATCTTGGGAAAAGTAAACTCTCTTTATCTTAGCCACTCTTTTATGGACACTGTTGCAAGGAGTTGCTGTGTTTTCTCACAGCTTTGTGGCTTTGAACAAGTATCAAATGCTTGACAAATGTTTTCTTGTGTGTTTATACTTATGTTCAGGATTGCTCAATAATGTATGCTAAATTCAGTAACAGCAGTAAATAGTTGCTCCCTTTTATTGGCATGTTTGGCAAATCATTCCACACTTGTTTCTCAAAGAGCTAGAGGTGAAAAAGAGTTTGTTTTTCACTGATGGCAGCAGAAAATAAAGGGATATGTATGCAGGACTCGTATTTGGATGTGCAAAACTGGAGGTTATTTCTAGTAGTTCCACAAATTTTTCCAGTTTTGGCTGAGAGTTTTTTTACTGCTTGGCCTTGATCTGAAGTAGATAGAAAGGAAGATCCATTGACAACAAGTAGGACAGAAGACTAAAAATCATTCAACGAGTTGCAGATACCTGAATGAAATGTCTTTTGCATGTTCTGCAGTTTTGGGGGGAGGCCTAACAGTTTTATGGCCCACTTATACCTTAATTCCAGGCTCTTCTGGGGGTTAAAATGGCTTTTTCTGTAACATAAGTAGACGGAACAGAGGCAGAAAAGGTCTTACTTAAATTGCTTTGGGTGCAAGTGTTTTACACATTTGCAGTTTCTCTGTTAGCCTGATCCATTGGTCAGTCTTTTGGCAGTCATCTAAAGAGTCCAGCCTGGAATAGTTTCTGATGGAGAAAATTTGTGTTTGACTTACAAGGGCACAAAGGAAGGAATATGAAAGGTACATGTGACAACAGGATGACAACAAAAGCCATCAGACTTCATGCATATCCCTATTTAAACTATGCTTCTCCAGTGTTTTAATGAGTGATATGCAAATCAAATCCTCTATCAACACTTTCCACTAAATAATTGTGGATTTACTGTGTCAGGCTTCATTTAAAAGATCATGCAATAAGTTCTTTGGAAGTCAAATGGAGAAGTGGTCATTAGTTTCTGCTCTGTCATCACCTTTTCTGTGATGAAAATAGATTGTCTTGATGAAAGATCAGACTGAAGAGGCTGTAGACTGAACTCCAATAATTAGACACTGGATGAGTGAGAATATTTGTTGCTATGGTCATCTGTTTTGCATAGGACCATTTAAACCACAAGAGTGGTTCTTCATTGGGAAAGCTGCTGTCTCTGGAATATTTTTGCTGCTTCCATTAGGAAAGGGTCTGGTTAGTCACAGCTTCTCTAGTGGTTTCCCATTATGTCACCAAGTTCCATGGAAATGCAGGTCTTTAGGAAGTGATCAGAAAAGATTTCACATTGAATTCCATTAGAATTCATTCTAGGTAGAAGAAAAGTATCAATATTCTGGGTCCAGGAGTTTCTGAGGTGAGACTGAAGCCCTTCAAAATGCCAACACTGATGTATCTATTGGAGTAGTTTTGTACTGCTGGTACAAGTCATGGCATTTCTTGTGCTCTGTGTTTACATAAAAGGAAAAAACTTAGAAAGGAATAACCGTATTTCTGGTCCTCATAGTCAGGTTTTCACTTCCTTCTACTTACATCTGATGATGAGCTGAGGACTGTTAGAGAAACCAATTCAAGAATCACATTTTCTTTCCATCTTTCATATTTATAGGCTTTTGGACAGGAATAAAAGTAAATAAAGTCTTAAAAATGAGAAAAGGAAAAAGAGGAAGACTTAATTAGAGGAACTAGCTCATTCTAAGGTCTCTGTCATAATAGTTTGATGCTACATATGGATGTTACATAGTGATAGTAAAATCTTAGTGACTTCATACAAGTCCCTATCTCTGGGCTTGTTTTCTATCAGCTGAGGACCTTGAAGCTTGCTGTAGCTAAGGATTTACTCTGTTCATTAATGAACTCTGCACTGCTGCAAATCTAGGCTGTTCTTGAGGTGCTTTATCTAAACTTAACATTATATGTTTCAGATGGAACAGACAAATTAACTTTTAAACATCTTTAACTTGCCATCATGAAGAAAAATCTTGGTGAAGAAGAATTTCTGGGATCGAACCTCATGATTGCCACATCCTGTTCATGAAATGCCCCTACTGTTAGGTGTGGGCTAAAATGCCTGTTAGGAAACCCACATGTATATATTGTTGAGTCATTAGGAAGAGTTTCACAATCATCTCTAGACAGAGGTCCCAGAAGCAGTTCCTGCTGTTGGAGAGTATGGGATGTGAGCTTCAATGAGCACCATCTGGACTGATACATCCAAACATCTGCAGAACATGTTTGTGTTGAATGCATGTTGGTAGCTGTTGCTACCTGCCACAGGAAAAAGCATTTGCCTGGCTGTTACAAATTTTCAGTTTTCTCATGCTCTAGACAAGTTATTCATATTTTGGGAAAAAAAAATCTTTCTGCTCTTAACTATTTACTACCTAAATTCCTTTTTCTAGGGAAGAAAAAAAAAGCTAGTTTATTATATAGGGACTGTCTTACCTACTTAGAATCATAGAATCATTTAGGTTGTAAATGTCATAAAATCATTAAGCCCAAATGTTAACCTAACACTTCCAAACCCACCACTAAACCATGTCTCTAAGCACCACATCTACATGTCTTTAAATACCTCCAGGGTTGGTGACTCAACCACTTTCCATGGTAATCTATTCCAGTGATTTACAACTCTTTCAGTGAAGAAATTTTTCCTAATAATCACTCTAGTACAGTCTCCTTTCTTCATCCTGTGATGGATATCACAGCATTAGCATGCCTCAGATACTCATTTTACACCATTAGCCAGCACTGAAATCTGTTTGATCCCAACTCTGTTTTTAGCAATATGTGAGTTCTTGACATGCTGTATCCAAAAGTAGCTCAGGCTTGGCTCTTTGGGCTGTAGCAACAGTAGCACATTGATACAGTCATTGTCCACTCAACTTCCTTGTCAAATCAATTATAAAACACTGTTGTTGGTACAAAATAACATCTCCACGTGTTATTAATGCTCATAGCTTCAATATGGACCATTCATTTCTTTGTTATTGTAGGTCTTACACCAAAATAAACAAAATAGAATAGAATAGGTTTCCCAGCGATCATCTAGTCCAACTGGCTGACCACTTGGGCTGACCAAAAGTTAGAGCATGTTTTCAAGGACATTGTCCAAATGCCTCTTAAATACTGTCAGGCTTGGGGCACTGACCTCCTCTCTAAGAAGCCTGTTCCAGAGTTTGCCCACACTCTTGGTGGTCAATGTTTCCTAATGTTAAGTCTGACCCTCCCCTGGTGAGCTTTGAACCATCCCCACACATTCTATCACTGGATACCTGATCTGAACTTTCCTCCCCATTTCCCCTCCTCAGGAAGTGGTAGAGAGCCATGAGTTCACCTTTCAGTCTCCTTCTCACCGAACTAGACAAAACCAGAATTCTTAGCAGAACATGTCTTCCATCCCTTTCACCAGCTTTGGTGTTTTTCTTGGACCCCCTCTTGCTATTGACATACTTTAAAAAGTCTTCCTTGTTGTCTGACAAACCTAGCCAGTTTCAGCTATAGTTAAGCTTTGTCTTTTCATGTCTTCTCCCTGCATGAGCGAACAACAGCTCCACAATCTTCCTGTGAAGCCTGACCTTCCTTCCAGAGATTGTACAATTTCTTATTGCTCATGAGCTCCATGAGGAGTTCCCTCATGTTCAGCCAAGGTGGTCTTCTGTTCTTGCAACACAATAGCATTGCCTGTTCCTGTGCTTTTAACAGGAGGTTCTAAAAAACTGACTTGTGGACTCTAATCTATCTAGCAGGATACTGCTAAATAGCTCCCTAAGTGACTGAAACTTTGCTGCCTTGAAATCCAGGACAGCAGTGCTGCTCACCTTTTTTCTCATTACACCAAAAATTTTAAACTCAACAATTTAATGATCACTATGGCCAAGACAGCCACCTACCACCACATCCCTCTTCTCTGTCACAAATAACAAGTCTAGGAGGGTATCTTTCCTCATTGGCTCACTGAGTACTTGTGATAAGAAGTGATCTTCAACAAACTTAAGGAATTTCCCAGTCTTGCTGATCACAGCAGTATGGTATTTCTATAAAGTCTAGTCTTTGCAATTCAAAAGTTCCTTGTTGGAGCTATAATTGTATGAGATTTTAAAATAATTTTTTAAGATATAAAATAATTTTTCAAGACCAAAAGGTAAGTTTTGAGTTACATAATAAACATATATAAAACTTTTTCTTAATTGAAACCTCATAGTTTTTGTGTGCTGTGGCTTTTTCAACAGAAACATAAAGAGAGAGAGTTTAAAAGTAACATGTAGAAAAATGCTAAAGTAAGTGCAGAACTAAATCTTGGGATTTGAAGTTACCTGATGATTTCATAGCTTGGATGTGGAGCTGATAGATTCCAGAGTCTTTGTTAAAGCAGCTGGACAGGAAATCTCATTCAGTTTCATCACAGAAATAAATCAATAAAAGTATTATTTTTGGAAACAGACATTATGCTTGTATTAACTTCCTTACTTCCACTGAGGACAGACTGGCAGGATCAGGCCTCTTTCTTGTGTAGACAGCTAAGCACCATTCTCTTCCAGTGCTGCGCCTACTTTATTACTGATTCCTCTGAACTCTTTATAAGCATTTTTTGGATGGCCTTTTCTCATCTATCTTTTTGTTGCAGCTTTGGAAGAATAAACAATTATTACAAGTGGAACAGTGTTAATGCTTTTGAAAATGTATTCAGATGAATCTGTCAAACTGTCAAACTGTCAAATCTGTCAAATGCCTTTGACAGAGAACTTTAAACATGCAGTACCAGAAAGTGGGCAGAAGCAGCTCTTTTCAGCCTATTGGCGCTGTACAGGGAGCAATAAGATAACAACCAACCCCTTCACACCTCTTTCTGCTGTCTCTTCATCAGGAAAGCATGTAGTCCTTACACTTTCTCATTCCCAGTAGCCCTGCTATAGCTGCCTAACTAGCTTTTACTTCTCAACTCTGCAACAGATTTCAGACAATTTCACTTTGATTGTAAAGTTTACGTAATACAGTCTGTGTGGATGCAGTTAGACATTCTCATACCTTGAAAAAAAATGCAAGTAAGAAGCAGCAGTTTCTATTTATTTTTTAGATCAAGAATTTACCCATACCTATGCCAGAAAATACACATGCTCTGTATTCACCAAGTAAAACGAACTTTATAATTCCAATAAAGATTTTCCAGCTTTTTTGAATGTGGTTTCTTTAGAATGAATCAATGAGTTTGCTCAGTGGTTTCAACAGCTGTAATAACATTGCATTCACTCTGCATCTGTATTTCATTTGCTTACTAAGTGGGCACTGATTTTAAGATAGATGCATCAGAATTTTCCTGAAACCTTCTTCCAAAAGTCATTAATTTTATTTTTTTACTTTTTTTTGAGCAATTGTCCTCTTCTCTGGTTTTCAGTTACCATTTGTTTTTTCCCATTTCATTAGGAAAAGCAAAGAAAGCAAATTAAAATTATTTAGACAGGTCAGAAAAAATGCAGTATGTTAGATAAGAGAAATAATCAAAATTCTTTAAGATGGGAAAGGTGTGAAAAGATTTCATTGCTTTTTCATTGATTCTCTTAGCATGTTAGCAATTTTAAGATATTTGTATTCTTTTGTTAACACTGCAAGTTTTTCAAATAGCATTTCTACTCAGTGATTGAATGATAAGCCATAATACTGGATACATTGATATAGATGTAGCTTAAGAGGCAATTAATTAAGACAGCTTTATTATAAGGACAATTTGCGTGTTTGAAGAATAGAAAGTCTTTGTGTGTTTTGGATGTTAGGGATGTTTTGCTACAGTAGCTACAAAATTCAACCATAACAGCTTTGAAGATAAAGAAAGTGAAGATAGGGAAGTAATAAATAATGAGACCAAGAACAATAAAGAGACAGAATTTGTCTTGTTTTCTGATAAAAGGTGCCTAACTAGTTTGTGAGGAATGAGATTTTTAGCACAGGAATGTGTTTTTGAGACTATGGAGAAAACTGTAAAGAGCATGGGCTGAAGGGAAAGGTAACAAGTTCCCTGAGAGGAAGACATCCAGCCTTAATCTCTGAAGACCACCAGATCTCCAGAGTGTCACTGAGCATGCTCTATCTGGGAGGAGTTAATATAAGTGACTTTCTGAAAATAATTTGCATAAACCTACCTTTTCTTAGGAATTATAATGAATATGTATACTTAATCTGTATGAATATGATAAATTTTGCTTTGAATGGCGCATGCATTAGGAGGAGCACCCTGTGCACCCAGCCCTGCAATAAAGAATATCTGCTTCAGAGTCACCAAGGCTACTGAGTTTTGATTCTGACTTTTCAAGGCTTCAATAAAGCTAGACAAATTTAAGGGTTGTTGATTCCATTTAAAAGGCAGGTTGGATTGGACTGGGTTCTCCACTGTGTATATTTCTCCCTAGCGTCTTCCTGGAGAGAGAACAGGCAATAGTAAGGGTGGAAAAGGTGCCTGTGGTAAGAAGGGGTATACTACGTGTGTCTAACTCATTGTCTGCTGATTAAGGGCCCAGGAATTAGGATATCTCTGTTATTTCTCTTTCTCTCATCCTCTAGTGTGGGGTGGTGTTTAGAGAAGATCTCTAGCAGAACAGTTTATTTCGGGGCTTTGTGCTTTGTATTATTTGGAAGAATCTAAGTTTTTTGTGGATCTTCTAAACATGGATGCCTCTGAAACTGGAGGAGCCAAGATTTGATGAACCACACCTGTGCTTTGTATTTAGCCATGACATGGGAGTATCGGCAACCCTGGGGAGGCTGGGCAGACGGCAGAACAATCTTGGTTTTTTGCACTGTTCAGCTTTATCACTGTTCATTGGAGACACCTTCTAAATCATTGTTCAGAGAATAGAATAAATCAGAGGTACAGATTGAGTACAATAGGGATCTTGCTTGAAATAGTCATACAGAGGCATATATGTTGTAGGCATCTACATTTGTCAGGCATATCTCACCTTTCAACAATTTTAGTTCCTCCGCTTTTCCGTAGTGAAAAATGCAGTCTGTGTTTTCTGCTAGAAGTACAGCTCAAAGGGTCAGACTGTAAGGAATGCAAGTGTAACTTTCATCTCCCACAAAGAAGGCCATCACCTTTTCATCCCTTAGGTAGTCCACTACGTCAACATGCTGCACTTTTTTGTTAAACCCTATGTCAGAGCTGGTGTGAGGGGGGCTCTGTGTTTGAAGTCTCTGAGTTATACAATAACAGTGGACTGAAAAAAGAAAGGTATGATGCAATTGCTGGTTTCCCAGAAGAGCAGTTGCAGATATAGTTCTTGAATCTGAGTTTGAAGGAAAAAAGATGTCACTGCTATGGTTCAGCACAAGAGAAAATGAAACTGATACCTCATGCAACTGGTCCTGTATTTCCATAGGATCTTGTGCCACCAGAGCAGACCAGGTTGAGCACTGGTCATCCTATATCTTTAGATAATATCTAAAGCTTTGAAAGACCTTGGATCTGATTAAAGATGTTTCATTTTTCCATGCAATTTAATATAAAATAGGTCAAATGCTAAACTGGTGCTGGAGAAGTTTCTGGTCTCCGTGTTGTGAAAGTTAAAATGAAATGATGGAATAGATACTTCCAGATGTAAATGGGCTTGTAAATGGCTCCTTCCTTATTAAACCTTATGGTGTGCTAACCTTCACTTAGTGTTCAGTAGAGTTTGTTTACCTTCAGTAAGTGGTCTCCTCTGCAGGAACAACTTTTCTATACAGAGTTAGAACTTTTGTGCAAGATAAGTAGTTCTAGTTCATACATAATTCTTCCTGTGACTCTTGAAGAAACTCTTACACTGCTAGACATTGGCAAAGTGTGGGCGATATGGCTAAAAATGTAACTTAGGAGAAAGCAGAATTTGGTTTAATTTCCTGTTATGATTGCTAAAGATAACCTTAACTGTTAGATGTTTCGCCATCTGCCCCTACTGATCCACTCAAAAAGGCTAAATGGACAGTTAGCTTTAGAGTTTCCCACTCTCAGGGTTGGATCTGTACTCTAGTGCCCCAAACGAACAGTCTAAATTATTGATAGTTCTATTTATCTGAGCATGTGATACTAGTGGAACGTATGTGCAAGATTAATGTTGCAGGGCTTTCGTCTGGCAGGTAGAAAACAGATTTACCTTGTAGGGAATCTATTGAGAGGAGACCATGGGAAATCTGCCCTGAATTTACTGCAGCCAGGACTGCTGCCTTGGTCCCAGTCAATCCATAGCTACCTCAATGAAGGCTCTGTGAGGTGGCAAGAAGAGCAGAAGAGAGTTACAGGGCTACAGATTTGCCAAGTGCAATTTGTCCATGTGCAGCTACTACATACACACAGTACCTCTGCAACATTTTGGCTGGATCATCCTCAAAGTTATACAGATATATGCACATGTATGTACATGTATATATACACTTATGCTTGCGTGTGTGTCTAAAAAGCTTCTGTGTAATTTGACTGGGCCAGAACTCTCAGTAGATCTTGTGTCTGCTCATCCTACCACTAGATCAATGTGTTTCACATTTGTTTTGAATGAGCAGTAGTAGTCTCCAAAGGATATCCTGCTTTCTCATTGCTTCCCGTTTTTACAGTGGTGCTGAGCCTTTCTATAAGCCACTGTTATGTTGCCTGTTGTGAAACAGTTGCAGCAGCTGCAACTCTGATTTAAATCCTTGTCATCTAAACCGTCTTGTCACACTGCCAGGCATAAGGCTAAACGGGAACTGACCAAGTGGGCATAAAATTAAAAGGAAGGCAACTAGGTGAGAAGGGCAGAAAGCACTTTGCCTTGTGAGTCTCCCTGGAATCTGCTGCACTGGCATCTGTGAGCCTGGCGTTTGAGACATGTAGGATGGATGGGTATTCAGGCTGTGGCTGCTGTTGTGGCACCAAAAAATATTCCCAGGCAGTAAATGTTAATCCTGCATACTGCTGAATTGCTGGCATTGCTCTTGCGTGATTTCATTTGAGACCAACCCTCTGAACAGTTCCCAGGCACTGTGGCATGGGTCAGGGACCATTCCAAATAACCAGTTTGTATGTAGCCAACCTACCTTGGAGAAGAAAAGAGTGCAATACCTTGGGTGTGTTGGCCTCTTTGTAAAAGCGTGGTCCCACTTGTATTTTCTTTCCTGCTACAGATGTAGCTTTAGGTTTTAGGCTCTATTTGAAATGTTGTCCTATATGCTTCAGTCTAGTAGACTCATTGTATTAGTCCTATGATTTCTCTTTGATTTGATTGTAGATCAAAGCTCAAGATCAGTCTCCAGCACTGTTTAATGCATTAATCCACCTACAGTCATGTTACCTCTGGTCTGTCAGGCACTTCTGGAAGTGGTATCTCCTTTGCAAGCCTCAGAATCAGTGGCTGGGTGATAATAAAATAATTCTTAATGCCACAGATTTAGGAGATGACTCACTGGCCACAAAGGATATGGCAGCCAGTTTATGAAATCTGGGGCATTTTTTTAGTGCCTATTAACTGAAAATCTCATAAATTACATTTTATTTTAGGAAGTTTTCCTTGTTTTCCAAAATATTTTGCTGACAATCATCTTTTTTTGTTGAAGTGCTATCAGGAACAAGCCCAATGAAGTCCTGCATGACCAGCATGGTGGAGTGTGACAGCATGGTCCGCTGTGGTGAAGTGTGGCTGCAGTATGCGGGATTTCAGTGGACTGTTGGTCTAAGATGTTACAAATATGCTGACTGCTTTAAGTCTGGAAAGCCCAAGGGAAACAGTGTTTGTCACAGCTTTAATCAGAATCTGAAAGTATAACTCTCTGCAGGCCAGCAAAGAGGGTTGCTGTCTCAGCTTGGCAGAAGAATTTGGGTTTTTTTGCAACTTGGGTTGCAATGAATCCAAGCAATCAACTTCTGCCCTCTTCTAAGTGATAATGTGATTAATGCTCTCAAAGAAAAGGCATGCATCCATCTTTAATTTCTTCAGCTGATGAGGTGTCTGCTCAGGAGGTTCAAGTCCAAGTCAAACTGTGGCCTTTCTTTCAAAGGACTCCTAGTAATGGGACGGGACTGTTCCCACAAACCAGACACCATTATCTCTCAGAGTGATTTTTTAGTCAAGATACTGTAAACCTTTGAAGGCAGAGCCTTCCCTCAAATATAAAGGAAATGATGACTGACTTCAGTAAAGTCATGATTTAACCTCTCTAGAGGAAAAAAAGTATTCATCTCCTTTATCACAGCTGGACAACAAAGTCTTAGCAAAACATAAAATTTTCATCTCTTCCAAAAACTTATTGCCAACAAAACCCCTCAGGTTTCTGCAATGAAACTATATAAAACATTGAGAAACTGTACAAAACAAAGAAACCATGCAAAACATCTAAGAAACATTTATTGAATCAGTACTATCACATTGGATGACAGAGGGAGTGTAAACAGAACTGGAAGAACAGAATTACTTTTCCCAGCTTGTCATTTTAAGTAGATTGTTCTTTAAAAGGAACACAGAATGTACCATACCGTGCTTGGATGCCTTTCACATTGTCCTTCGGCAAACAAAATCAAAATGGAGAGTGGTATTTGTAAGTAGGATACATCAAAGCAGATGGATCAGTGGGATGGCCAAGGCCCAGAGCATGCCCAAATTCATGGGCAGCAACAGTGAATAAATTAAATAATTATTAAATAATTATTAAAACCCCACAGTTATTTCCATAATGGGAAGATGATTGTATTTCTTACCACCTGTGGGTTAGATAGAATCACAGAATCACAGAATCACCAGGTTGGAAAACACCTTTGAGATCATCGAGTCCAACCGTTCCTGTCCTCTACTAAAACATATTGCTAAGTACTTCATCTACTTGTCTTTTAAATACATACAGTGCTGGTGACTCAACCACCTCCCTGGGCAGCCTGTTCCAATGCCCGATAACTCTTTCAGTGAAGAATTTTTTTCCTAATGTCTAATCTGAACCTGCCCTGGCACAGCTTGAGTCCTTTCCTCCTTGTTCTATCACCTGTCACTTGGGCTAAGAGATCAACACCCACCTCTCTACAGCTTCCTTTCAGGTAGTTGTAGGCAGTGATAAGGTCTTGCCTCAGTCTCCTCATCTCCAGACTAAACATCCCCAGCTCCCTCAGCCGCTCCTCATATGATTTGCCCTCCAGCCCCTTCTCCAGCCTGGTTGCTCTTCTTTGGACTCACTTGAGGACCTCAATGCCCTTCTTTTAGTGAAGGACCCAAAACTGAACACACTATTTGAGGTGTGACCTCACCAATGCCGAGTACAAGGGCTCAATCACTTCCCTGGACCTGCTGGCCATGCTGTTTGATACAAGTCAAGATGCCATTAGTCTTCTTGGCCATCAGGGTTCTGAGTTTACACTGATTTTTGGAAAAGGTAAAATTTTCCCATATCTCAGAAAAACAAATTTATTGAAAATTGACAGAAGCAGTGAACAGAACAGAAGACAGTGGCAATTGGTGCAAGTGGTGATGTTTTTGTCCTTGGGAATGTTTCCATTCAGGTCAATGATCAATGGCTGGAGTTGGACCTATCTGGTAAACTGTAAGACTAGATAAATAATGTAGGTTTTGGCTTTTAAGTTCTTTAGATAACAATGTATATGGATACTGAAATTAGGTGGATGAAAGCTGACCTCTGGAGCAGGTTAGAAAAAAGATAGTCTAGGGCTTTGAAGAGCCTGAGGCTTGGCAGAGACATCTACAGGCTATTCAGATACTTTGGACATGTGTAAAGTTTGTTGTTTTGACTAGAGACCCCATGACACTGTAATAGAAGACACTAGTCTTAAGTCTGCCTTGTAAAGAGGGATTTATAGAGTGTGTTTGGACAAACAGCAGGCACTGAACAGGACCAACCACGACAGTAGATTTCAGTGCCACTATCAAGCAAATCCACCCAAACAGGACAAGAGGATATGCTCTCAAAAGGACCTGTTATGAAGCAGTGGAATATCCAGAAAAAAAAAGCTTTTGCAATTTTTAGAGGGTTTTAAGGCTGGATCTCTGGCATCTAGCTAAGAGTCACATTCGTTTTCCCTTATCAGCCAATAAAAGAAAGGTTACTAAAACATTTTAGTAAAGATTAGTAAAGGTTTAGTAAAGGTTAATAAAACCTTTAGTAAAGAGCATCTGAAAGGGGAAAGGATTGGGTAAGATCCACATGGATGAGAGACAACTCATCAGAAGGGTAAAAAACTTCATGATATGAACAAGAAAGACCTTCATGAGGAAGGTCTCTGAACTATACTGACTCCTGAATCATGGCCAAATGCTACTTTGTCCAGGACAAAGCTGTGCCAGAGACCAGCTAGTTTGTTCAGGACAAAATGGTGCCAGGGACCAAGTTAATAATGTAGCAATATATAGTTATCACTAGTGCTCTGATGCTGCTTAATTTACTCTACTGAAGACAAGGTAGCAACGTGTCCCACAGACATTTCAGGATTTTTCTCCTTAACACTACAAGTTGATAAATGTTCTAGTGCTGATCTTGAAAAACTCTTCAGGAATGGCATTAAACCAGCAGTCACTCATATTAGGGTCATAGTTTCCTGTGACACAACAGGAAAACTGGTATACTGTGGCTCCTTTGCAAAGCACAACAATAAGCAACATGATGAGTTTCTTTTCCCCTTTTCCCCCTTTTCCCCTTTTCCCTTTCCCCCCTTTTTCCCCTTTTCCCCTTTTCCCCTTTTCCCCTCTTCCCCTCTTCCCCTCTTCCCCTCTTCCCCTCTTCCCCTCTTCCCCTCTTCCCCCCTCTTCCCCTCTTCCCCTCTTCCCCTCTTCCTCCTCTTCCCCCTCTTCCCCTCTTCCCCTCTTCCCCCTCTTCCCCTCTTCTCTCCCTCTTCCCCTCTTCCCCTCTTCCCCTCTTCCCCTCTTCCCCTCTCCTCTCCTCTCCTCTCCTCTCCTCTCCTCTCCTCTCCTCTCCTCTCCTCTCCTCTCCTCTCCTCTCCTCTCCTCTCCTCTCCTCTCCTCTCCTCTCCTCTCCTCTCCTCTCCTCTCCTCTCCTTTCCTCTCCTTTCCTTTCCTCTCCTTTCCTTTCCTCTCCTTTCCTTTCCTCTCCTTTCCTTTCCTCTCCTTTCCTTTCCTCTCCTTTCCTTTCCTCTCCTTTTCCTTTCCTCTCCTTTCCTTTCCTTTCCTTTCCTTTCCTTTCCTTTCCTTTCCTTTCCTTTCCTTTCCTTTCCTTTCCTTTCCTTTCCTTTCCTTTCCTTTCCTTTCCTTTCCTTTCCTTTCCTTTCCTTTCCTTTCCTTTCCTTTCCTTTCCTTTCCTTTCTTTCCTTTCCTTTCCTTTTCCTTTCCTTTCCTTTCCTTTCCTTTCCTTTCCTTTCCTTTCCTTTCCTTTCCTTTCCTTTCCTTTCCTTTCCTTTCCTTTCCTTTCCTTTCCTTTCCTTTCCTTTCCTTTCCTTTCCTTTTCCTTTCCTTTCCTTTCCTTTCCTTTCCTTTCCTTTCCTTTCCTTTCCTTTCCTTTCCTCCATCTCTCTGTTGATCCTCAGTGGCCAGCAGTAAAAACTGGACCATGCTATTTTACTGAATTGCCATGGGTATATGATGGAGAACATTTTGTCCTCCTACCTCCTGCTAAACAATGATAGGTTGAAAGTAACTCTTTCAGGATTTATTGAGTTAGTCCAGTTTTTATCCTTGTCTTTATACTTGTTTCAATGAGATTGCTTGAGATTAAGGTTTATCAGTCTGCTCATGTTGAATTAACTTCTCCAACTGACCTCAAGTTTATCCCCTAATGTAGATTTAACTTTTTCCACATTTTAAACTGTTCTGACATCCCACATAATTTTCTTCCCAGGTAGCTCAGGAGTAGACTGATTTTTGGGTGTAAATTTCAAGGGAATGTTTCATAGGACGTCCTTGAACTTGCAAAATTTATAAGCTATTTCCATTTTCTTCCCCGTGATCCACTTCTCTGTTGAAACGTTTGTTACCTGTCAGTCTTTCACTGGGGCAAAAACATGCGCCAGGGTCCCACATGGGCCATCAAAGGGATAAGATGTAGCAAATAAGAGCAGAAGAAAGAGATAGACGCTCCCACTACGTAGGGTTTCCGACACTAAGTCCTTAGTATATACTCAAGTGCTTCTTTCTTGGAAGGAAGATAACCTAGCATCAAACTAAGAAGTAGATAATGAGAGAAGATGCCTTTTCACAGCTATGACCACGAACAGCAACTGAAAGACTCTATTGAAAATAAATCATTTAGACATTTTTGGAAAGGAAATCAAGGATCAGATTTAGAAGAGACAGTCACATCCCTAGTAGGGAAAAAGCATGGCTCATGTTGCTCAGAGCATTCAGGCTTAAGGGATATGGCTTTGCTGAGTACCATGAAAAACTGACACAGAATGGTTCTGATGCAATTTCAACTCCCTTTCTCATCCCAAGTAATTAACTCTCCATCATATTTTGAGAATTCATGGCAGTCTGGTGAAATTCCCATGGCTGGATAAGGGAAGACATAACCCCCATTTTTAAAAAATGAAGACAGGAAGATGCAGGGTAACACCTGGGGCATCGGTACTTGGGACCAGCACGAACATGTTTGTCAAAGACATAGACAGTGGGATTGAGTGCACCCCTCAGGGAGTTTGTCAACACCACCAAGATATGTGGTGTGATCGACACGCTGGAGGGAAGGGATGCCATCCAGAGGGACCTTGACAGGCTGGAGAGATGGGCCTATGAAGTTCAGAAAGGTCAAGTGCAAGAGCCTGCACATGGGTTGGGGGCAATCCTCAGTACAACTACAAACTGGACAGAGAATGGATTGAGAGCAGCCCCCAGAAGAAGGAATTGGGAGTGTTGGTTGATGTAAAGTTCAACATGAGCTGGCACTGTATGCTTGCAGCCCAGGAAGCCAACCATGTCCTGGGCTGCACCAAAACCCAGCATGACCAGCAGGTGAAGGGAGGTGGTTGTGCCTCCCTCTGCTCTGCTCTTATGAGACCCCACCTGCAGTACTCGCATCCAGCTCTGGAGTTCCCAGTAGAATAAAGACATTAAAATGTAGCTAGTCCAGAGGAGGGTCACAAAGATGATGAGAGAGCAGGAGCACTTTCTCCTGTGAGGGCAGGTTGAGACAGTTTGGCTTGTTCAACCTGGAGAAGACTCTAAGGAGATCTTATTGTAGACTTCCGGTACCTGAAGGGGCCAAATGGAAAGATGGGCAGGGGGCTGTTTCTCAGGGAGTGCAGTGACAGAACAAGGGGGAATGGCTTTAAGCTGAAGGAGGGGGAGATTTCAATTAGTTATAAGAAAAAAAATTCTTCCCTACATGGGTGGTGAAGCCCTGGCACAGGCTGCTCACAGAAGCTATGGCTGCTCCCTCCCCTGGCAGTGTTCAAGGCCAAGTTGATGGGGCCTTTGGGAACCTGCTTAGTGTAGGGTGTCCCTGCCCATGGCAATGGGGTTGGAACTAGATAATCTCTGAAGTATCTTCCAACACAAGCCAACCTAGCATCCTGTGGTTCTACGAACTCACAATATCAATGTTTTTTATGCATTTTCTCCCATGGCTTTCCCTCCCTGGTTACGAAGGAATAAGTCTGGCATCAGCTTTGCTTTTAGAATATTAAGTATCACCAAAATCAATTGTATCTTTCCACTTTACAGAAGGTACTAGAAGAGAAAGAAGTTCTCTTCTCTCTTCTCTTCTCTTCTTTTCTCTCTCTTCTCTTCTCTTCTCTTCTCTTCTCTTCTCTTCTTTCTCTTCTCTTCTCTTCTCTCTTCTCCTTCTCTTCTCTTCTCTTCTCTTCTCTTCTCTTCTCTTCTCTTCTCTCTTCTCTTCTTCTTCTCTTCCTCTTCTCTTTCTCTTCTCTTCTCTTCTCTTCTCTTCTCCTTCTCTTCTCTTCTCTTTCCCTTCTCCCCTCCCCCTTTTCCTTTTTTTCCCCCTTATAAACACGGATAGAGCACTATGCTGGTTTTGGCTGGGATAGAGTGAATTTTCTTAATAGCACCTAGTATGGGGGCTGTGTTTTGGATTTGTGCTGGCAAGTGTGTTGATAATATAGAGATGTTTTTGTTATATAGAGGTGGGTGTTTGTGATTCCCGAGCAGGGCTTACAAAGAGCCAAGGGCTCTTCTGCTCCTCACCCCCACAGCAAGTAGGGCTCAGAATGTACAAGAGGTTGGGAGGGTACACAGCCAGGAGAGCTGACATCAGCTGACCAAAGGAATATTCCATACCATATGATGTCATGTTCAGCATATAAAGCTGGGGAAAAGAGGAAGGAAGGGGGGAACTTTCAGGACTAATAATGTTTGTCTTTCCAAGTAATCATTATGTGTGATGGAGCCCTGCTTTCCTGAAGATGGCTGCACACCATCAACATTTGCTTGTCAATGGAAATTGGTGAATGAATTCCTGGTTTTGTTCTGCTTGTGCACACGGCTTTAGCTTTACCTATTCATTTGTCTTTATGTCAATCCACACATTTTCTCATTTTCACTCTTCCAATTCTCTCCCCCATCCTGCCAAGGGGGAGTAAGTGAGCAGCGTTGTGGTGCATAGCTGCTGTCTGGGGTAAAACCACTACAAGCAGCCAGGTTAAATGAGTGTAATCATAGAATACAGAGCTTGTCCTGTATGCTCATGAAAGTTGGCAGCAGCTTTTTTGTCTTGTACTTCTATACAGAGCATGGCCTTTTCTCCATCCTTCCCCTTTCTAGCTCTTTTCCTGGGAAGTTGTGACCACAATGAAAGAGGAGCAGGATTCATGATCCAAGGCTGATCCTTCTGTTGTGTACCAGGATGTGGTCCTGGGCTGCCTTCCTAACTCCTGTCTTTGCACAAGGTCCCTTAATCTACTCTGGAGACAATCATCTCCATGACATGACATAGAGGATGTACCAGGTCTCATTTTCTTTACAGTGTCCACTTTCAAAACTTGCTTGGATATAAACATAGTGTGTCATTTCATCACCAAGCCCCATAGTTAGAGCAATCTAGCTGCGAGCACAGAGTTGAAGGGCAAGGCCACTGAACCAGCTGAGCTGTAAATACATCTATAATGACTGAAGGAAGTAAACTAGATATTTTTTTCTTTATATGATTTTAATTTGCATTGGCTAAACTCTGTACTTACGTTTTCTATTGTTATTTAATGTTAGCATTGCAGTAATACTTAGAAGTTCCTGTAACTAATCAGGGGTCGTTTTGAAAGGTGTTTTACAAATAGTGTAAAAGCTAAAAGGATTAAAGTGGCTTTGGGAGACTTCCCGTGCTTCTGTGTGTCACAACAGTGAGATTCTTCCTAGAAGACCAATAATTTCATACTCCCAAAAGCTAAAGATCAGTAAAATTACTTTTTCCTCCCTCTCCTGACCTGCCCTTTACCCTGTGCAATACTTCCCTTTTAAATCCCGTTACCCTGATTCCTGCATTTGTGGGGACTAGCAGGGCCCTTTCGGAGTCTGACATCTAGCGGCAGCGCTTTGTAAATAGCAAGAAGATAAAAAAGAAAGCCAGAGAGGGTCAGAAGTAGCACCCCGGGGGAAAAATTTAGCAATTGACGTGTCAAAAAGATTATTTTCATTTCGTGACAGCCATCCTATTCTTTAAACGTGTAATCTCCTTGGTGTGATGCAATGCACTTAGTGATGCAGAAACAGTGTGTGCCTCTCACTACAACAGGTGAAGGACTGTGTGTTTGAACTTGCATCATGCCCTTCTATAGTGCAGTCTTCCTTTAATTCTAAGTACTAGTGATTCCTGGCAAAATTAGAGACACTCACTACAGACTCCTTGCTGAGTTTGTAACAGAGATAAAAGATTTGAAATACTCAACACTAATATCAATTAGAAACTGTTAATGGTCCTTGTAAGTCACCCAAGTGATGCCTACTCATTTACTAACCCACAGAATCACTAGTTTGGAAAAGACCTTTAAGATTATCGAGTCCAACTGTACCAGTCCTATGCTAAACCATATCCTTAAGTACCTCATCTACCTTTTTTAAACCCAGGAAAACCACAACTCATCACCTGCGCATTCATGTATTATTTTCCTATTTGGGGTCTCCTGGAAAAAAAATGGTAGTTTGCTGTGTCAGGAGCTCCATACATCTTTGAGTCATGCTCACAGGGCTGTAGTCCAGATTTCTGGTCATCTGAACACCTAGGAATGCCTGCCTGTCTCTAAAATCTCTAGTCAAGCAGCTGCTGCCATCTCCACAGCCTGACTTTCCTTTTGCGCATAATACTTGCCACAGCCTAACCCTGACTAGTTCACCTCTAGATCATGTCCTTAAGGATTTCATCTACACCCCTTTTAAATACTTCCAGGAGGTAATGACAGATCTAACCAGCATGTGTTAAAACAAATTAATTGTAAGCATTCATCACTGTATTAGTTTAATAGTCAGTGGTCAGCATGTTGTATTATTTGTTGCACAGTTGTGTCATGTAAGTCCTTACCTGCATCATGTACATCCTCCGGTGCAGTTTATCACTTGGGGAGCTGGGTGAGGATTTTCCTTTTGCTGCACTATGTTGTACTCGCTTATTGCTGTCCCAAAAGTGGGGTCATGACCTGGTGTGCAGTACGCCAATGTACACACAGAGAGGAGTTGTTTGATCTATTCCATGTCTGGACAGAGATGGGTGCTGGGTGATCATTCCACGAAGACAATAGACCAGTACCCAGAATCTACAACATATTGATCTTGTTACAGGATTAGAAAAAGCCTTCAGGCTTCTGTGGCCATCTCTCATACCTGCTGGGGCAGGAGGTTTCCCCTTTATCACTCTCTCAGCTCTTCTCCAGGGATACGTTCCAGCAAAGCGTGCCCTTTATCAGTCCTTTGTCTCTTCTTCAAAGGCAGAGCTGAGAGCAAAGCAAGGTAGTACATTGAACCCTGAGTTAAACAGTGCTTGAGCACTAACCCAAACACTTTTCTGTCCCTGTGAAGTGGAAAATTCTACTTTATAGGTATCATTATGATGCTGTCTTATCGTAAGACACCGCTGGCCACGAGAATGGCTCTGTCCGGGGTCAGCTCTCGGTCGTGCCTCGGGCGCCATCTCCTGGGAATTACTAATAATCACACCCTCTACCTTTTCCCAGAGGACCCATCCATTGGTGAAGGGAGTACGGGGACTTTCACCGTCCCTGTCTCCTCCAGGTTAGTTACAACAGCTCTTGAGAATTTTAGATATCCCTCGGATGTTGAAGCCATCATGTCGCTATTGCTGTCACCTGAATGTGTTTCAGATCTTGTTTAGGGTTAAAAAAAAAATTAAAAGTATCACCCAGAGATCTGTTATGAGTGGCAGGGTGTGTGGGATAGCATGGGCAAGTACCTAGAGTGGTGGGCACATCCAGTGAGCACTAATGCCGTCAAGGCAGGAAGGGGTACAACCCATCTGTATTTCTGGAGTGACAAGGGGATTCCAGCAGGAGGCTAAACCGAGCCTAACTGTGAATGGGTGGCAAGGCACCCCATTGTGACTGGGCCAGAGGCTTCATGCATCCTGGGCACAGGCTACCTTTGGAGAGGGTATTTCAAGGATCCAAAAGGGTACCTATGGGCTTTTGGAATAGCTGCCTTGTAGATGGAGGAAACCGAACAGCTGTCTGACTTGCCAGGCCTCTCGGAGGGCCCTTCTGTTGTACAGTTGCTGAAGGTTGAGGAACAGCAGGTGCCAACTGCTACCACAACCAATTGAGACTCTCTGATCCCTATATGCATAAGCTGATTTATCAACTAGAGAGTTAAGGAGTGAACTCCCTCACCCTTTAACAGTCCCATATGGTCAGTATGGAAAGTCCAATGGGGAGTGGAGAATGGCGGTAGACTGTCATGGCCTGAATGAAGCCGTGCCACTGATCAATGCCACTGCGCTGGACATACTGGAACTTCAGTATGAACGGGAGTCAAAGGCAGGCAAGTGATACGCCACCATTGGTAATGCTAATGCATCTGTCTCAATCCCTTTGGCATCAGAGTGCAGGGCATGGTTTGCTTTCACTTGGAATTGGCCCTACCTGGAGTATCTGGCAGAAAGCACCAGGGGAAACTTGAGGCTGATGCCTTGGATTTTGGAGTTGGGGATACAGAGGTTCCAAGGACCATTACACTCCAACTGAAAAAGGGATATGGGCAGCATATGAAGAGGTTCAATTTGTTTCAGAAGTGATTGGTACTGAAGCCCAACTCCTCCTGGCATCCTGACTGCCAGTGCTGGGCTGGATTTTCAAAGGGAGGGTCCCCTCTGCACAGCATGTGACTGATGCTATGTGGAGTAAGCTGGTTGCACTGATCACACAGCAGGCTTGAATAGGAAAACCCAGTTGCCCAGGAATTCTGGAATTGATCATGGATTGGCCAAAAGGCAAAGATTCTGAGATGTTAACAGAGGAGGAAGTGATACATGCTGAAGAACCCCCACCATGCAATAAACCAGCAGAAAATGAGAAACGATATACCCTGTTCACTGATGAGTCATGTCACTTTGTGGGAAAGCATCAGAGATGGAAGACTGCATTATGGAGTCCTACATGATGAGTCACAGACACTACCGAAGGAGAAGGTGAATCGAGCCAGTTATTGCTGCCCAGCTGGAGAATCACATAGGTACCGATGTACCCATAGAGTCAGGCCACAGAGGAACATTAAAACAACCAGCAGGTGGATCAGGCTGCTCGGATTGAATTGGCCTAGGTAGATCTTGACTGGCAACATAAGGGTGACTTATTTATAGCTTGTTGGGCACATGACACCTCAGGCCATCAGGGAAGAGATGCAGCATACGAATGGGCTCGTGATCAAGGGGTGTTCTCACAGGTTGCCCATGAATTTGAAACATGCACTGCAATCAAGCAAGCACAGCAATGGTATGGTGGATGATGGCTGAGACCTAAGTATGGAGAGGCCTGGCAGATTGATTACATCACACTCCCACAAACCTGCCAAGTCAAATGCTATGTACTTACAATGGTGGAAGCAACCACCCAATGGCCAGAAACATATCCCATGCCCCATGTCACCACCTGGAATACTATCCTGGGCCATGGGAAACAAGTCCTGTCATGACAGGGAACCTCAGAAAGAATTGAGTCAGACAACAGGACTCATTTCAGAAACACCCTCATAGACACGCCTCGGCCAAAGACTTTGGCACTGAGTAGGCATATCACAACCTCTATCATGCGCCAACCTCTGGGAAAATTGAACCTAACAATGGACTGTTAAAACTACACTAAGAGTGGTGGGTCCTCCAAACATTTGGATATGCACTTAGCAAAGCCCACCTGGATAATTAGCACTAGGGGGTCTACCAATGGAGCTGGCCCTGCCCAATCAAAACTTTTACATACTGTAAAAGGAGATAAAATTCCTGTAGTGCACATAAAGAATATATTAAGGAAGACAGTCTGGTTTACTCCATGGAATTTCTTTTGCTCAAGAACCTGGGTGCACTTGGGGAGTAATACAGAAGTGTGGGGAAGTTTGATGTGTACCTCAAGGGCATTTGAGGTATTCGTTCCCCTATATAAATGGGGAGGTGGGATTGTTGCTCAGAAACCGTTTAGGGTTTTTTTTTACACCTATGGTGGGCAATTGCATTTGTGCATAATATAACAGCAGCAACAGCGACAACAACAATAATACTACTATTAATAATTCCTTCATTATCCTATTCATCTTTCTTTATATCTCAACCCATGAGTTTTTTTCTATTCTCCCCCATTCCCTTATGGGGGAAAGGTGAGTGAGCAGCTGCCTGGTGCTTAATTGCCAGCTGGGGTTAAACCAGACATTAAGAAAGGGTACAAGTGAATGGAGGCTTATGTAGTATATCACTTCAGGTGATTGTGGTTATCACCAGGAAACATAAACATGCAGTTTTGTCAGGGAAAGCTGTCCAGACAGTGTTCATCTGTTAGCCTTGAACACCACAGATGTATCCCAGCATGATTCAAGACATGCACAATTACATTTTTATAACTGCTGCTGAGAGAAAAATCACCTGAGGGCCGAATCCATCTTTATTTATAACTCCCTGCTGTTAGCTCCACATAGGCAAAGCATTCAGTGGGAGACTTGGGACTAACTTCTGGTGCTAAACCACTTTCTTTTGGCCACACGGTTTGAAGGTGTCCAAAGGGCCATTCTGTGATCTGAGCTCAGATGTCTCCATTAGGCACTTGGGCAGCTGCAGCAGAGCCTCTCAGGTAGCTCCACTGGGAACCTGATTTTTTGTGGCCACAAACAGAAACGATGCATGACCAATGAGGGAGATGAGGGGGTCTTGCTTCAAAACCTCACTATTCTGAACTAAAATGCTAATGCAGATTCAGCCTTTCTAGGCAAGGTTATCCTAGTTTTTTAAAGGGTATCATACCTTGGTCCCTCAGTCCGAAGAGATGCTCTATGAGATAGCATCTTTATTCCTGCCCAATGTCACTCTGTTCTCAAGGTTCCAGTGTTTTGTTTTAAAGCTTCAAGAATGGAGTCATTATGGCCAAATTCACCCCAAATCACAGAGGCTTATATTTTCCTGATGGTTAAGCATCTTTAAAGGCTCAGATCCAGTCAGTAGGACACCCAGACACAAGGATATAGGTGGAAATGAGACAATTACAACTTGGCCTTTACAATTGAAATAAATTCTTGCAGAAATACATGTATCCACATGTGTCCCACAGCATAATCAGAAAGGAATTAGTGACTTCTATGTTTCAACTTACAGAATTAACTTTTTATTTAGCCTTCTAGTGTTTAATAGCTCTTGTTCTTGAAATTATGACATCCAACAATCTGCACCTGAGAATAAACTGAGCAAAACCAGAGGCAGAAGGGTTTGCAGGATGGGAGGTTAAGCTATAGGGATGAGAGTTGAGGGGACTGCAAGGGGAAAAAAATGCTGAGGTCAATTCATGCGCAGATAATTTTGAATGTAACAGTGTGCGTACCTGCTTGTTCAGCCAAGTGCTTGAGGAATGTCCATGCTTTGTGCGAACTCTGTTATGGCAGTACATTTATATGGTCATAAGACGCACAGATGTCTTCATTAGAATTCTGTCTGAGCAAAAGATTTCAAAAGCAGCATTGCTTAAATATGTCTTTGAATTCTGTCATGAGCTTGAAGGCCTTGATGAGTCAGTGCTTTGTTCCCTAATTAAAATCTGTCCTCTTTTGCTCATGAAGTGCACATGCTACACTGTGATGCATGGTGATACTGGAAATGAGTTTATCACTCTTGGAAATGAAAATGATATCTTCAGTAATAGCCATTCTCCTTCCATACTCTATTCTTGTTGAAACACATATCCAGGTGATATTTCTGTACATCTCTGTGCACAAACACTCATTAACTTGCAGGACTTTTTTTCCAAAATATGCCTGTAGCTGTTCTCTTGACATCGGTGTAACTGTTGCTTGCATCTTTAAAGAAAGTGTATTCCTTTTGCTCTGAAAGCCTGGTTTGTTCACACTGGTTTTGTTTACAATTAGTTGGAAGTGATAAATACACTGTTCAGCTGCTTGGAAAAACACAATAATCTAAACTAAATTACACCCTGATTTAAAGAAAAGAATTCATATATTTATTGTATAAATCACTTCCTCTTGTGATCTTGGGTGAAAATCAAAAGTAGTGCTTATGAAAGTAATGATTATAGACTGAAACATGGCTAGCAGTAAATATACATACATGTTAGTATCATATACATACAGACATGTTTGAAAAATGTTTTCTGGTGCTCTTTGCAAGCTATATATATTTTCCATTTTTTTTACCAAGATCTTCTGCTCCATAACGACATTTACCATATGGCTGTAAGCTGTTTTATTTTCAAAACACCTTCCCTTTGAATATATTTGATTTTTTACCTTAACCAGTATAACATTCTCAATCCAGGGTGAAACAGCTGTTAGCAGTTCCCATTGTCATTTCTGACTCAGTCCTTCAGACCAGTTTCCAGTACTCTACAAATATTTTTCTCTATTTCTTCTCTTTCATGATTTTGAATCACCAGCAATGTGGTAAACACGTCGCTCAATTTATGTAATTTAAAATACATTATTAATGGATTTAGCAAAGTATTTTATAATTTTCAAATATCAATGCTTCCCTGTGCATATATTTCTCTCTTTAAAATACCTTTATGCGAACTATTATTTAGAAATTTGTGAGTTGTGGAATCAAAATTGAGCATCTGAGGAGCCAAGTTGTTGTGAGCTGACCCAGAGCAGATGCCAGGACAGCTGGGAACACTGAGTGGCAACTGGGATCCTCCTTTCCCATCTCAAGGACCCCGATGCGCTGTGTGATTGGAAGCGCTGGCTGGTCCCTATGGGCTGTCACGATGGGATGTGTATGCTGTGCTCTGCAATGTAAGGTTCGTAACTTCATCCTCTTCTTACAATCAGCATTTTTGCTGTTGGCCTATGCTAATCTTCTGTGTCATCAGCAACTGCTCCAAGAGTAACCACCTTGTCCTGGTTTCAGCTAGGATAGAGTTAATTTCTTTCTAGCAGTGGATGGAAAGCTATGTTTGGGAGTTAAGATGAGAGCAGTGATGATAACACCCTGATTTTTCTCGCTGTTGCCAAGCAATCAAGAACTTTTCAGTTGTTCATATTTCCCCGCTAAGGAGAAGGAAGGGGATACAGCCAGGACAGGTGACCCAAACTGGCCTAAGAGGGTATTCCATGCCAATTTTGTCATGCTCAGCATAAAAGGGAGGGTGGGGTGGTGAGGGGAGGAGCAGGCAGCTCCAAGACATACTGTTTTGGTGACGGTCCAGTTTCAGGATGGCTTTGAGCTGTACAGCCTGAGTTTGTGTGGTTTGGTGAGAAACTGCATTGTGTATCACCAGTTTCATATATTTTGCTATAAAGTCCTGTTATTATTTTTATTATTATCTATCCTGTTATTATTATCTATCTTTCTGCTATCCCAGTAAACTATCCTTATCCCAACCCTCAAGGTTTTGGTTTCTTGGGTTTTCTTCTCCTTCCCTTTCCCCCTCCTTCAACTCCTTCCCCCCCCCCCCTCCCCTTTAAAGAACAAGTGGCTGTGTGGTGCTCGGCTCTCAGCTGGGACAAAACCATGCCACGCCACCACCCTCATCACTCCAAGATCAAACCAGTGCCCCAGTCACTCAATGTCAGAAGCCTGAGTTACCCACCCCATACATAGCCTTTAAAAGCTGCTATTGGCTTTTTACCTGATGGTTCAGAATGTTGTGTTTGCTGCTCAGTTATGTGGAGGCTGTATTGCCTTCAGTCCTACAAGCAGAATTTGTTTGTAAAATACCCAAAACGCACTTTCACCAGCTGGTGAGATCCCCTACACTTTCAGCCCTGCAGAGGCTGCACAGATCCATGTGTGCCAGTGGTCAAGGCACTTCTGTGGGGGCATCTATGTCTATTCACATGCATCTATGTCTATTCACTTATTAAAATGTAACAAGAAACAGAGCTTGCAAATCATAAAAACAAATGAAATATGGGATGCATGAGGAAAACCCTCATCAGACTCCCCACCCCAGAAGCTGATTTAATTAATAAATGCAGGAAGACCACCATGAAAACCTGAGTCGCAGCCAGAACCGCAGAAGCCACATCTTAAAACTTTAGGTCCTAACTACAAAGTATCTGTACAGGGTACTGAGATGGCTGCATTAAGAGTGCTGACCCTGTAAGGTCTCTGCCTGTGCTTGCAGCCCTCAGAGAAGTGCTCTCCCTTGTTTATAGCCAGGTACATTGTGAAGCTCAACTGCATTTCTTGCTGGTGTCCTGTCTTGTTACCTGCAATGGCTGTGCTGAGTTTCAGTGCTCTGCCTTGGGCATGGTCCTGGCACACCTGAAGGTTCAACGTTCAAAAAACTCAAACTTCATAACCTGTTCAAAGTGCATGTTTGCTATCAATGCTTAAATACCAGCTGTGTGGCTTCCTTTTCTGGATTTGGGCAATTAGCAGCAAGAGGCACAAAGTTATGAGTGAGTGAAGGGAAGAGCGGTTATCTACATCCAGTTAATGACAAGTTCTTTCTCCATGTGCAAGCTCTGCTGATTGTTTTTCTATTATTTTAAGGTACCAAATCCTTAGAAAGATTCAGTACCACTTTTCTTAAGGCTTTGGGGTATTTGTCCATCACAGGGGCTAGGTTGTGCACTTGAAATGATAAGGGGAAAAGTTGGGGTTTAAGCTCTGCTATAGCAATTATTTGATGACATAGAGCTCTTGCCCTACTCTGATGGCTAAAGCACTCCCATGCCAGTGCTAGGAGACCAGTGTCTTGAAGGCAGAGAAGCAAGCAGGACTTTTCAGGACAGCCTACCAGGGATGCTGTGCTCTCTGTGTCTCAGCAACACATTACATTAGGATGCATAATTTCCTCATTTCCTAATCCAGGCTCATCATGCCAGTCTTATGATCCACTTGAAAAACAGCTGTTAAAAAAACATTCATTAGCTGAGAAACAAGTGACCATTTTTTCTTTGTGATATGAAACAACTGGAAAGACAAGTATGGAATAGCTTTCTCCTTGGTTTTGTATGTCTTTTCTGCCTTGTCTTGTCTGCCCTTCCAAACTCCTCTAGTCAACAGTATAGGGAATATGACGTTACAGAACCAAATGGAAATGGGAAGCGGAAAGCAAGAAGGATGTTTACTAAAAACATCAAGAAAAGTTTTTTAACTTAGCCATGAGGGATCCTGTTTTCTGTAGATCTGTTTGTGTGTCTGTCTGGTCCCACAACAACTGAAAGTACTGACCAACTTCTGCCAAGCCAAACTGAGATGCTGTAGTTCCTACAGGTTGTGTGGAAAGTGGCAAGCTAGCTAGAGGAGAAAAAACATTAGCAATGGGAAATCTGGTAATTCATCCCTTGTCTGGGCTGTGGAGCCAGCAGCGGGTCAGCCCATGGGCAACTGCAGACTGTTTCTCAGCTGGGAACCGCAATGCAGTATGGGGCCATGCATTATGAGGAGCTACAGGTGGTGTGGAAGTGCTGGGGAGGTGGTATTAGGAGGTCCCTAGGCTGCGGGAGTTTATGTTGAGGTGCACGATGTAATCTCATATTAGCCAGACTCCTGGCTGAGATGGAGGGAAAGGACCACCACTAAGCACCCATCACTGGATTTCTGCTGTGACACTGCTGTTCTGGTTCCTATTAGTCCACAACATGACAAGAGGGAAAACTGAGTGACCAAGCTGTAACCACTAATAAAAAGTCAAATGGTTTTGTGTTGCGAGTGACTTTTCAAGCCTTCTTCATGCATAAAGGAAAAGCAGTACACATTGCTTGCTTTATTTTTGCAGGTGACCTGTGAACACGAACCCCCATGCTGGTTTAACAGAATGACAAAGCTGCTAGTCAGAAAACTTCATTGACAGCATTTCACTGTTAAAGATTAACTTTCCTCAAGACAAGAGATTTGTAGAAGTTATGAAAGGTTTCACCTTAGAAATGGAGCACAGAGCACTTGTGACATGTGTTTATGTACTTGAATAAAGAAGCACTTGCCCAAGTTTTACAAAGAACTGACTAATCTCCTTGGTGACTCAGTGATTGAACTTTTGTGACAGCTAAAATTGCCATTGTATTACACACTGAGCAGAATATTTGTGTAAGAGTAATCTTGCCTCTCTGTATAAACACTTGGGTGTAACTTGGCAGCTCCTGTGATTGTGCTGCTAAACTGTGCTTTTTATGCATCCATCAATTGAACTGAATGCTGAAGAAGAATGTAAGCAGGGTGGAAATATAGAAATAGGATGGAATCATCTCCACCCTATCTGCCTTCAACGTGTTCTGCTCTTGTCTCATGGAATATCATGGTCACTTCACAGACAGGCAGTTTAAGTCCAAGCAGGTGCCTTTCAACAATTTTATCACTGGCTTGTGGTGATATTAAAAGCTTTTTTTTTTGGTTTTTTTTTTCTGGGGGGGATGTATCTTGCCAACATCAGAGACAACAAAGATAGGATGCCCCGTTTCAGATCACATAAAAACTAAAAGATGCCTAGTGAAGTCACTGTAAATTTTACCATACTTTACCTGTCTGACAGTTAACTAAGTTAGTTGGCTAGCCTTCTTCTACAAAGGGATGTTTTCTCCAGGGGATGGATATACTGGGTTGCCCTGTCATAGTCTTTGGATTTGGAAAATTTCTCCCTCTTCTTTCAGTACATCAATCGTGTAGATCAGGTGTATAGATAGAAAGCTAAAGATAAATGTGGTGGTTTTGCATGGCAGGGTTCTGTGGAACGGGGAGAGCTCCAGGGGTGGCTTCTGCAAGAAGCATCTAGAAGCTTTTCCTAGGTCTGATGGGCTCAAGGCCAGACTCACCACTGACCAAGGCTGAGTCCATCTGTGATGGTCATAGCACCTCTATGAATAGCATTTAAGAGAAAAAAACCCCTCAAAAGCTGTTTTTTGCCACCACGGAAGGGAGTTAGAATATGTAAGAAACTTTTCAGGTCAGTGAAGAAGGTCAGGGAGGAGGCGCTCGAGACGCCAGGGAGAGACATGTCCCTGCAGCCCACGGAGAACAACATGGTGAAGAAGGTTGTTGCACTACAGCCCATGAAAGATGATGGGAAGCAGAGATCCTATCTGCAGTCCATGGAGGATCCAGTCTGGAGCAGATGGAGACACATGAAGGATCCTGTGAGCCTGTGGGAAGCCCATGTTCGAGCAAGCTCCTGGGAGGGAAACCTGCAGCCCATGGAGAAAGAGGCCCATGCCAGAGCAGGTTTGTGGGTTGTATCTGGTAATGTAAAAGCACACAGCAACACCTTTTTACTCCAGGACACAACAGATGTGCAAAACAGTGATATTTGTAAGAACTAGGGACCAGGAGGACAAGCCAGTGCTAATAGGACCATGTTCTCAGATATACCTAGCCATGCACGCAATATGGCCCCCCATTTGTTAGTGTGTTCTGGGCCTCTTTCCAGAATTAAATGTAAAGGAAATACTTGGGGAGGATATGGCTGTGACTTTATAGATTTTGCATAATTTTGAGAGTTTTCTCTGTGTGAGACAGCAGCATGTAATAAATCTCAACTATATGTACACTTGAAGCACATGGTATGTGGTAGCAGAGCAAAGGTTGTGCTCCACAACATAGTAAATTACTCTAGCTATTGAATAAGACAGAGCTGATTTGTGAACCATGTCACTCATAGACTCACAAAAAATGGATGCTCTTTAAATGTTTTTATGCTGGAAAGAGAGATGAGGGTGAGAGAATGTGTTTAGACATTGGGGTAGGAGAGTGATTTTGATGGCAAAATAGTAATGTGAAAGGGAGTGGTTGCAAAAGTGAAAGAAAGCAGAAGAAGACAAGAGAGAGGACAAAACAAGACATGATTAATGAAAAGTCTGTCATTTGAAGATGTTTGAACATAATAAAACAAAATATAAAGATTGTATATTGGAGGATATTGCCATCTTAACATGAAGACTTTCACACCTCAGATATGTGAAACAATTTCAACAGATGAAGTAGAAAATAGCTGAAGTCAACCTGAAGATGTTTTTTACCAAAATGTTTGAAAACCCACCTGTATAAAATTTGGAGCATTACCAGGAGCTTGGATTATAAGGGTTGCTGCTACAGGGGCTCGGATGGTCACAGTGAAAGAGCTGTGGTCAACAGCTGGTAGAGAACAGTGATGAGTGGTGTTCCTCACGGGTTGGTACTGGGAACAGCACTTTCAACATCTTTGTCAGCAACATGGACAGTGGGATCAAGTGCACCCTCAGTGAGTTGGCCAACACCACCAAGATACATGGTGCAGTTGACACACTGGAGGGAAGGAATGGCATCCAGCCAGGTTTGAGAGGTGGGCCTGTGTAAACTGCATGAAGTTCAACAAGGCCAAGCACAAGTTTCTGCACATGAATTGGCATAATCTCAAGCACAACTACAGGCTGGACACAGAATGGATTGAGAGCAGCCCTGAGAAGAAGGAATTGGGAGTGTTGATTGATGTAAAGCTCAACATGTACTGGTACTGATGCTTGCAGCCTAGGAAGCATGAGGAGGGTCACAAAGATCATGAGAGGGTTGCAGCACTTCTCCTGAGACAGTTGGGTTTGTTCAACCTGGAGAAGAGAAGGCTCTGGGGAGACCTTATAGTGGCCTTCCAATACCTGGAGGGGCCTAGAGGAAAAATGGAGAGGGACTGTTTACAAGGGAGTGTAGTGATAGGATAAGGGGTAATGGCATTAAGATGAAGGAAGAAATTCTTCCCCATGAGGGCAGTGAGGCCCTGGCACAGGTTGCCCAGAGAAGCTGTGGTTGCCCCATCCCTGGCAGTGTTCAAGGCCAGGTTGGATGGGGCTTTGGGAAACCTGGTCTAGCAGAGGGTGGGTAAGCAGAAGGGTTGGAACTAGATAATCTTTGAGGTCTCTTCCAACCTAAACTATTCTTGGATTGTATGATGTAATTCTGTTGGACATTTTCTAGCTAATTGGGGGCGAGGAGAAGTTTTTTCTAGTCTTGGAGTTACAACTTTAGCTGACATGTTGGTTTATTGAAATAGTAGACACATATGAAAACTAGTCCTGCATAACCTTTGAGAAATTCAGACAGATTTTTTTTTTACATTTGCTGTGTTTAAGGAAATTTAATGATATTAACAGTTAAACCAGCTGTTACTCTTTATCTCACGGATAACTTTATGAGCAGTAGGGTCGAACTCCCACTGCTTCGATCCATGGAAGAAGTAGAAGAATCCTGGAAACAGAAAGGTACATATTACAATATGAATATAAGAAATAATTTCATTCTGACAATGTAAGAAAGTGTCTCTTCAGTTCTATATTTTGCAGGACACAGCAATAGTGGCATTCATCCTAACTCCAGAACGTTATGTTCTTTACATGTAAACTGATTTTACTTAAAAGCTCATTTCATTTACCTTTCTGTTGGAAAACAGCATCAACCTTCTGGCTAATTCCTGGAAAGTCATTGGCTGTCTGTCTGGGATAGCCCTTCTCCATAGACTGCTTGTATTCATCATACCTGAAGGAGATGTAAATGTACAGAATTTAGACATCAATTATGCAAATAATTAAGCAGCTGATGGAAGGTGTCCACTGTTTGTCCATAGTTTCACTGATTCCACTGAGGTTACAGAGCATTAAGTTATCTACTTGCACAAATGCCTGCAGGATGCTGGCCATCGCATTTTCTATGAGGTGGCTACTTGTTTGCTGATAAAGGCAGGCCCAGCTCTGAAGAATTGAAGGAATATGCACATTTTTGGCAGCAGGGATGGGATTTACCTCTTCTGACAATAGCAGTGTGACAGGAAGCACATGGAAACTGCGTTGATTCCCACTGTGGTGACTGCACATGTTTATTGCATGAATTTTTAACTCCTCCTAAGACTTTGATAGAATGTGGTACATAGTCCTCTACTAGCAGACAGATTTAGATGAAAGAAAGGAAACTGATTGGTTTCTAATACAATCAAGTTGTTCTTAACTGAGTTAGGATGATTTTTATAAGATGGGGCTTAATTTGTGAACTGAAAGGAGGATATTAAAGGTTTTTGAAGATTTGAGGAGCCCTCTCAGAAAAAAAAAAAGGAAGCAAACAAACAATCCTTTGTTTTACTTCTCCTTGAATACAAGAAGTACTTTTTACACGAACATGAGAATGAGAGGGTGAGTTACTAGAGAAGAAATCCGTGCTGTGGCTTCCTTGCATGCCTTTGTCTTGTGGCCAAAGCAGTAAAATAGCAATGCAAGATATTGGAGATACTCTTTCCAAAACTAGCAAAACCAAAGGACAGGAAACAACATGCCGCTGAAAATCCAGCTGACATTGTATGTGTCACTGAGGAACCCCACAATTAGTCATGATGAAGTCTGTTTGACCCACGCATGTTCCTGGCTGCCTGCAGAAGGCCTTTGCAGCAGTTGTCCTTGCACACAGGAGGGCTCTATCACCTTTCCAAAGCTGACTTTTTGCTTTGCCTGGTATTTGAGTACCAGGAATCACTCACGCCAGCTTGGGAACAGGATTTAAAAGAAGCATGTTGCAAATCCAATGCTAACCAGCCAAAGAAAGGAAAATGAACTATCACTTCTATCTCCCTGAGAAGTAAAATAATCTGGGACTTTTCAGAAACCTGAGAAAGCCTACACAAGCCACCCCAGCCAGCCTTTTGCTGAAGTAGGTTAGCTTTCAGATCTTTATTTTCGAATTTTGTTTATTTTATTGGTAAAAATTCAAATGATGAATTTAGCTGAAAGTTTTTTCATCTTCCCAGCATAATGCATTGAAACAGGTTCATATCTTGAATACCTGTTTCAGAACAACCTTAAGCTCTCAAAAGTCAAATTCTTCTCCCTAGACAGAAGTCAAAGAAACATTTATGTGAAAAGCAGGATTACTATTGTTACGTAACATAAAGTTACCTAAAGGTCTACTTTCTCTTTTATCACATGGACAATTTTAATTGCATTCAGATTATATGGGAGTCAATCATAAGAAAGCAGTTGTCCATTTTTCTTACCTCCAGTACTTGTCACCAATGAAAAAGTCTGTCTTGCCTGTATTTTTATTACAAACGGCTGCATCAATTTTCTTGACACCTTTAGGGAAGCCGAGCATGTTGATACTCTTTGGATACCCAAGCAGCACCTGGTACCCACTGATAACCCAGAATTTATTGCCTGTTAAAAAGAAAATAATTTAGTTTCACCAGTGATTTTGGGACACCAAAACTAAAAATGCACTCTGTCAGTGTAGGTTGTAGGAAAACTAAATGAAATGTCCTAATCTATCTATTTATCTATCTAAGAAGTTAATTTAATGCACGTATAGCTACCCTTCCTGCCTCCCATCTTCCCACAAAGTTAAATGTAAGAAAAATTTAAAGATCTTGTACTTCACCTTTGAAAAATAGGATCTGATCTTTCATGTTCTCATACACAGCCTGAATACCAGATGGCAGCATTGGCCAGAAGGTAGAAATTAATTCAAGTTCAACTTCTGAGTGATCAGGGTAGACTCGCCATAAATGCCTAATTTAAATATGAAACAGCTTTTGTAGTAAATAAACCACAGTCATTTTTATATATGCACAAGAACGTGAACAATGTTGTGACTTACAAGCTCTTTCTTGTCAGTGGAAGTACCTGGGTTGATGTGTCAGAAAGGAAAACACTCCCCTTGGTGGGAGCTGAGGCTTGTTTTATTCTGGCTTCTTTCTGGAATTACCCTTCATATTAGTACTGACTGATTGATGATAGCAGTTACAAGTAACTGAAATATTCTGGTTGTTCCTGTACTATATGATAAGAGACTCATAGGGTCCCATGTGAACCTGACTGTAAGTTATTCTTACACCAGATGACTTTGGGGTTGCATAGGTGACTGGAGGAGAGATTGCTCCAAAAATATGGTAGAAAATACTAATTTCTTAGGAAATGGCTGTAGCATTTATACATATCACTGTTTGGTATTGCCATCTACAGATTTGGGAATAAAACTTTATTGGGAAAAAGACTGTTTTCTGGAAAAAAATGAAGCACTTTTTTTTTTCCCCCGGGGAATCCTGAAAAATATGAATATAACTCATATCTGCTAATAGTTCTGTATTCATGCACTGAAATCTATCCATTTGTCTCCTTATAAATCGCAGAGTCATGTGAAACACCAGAATATTCAGTCTTTGTAGAAACTGTTGAAAAATTAAACTTTGCAGAAACAAATGTCAGATCAGTATTTACCTGCCTTTCAGGAAAATAACTTCCCGTCGGAGTGTAGTTACGGCATCGAAAGACATCTGGGATCCACAGGTTTTAGGTGAGGTAGGGGTGGATGGCTTTTCATCTGGGACATTTGGTTGAGATCCTAAGAGGGCATTTTAGAAATGACACAACAAATTTGGTTTTCACATATAAATGCATATTTTATATTATGAGAATACAATAATTTTTACAGTGAAACTTTGTGAAAGAGGTCATTTATCTTCTGCTTAATTCTTTTTTTAAGCCATGGATTTTACTCACCATAAATAGACTGAATGCCCCTTATATCATCTGGAGAGAGGGGAAATTCACTGGGGCTGACATAGGCATAATTGGGGAACATCAAAGCCCTCTGGTCATTAGAATGGGAGAGACCCAGGGCATGGCCAAATTCATGAGCAGCAACAAGGAACAAGTTGAATCCTTAAAAAAAATGGAGAGAAGAGATTAGTCTGAGTTTGGTCTGCAGATGGCTGATACAATGTGAACATAGTGGGGCTCAGTGATGGTTTCTATATGGCATATTGAAACTGCCTAGGGTATGCATATAGGTAAACTTAGATTTTGTATAGGATAAGGGAGTGACTTTTGGCCCGGTTCTTTCTGTGAGCCATTGAAAGTATGTGTGTGGCATGAGTGGATGTCTGGGGGTGAGTGTGGGTGCAGCTCTGAGGAATGTCCTGGCAGGGTTTCCCAGCTGAACAAGGACAGTGAGTCAGATCAAACTAACATCTCTCCATGGCAAGGGTAAGACGATGCAGTCCGTGCTCACTTGAGGTATCAAAGTGTCACTCTGTGTGTCACCCTCCCTTCTACAAGCCTGAGAAAGATGAGATCATTAATAGACAAGGAAAAGCCTAATGTTAATGGAAAGAGTTAACTTTTTATTTTTAGGACTTGCAAGTGTGTGGGTTCTTTATAGCCTTGTCACATAAAATATTGGTGTAAAATACTGTGCTTATACATGCTTATTCCCAGTCCCATGTGTTAATGCAGTAAATAGATAAACATGGGGTTTCTTTCAACATCCATCCCCTCAAGTGACATGCCTTTCTGTATTAGGGAAGAACAGTATCTGCTGTGTAGACCGAGAGCCAGGAATATCAACACACTGAAGGTTACAAGCCTGTGGCAGAGCAGAGGTCTGGTCATTGATTGCCCAACAAAGGCTGGCTGAAGCCAAAATTTCCATTTCTCAAAAAAATAAACAAAGCCTCAATTTTTCCACACATATTTCAGTCCTCCCCTCTCACGAGCCCTCTGAGCTCTCCAGTGAGTTCTGCAATGCCTGGCCACTGGTGCGTGCTGTTGAGGAACAGCGACAAAACTGGGGTTGACCCTTTCAGTCCCAGTGTGGGCGAAACATTGCATTTTATCAGCATGACGTGTCCACCCCTCATCCTTCTGCTTTTTCCATCACAGTAAACTTACATCTCCCCTCCGCATGCAGTGCCCTTACAGCACCTTCCTGTTTGTTAGCTCTGTGCTTTTCCTGCAGCGTGACTTTGATTCTCCTTCTGCAGTTAACCTCTGCAGTTTCCCATTCCAAAATCTGGATGAGAAAAGGGCCCGAAGTACAGCAGGGTAATGTGCTGACATATCTGTCCGAGGTAGTACATGCTATGTGGCCAGGGGTTGAAGGGAGCAGATGGGTCCTGGCTACATGACTGAGCACTTGGTGTTCCTCTGAACAGCATGATCAGACACCCGGCTGCTGGCAGGCAGCTGAATTTAAACTGGTGGCTGTAATGCTTTTTAGGTGGTGGTGGTGGGGTCTCTTCAGGGGTTTACTGCAAGGCATGGTGTGTTTCCTCTGCAGTGTGTGGTAGTGCCAGACTTGTTCCAGCATGTGCATTAAGAGGGAGAAAAGAGTCACAAAGATTTCACCACTAGTTGTGAAGCTGTGGTAGAGACAGGCCTTACCGACCCCCAAGGAAGAGGGGGTCATGTCAGTAGTGTGCGTATCTGAAAAGGGTTGTCCTGTTAGCACATTTGCCAGTGCTAAATATGATCTGGAATAGATCAGTCTGGTGTTGCATCTGCATCAGTGTAAGTATCCCTGTAATATCCTCAAACTGCTCTTACTGTTAATGCTGTGCTTTATCTCAGTGTATTTCTTCAACTAAATCAGAAAGGATTTTTCCCATCTACATAACACTTCAGAAACTTTTGTTTTTACCTACCAGCTGAGCCTGAGGTCCAATCTTCATCCTCATCGAAGTGCACATCACCACCAAAACCTTTGCCAGGTGGAAAGGCATGAGCGAGGACACCAAGGGGGCCATCAAAATAACGAGGGCAATGTCCATGAGCTAAATAAGATGATGTTGAAACAACACTGAATTTATGCCACAGCTATTGGAAAATCTCTAAATTAATCTTACCATTGGTATGCAGTCAGCATATTACCTTTGGTCCGAAATGCAATCATCACATCTGCTATTCCCTCATAAATACGAGTGAAAATCAGCGGGGTGACAGTGCTCCACACTTCAAATGCCTTCTGGATTGCTCGATCCACATCCTCTTCTCGCATATCTGGTGTGTGGTTCACAATTCTACACATAAGAGGGTTGAAGTGATGATACTTAGTGTTTGCGGAAATAATTTATCTAATATTAAGACGATGAGCAGAGATGTATACAAAGCAATTTAAACTGTCATCCAATAGCTCCCAAGATTCATCTTGGACTGGGTGAATTTGAGGTATGTGATAACTGTCCAACGCTTCTTTTTCATAATAATAATCGTGTACATGTCATCAGTTTTTCTCAAAATGGTCCTTAGCCATGAGGTGGTCTCCTGAGCATGAGGAAAACTGTCTCCTCAGGTTTCTGTGACTACTGAACTGCCAACATTAGTGAAGTTTGGTGATAAAGGGGCATGTACAGGGTAAAGATGATATTTCTGGCTCTCAGAATATTTTTCAGGAGTGATACGTAACAGGCAAAATACTATGGTTGACTAAAAAAATGTACAATATCCAGCTTGACTCCCAGAAATTCCTCACAGGAACATGCATAGCTAGCAGCTGGGCAAAGAGAAACATCATTGTATTTCAAACTAGAGAGAATCACTATAGAAGTCATATTTATATATAACAAACGTGGAAATCCACAAAAGCAAAATTTAAACTCAGAAAGTAATTATTGAAATATTACCTATATGTCAGATTGTTTTTTTTCCATCCTGGCAGAGTAACACCATAGAGACCCACATCAGGAACTCCACACCTGGGTTTCTTCATAACTTCCAATGTCTCAGAATCTGCTTTTCCAGTCACTTTCAAACCAAAAAATTGTTGCATTTTCTGAAGTTTTTCAGCCATGGATTCAGCCTTTGCTTTCCATCCAAGTTGATTTGGGTCTGGCTCAATAGCATAGAATTTATTTAAATAGTCCTAGAAAAAAAATAAAGCAAACACATTTCACATTTTATCTGTTTCCTAAATAAATACCTTAGGACCAAAATGGTTTGTCAACTTCTCTGGCAAAAAAACCCATTTGCCTGTGATTTTGGAGAACAACAGATGTTTTCCTGAGGATTATAGCTAGACTGAAACATACCACATTGTCCCTGACTTTTATTTACTTGACATTTTCAGTTTGTATAGATATATCCTACTTTAGTAAAGTTTGAGCGATGGAGTTACGTGCAATAGCATTGTCTCAGAAAGACAGCAAACCGCTGTGTAGCTGGGACAAGCAGATTATATCTAAAAGGAAAGGGCTCAATAGATTTCGGATACAGGCAATGCAGTTACCTGCACGAGCTTTGCATCTTCTTCATGGTTGTCGTTCTCTGGGTGGACGGGAAGAGCGTTAGAAACAGCTAGACATGTTAAAAGCAAAAGGAAAAGATCCTTCATTCTCAGTCTCGTCTCTGTCCTGGTAGGAGAGCAGTCTGCTTTCTGCACCATATGTATTATCTCTCCTGTCCTGGTTTGTACAGTTCTGGGGTGCTTTGTGGAGTCAGCTGTAGACTGACTCAGAGTTTATCACGCTCTGATTACCTCCACACTTCCTATAACACTGTGCTGGCAACAATAAAACTTAATTAAACCCATCTGTTTTCACAGACATCTGAAGTCAGTTAGTATTTGAACACTCACGAGTTACTTAGCTACCATTTCAAAACTGCCACTCGGTTTCAGTTATTTTACTCTGAATTTTAGTGAAGCTCAGTAATTTCACGCCAGATGAAACGGTAAACACAAAAACGACCCGGCTATATGAAGTGGGACCACCAAATGCTCAGGGACTCTTAACCATTCTCAGTCTGGAAAATGGGAGACATGCTCTAGATGCAAATCCCATCCTAAAAAAAGTTAAACTATGGGAGAGAATACTGTAAGCAGAAACTTTTCCTTTTAAATCCATCCATAAATTGAGACTGTATTTTGGAAAATGGATGGATGCCCTGAATTTCTCCCAGCTCTTCCCTACAGCCTTGAAAAACTGTGTTTCCTTTAAATTATACTGGTGGAATCCAAGACATACATACAGAAAAAGATTTTATCCTGTAAATGTAGCCTGAAAGATATGAATAATCAAATGTCTGTCTTCATTCATGTTATCTATCTATCTATCTATCTATCTATCCATGAATATATGAATCTATCTATCATCTATCTCTCTGGCATTTCATCATGAAATGTTTCTTCAGTTTAACCACATTAGCCACAATATGATTATTTCCTGTCTTAAGTAATTCAGAATAAGGGAATTTTCAAGAGTCACACAAGCTGTGACCAGTTATGGGATTTCACCCTGTGCTGGCTAAGCACCTTCCTCTTCCACTGGCAGCAATGGGAGCTGAAGTTGTTAGGCACCTCAGAGGACCTCTGATGGCATGCACTCAACTTTACAAAAGAGTTTTAAGAAATACTCTCATGCTGGACTGTGGCATTCTCAGGAAATCTTTGCTTCTGTGTTTTTGGCTTTTTTTCACTGTTGCTTGCAGCTGACTTTTCTCGAGCATTAATGATGAATTTTCTCACACTAATTTCACAATGCAGCCTTTTTAATTAAACTTATTTGTAAATGGCATTTCTCAGCTACCATCAAACAAACAGACAATCAAACAAACCCCTTATTAAAAAAAAACCCAAAACAGAATTACCACAGGTAAGAAACTTGTGAGTTATGGGTCCCATTCAATTCTGCAACTGAGGTACAAACTAACAACAGATTTTCTGAGGTGGAGAGCTTGCCTGAACTGTCATTGTCTTTCCAGAAGTACGGTCTTGCTTTCTTGAGTTCTCTTACATATTTAAATGGATATATTTGTTTGTCCCAAAGGTTTTGCATCTAGAAGGAATGGCCATAGTGTTATCATCTGACTATACATAGTGTAGGTCACAAAAGAGAAACCCCTCTTCAGTGGCTTTTGCACCAGACATATTTTCCAACACATATTAAAAAAATTTCTGTTGGCTGATATGAATTTAAGTGGATTTTAAGTGGTTATGTTTTCTCCCCTGCTGTCATTGGCCACTGGATCCCTACACTTTTCTGCTGTGTAGCTGTGGAAGAATAGAGGCAATAAGACAATAAGTTAACACAATATCAGTAAGGTCAAGTTAACACAATTTCAATAAGGCAATAAGAGGTTAAGATTAGTTACACCTAACTTTAAACATTTATTAGCATTCTATAGAAAATGGATGAACTGGCCTCTCTAGGTGGTCTGTCTTTTTTGAACACAGAGAAGCTTAAACAAGTAATTTAGAATATCTTTCTAGTTTCAGCTAGTAGCTCAAGCTACACTAGTGTTTCTCAGATGTTTGAGTGACAGATGTTGATGATCTATGTCACTCAAAGCAGTTTTTTGCAACTTGACCACCTACACAACCGAGCAGCCAGTTCCCAGTCCCATGGGTGAGAGACTGAGCATATTTTTTCATAAAAAATGTTTCAGAAGTATGCCTATATCTGGCCTTGAGGTTTGGGAAAAGAAGAAGTTGTATAAGCAGTTCCTGGTTATGGTTTCCTAATGTTTATCTTTGACCTTGCTCAGAGTGGGTGCATGTTGATTTACCTCACAACTTGTCTTCTCACCCTAGAATTGGTTCTCTCCAGACTGCAGTAATGTGACCTATGTTTAACCCATAAAGGTCACTGTATATCCTCATCACATGTTTGGCACCAAGTGAAGCTAGGCAGAACTTCACAGGAGTCATCAGTGTTGCTGTATCATGCTCAGGTTAACACAATATCAGCGCAGATTCATCTTTAAGGAGAAACCTTTTCACTGTGAGGGTGACGGAGCCCTGAGACAGGCTGCCCAGAAAGCTTGTGGAGTCTCATCTGGAGATGTTCAAACCCCACTTGGATGTGTTCCTGTGTGATTTAGTCTAGGTAATCATGCTCTGGCAGACTAGATGATCTCTTGAGATTCCTTCCAACATTCTGTGATTCTGTCATCTTTCCCAAGTGTTCACAATGTGGATGTCTGCACATGAGTTAACTGTCTAAACTTGAATTGTATCAACAGAAGTCAAATAAATATAGTCGAATGGCATCTAGAGAGCATTTCATCTGACCACATGCAGGACCTTTCTAGAACTTGGGAAATGTTTTGACTGACACCATTGACTAAGATGAGAGTCTAAGCCTGAGATCACATGAAAACAGGCGTCAATTACAGAATCACAGAATCACAGAATCACAGAATCTTAGGGGTTGGAAGGGACCTCAAGAGATCTTCGGGTCCAACCCCCCTGCCAAAGCAGGCTCCCTATCTCATATTACATAGATAGGCGTCCAGACGAGACTTGAATATCTCCAGAGAAGGAGACTCCACCACCTCCCTGGGCAGCCTATTCCACTGCTCTGTCACCCTCACTGTGAAAAAGTTCTTCCGCATGTTGGTGCGGAACTTCCTGTGCTCCAGCTTACAGCCATTGCCCCTAGTCCTGTCCCCACTGACCACTGAAAAGGGGCTGGCCAATTCCCCCTGCCACCCATGTCTAAGATATTTGTAAACACTAATTAGGTCCCCCATAAGTCTTCTTTTTTCCAAGCTGAACAGACCCAGCTCACTCAGCCTTTCCTCATAGGGGAGATGTTCCAGACCCCTAATCATCTTTGTCGCCCTTCTCTGGACTCTCTCCAGAAGGTCCCTGTCTTTTCTATACCAGGGAGCCCAGAACTGGACACAGTATTCCAGGTGGGGCCTGACCAACGCAGAGTAGAGGGGGAGGATCACCTCCTTCGACCTGCTGGACACACTCTTCCTGATGCATCCCAGGATCCCATTGGCTCTCTTGGCCACCAGGGCACACTGCTGGCTCATAGCCAACCTGTCATCAACCAGGACCCCCAGGTCCTTCTCCATAGAGCTCTTCTCCAACAGGTCATCCCCCAGCCTGTACTGATACATGCGGTTATTCCTCCCCAGGTGCAAGACTTTGCACTTGCTTTTGTTGAATTTCATTTGGTTTCTCCCTGCCCAGCTCTCCAGCCTGTCCAGATCTCGCTGAATGGCAGCACAGTGTTCCTGCGTGTCAGCTACTCCTCCCAGCTTTGTATCATCGGCATACTTGCCAAGGGTGGATGCTATTCCCTCATCAAGGTCGTCAATGAAGATATTAAACAGGACTGGACCCAACACTGAGCCCTGGGGAACACCGCTAGTCACAGGCCTCCATTCAGATTCTACTCCACTGATCACGACCCTCTGAGCCCGGTCTGACAGCCAGTTCTCAACCCACCTCACTGTCCACTCGTCTATCCCTTGTTTCCTCAGCTTCTCTATCAGGATGTTGTGGGAGACAGTATCGAAAGCTTTGCTAAAGTCGAGGTAGATGACATCCACTGCTCTCCCTCCATCCACCCAGTTGGTAATAACATCATAGAAGGCTATGAGATTGGTCGAGCACGATCTCCCCTTGGTGAATCCATGCTGACTATTCCTCATGACCTTCTTCTCTTCCAGTTGTTTGGAGATGGCATCCAAAACAAGCTGTTCCATCACCTTTCCAGGGACAGCTGGAATTAAGCTGCCTAGTGATTTATTGAGCTTTTGGGACAGTCTGGGGTTGGACCCGATGATCTCTCGAGGTCCTTTCCAACCCCTATGATTCTATGATTCTTGATCCTATGATTCTATGATTCTATGATTTGAAAATTTCACTAGGGCAGTATCTCTGAATTTCAAATGTCTAGTCAACCTGAGGCATTGATACAGGCCTGGTGGTTGTGACCCAGGATATACAGGGTATGTGTGGCCTCTAGACTGTTAGTTAGAGGCCAACTAGAAACCTTCAGGCACTCTAATGGCACTAGATACTTGTACAAGTAGCTGAGTTGAGCCACTACTTTACAGACGCAATCCTACCTATTTCGGGAAGTGATGGTCTCCCAGAAGTCTTTATACCTGCATGGGTGACTTGGGTACCCTACAACACCTCAAATGCACTAAACATATTTTTTGTGAATTGGATTCCTGCTTGGGCAAATCTGTCTCAGGTAATAACAAAATGGGCTATGACTTCCCACAAAACCAGTAACCAAACACGGAGTGGTATTTTGTCATAGTACAGTAACTATCAAACAGGACCATAAATTTATTAAAAGGGAGTAAGAAAATGGCAGGTGATTGTGTGGACTGAGCTGGAAACAACATTTAGATTCCAAATTACTGAAAGCAGGGTTGTGCCTGCAGGCAGACAAGCTGTTGGCACCAGATGTGCCCTCCTCCTAATCCTGTGGCTGGAATGAAGCAATCGCCAAGCTCCCTCAGGCAAAGGAAATACACACATAAGCATGGGGATTTCTCAGAAGGAAATCACTTAATTTTCAGGTTTTTGTTTCCTGCTTGATGGAAATTCATAAAACAAATTTTAAAATTTATGCCTGGCAATTGAAAATCAGCTCTTCTCGGGATACTAAAAGGCATGGACTAAAAATATGCTGTTATAAACTTCACTCTCTCTTTAACTTCTTCGTCTTCTATGGTTTGCAATTTACCCTTTATCTTGCTCTCTCCTCCAAAACATAACTACCTGCTTATCCCTCATATCCCATTTAACATTTTCTCTACCCCATGAGTAGCCACTACTTTTTTCTTTTAGAGATGGATTAGTGTTCTCATTTAGATCTGAGAAGCTGTTCTGGAATTGCCTTGAGATCTTCTGTTCTACTTCATATCTAAAAGAAACATGTGACCCTAATTATTATTTTTCTTATATAATTGGTCTAGTAAGAAATATTATATTTCCCTATAAATCTTGTGTTATTTTATAGACCACAAACAACAAAATCAATGTATGTTTTTACATGTTTAAACCAGGTTTTGTTTTAACTGGCATTGGTGTTTCAGTAACACTGGCTTATATGAGAAAATACAATTTTGAATTTAAGCATTGATATCCAAATCACCTTGAGAGAAGGTTCACATAAACATTCTGGTTTCAGCAAAGATAGATTTAATTTCCTTCCTAGAAGCTGCTGTAGTGCTGTGTTTGGGATTTAGGATGAGAATCATGTTGATAACACACTGATATTTCAGTTGTTGCCAAGCAGTCAAGGATTTTTCAGCTTCTCACACTGTCAACAAGAAGGTGGGGGGAACCCAAAAAGATGGAAGTGGGGAATGAATTCCTTGCTTTGCTTTGCTTGTGTGTGTGGGCTGAGAGGCTGGGCTGCTTGGGGGTCTTGCACTATAGCTGGGGGTCTTGCACAGTACTGACTATGGATGGAAAAAAATTGTGCTGTTCATCGCTTGGTTTATGTTATTAAAAATAGTAATAATCATCACCATCATAATCTCTTTTTGTGTGTGTGTGTGTTCTATTAAACTGTTTTTAGCTCAATCCATTATTTTTTTTCTCACTTTTACTCTTCTGATTCTCCCTCCCATCCCACCAGTGTGGAGTGAGTGATCTTGGCCAGGGCTAAGCCACAACAATAAACTAACTTCTTCATTAGAGTTCAATTTTATTTTTAGTATTTAATATTTTTTACATATAAAGAATATAATATATTCAATTAATTTTCAATTATACAATGTCTTATCTTTGAATAGAATTTAGACTAATTTTTACCCCTGAAGTTAATAAATATAAGAGCTATTGAGTCTGTTCGTTATTTATGAAGGATACAATAGGCTTCTAATGCAGACCATAAAGTAATAAAGAAATCTGAATGGATATGTTTTTATATAGTTAAACATTATTTTCTCAAATTGAAATTACTTCTATTACAGTGACCCGAAACCTTTCTCTAACATATGTTGAACAATGCAGACTTTGTGTGAGATAAGACATTTTGTTGTGGACATACGGCTTCTAATATTGTCAGCTGAGATACAAAGTTTAAAGAGAAAGGGGTAAACCCTTCAAATGCCATTTTAATTCAGGATATTAAAAGATCACAGTTCAGCTGGAAGTCAAGCTGTCATTTTCATGAACTTTTTGTATCAGAAGCATTTTTGGCCAAGTGTTTTAATTTTTTTAAGCAAACTTCTTTATCCTTTAGCCCACTGAAACTAGGAGGGATTAACTAACTACTGGAGTAGCAAACACTTGAGAAAGCCTAGAGCAAAGAAGTTTATTTGTCTACTATATGATGTAGCTACCTGTGATAGCAAGGGACTTGTTTCAGTGATCTCCAGGGTCCTTTCTAATCTACATTTTGATGCTTAAACCCGTTTCTTAAACCCAAAACACATGACAAAAAAGGCCCATTGACACTTGAAAAACATACACCCAGGAGGGAAGGCTAGGAGTGGAACCTGAGGAAAGATGAATGGGAAGTGGAAATGTGATTTGTAGACTGATACTAATAAGCCCCGACCGGACTAATTACCCATAGAATTTTCACCAGGGCTTGTGTGGGGGTGATGGAGTTCAAAGCCAGCTGTCTGCCCCTTTCTCTGGCTTTGTGGAAAAGATCTGACATTTCATGCCAGAATATAATTTTTAGTGTTTGGAAGCCAAGCTTGGCTCTTGAGTATTAGTGCAAACAAAACACCAAGGACACAAAAATAGAAAAACATCATTTATTAGGAAACTTTAATGCAGTAGGTAAATTTGTGTTAATTTATATGTATATATGTGTATTAGCTTTACAATAAATATTGTAACTATACTCCCACAGAATTTTGGCAGTAATCCATTCTGACCTGATAGTCATGAAATGCTGAAGAATGCAGCACATAAAATCATACAGCATGCATATGCAAAACCACTGCAATTAACAATTAAACCAGCTGATGCTCTTCTGTTTTCTGACAATCCTTTTGGCACGAGGATCAAACTGGAACTGAGTTGTTCCATGAAAGAAGTAGACATAGCCTAGAAATAAAATGTAATCCAATTATAATTCATATTTCAATACTTCTTTGGAGTATCTTGGGAAAAAACCCACCCCACAACATCGTAAACTGTCCATGTATACCTGCTATTTTTAATTTCATTCTCATGAAGGTAAATAATAGGTTTTTGAAAACAAATTATTCTGTCTAACAAAAGCCCAAATATTCAAATAAACCCAGATTAAAGGTATGTTTAACTTACCATCTTTCTGGAAAGCAGCATCAACTCTGCCAATTTTTCCAAAATCAGAGACTATTTTCCTGGGATAACCATGATCCATGGACTTTTTGTTTTCATCATATCTTAACGCAAGAAACATCATTACAATTTCTGAGAAAGCAGTCACTACTTTGAAAGTCCTAAGCAAATTCATATAAATATGCAGCTCTACTGCTACTAAAACGTTTTATAAAGATCAGCTAAAGCAGCTTTTTGAGTCTTTGTATTACAAATTAAGGTTGTCACATGATGAGTGCCTTTGGATTTGAAAATCCTGCCTTTGGTAAAGTTAATAAGAAGGCTCTCAAGGACATTGGGAATGCAGCTCAGGAATTTAATTAATGCATTTCTGGACTGTCCAGAGCCTTAGACCTCACTTGAACATAAAATGAGTTTCTATTTCAAATCACTGGATATCCAGTTCAGTATAAAACCAAAACCTAAATCCTTGGAGTAAAAGATGATAACACAGTCCTGAAACGTATTTGTTATTGGTGTCAGCCATGTATTACTTAAACAAATTATGCTCTTAAGTTTGGCATGAGCTACACTTGAATTATAAATATGACAAATTGTTCAATTGGAGAATATTTATCGTTTGTTCATAGAGAAATTAAATTACAACAGCTTTTGCTACCAGTTCATTTGGTTTGAAATGTAAGTGAAAAGTGGACACTATCACAACACTGCATGGAAAAGCAGCACTGTTCTGTAGAAAAAGTGAATAATTTCCTAGAAAATGATTCTCTTATTGGGCAGGTGTTTCATTCAGTTGGGAGCAAGTACTCTTCTGCTACTGGAATCTGATGAATGTCCAAAACATCCTATGGAAATGGTGACATTTCCTAGGCAATGCTTAAAATTTTTAAACTTCCAGAGAACCCTGTTTAAATTTCATGAATATACATGGTTTAAACATCATTGCATTTGAAATTTATAGTAATACATCAGTCCTCAGGGACAAGTGAAAATATGCATTCTAGTAAAGGAACGTTAAATCTTACCTCCAGTATCTGTCAGCTATAAAGAAGTATGTTTTTCCTGTGCTTTCATCACTGTAAGCTGCATTAACTCTTTTAATAGTCTTTGGGAACCCCAGGCGATAGATTTGCTTAGGATAGCCAGGTGCGATGTCATATCCCCTGACAACCCAATATTTATCCTCTGAAAAATATAAGCACATTTACTTTGTTTTTGCTATTTATAAACAGCATTTAATTGTGATTTGGATGGGTAGCAAACAATGTGTCTTAGATATCAGTATTATTTGTTTCAGTTTATTACTTTAGGAAACAGTTCTGGTTCTTACACTGGCACTAGAGTGTGAAGACAGTGGAAATGGACAGTTTTTATGAAGAGAACATCGGAATCATAAGGTGTACAGATAGCACTTTTCCCAGATTTTTTTTTCCAAATTAATACAAAGTATCTGTCAGGGTAACAACATGGGGAGGGCTGGAAGTTGATGAGCTAATCCACGGACATTGAATCAGGATGCTGAGTTTATTAAATTCCTGTAGTATGCTATTTGAGTCACATAATATTTTGAAACTGGACATTGTGCATTAAATGAAACTATTTAGAAGGGCATATGTCTAATCCAAATTTTAGGTGCAATGAACATTCATACATGTTAACACATCATGTACTGTAATATGTGCGTACCAAAGTTGAGACATTTAAAGCATATCTGAAACCTTTAAAGGGAAGGACTGATTGTTTCTTCACTGAACAATTTTCCTCTCATGGTACGCTTTTCCAGCAGTGTCAGTGTATCAGTAACCAATAGCAGCGTGTCAGTGACAGGAGTGTGTGAACAGCTCTATTTGCCAGTTGAACACAGCAAACCCCTTTCTACATAAAATGAAATGCTGTTACATGAAGAGAACAAGTCGTGAAGAAGGGGAGATTTTTTTCATGTCTTATTTTTCAGAGCATTGACTATAACACAGGGGCAAGTTTTCAGGTTTATGAACTCTGAACATCCTTTACAACAGCATAACTCTGTGATCCTCTGGTTTAATTATTTGCATATTTTAAAGATTCTCTGTTTCACAGATCTTTTTTTAAAAATCACTTTGACTTTTGTAACTGCATAATCTGCAAAGGAGCAGGGAGTAACTGATCAGAAAAGGTAGAGAATTTCAGATTCCCTTACCTTTAAAAAGTAAAACTTCATCCCTCTCAACATTTTCATAAGCAGCTTGAATTCCCGATGGTAACTGGGGCCAGAACAGTGAGATGAAATTGAGCTCTGTCTCTGCCCTCTCAGGATGCTTGCGCAGCATGTATCTGGTTTAAACAAAATTTATGTAATGAAATATTTTCCACTCCTATCAGAAGCACAAAGTAATTATTATAACTCCTGTAGTATAACGGAGGGAGATGGAAACCAGGGTGTGAATAGCCCCCGCCACTGAACATCAAGGAAAGTTAGAGTGACTGCAATTTTAACTATAGCCCATGATAAAGATCAGGCAAGATGAATATAAGCCCTTCTGTTTCTCCAAAGGACAAAGAAGCTAGGAGTCAGCTTCAGCAACCACCTAACAGGCATCTTTCTGCATAACAGCACTTTCAGTTCTACCTCGATCTTGTAGTGTGGAGTAGCAGAAGGGCTACATCTGGGCCCCAGGGAACATTGATGAGGGATGTATGCATGTTCTTGCTTTGCTGTCAGTTGAATTCAGACACAAGTCTGGTGCAGCAGTGGCCACAACAGCAGAATAGTTGGAAATGAACCTCCAGCCCTCATCTCCTTCATGGCTCTTGTAAACTAGGGCTCCAGGGATTAATGATCTGAGAACTCTTGCCTGTGTGAATACATGGTGATCTTCTAGTGCTTCTCTTTGTACTATGTTCCAAAAGGATAGTTTTACCTCATGGATTACATTTTATTTTCTACTGAAAATTTTAAAGAAAAAATATGTGTGCTTATTGCTGTTACCTGCCCTTGAAGAATATCATTTCTCCACGTAGGGTAGTGATAGCATCAAATGTCAAATTTGGGTCACAAGCTTGTGGAGTTACGGGTCCCGTTGGCTGCACAGCAGTGGTGGACTGTCCTATAGGAAGAATATTTTATCTTTTAGTATGGAGAAATATAAAGACAAGGTTCATAAGGTCTCTGAGGACACCAAGAACCCTCTTTACAGAGAATGAGAAGGCATATGATTTTAATTGAAGGAACTGTGACTGAAAGCAGGCTTTTGTGTTGAAAAAAACATTTGTGTTCATCTTTTCCAAAATGAGTATTTTGCAGAACTGGACTTCAGCTGAAGTTAGCTTTCAGGAATGTTCTCTTTTGCTATCCATTGTTCAGCAACAGTTAAACTTCCCATTTTGATCAAATAAGTGTATTTTAAATATATTATTATCATTATCATAGAATCATGGAATGTTTCGGGTTGGAAGCGACCTCAAAGATCACCCAGTTCCACCCTCCATTAGACCAGGTTGCCCAAAGCCTAATCCAACCTGGCTTTAAACACATGATTATTGTTTACCAGGATCCTAAGGAGAAATATTAAATTAAAATAATTTTTCTTACCATAGATGGCTTGAATGCCATCAATGTCATCCTGAGGAAGAAGAAATTCATTGGGGGGGGTGTAAGAGTAAGTTGGGTACATCAGTGCTCCAGGATCGTTTGAATGTGACAGACCCAGAGAATGGCCAAGCTCATGGGCAAGAACAATGAACAAGTTGTAGCCTGCAGGATAAAAATCATATGAAACAAGGTAAAATCTGTTTCAGTATTCAGCACAGTTAACTAAATAGGAAACATTTAAGAATCCTCCCAAAGTGCACGAAAGGCTGTAAATCATGTTGTCAACATCACAACTCAAAACCATTGTAATAGAATAGTACTTAGGAGTACTTAAAGAATGACCAGTCTTAATTGTGATCTCATTGTCCTTCCTCTAGTGTCGTGTGTCTTAAACACAACCCCTGTTGCTCCTTCTATCATCTAAACTGCTCAGATCAAGGATCCTGCCAACAATGAGTGGAGGTTTGCTGATCTACGAGAAAAAAAACCTTCAAGGCAAACACTGAGACAACATTTTTGGTGATATTCAAATACCCTAGTTAGAAACAAACTTTGAAGTGCTAGATTAAGCAAGATAAAAGATTTGACTTGAGAAGTTTGCCATCAGATCTCCCTGTATCAAAGTTTTAGGTTTCATCTGAATAAAAGATTTAAGGACTTAGTTGCCATTTCGAATTACTATGACCTATAAATCTCTTTTCTGTGAATTGTTTCCTACAAATGGGGAAAAATAAAAAGAGCAAAGGAATTTAAAAGGACATGTTCTGCTACTTTTTCTCACTTTTTTTGCTTGTAATAAGGCTCATAAAATAAGACTGTGCAAGGTGAAACTATGTAAATGGATCCAGTTACAAAGTCCTTACCTCTTCCATCTTTTGTCCAGGCTTCCTCCTCATCAAGATGCACATCTCCTCCAATACCTTCACCAGGTTGGAAAGCATGAGCTAGCTGGCCATTGGGGCCATCAAAAGGAGAATTGTCATGGTGGTCTAACAAGAAGGAGGAAAAAATCAATTAGAACTCTAAAATATTTCTATGATTGAAGATTGTTATTTAATAAATTAAGAAAACAATGTTACCTCTATAAGCAAAAGAGATCACTATATCTGCTTCTTTGTCCTCAGACTTTTGGAATGTCAATGGTGTCACATTGCTCCAGACACTGAGAGCTTTTTGGACTGCTTCATCTACATCAGTTTTTCTCATCTTTGGAGTGTAATTTGTAATCCTTCAAGGCAAATGCAGCACGTTAGTAATTTTTAAGAATACAGCATTTTAGCAAAAAATAGTAACTTGTGCAAAAGTCAGAAATATTAGACATATCTTTAATGAATGAAAATTCCTAATAACTTCATTTTAGATACCACCGCCTAGACTGCCTGGCTTCTTCCAGAAAGTAGGAAGAGGTTCTTTGCTGAGAGGGTGGTTGAGCACTGGAATAGACTCCCCAGGGAGTGACCCAACCACCTCCCTGGGCAGCCTGTTCCAGGCCTTGAAATCTCTTTCAGTGAAAATTTTTTTCTCTAACATCTAATCTGAACCTGCCCTGGCACAGCTTAATGCCATTTCCCCTTGTCCTATCACCTGTCACCTGGCTGAAGAGACTACCTCCCACCTCTCTACAACTTCCTTTCAGGTAGTTGTAGGTGGTGATAAGGTCTTTTTGAATCAGATTTTAAAAAGTTACCTGTATGTCAGATTCTTTCTTTTCCATTTGGGATTTCCTGTTGTGAACACGTAATTCTGTACATCAGGTATACCACATCTGGGTTTTTTCATCATCTCCAAAGTCTCGGGATCAGGTTTACCAGTCACTTCTAATCCAAAGAATGCTTGCATTTCTTTCAGCTTTGCAGCAAGGTGATTTTCACTTCTACTTCTTATATGAGGCTGGTGATCCATTTGAAGATCGTAGAAATTCTGTAGATAACTCTGAACAAGAGTTTAAAAAACCAGAACATTGTGGCATGTAAGTACTGTCTTCAGCCACACATATTTTCTAAGCAATCTTGAACTATTTCTACATTGATATCCTCTGTGTACCAGGAGCAAGAATATCTGTATCCATTCCACAGTTTTCATATATTTTTAGGGTTTTTTTTGTTTTATTGATGATATACAAGAAGACATGTCTTTAAAATCTAACACTATTAATAATTAATTCCACATTATTTTTGATCCTCAAGTGCCTTAACAACAAAATGTACGAGGAAACAGAGACTGGCAGTAAGACTCCACACAGCTGGCAGTCCTAACAAAGCAGGTTACTACTCATATACTTCATAAATCATGCCATTTACTTTTAGCTCTGAAATATGCCATCAGGACCTCAGGTCTTCCTACTTAATTTCAACAATTTTGTGTTGTGTTTATACAAGTGTTGGATTTCTCATAGATGTCCCTTTTTTTCCAAAGTATTCCATAAAAAACCCTTTCAGTAAAATGTTGAAATACATGCCTGCTTCAAGAAAGTTTCCTCCCTTATTTTCCTGAGACAGTCACATTCTGAAATGTAGTTTAACTATTTCTGCACAGCCACAGAGCCTTGTTGCTAGAACTCCTACTTTGGTAGTGTTATTACTTTACTGATGATATCAAAAGTCAAGTTATACAATATTAAGATGACTTTTGGGTAAATACATTCCACATAATTTTTCTAGATTGATAGGAAAAGCTTTCTTTTCAAACCTCTGTGAAATGGCAAATCTTTCATTTCAAGTCATGTTTTGTGTAAAGAATTGCAATTATAGTTCTCTCTCAGACTACATTATGTTTCATTTAGAAATTTACTGAAAAATATTTACCTCTACAAGATTTAGGGTTTTTTCTTCATCTTCTGCTTCTGGTACCACAGGATAACCAGAGGAGATGGCCACACACAGCAACAGGAGAAGTGAAAGGGTCTTCATCCTCATCTAAGGTTTTCTGCCTCAGTTTCACTCTTGAGGTACTGAAGACACTTCTCAGCTGTGTTTATATAACTAGTATGTAAATCAGTGACAGTCTGATTCATGCTGTATAATATCCTCTCATTAGTAAAAATGATGCATAACAGTTTCATCATCAGGTGGTGACACAATGTGTTTAACTAATGTTACTGTCCTTATTTTGCCTGAGCTTTGTGTTTTGGGCAATTAATAAATAAGGAAATGCTCTAACTAACAGTTCATAGGTGGTTATTGAGTTTAGGCTAGTTGTGGCACAAGGTCTTCACAAACTGGAGAGATAATAGCAAGTAACATATAACAGTACAATGACATATTATAATGAATAACATGCTATCTATAAGACATAATTTAAAATTTAACAAAATGTAATACGTTACATTGTAATATGTAATAATTAATATATAAAAGACAGTACAAAGAACTGATCTTATTTAGGAATGGTAAACACCACAAGTCCAAGAGGGCTGTCATCAATTAACTAAAAGTTCTATCTAACGCAATCTTGTCATGCTAGGAAAAGTGAGTGTTAAATTTTTTTTGACTGATATTAACAAAAATCAGTCATGTTACTGGAATGCAAAAACTGTGTTTCCATATGTATGGTAAGTAGAACGATGTTTATACTCTTGCCAGCATGAATGAACTGCAATAACATGTTTGGATCCAGGCAAGTAGATGAGCTCTGGTCAAAAGACTCCATGAAACTCAACAGTAATTTTTGGGAATATGGAAAATGAAGATTAAAGGGACCATTTTGTGACTTTGTATTCACTATTTCATGGACGGAAGAGTGAGGGGAGCCATGATAATTGCTGTAAACATACAAAAGGTTTAAAAAAAAAAAAAAGAAAGCAGTGATTGATCTCCAAGAGCAGTCTTAAACAGCAGAGATTTAGATGTGAAGTTTGGTATTCATCTGCATGAAAATTAGTGCCATCTGAGATGCTCTAGGGAATCCTATCTGACCTCCAGCTGCCCTGGAAGTATGTAGGTTTCCATAGCTCTCTTGTGTCATTGCAGCCAGCCCCAGATTGGTGTCTCAAGTGTGGGCCAATGACTAATAAGGTGTTTCGTTATGTAGATATCGATAAGTTATTTGAGTCTCTAAGCTCAAAATTTGGACAATGGATTCTAGAGGGTGATTCAACTGGCAATATGACATGGACTTTAAGATGAGATTAATTGCTCCCTGTACTTCATGGACTGTATTGGCTAGGTCTCTATCAATGATAAGAGGAGTTTAAATAACCAGGACACATGTAGGAACCTATAGTGTCATCCCTAAATTGAGTAAAACATTTTAAACTGCAAGGACAGAAAAGCACCAAAGTACATGGTCGGAAATGCCTGCATGTTTGCCCACTCCAAAAGTTGACAGGTACAAGCTGAACACCTTTCAGAATGGTTTTGGTGTAGCTCTCCTTGTTGGAGTCAAAGACACTCCTTGAAAACCTTAAAAGGGAAACAGTAAATGTTAGTGTGAGAGGAAGAGATACAAATACATGCCACTATCTTTTGTTTTGTTTTGGTTTTGTTTTAATATATGAGCAATTTTTGCACTGAAGGAACTCAGTACAGCATGAAAATTTTAATTGTGCTGATAAGTTCTTAGTTTCCTAAATATCAAGGAGAAAATAATGTACTTGGTATACAATTCTACAGTCACTGTAGTGTAGGACCCCCTAACCGTGTCTAGGTAAAGGAGAGCAGACGTAATTCCTGGGAAAAGCAAATTATTACACTCCTTCCAACGCAAGTCACATTAGTTGTCTGGAGTGATTGATTAAAGCTAATACAGGACATTTCAAAAGCAGAAGCAACAGTCCAGTGCTGGTATTTGAAATAAGTAGGACAATAATTCTTCAGCTTTTTACATGTAAAGAGATTCAGCCTCATGGTTCATAGTCCAAGGAAACTTTATTGTTGCTTAATCTTAATCCATCTTGATTTTCAGATGTGAGCAAAAAGAAACATGTGTGTTGGATACTTCTCCAACGTCTTTGCTAACAATTCACATGATCCTGGGATTTATGAAATGTTACTCAACTTCTCTAACTCCATTTCTAAACTAGTTTTATTTCCCTTTAAATATTTTCATTGATTTATATAGTTCCTGAATCAGTAGCTCTGTTTTTATTCTTCATAGTTTTTTTTTTCTAAGGAGTAGTTAACTCCTTTTTTTTTGGTACATTTTCTGAAGACATCAAAGACATGTTTAAACACATAAAGGCAAAGAAGAGATGCAGATTAATCAGATGCACCCGGTGCCTGAGACAGGAACGTTAGGAAATTATGTGTTGCTGCTTGCACAGGGAAATCCTGCTGACTTGCACTTTTCTGCAAAGGGTCCATGGCCAGATTTTAATGTGACCTCAAGAGAAGGACACTGAGTCAAGCAGAGGATGAGAGGGGACATCTGGCATTTTCCAGGAAATTTTATATAAGTTTCTTTCCAAGGCAGGACTACAAAGTCTTGGACTCCAGCACTTGCTGTGGCAACTGTTTATGTATTTGAAGAGTCATCAAGTGAAAACCCTTAAACAGCATCAGGAAGAGGAAGAATCAGTGGCTTCTCTCTGTCTTGGGAATTTCCATGGTATTGGGCTACAAAGTCATGCCCTGTTTCACTGTCTGCTTTGGCTTCCTACTGCGTGTCCTTCGGCACATCTCCCTCAAATCAGGGAAGAAGTTTCAGTCATCTGCTCTTCCCATAGTGTGGCAGTTAGCACACTGCCTCCCTCTCCTTTTCAAGCACCTATCTTCAGACAACAGAACCCCTCAAAACACAACAGAAAGAGACGTGAATGTGTCAAAATAAAACTGAGACCCCTTGAAATCCATGAGAATTTTTACTGAGTGTGAACCGCCATTTATACAGACCCTCACTTTGCTTGTGGGGCAGTTATGTGGCATCTACACCTGACTGGAACAGTCTGTCCTGTTCTCTCACTAAAACCCATTTCTAGCTATTTTCCTGGGCCAGAGGTTTTGTCCTGTGTGCAGGGATCTATGTGGGGGGTCTCAGTGTGAGTCCCTATGATGGGACCAGGAGCTGGAGGCCCCTGTCTCTGTGGTGTTGCGACTGGACAGACTGGGACACATGCATGCCAATTGGGCACATATGAGTGTGTGCAGACACTAATGAATAATGAACACTAATGGCTGGATGAGCCACTCAGTAGGGTCAGAGTTTGGGAACTGAGTGTCAAAGTGCCCACAAGCCTGGGTTGAATACTGGAGAGACCAGGGTTCTGTGGGTTGGTTGCTTCACGGACCAGGAGCCCAAATCTGCAAGTGGGGAGGCTGTGGGATCTGGGGTTAGCAAACAGACATGTCTGTGTGTGCATGAGGCAGCAAGGGGACACCAGCACATCTCAAGGCACTGCTGGATGGATGCGGTGTCTGAGCCCAGCTGCTGAGGGGTTCACAGTGTCTTTGTGTGTACTTGTGTTCATGTGTTTGTAGGCATGTGCATGTGGCTACTGTGAATACAGGCTTATCCTTGCTGCTGGCTGGACTTAGGGTCACGGAGCTGCATCAGAGGCAGCTTTTGCCTGGACAACAAGCTTCAGTACCTCATGCAGGTTGCCCTGAATCACCCTGTCATGTCTGGAACCCATCTGCTAATCATTGCTAAACCCAAACTAGGTGTCTAAGGAAGAGGGAGTTGACACTGTTGTTAAGAAAAGGCCAGTGTTTTCAAGGGGTTTTCCATTAATCAAGGCAGTACAGGCTTGTGTCTTCATGTATTAGCAATAATCTTGCTTTATTTGCACACATCTTCCGCAGCAAAACTGCACCCTTGTTGTTGATGTTGAGGGAAGAGACATACAAGTGTCCCTTTATTAGGTACTCTACTCACCGTTCCTCGTAAGCACTACCAGAGATCTGTTCCACACATTTCTTCTTTCTAGCATTGACTGAAAGGACAATCAGGTTGAAGGATAAGAGGAAGCATATTTTCCCAGAAGAGTTTCCCAGCCTCAAACAATTTTTTGTCTAATTTCCATGTACTTTCTGTTCCATTTACTTTCCATTCCGTTAATTTTCATTTACTTTGTACCTCACTTACCTAGAGCTTGCATTTGATTTGTAAGGCTATCTCCCTTTTTCTTAGTTATAGCTGATAATATTGTAAAATTTTCTAATGACTTTCATCCTTCTTTCCCTAAGGAGAAACTTCCACTCACACCCTTGACTGAATAACGAATTCACAGTGTGAATCATAGTGGGGTTTCCTCAAATCAAATTCTCTCACTACCGAATTGCTGTAGAAAAAGGAACTTTGATTAGTAGTTATGTAATTTTAATATTGCAAAAATTAAAAACTGTACATAATTCTAAGAATTGTTTCCCCTTGTAAACCACTGTCACAATGACGTTTGCAATTGCTTTCTCAGTAGCAGGTGTCACTACAAAGTACAGTTGTCATTCTTGCAAGAAGTACTTTTATCTCCATTTTGTGTTCTCACTCATACTCCAGTTTCCTCATGTGTTTCCAATCTATTTTGAAGCAACAAAAATATTTCTGTGAATCCAGCATGGTGTAATGAAAAGCTGTTTTCCTTGGAAGATGTTGCTTTTCATGTGAAAGCTAAAATGTCACTGTGCAATATTTGGCTGGTTGCCAGATAATTACATGAAGTTAGAGAATTCATTAGGAATTTTCTCTTAATGAGCCAAGTACATTTTAATACTGACATGAAAAGGCAACCCTCCAAGCCAGATATCTTAAAGTTTGCACAAGCTTGTGGCTTCATATCACTCAACGTTAAACGTTTCCTTTATAGAAATGCTGTTGATTGTGGTCCAAGTGAAAGATCAGTCACTCTGTTTACGAAGCAGGGTGCTGTGCTGGGCAGTGTTAGGAGCACAATGCTATAGTTCAAACCACGCCGGAGTCCAAAGGCCACCGCGATAAGGCTCAGGATGTTAGGAGTTGAATCAGTCCTAATAATCCTATTCTAGAAGAAAAATTCAACATGACAAGTCACAGACTGGGGCAGTGCCCGAGTTACACCTCCGTGACTTGCAGAGTTTCAGACATGGCATCATCAATGACTTCAGTAAAAGGCAAAGGGAAGGAGTGCCACTTTCCATGCCAAACACCTGTATCCTGAACACAAAGAAAAGCTGAATCAAATTCTTCATCCCTTCAGCAGAGCTGTTGTCTGTCATGGGAACTTGCTCTGTCCTGGGCATGACTTCCCTGATGGCAGACAGGCCCTGGGATGCTTTACAGAGGCAGCTGTACCAGTTTGAAGTTCTTTGCCTCTTATCCTGGACATTATGACAGAAGGCAGCTGTAAAACTTGCCCTCAAAGAGACAGCAAGAAGAAATCAATGTCTGCACCAATTAGCAAAATAAATCTGCATATGCCCCCAGGGCTCTGGACCGTTTGGGACATACTGGAATTGCTACAGGCTCACAGATGTCCAGCCAGATGCATGACACCAATGCTATTCTGTGAGACAGCTACTTCTTGTGAACCTGCACTGGCAGTTGTGTTGAGGGCAGGGAGCAAACATGAGGGAGCAGGTTGGGAACCAGCCAGAAGGCAGTTCTGAGGCTGCCAGGGCGTCATCTGGAAACAAAGTCTGCACTTCAGTAGCTTTTACCTATTTTCTCTGGAATACCAATGGCAGCTGAGAGATGTATCCTTGCTCTCTGAATTGCCTTCAGTGCTTCGGAACCCAGAAATCTGAAGCTTCTGTTGCCAAGATAAAAGCTTTTGTCCCTTCTCCCCATTTCCTTAAACCCAAGCCAACTTTTTACTAGGAACAACTTCCTGCAAACAGCAGTTAAATGAACTCATTTTAATTTTGTTCTTTTCAGCCTGGATCTGTAACCTTTGTCTTAGGTAGTTAACTCTCTGGGGTCATTTACTTCTGGGTGTCTAAATCATTACACAATAACCTCTCAGTTCACTACCACAGCCCTACCTATTATCATAACACAAATGTAATCATGCCACGATCAATATCAGAGGGCATTTGTCCCTTCCAGGCAGAGTGTGTGAAACCAAGAAAACAAATAAATATTAAGGGAAAGAACATCTAAACCAAACTGCTTTTTACTGAGGTAGGTAGCGTTGGGCCTACCATGCTGGAGCTCCTGGACTGTGTCTGGACACACTATGGAGTCCTTGGCAAATAAAACGCAAATTGCTACATTAATATATATGTATATACATTCACATATGGGCAAAAAGATGGTGAAAACCACAACAAATCAGACCATTATAAATAAAAATCGAAGAAAACAATCTTTGTGATCTGCGTTCTAGAGGAGAAAGATCCATATGATAAACCTGTTCCTTGTGAAGTGACTTTTGTCTTCACTTAATTTTCCATGCGAATATGCTAGACATTTGCTATAGGGTGGAAAAATCTGGTGTGTTTAGAAATTGAGAAAACCATAACTGAGCATAATTGTTTGCAAATACTGAGACTGACTTGTCAGTAATAGCAGATATTTATAAAATATGAATTCTGAAAAAAAAAGACATCGACATCCAACAACAGAATAAGCTACATTTTAATGTCAGTTACACTGTACTTCTGCTACAGATCCAAGACTTCATATTCATCATCTATATGCACAGTGAGATAAGGAAGGAAGAACTAGTCACATAAGTATTTAGGAATCACAAAACTATAAAACCGTCATGAAAGGTCTAGAACAAGCCAGCATTGCTCTGAGAACTACAATCCTGTCTGAAAGAGAATATTTCCAAAAAAAAGTTGGAAAGATCAGATTCAGAAGAAACTATCCCATGTAAAACAATGTGATCTAGTGTAGTTAACCACAATACCAGTGCTATGGAGGGCAGCACATATAACATAGAGGAGGAACAGCAGGAGGGACAACTGAAGAAAACAACCCAAAATTAGAAGTGGTTATAAACTTCGTTAAGGAACTAAGAATATAATGTATGAACCGAAACATTCGTGGGTCTTTTTTTGTCTTTTTACTGTTATAGCAGTGACCATGGACTGATTAAACCTTGCAGTTGCAACACCACTCAAAAAGCCATACCAGAAATCTGAAGGAAAACCAGAATTAAAATCAGAATCATAGAATATCCTGAGTTGGAAGGGACTCATAAGAATCATTGAGTTCAACTCTTTGCTCCACACAAGGCCAGCCAAGTCAGAGCATGTGATTGAGTGAATCATCCAGACACTTCTTGACCTCAGTCAAGCTCGGTGCTGTGACCACTTTCCTGGGGAGACTGTTCCAGTGCTCAGTCACCCACTCAGTAAAGAACCTCTTCCTAATATCCAACCTAAACCTCCCCTGTCTCAGCTTCATACCCTTTCCTCGGGTTCTAGCACTGGTCACTAAAGAGAGGAGATCAGCTCCTGCCCCTTCACTCCCCTCCTCAAGAAGCCACACACTGCGATGAGGTCTCCCCTCATCATTCTCTTCTCCAGGCTGAACAAACTAAGGGACCTCAACCTCTCCTCATAAGTCTTCCCTCTTTGTTGCCCTCCTCTGGACACTCTCCAATAGTTTTGTGTCCCTCTTGCACTGTGGCGCCAAAAACTGCACCTAGTACTCGAGGTGAGGCAGCATCAGTGCAGTGTAGAGCGAGACAGTCCCCTCCCTGGCCCAGATGGGAATGCCATGCTTGATGCATCCCAGGATACATTTGACCTTCCTGGGTGCACTGCTGACTCATGGGCACACTGCTGACTCATGTTTAACTCGCTGTCAAAGAAAGAAAACAAGAACAAGGTGGTTGATAAGGAGCAAATGAACAGCACTCAAATATTTTCTACTAAGACTGGAATCTGCTTCCCTGACCTTGGCATTATCAGACACCAGAGCTACTCATTTCCTTTCCTGGAGGTGCTGTAATAAATCTAATAATTTTGACTAGCTCTGCCTGGTCAGCAGTGTTGTTTGCCACCTCCAGCAGGGTGTGGCAGGGTTGTTTGTCTTGAAACACTGAGAGTGACATGTTTTGGACCTTGATAGAATCCAGAAAAAATTTACTCATCATCTAGAACTACACTGAAGTGCCCCACTTGTGCAGTGCTTCTAATAGGGGTTTTAAAAATTCATCATAAAATAGTTCCATAAAGTGGCTCAAAATATCTCATTGCATTCATGAAATACAATTATATGCACAAATACAGTACAATCACCTTTTCCTGACTGGAACAGATGCAATAGGTGTAAACTGAAACACAGGAGATTACCCCTGAACATCTGTAAACTGATGTCAGTGACAGAGCACTGACACAAGTTTCCCACTGAGGTGGTAGAGTGTCCCTCTTTGGATATGTGCAAAAGTAATATCTCAAAAAGCCACCTAGAGCTTCAGCAACCCACTCTAGGTGACTCTGCTTAAGCAGAGGGATTGGGCCAGATGACCACCAGAGATCCAACCAACCTCAGTCATTCTGTGATTCTGCCCATCTACCCCACACTCATGAGACACCACCTGGAGTACTGTGTTCAGCTCTGGGGTCCCCGGTACAAGAAAGACATGGAGTTCTTAGAGTCAAAAAGAGAGTCACGAAGATGATCAGAGGTCTGGAGTGCCTCTCCTATGAGGACAGGCTCAGAGAGTTTGGTTTGTTCAGCCTGAAGAATGCACTGGAGACATCTTATATCAGCCTCCCAGTATCTTAAGGGCCTACAGAAAAGCTGGAGAGGAACTGTTTATAGTGACATGGAGTGATAACGGGTTTAAACTGGAAGAGAAGAGATTCAGACTAGATATAAGAAATTTTTTTTTATTACAATAAGGGTAGTAGGGCACTGGCCACGTTGCCCAGAGGAGTTGTGGCTGCCCCCTCCTTGGTAGTGTCCAAGGCCAGGTTGGATGGGGCTTTGGGCAATCTGGGCTACTGGAGAGTATCCTTTCCCATAGCAGGCAGGTTGGAACTGGATGATCTTTGAGGTCTTCCATCCACTGGTGCAAAATTGACACAGAATTCAGCAACCAAGCTCAGATATGCAGTCATCCCAGTAGCTGTCCCAGCACCTCCTGTATCCCCAGTAAGGTGCAAGTCCACACAGCTTACAGATATGCTACAGCTGCTGGTACTTAGACCTCTTAACCTACTCGGTAGCCAGTCTCACTTGAAGTTCACCCAGACACATGTAGAAATAGCTAACCTACAGATAAGATATGATTTACTGAGAAGACAGTCCGTGTACAGGGCATGGCCAAAGCAGCACACTGACATGCAGCCTGTTTGCAGGCAATGAGCTCTCTTGATCCTCTTATCCCTCTATTTTCCAAAACTTCTTCAGCAAAAGGAAGTCTAGGAAAAATGTGGGCCTGCTGTTGAATGAGGTGGGTGCCCTGGTGAAGGAAGATACAGAGAAGACAGGGTTACTGAATGACTTGTTTGGCTCAGTCTTCACTGCTAAGGCCGTCCCTCAGGAATCCCAGAACCCGGAGGTAGGAAAAAATCTGGAGAAAGAAAGACGTCCCCTTGGTAGAAGAGGGTTAGGTTAGAGATCTTTTATGCAAACTCGACACCCACATATCCATTGACCCTTACAGGACATCCACAAGTGCTGAGGGAGCTGGCAGATGTTATTGTTGTGATACTCTCCATCATCTTTGACAGGTCATGAAGAAGACAAGAGGTGTGTGAGGACTGGAGGAAAGCCAACGTCATTCTGGTCTTGAAAAAGGTCAAGAAGGAGGACCTGGGAAAATACAGGACAATCAGCCTCACCTCCATCCCTGGAGGGGCAATGGAACAGCTCATTCTGGGGGTCATCAATAAATTTCTGAAGGAAAAGAAGTGGTCAACCTGGACTCTGACCAAGGGGAAATCGTGCATGACTAATCTGATAGCCTTCTATGTTGGCATATCTGGCTAGGTGGATGACAGAAGAGCAGTGGATGTTGTCTGTCTTGACTTCAGCAAGGTTTTTGACACTGTCTCCCATAACATCCTCATAAACAAACTTACCAAATATGCATTAGATGGGTAGACAGCAAGGTGGATTGAGAGCTGGCTGAATGGCAGAACCCAGGGTTGTGATAAGCAGCACAGCATCTGGTTGGTGTGTCTCAAGGTCAGTACTAGGTCCAGTCTTATTCTACATATTTATCTGGATGAAGGGACAGAGTGTACGCTCAGCAAGTTTGCTGATGATACAGAACTAGGATGAGTGGCTGTGCTGTCATTCAGTGAGGTCTGGATAGGCTGGAGAGCTGGGCAAAGAGGAACCATGTGAGATTCAACAAGGGGAAGTGTAGGGTCCTGTACTTATGGAGGAGTAGCCCCAAATACCAGAACAGGTTATGGCTTGACCTGCTGGGAAGAAGCTCTGCAGAGAAGGACCTGTCAGTCCTGGTGGGCAACAAGCTCTCCATTAACTGACAATGGTATCTTGGGGTGCACTAAGAAGAGTATGAATGGAGTTTATCCTTCCTCTCTACTCTACCTACTCTCTCTCTCTCTTTTATATAGATATATATATAAACTTTGTATCAAAAGTTTTTACTTAATTGTTCTTTGGTAAGATAGCAGTCCTGATGTTAATTACATATGTGTATATATATAAATATACACATATGTATAAATATATATACACATCAGTATTGTAAATAAGTCTGTTATTTACAGAAACAGAATTGTGCAGGGGGTGAGGTTCGATGACTGATGCTGAAGTACATAAACGTTCCATATATTTAAAAAAGAATAAGAGTTTCCTATGCAAAACTGTGACAGGAAGGAACTAACTAAAGGATATAGGGACGATCCCTCCAAGGTGGCAAAAGGATTTGAATTGATTGTTAAGAATTTGGATCCAGACTGGAGTGATATCGATCTAATGTAAAGTGAAATGACAGTATCACAAGCTGCCTGGACTCATGTGCAGGCACAGGGAAATGGAAACCTTATATAATATGGATCATTAGTGGAATATGAATCAGAACAGAATACTCCTATTTTACCAATTAAAAGCCCAATGGAACGTATTGAATAGTGCAAGACCTCAGAGCAATAAATAATATTGTTAAAAATCTCCACCCAGTGGTACCTAACCCCTACATGCTGCTCATGGACCTTAAAGATGCTCAGGTTTGGTTTACAGTGCTAGACTTAAAAGATGCTTTCTTTTGCCTGCCATTAGCCAAAGAAAATCAGGAGTTATTTGCATTTGAATGGGAAGGTCCTACCACTGGTAGGAAAACCCAGCTTACCAGGACACTGTAAACAAAACCTGACTGGATTCAAGGGACATGTTTTTTTTAGGGAGGCTAAATGGATATCGAGTCTCCCAACAGAAAGTTGGTACAACTGGTACAACAAGGAGTAACCCAGCTGGGATATGCAATTTCTGGACGACAGTGAGGACTGGATACCAAGCAAAAAACAGCCATCTCTAACACCCTTCATCCTCAGACAGTAAGAGAACTCAGAACCTTTTGGGGAATGTTGAGCTGCTGTTGGCTGTGGAATAATAGCAAAGCCTCTTTATGAACTTTTGAAAATTAATCCTGCCCAACTGGTGTGGACAAAAGAGGCCCAGAAATCTTCTAATACACTTAAAAAGGAACTTAGGAGAGCTCCAGCCTTGGGTCTGCTGGATGTGACTAAACCCTTCTTACTCTTTATCCATGAAAAACCAGGAGTAAACCTGGGAGTGCTGGCTCAAGATTTAGGACCTTATGAAAGAGCAGTGGCATACTTCTCTAAACAGCTGGAGGATGACAATGAGCAGAGGATGGCCAGGGTGTTTATGAGCAGGAGCTGCCGTAATACTTAATATTGGAGAAGCCAGGGAATGCCCTTTGGGACAGAAGATGGCAGGAATGGTCTCTCATACTGTGTCTGTTGTTCTGGAACAAAAGGGAGATCATTGTCTTTCCCCATCCAGGTTTCTGAACTATCAAGGTATTCTTGTGGATTTGTGTGATTGAAGTAACAAATGCTGTGAATCTAGCTTCCTTCCTCAGTGCAACCACAACCAATCCACTGACACATGGTTGCTTGGAGACTATGGAAGCTGTGTATTCTAGCAGAGCCCATTTGAAAGAAGATCCTTTGGAAGATGCTCAAGATTACTGCTTCACAAACAGTAGTAGTTCTGTCCAGCAAGGTATCCGTAAGGCTGGATATGCAGTGACCACTACCCACTAAGTCATATAATCAAATCCTTTTCCTATTGGAACTCCAGCCTAAAAGGCAGAAATTATTGCCTGAAAGCAGAAAGAATGCAAGAGATTCTAACATTAATTCCAGATAATAGGAATAGGAGTTTTTGAATGAGCAGGAAAATGTTGAACACTTTAGGGCTGATAAAGAATTGCTGTAGTAATTCTTTAAGAAATTCTAGAGTAATTCTTTATTCTTTACTTAGTTACAGGGAAAGGGAATCATCAAAGACCACCACAATAGGACACACTGGGGAGCTGACTCCCTGAATAAATTTTAAATAAAAATTAATAGGGAAAATTATATATATATGTAATAATTTGACAGTGACTCAGTGATGGGAAATATATTAGAAAAATAACTCCAACACAGGTACCTTGGTGTGACCAGGGAACATTGGAAAAGGACCCATACCTGGGAACTACTGGGAAATTGATTTCTCTGAGCTCCCCGGAAAAGGGGGGTAAAGTTACTGATTGGTGCTCACCAACACTTACTGCTTAGTGTTCTGTTCTAAGGTACCTGCTTTGGCAGGGGGTTGGACTCAGTGATCTCTGGAGGTCCCTTCCAACCCCTAAGATTCCATGATTCTGTGACAACTTTTCTGGATGGCCAGAGGCATTTCCTTGCAGAACTAACTGTTGAGAGAGGTAATTGAAGTACTGGTAAATGAAGTAATACCTGGATTTGGGGTACCTACAGTCATTCCATCAGACAGGGGATCACATTTTTGTGAGCAAGTTGTACAAGTGAGCAAGATATTGGGAACTGATTGGCAACTACACACTCCTTACAGGCCACAAGGAAGTGAACAGGTAGAGAAGAACCATTTGATAAAACAACAGCTAATATATGACAAGAAGCCAATTTGTATTGGCATCAAGCAGTACCTATTGCAGCTACAGGATATGTATAACTTCTAGGGATAAAGATCTCAGTCCTTTTGAAATGTTATATGGAAGACCATCCCACACTGAATATAAAGGAGAGGACCTGAATCAGTTAGGAGATTCTTACTTGCAGAATGATATGATATCTCTGGGAAAACAATTGAAACAAATTAAGAAAAATGCATTAGGGACCAGTGCCAAAGGTTTTGACTACCTTATACACCCTTTTTATCCGGGAGATTGAGTTTTAGTAAAGTTTTTTCCAGGTGATCCACTTTGGGAAAGTTGGAACAGACCATACCAGGTGCTGTTAAGAACTTTCACAGCCTCCAAGGTATGAGAGCAACCTACCTGGATTCATTGTGCTGCACATGGGACATAACAACCCCGAGGAGCGGTACAGGCTTGGGGGAGACTGACTGGAGAGCTGTCAGGCAGAGAAGGACCTGGGGTGTTGGGTGACTGTTGACTGAACATGAGCCAGCAGTGTGCCCAGGTGGCCAGGAAGGCCAATGGCATCCAGGCTTGTGTCAGAAATAGTGTGGCCAGTAGGTCTGGGGAGGTGATTGTGCCCCTGTACTGCTGTCACAGTTTTGCGTAGCTGTGTTGCTGAGATGGCTTCTGCAATCAGCAGCCAGAAGCTCTCTGCAAGTCCCAGACTGTAAACATTGGCCAATTCAAGGCCAAAGTTGCTGCTGACCAGGGCTGAGCCAATCGGAGATAGTCACAGGGCCTCTAGGAATCACATTTAGTACAAAAAAACCTGCAGGCAGATGCAGATGGAGAAGGGACTGAGAAGATGTAAGAAGTGGCGCGAACAACAAGGCCAGGCCTGAAAGGAGAGTGGAGGGGGAAGAATGAGGCTCTCTGGCTGCTGGAAAAAGACATTCCCCCGCAGCCCGTGGAGAAGACCATGGTGGAGCAAGTGTCCCCTCACAGCCCATGGATAAGGACGGGGAGCAGAGACATCTATGGCCTGTGAAGAGATTGATCCACGCCTGAGCAGGTTTGCCAGGGAACTTGTGACTTTGGGGGGAACCAGCTGGGGGAGTCTGGGCCCGAATGTCGGCACCCATGGAAGGGAGTCCTGCTGAGAGGCCTGTGGTGAGGAGACAACTCCCTGATGGAGAGGACTCACATTGGAAAAGTCCGTGGAAACGATTGTCTCCCATGGAAGGGACCCCACGGTGCTGCAGGGGAAGTGTGTGTGTGTGGAATGTCCCTCTCAGTTAAGATGGAAGACAACTTGGGAGGAACGGACTGCAAACCCCCATTTCCCATTCCCTGCCCCTCCATGTGCTGCGATCGGGGGAAGAAGGGAGCAAATTTATGATTAATGTCAAGTGTGTGAAGAAGGGACTGGTGGGGGGAAAGTCGAAGTGTTAAGATCTGGGGAAGGAAAGCAGCTTGTGAGAAATTTCCACCCCATTCCCCATTCCCCGCCCCTCCCCGCAACATGTGGGGGGTGGAAGAAGGGAGTAAAATCCTGATGAAGTTTAAGTCTGCTGAGAAGGGAGGGGTGGGGGGAAGGTGCTTTAAGACCTGGCCATGTTTCTCATCACCCGACTCTGGTTCACTGGGTGTGTAGTTGTAGTAGTAATAAATCACTTTTATTCTGTGCTGATTCTGTTTTGCCCACTGCACTAATTGGAAAGTGATCCTCCTCTGTCCTTATCTCGAGTCCTAAGCTTCCAGATATATATTTTCTGTGAGCAAGTGGCTCTGGTGGGCATTTGGCCTCTAGCCAGGGCCAAACCACCACAATGTTGAAAGAAACAAAAATTCTTCACCAAGTAGCTCAGGTTGACACATCATGGGGATTTAAAGAGATTTGGAATAAGCTTACTTCCTGGCTCCCAAACTTTGCCTGGCTCAAACAACTTTTTGCATTGATTATTACAATCAGTATTTTTGTTTTAGGTTCTTGTGTGGTGAATCACTGTTCTTTGTGGTGGTGTAAACACACCACTAAGACTTACAAGGATTGGAGGGCAAATAAAATAAGACATCAAGTGGAGACAGGGGATACTTTTCAAAATCGTTAAAAAAGGGGAGTATAATTTGAGATTACCAAAGAATTTGGTAAGGATCATGAAAAGGGAGGAATGATTCAATGATATGTAATTATAAGAAGAATATTTATTGCTCCCACATTGCAGATGGGGAGGTGCCCCAGGGGATTCCCGGCCTCACAGCCAGCAGCAGATCAGGTTTCTGACCTGTCCCGGGGACTGCTCTTGGTCCGTCTCCACTGGCAGCTCCATAGGGGGTTCTTGGTGAAGTGCTGGCCCGGGCTCTGTCACCAGCCCCTCAAGAGCTTGACATGGGTTGAGAGCTTCCAGCTCATCCATTGCACCAGGCTTGGGCTCCAGGAAAGAGTAGAGAGACACAGATCTGCTGTCCAAGAGGGAGCCCAGGGAGACCATGGAGGTTGATGATTGGAATCTCGATAATTATATTGAGTATTGTTCTGGTTTGGCGGCTGCGGTGTCCAGTGCCAACTGCCCTGCGTCCCCTTATACCTGTCCAGCAGCCACACCCCCCTCATGGGCATGCTGAGCCCTCATTGGTGCCATCAGAGGCAAGCAGAACTCTGATTTGATAAATCTGGTGTCACTCCAAGGCATTCCACATCCAGTGCAGACAGATGCAAGGGGTTCAGAGGGGCTTGGATGTCTCCCTGTACATAGACCGGTCTGGGCTGGAAGGGACCCCAAGCATCATAGAGCTCCAAACCCTGCCACAGGCAGGGCCACAAACCTCCAAGCCTGGATCTATACAAGATTGCCCAGGGCTCAATCAAACCTGGCCTTGAACATCTCCAGGGATGGGGCATCCAGCACCTCTCTAGGCAGCCTGTTCCAGCACCTCACCACTCTCTCTGTAAAAAACTTCCTCCTGATATCTAAGTTAAACCTTCCTCCCTGTCCCTGCTGGCTACCCCTCTCCTGATGGAGCCCAGGATACTATTGCCATTCTGAGCTGCAAGAGCACACTGCTGGCTCATGCGAAGTTTCTCATCCACCATGACACCCAGGTCCTTCTCAGCAGGGCTACTCTCAAGGAGCTCTTCTCCCAGTCTGTATCTATGTCTGGGATTCTTCCGGCCCAAGTGCAACACCATACACTGCTGTGTTGAACCTCATTAGGTTCCCACAGGCCCACCTTTCCAGCCTGTCAAGATCCCTCTGTATGGCTTCCTTTCCTTCTCTTGTGTCAACCACACCACTCAGCTTGGTGTCATCTGCAAATGTGCTGAGGGTGCACTCAATCCCATCATCGATGTCATTGATAAAGATGTTAAAGAGAACCGGTCCCAAGACAGACCCCTGGGGGACACCACTTGTCACCGGCCTCCACCTGGACATAGACCCATTGACCACCACCCTTTGGCTACAGTCTGTTAACCAGTTTCTTATCCACTGGATGGTCCACCCATCAAATCCATATCTCTCCAGTTTAGAGATAAGGATGTGGTGGGGGGACTGTGTCAAAGGCCTTGCACAAGTTCAGGTAGATGACATCAGTTGCCTTCCCTTTATCTACCAATGCTGTCACTCCATCATAGAAGGTCACCAGGTTGGGAAGGCACGACCTTCCCTTGGTGAAGCTGTACTGGCTGTCTCGGATCCCACACTTGTCCCTCATGTGCTCCAGCATGTCATCCAGGAGGATCTGTTCCCAGGCACAGAGGTGAGGCTCACTGACCTGTAATTCCCTGGGTTTTCCTTGCTCCCTTCCTTATAAATGGGAGTGACGTGACCTTTTTTCAGTCCCCAGGGACCTCTCCTGACAGCCACGACTTTTCAAATATAATGGAGAGTGTCTCGGCAACCACATCAGCCAGCTCCTTCAGGACTCTGGGATCTGGCCCCATAGACTTGTCAACATTCAGTCTCATGACTTGCTCTGCTCTTACAGTGGGGGAGGGGGGGGGCGATTTACTCCCCCACTTCCCACCTCGAGGTCCAGGGATGCAAGGTTCTGGGATCTGAGAATTATGAGAAACCTGGCTGCCAGAGAAGACTGAGGCAAAGAACTCATTCAGTACCTCAGCCTTTTCCACATCAGTTGCAGCCAATTCTCCTTTCTCATTTACCAAAGGGGGTACATTCTCTTTGGCCTGTCTCTTCTGGCCAATGTACCTGTAATATCCCTTCTTGTTGTTTGCAACATCCCTTGCCAAGTTCAGTTCCATCTGTGCCTTGGCTTTCCTGATCCTGATACAATTCCCAATAGCATCCCTGTATTCTTTCCAGGCTACACACCCCTGTTTCCAGAGCTTGTACTTGCCTTTCTTTTCCCTCAGTTTGACCAGCAGGTCCTTGCCTAGCCATGCTGGTTTTCCACCCCTCCTGCCCACTTTCTTATTCAGAGGGACAGAGAGCTCCTGAACTGTCAGAAAGGCACCCTTGAAGAGTAGCCAACGTTCCTCAACATTTCTGTCTCTAAGGACCACCTCCCAGGAGATCTCGGCCAACAATTCATTAAACAGCCTAAAGTTCAGGGTCCTGATCCCACTCTTCGCCAGGCCCAAATTCCTCAAGATCACAAACTCAACCAGGGCATGGTTGCTGCAGCCCAGGCTGTCTCCAATCTTAACACCTTTAATGATGCCCCCCACGTTGGTGAGCACCAGGTCCAGCAATTCATCACCACTGGTTGGTCTGTGCAATACCTGAACCAGAAAGTTGTCATCTATGGACTCCAGGAGTCTCCTGGATCTCCTGCAGCTTGCGGTGCGGTTTCCCCAGCAGATATCTGGGTGGTTAAAGTCCCCCATCAGGATGAGTGCCTGTGACCGCAATGCCTCCTGCAGCTGGAGGAGGAAGGCCTCATCAGTAGTCTCTCTTTGATCTGGTGGCCTGCAGTAGACCCCGATCACCAGCTGCCCTTTATTAGTCCCATCCCTAATTCTGATGCACAGGCTTTCAACATGCTCCTGACCACTTCTCAGAGAGAGCTCCTCACACTCTATCCATTTTTTAACATAAAGGGCAACTCCCCCACCCTTCCTTCCTAACCTATCCCTTCTAAAAAGGTGATACCCTTCTACAGGGGTATTCCAGTTGTGGGAATCATCTCACCTCGTTTCCGTGATTGCAATTAGACCATAATTTTCCAGTGACATCACAGTTTTTCAGCTGAAAAGGGGAGAAAAAAATACTACATTCTTTCCAACACCATCACAGATTTAATTGTCTTAACACGGAAACCAGAAGCTGGTCTTTAGGAGGCGTGTAACCCTCTTCTTACCAGGGTCAAACTCAAATTGCTTTCTTCCACAGAAGAAATAAAAGAAGTCTATTTAAAAAAAAAAAGAGAAAAGAAGAAACAAACCCAAATTAATTATGATATTGTAAGTTTAAAGGTTTGTATGCTTTAATAACATCTAGAAAGACCTTAAGAAAGCTTCCTATACACTTGCACTGCCAACAACATGTGCTCCTAGGTGTGACCTCTGCAGAATTGTGCTGTGACATGTGGACACCTTCCATATTAAACAAGCCATGCACACATCCCATCATACACTTAATGAATCCTATGAGGTGACCATGAAAAAAATTAAATAATTATTCCATGTGTTTCTGCAGTTTAAAAAATTTCCTGTTATGCAAGGGCTGTGTTGGAACCCTCCAGAATGGCGTATTTCCAGGCATTCATGGGTGTGTATTACACAGCCTGGAGTGTGGCACGGAGCATGGCAAGGTGCGAGCAGGTTAAGGCTTGCTGAAGTGCCACTGGATACCATACAGGGAAGGAGAGACCCAGCCTGGGGCAGCCGCATCCCCACTGTCCTTCAGGTGTGAGGGCTGCAGTTAAGAATCCCCAGCACCACATGCAGTACTCTTTCTGGAGGAAGCTGGTAGATATGCTGGGAAGCAATTAATGTGTATGGGTTTTGATAACCAAGAGATGAGGAGCCAGGAGACAACTAGAAACCTGTGCCATTTTTCAGTGTGGACATTCTCCCTCATACAGGAGAAGCTAGTACCAATTGCTGCTCCCAGAGCAGAGCCACGTTATGTCAGAGGGCCAGGCTGGGATAGCCTTGCTCACAGCAGGCGACCTTACATTGTTGAGATGTCACTGTCTTGAGCGGTGCTCTTCATGATGTGTTGTGCATGTTAACATGAATACAGATACCTCAATCTGTCCCTGAGGGCTGACCTTTCCAGCTATGAAGCAAATTTCAGCCCATCACCAAAGGTATATCCTCACAGTTTTTCAGGGAGGTAACATGAAGCATGGGAATGTTACATGACTATTTCAGGGTCTTATTGGTCATCACGAGCGCTACGAGCGGCATTTAGAAGTGCCCTTCTGTGTCCAAGCCCTCTCTGACCCTGAGCATTTCATACAGATTTTATTAACAACAGTAACTCACTTTCATGTTGAAAAGCAGCATCGACTTTCCCACTGATTCCTGGAAATGCATTGCGTATCAGCACGGGCTTTCTGTCCATAGACTGACTTCTTTCATCATAACTGAGAAAAATGATAAAAAAACCTAGTGTCAGTGAAAACTGTAAACAAGTGATGATTAATTTGGCTCATGTCATTACCTTCTACCTACCAAGAGATAAACTAATTTCATTAAAGATGTTAACTATAGTTTAGGTAGTATTGAGACCAACATGAATGATGTTCCATAAATTATTATTATTCTATTAGCTGCACTGGAAGAATTGCTTCTCTTTACATCAGCTCAAAGTACATCTAACAATAACTGCTATTTGAAGTACAATCATAAATCTGCTAAATATTTTTTAAAGAGAATGTACATAAAGGAGAAGTACACAATCTTATCTCAAATGTAAGTCAGATTTGTAGGGTTATAAAAAGATTTCTTTCATGGTCCCTCTCTGTAAGAAATGATTGCCATAAAAAAGCCAGTTATTTTTCTTTAAGTTGAAAGTTATTTTACGTCACTTTACTTAGGTTACTTACATCAGGCTGTAACAGTTTTAGTGAAGTACAGCTTATCTCTCAGTGAAAACATTTTCCTTGTGATAACTTTTCTCAGTAAGAGATTTAATGATCAGAAAAGCTGCTTAGCTATGAGAGTTTGAACTAAAATTTGGAAGTCTAATCTTCTTCTTCAACTACAACCACTGGCTGAATAGTTACTTGAGGTTGGTCACTGTGTGTGCAGTGATTTGGGCGCTGAGGTGGCAGGAAAGGGAGAAGCTCTGTCATTCACCTGCAAAAGTTTAGGTTACCTAATGCTTCTGTTACAGGAGCAACTCCTTTAATAGAGGTATATGTCCTGTAACACAGTCCTGAGCAGTGGGGATTGGATTGAAAAGAGGAAATAATAACCGTGTACAGCAGATGATTCCATCAGTAACTGCAAAAAGTGTGGGATAGTTCTCACCCCACAGAAAAAAAAATATATATAGCATTGTTGCTCTCACTGATTTCTTGAGCTGACTTGTGGAGCTGTAGAATGGTTTTTTTCCCCCAAGGCAGTTAGATGAAAATAAATAAATAAATAAGTAAATAAGTAAATAAATAAATAAATAGATAAATGGAAAAACCTGTTTAATAATTTAGTCAATTAAATGGAAAGTGAAAAGTCACTGTTTCATCTCCCTTTCAAGGTTTTTTCCATAACCAGTTGTGTCACTGAAAGGTTACCAAAAGTGTGTGAATAATGCATCCTAAATTACGACAGGGTTGATCATGTGTTTATATTTGCTCTTATTTAGGAAAGTAGCACAGGAAATATTACCTCAAAAATTTGTCCGCTATGAAGTAATATGTTTTCCCCTCATTTCCATTATAAAAAGCAGCATCAATTTTGGTAACATCCTTTGAAAAGCCCAGGGTGTAGATTTTTTTTGGGTATCCAGCAAGTATGGTAGCTCCTCTCACAACCCAGAATTCATTCCCTAACAAGAAAAGTTCAGGAAAGCATGTTATCAGAATCTTCTGGGAATCATAGAATCATAGAATCATAGAATGGCATGGGTTGGAAGGGACCCCAAGGATCATAAAGCTCCAACCCCCCTGCCACAGGCAGGGCCACCAACCTCAGGCCTGGATCTACACAAGGTTGCCCAGGGACCTATCCAACCTGGCCTTGAACACTTCCAGGGATGGGGCATCCACCACCTCTCTGGGCAGCCTGTTCCAGGACCTCACCACTCTTTCTGTAAAAATCTTCCCCCTAATATTCAATCTAAACCTTCCCTCCTTCAGCTTTAAACCATTCCCCCTTGTCCTGCCATTATCTGCCCTTTTAAAAAGTTGATTCCCCTCCTGTTTGTATGCTCCCTTCAGGTACTGGAAGGCTGCAATGAGGTCCCCCCGCAGCCTTCTCTTCTCCAGGCTGAACAAGCCCAGCTCCCTCAACCTCTCCTTGTAGGGTAGGTGCTCCAGCCCTCTAATCATCCTTGTGGCCCTCCTCTGAACCCTCTCCAACCGTTCTACATCCTTCTTGTACTGGGGGCCCCAGATCTGGACACAGTACTCCAGGTGGGGCCTAACGAGGGCAGAGTAGAGAGGGACAATCACCTCCCTGTCCCTGCTGGCCACCCCTCCTCTGATGGAGCCCAGGATCCCATTGGCCTTGCGAGCTGTATTAGCACACTGCTGGCTCATGTTAAGTTTCTCATCCACAGTGACACCCAGGTCCTTCTCAGCAGGGCTACTCTCAAGGAGCTCTTCTCCCAGTCTGTATCTGTGTCTGGGATTCTTCCGGCCCAAGTGCAAGACCTTACACTTGGCAGTGTTGAACCTCATTAGGTTCACCTGGGCCCATCTTTCCAGCCTGTCAAGATCCCTCTGGATGGCTTCCTTTCCTTCTAGGGTGTCGACCACACCACTCAGCTTGGTGTCATCCGCAAACTTGCTGAGGGTGCACTCAATCCCATCATCGATGTCATTGATAAAGATGTTAAAGAGAACTGGTCCCAAGACAGACCCCTGGGGGACACTGCTTGTCACCGGCCTCCACCTGGACATAGACCCATTGACCACCACCCTTTGGTTACGGTCTGTTAACCAGTTTCTTATCCACTGGAATGACACATCCTTTTCATCAAAGACATTCTTTTAATGGAAAAATTCAGAGGGAAAATAACGGTAACTTGAAAACATTCTGCATACTAATTCTAGAGTAAAAAAAACCCAAACCAATACTTATTTGCACCACATTTTAAGAAAACTTAAATTTCAGTCTTCCACCCTGCTTAGATTAGTTTTCCACAAGCTAGGAAGAAACGAAGGGTATAATTTTAAAATTCAATAGAAATTTTTCCAGGAAAAAAAAAAAAAGAAAAATAATTACATTTATTTTGGCAAGGAAAAATTTCCATATTGAGACAAAAAATAAAACACGTATTACTTATGTTGGATAACGTACCTAAAAGGTGCCTATAAGGAAGCTAGGGAAGAGATGTTCATGAGGGCATGTAGCAATAGGACATGGGGTAAGTGTGTTAAACTCAAAAAAGGGAGATTTATTTTGGATATTAGGAAAAAGTTCTTCAATATGTGAGTGGTGGATCACTGGAAGAGGTTGCCCAGAGAGGTTGTGAAGGCCCCATCCCTGAAGACATTCAAGGTCAGGCTTTATGGTGTTCTGAGCGACCTGCTCTAGTGAAGATGTCCCTGCTTACTTCAGGGAGGTTGGACTAGATGACCTTTAAAGGTCCGTTCCAACCTTACACATTCTATGATCCTATGATTTTTCTTATCTCTATGAGTGAAATACATCGACTTAATGGACTAAATTAAAGCTACTGGAATCCTAAAGACAGAGCTTAAGGTTTTTAAGCCCGACACAAACACTCAAGGCTACTTGGAATAGCAACATAAGAAAACTAAAAAGACATTTTACCTTTAAAAATGACAGTTTCGTCTTTTTCGGGAATTTCATATGCAGCGTCAACACCAGGTGGCAGCAGTGGCCAGAATGAAGATATTAAATTAAAATCGGCTGTTCTGATTGCTGGGTGCTTGCGCCAAAAATGCCTTACATAAATATAGAACAGGTTTGAAATAAAATCAGACGTTTACACATGCTAATGGATGGAACCACATCATGGCAACCAGGGCAGGATTTATTCTAAACCCACCCATGTACCCTCAGTAAATCACCCTAAGATCCCTGTAATGTCAGCCAAAAGCAAGTTATTTCCACGCTGGATTTCCTCTCATCTGGATTCAGACATCTAAAATAGGTCAGATGAACTGTTTGATCAAAACAGTTATTATTTTCCCTTATGCAGAAAAAGAGCCTAGAGACACTGGCTCACATGGTTGGTATGGGGTAAGGTTTTGGGAATGAAACCCCACCCTGGGATTAACACCACCGTTTAGGGAAACAGTTGGGGTGTGTTTGAGGACATTCTGCAAAATAACACTTTACTGGCTTTTTTGGACTCCAAACTCTGAGGTCAAAAATCCCTTTGATTTTGGGAAGAGTGAAGGATGGGGAGCACAACCCTACCACTTGAAAAGAAGGGGAAACAGCTCTTTTACCTTGTCTCCTCAAGTCTTTGGGTTGTCTTCATGTCCTGGAGAGGGACAGTTTGTCTGAGTTTAGCATTGAATCTGTTATACTTTTCTTGTTGTACTAAATGACTACTGTAGGGACTCTTCAAACAGGTATTGTGTCAGGAGCAGTAAACCCTCAGCTGTCGGAGGACGAGGACAGCAATGAAGGTGCCAAGTGTCCCAGAGCTGGTGTTGCCTTTTTGCCAAAGCTCAACTCTCCCAGATGCCAAACACTTGGGACTTGCTTACTGCCTGAACTGAAAACAGCTCATTTTTTCAGAGGAGCCATCTTTCCCCATCCTATTCATAATATGCCATTTCAAAGTTGGTCTTCCTCCTTATACTTATCTGTCTTCATTTTTCCACCACCCTCTTTGTTTTTGCCTCCTACATCTCATCCTGATAGATGGTCTTGCCTCCTGCCTGGAATAGTATTTTTTACCGTCCTGCAGGGCATAATTTAAAAGTGATACCCATCTATTTTACCTTCAGAAAGCTGACTTACTTGTCTTTAAAGAACATTATTTCTCCACGGAAAGTGGTGACAGCATCAAAAGTTAAATTTTGGCTGCAGATATTTGTCAACAGAGGCTCTGTTGTGTCTTTTATCTCAGTAGATTCATGTTGATCATTGTGGGTCATAGGAGGTCCTAAAAGAAGTGATTTACAGAAGAAATTAAAGAAAGAAGTGAGCCAGGTGTATCTAGCACACAAAAATGTCATTGAAAGGTGTTCAAAGTGTTTGAAATTATAAGCACTAGTTGATTAGTAATTGTGAATTACCATAGAGGTACTGAATGCCGCTGATATCGTCCTGATGAAGAGGGAATACTGAAGGGTCAAATTTCCTATAAACTGGGTACATCAGAGCATTGGGGTCTTTGGAATGGAAAAGTCCCAGGGAATGGCCGAATTCATGGGCAGCAACATAGAACAGGTTTGTACCTGAAAACAACAAACAAAACGCAGGATAGGAGAGCGGAGTCTTTTCTTTGGTCCTCAAAACCAGCTCCCTAATACTCCTTCAAATCAGCCCCATTTTAAAGCATTTCTTAAGGAGGAGAGGAGGCAGGCACTGCACCCTTGATTTCACATACACCCTTCTTCAGGAAAGGCTTGAAGAACTTAGTTACCTACCTTCTTTAGTTTTGGTCCAGGTTTCATCCTCATCGAAGTGAGCATCTCCCCCCAGATCCTTTCCAGGTGCATAGGCATGAGCAATGGACCCTCCTGGGCCATCGAATGGGATGAAGTCATTGTGACCTGAGGAGCAAGTCCCATACACTGCTGACTGAGGGTTATGGAGGTGATAGATGTCAGCCATGCAGAAAGCTCTGCTCACAGATTTTATAAACTTTCAGGTTCCCCTTCTACAGAGTTTTGCTAAAAGCTGTATTCTTCACAAGGTAACTTTAGGAAAATTGGATCTGATGAATCAGAGGTAAAATCTTGGTTTCCTCAAGAAATGAGTGGACAATTACATACTTCTGCAGCAAGGGAAGGGGAGGATGTGGTTTAAATTAAAATATACTTAATTTTTGTTTATAAGGTAAAATTTTCTCAAACTCTGTGTCAGCACCCATCAGGTGGTTACCCCTGAACCTTACTGATAATTTAAGTGATGATGGCAGAAGCAAGATCCTGGAATGACTGTAAGCTCTTGAATGTAGTCTCCAGAAAAGGATTTAAGGACATAGAGGTTATATGTGGTGTCTGCATACTCTGCATAGCCCAGATGAGTGGATATGTTTGGGTGGGAACAGAAGAGCCAGCTAGAAGACTGCTTGATGGTTAATGAAAGAGGGAAGGCTGCTGGTAAGTCTTCCCCTAGGGCAATGCCAAAAATACAAGCCTTGAGCCTGTCTAGAATTTATTTAGCTCACACAAAGCACATGACTAATCCCAGACGTGTAACTAGAGCTACCCACTCCATAATACTCATTATATTATGAGTCTCATTATATTACAAGTCATTATACCCCACAAACCCTAAGCCTCTTGTTGTTCGTGCACACATTGGGCATCACACACTTGGTATAGATCCAGTGAACTACAGGCATGCTCCATTTATTTTCTCCCTCCTTCTCTTCATCTGTCTCTATATACTCCCTCAAAGTTCTTACTGAATTACAGCCATAGCAACTTGAGCAGGGACTGTGTTTTTCTGTTCCCTTGTTCAACCTGACACGGTGCCACCTGACGTGTACAACCTTTGCATAGGCTACCCATGTGAGCAAATCGCAGCATTTCAGGTCAGCTGCTCCATACAGGTGGTAACCTGGCCATAGCTCATAATGGTTACATAGAGTTTTACCTCTGGCTGCAAAGGATATCATTATGTCTGCATCCCCTGTGTCCTTCTTGATGAATTTCAATGGTGTCACACTGCTCCAAACACTTAATGCTTTCTTGATTGCTGCATTGACATCTACTGGGTGCAGGTCTGGTGTGTAGTTTAATATCCTTTAAAATATAAGGCAGATAGTCATGTTCTTACACTGCGTAACACACTGTCTTTACATTAAGAATTCCACTGTAATTACCTGTATGTCAGAACTTGTTTTGTCCATTTTGGCTGTCCTGCAAAGGTGGAGAACTCAGCTACATCAGGGAACCCACAGCGACGTTTCTGTACCAGGTCCAAAGTACTGGAATCCAGTTTCCCAGTCACTTGCAGACCGAAAAATTCCTGCAGTTCTTTTATTTTCTTGGTCATTGGACTATTGCTTTTCCAAGTGAAAGATTCCCCCTCTTTCTTAAAGCCATAGTAATTTTCCAGATACTTCTAATAAACAAAAAAAAAACCCAAAAAGAAGGAAGCAGTATTTTAGGACAATTGGTGGTGCTTACTTTTGAAGCTTGTAAAAAATTATATTAATATCATCCCAGGCATATACCTTTACTACTTTCCCTTCTGCTCCTTGGGAACATGGGCAACAGAGTTTGTGAAAGCATATATGAATATTTTTCTCTTAATAACATTTATTTTACATTATATTATCACTAAATATTTTGCAGTTTACTGAGGATGTATTCAGAATTAGAATTTGTTTAATAAACTGGTTATTTTCTGGTAATGTAACCTCCACTTAATACAAGGTCTAGGGTTACCCAGAGTCCTTTAGAGCAGGCTGTGTAGACACTGTTCAAAATTTATGCCTGAATAAAAACTTTGAACCTCATTTGCCTACAGTTTTTCAGAGTAATAATTCAGGCAAAATAATATTCTTATTTTATGAAAAGTTATGCCTCATAATACCAGAAGTCACATAAACAAGCACATTTCCATCTCACGATAAATCAACTGTAGACTAATTCAGGTGCTTAATTATTTGGAGAATCAACACATAAGTGAATGCATAATTAGTTTTAATTGCTCTCTACAAAAACATAAACCAAGAATGAATCAGGATAGAAGAAATCTTTGTCGTCATGGTACAGAATACAGCTCCTCTATTTTGAGCCATACTCAATCATGTTATTCATTCTGCTGGAATTTGCAGAACTAGCTCCTCAGCTACCACATGCTAGTTCCACAGACTGCAATAGATGCTCAACCATTGCTAAAGTTCTCCCCAGGTCACGTTCCTTACCTGGGCAAGCCACATGCCATCTTCTCTCTCCTGCCTTGTGCCTGCAGGAAAAGCACAAGAAAGTGCCGCACTTAACAGCAGGAGAAACGGGAGATTCTCCATTCTCATTTTCACTTGTCTTCAGAAAAGTCTTCTTTGTGGTCTACCACACACATGCTTCACCTTTATGTAGTATATGTTTGCTTTATAAAGCTTTCCAACCCCTGACTCACTGATCCTCTCAATTTCTAGGATAGCAACAGAACACATGCAAAACAATGGGTTTATCATATTAAAGATTAGAGCTGCCTTTCATCCGGTTCCACCCTTGTGCAGGTTTTGCAACATCAAAATATGATTAATGAGGGGATAATAGACCTGCTCTTTTTAATAAGCTCCTTAACCTTTTAGTTATTAAAAAGTAGTTTTCCTCATATAAAACCCCCAACCTTAAAGCATCTTGTCTCTAATGTTTTTCATTCAAAGTTCCTATTGATTTCAAATAGCTTGTTGAAGTACCTAAAAGGAAGATCCTTCACAGAAGGTTGCAGGATTGCAATGTACAAGTAGAAAAAAAATAACCTAGGGGTATTTTTTTTTTGTGGTTGTACAGGAAGGAGCATGTGCTTTTGCTGATATTATAGTGCATCTTCTCTCCCTTTGGTGGAATCCTTCAAAATTAGAAACTTCACACCAAAACTCCCTGCTTGATGAAGGACCCCTTTGTTTATGCAGTTTGATTCATTGCTCGCCTGGATGAAACTGCCTTTTGTCTGCAGGAAAAATGTGGAAGTGCTGCAAGGAAATGAAAACACTTTTCTCAACTTAGCTAAACTCATTATTAAAGTTGAGCCAAAATGTTTGCATGCTGCTTTTATTCAGAGAACTGCCCAATTACTTCATATTTCTCAGTCTTCTTCTGCTATACTTCATTATAAGACTTCAAAAAGCACTGAGGTTTTCTAGATCAAACTCTTTGATGTCTTTCCCCTTCAGAGGAGACTGTCCTCTGTTCTCCATGCCTGCTGTTGACAGACTGCTGAGACTCAACATCAGGTATATTCTGGCACTGAGTCCACTTTTGCTCGATGTCCCATCACACTGCCTGTGCGCTGGCACAAATGAGGACAAAGTGGAGGTGACAGTGGGAACCATGGAGAGTCATGACTACTGAATTTGAAGACAGCCTTCCATATCTGCAACTTCTGCATGGGGCTGACACAGGCTTTAGGGTACATCTCAAGTTTTTCATGTTGGAGAAATTCATGGAGGACTGTCTCCTGTGTGAGGGACCCCAGGCTGTAGCAGGGGAAGAGTGTAAGTCCTCCTCCCCCTGAGGCAGAAGGAGCGGCAGAGACAATGTGTGATGAACTGACCTCAACCCCCTTTCCCCATCCTCCTGTGTCACTGGTGGGGAAAGAGGGAGAGAAATGGGGAGTGAAGTTGAGCGGTGGAAGAAGGGACGGGTGGGGGGAAGTATTTTAAGATTTGGTTTTATTTCTCTTTTCCCAACTCTGATTTGATTGGAAATAAATTAAATTAATTGTATCGAATTGAGTCTGTTTTTCCCTTGAGGGTAACTGGTGAGTGATCTCTCCCTGTCCTTATCTCAACTCATGAGTCTGTTGTTATCTTTTCTCTCCCTGGTCCAGCTGAGGAGGGCAGGGATAGAGCAGCTTTGTGTGATACCTGGACTCCAGCCTGGGTTCAACCCATCACAATTACACAGAAACTTCCCCATTCCACTTATGTGGGGCCTTACACACCCTCAGTATCTTGGCCAGGCAGGCCTCTGGTAGCAGTGTAGGACCCCTGGCCAAAACCTAGGAGACCAGGTCCACGCACTGGAAGCTTCTGAGTGGCAAAACTGCAGCTTCAGCCTGTGCCGCTGATGAGCGGTGCTGATCTTGGCACCTTCGGCACCTCCTTCCTGTCTGCACTGTAAACTCTCAGACCTGGCTGCACAAACCTAGCCGCAAAAATATCATACTGCTGATGGAGATGAGTGTGTGACCTACTTCTGGCTTTTATATAACAGTCATCCATCACCAGCACAGTAACGCTGATTCACTAACAGACCCCCTCTTGTCCCAGTCAGCTTGCACACAGGTCACCCTCGCTCTCCATTGCTGAGTGTTTAGGGCCTCCCAGCAGCTTAATTCTTCATTTTCTCCTTGCATGTGGCAGTGCTGCCTGAGCCTGTGAGTGGAGTCTTGCTTCGTATGCAAAACCTGCCCAGGAAAAACTTAAGTACGAGGCACAGACAACAGCATTAGACATACATATCCAAATTTCCTTCACAACAACAGCAACTGTCTTGAAAATCAGGCCAGGAAGAGGAAGTGTAGAAGATTCCTGTTTCAACATCTCCAAAGACTTTGGTGTAACACAAAGTGAACTGTCCAAGTCTGCAGCCCATCACTTTCCCATAGCATTGAGAAGTATATGTGACTCAAGTGCCAGGATAGCAGATGTTCCCCAGACTCTATTTGCTTCTTTACTCCCAGAGTTTTGAGTTAGCATGCACTGTTGCAAGCTTGCACAACTAATACTCTGGAAGGGACCTTTTAAACTCTCAGTGAGTTTTGCCTGAGTCTTCATATGCAGGAGATTGGGTCTGGGGCAACAGTTGAGCAGTCAAGAACTTCAGACATAAATGGGTTTTTCTCTGTATGTCTATTTTTGCATGTCCAGTCTCAGATTGCAGGGAAAGTTCATATTCATAGAGGAACAGCAGTTGAGATTATGTTTATTGATGAATTTCCCCTGATGGTAACCAAAAGGCCTGTAATTCCAGCAGTAATTTCTGATTTATAATAAAACCGTGCTTACAAGAAATCTTGTCATGCCCATTAATCTTAGACAGGCAGTTCCAGCAGTCCTGCTTCCAAACCCATCCTAATAACATATGTTACACTACTTCCCAGGAATTTCACTGCTTTTCCCAAACAAAAAGTAATTTTCTTTCATTGCTAAAATTCAAGACATTAACAAAGCAGAAATACCGATGGAAAATCCATGGTCAACACTTCTCACCCGTCCCCTTGTGAAATCCACACCATGTTGTCTTTTTATTTATAGATTCTCCTTAACACCCAAATAAATATAATTCATTTTTCAGATATCAGTATTTTAATCTTATTAATACCTGGAGGTGTGGGGAGTATTTAAATTCAACTGTTTCATTAAGGTCATAACTAAAAACCAGTACCAGCCATATGTAAGAGAAAGCAGTTAGTAAAATAGCCCACATGAGTCATCAGAAACATTGCCAATGATCTGCTTCACCACTGCAGAAATGCTCTTTTTGGTTCCTCCTTAACCACTATTGTGTCTCAGCCAGTAACCAGAACCTAAGGGCCTGGTTTCTGAAGGCAGCCTTCACAAACAAGAAGGTATCTGGCTAGGATAGTCACTTTTAACATCAAAGGTAATTAACTGCATTATTTATGTAGAACCAGTACTCAGAAGTGCTCTGCCTAACCCTGGAGGCATCTAAAATCCTTCGTCTGAAGGTTCTCCTGGACAGGCAGTGTACATAGCATGAGCTATTGAGAAAGATACCGGGAGATGTTGGGGCAATACCACTTTTCCTGTGTCTCTGCACTGCCTTGGACTGCCACCAAGTTTGCTCATCCACTTGTCAGTCCATGACTTCACCATGGTGCACCACTGCCCTTGCAACAATGCTGAGCTGTTCAGTCCTTATTTGACTTTTAAGGCCCAATGGGATTCATGGCTTAGATTTTCCACCTAGGTTTTAGGCTTTAGCAATGATCAGTGTTTATCTAGCCTGACACAAAGCCTGCATGAGGAACAGAATATGGCAGAGAAGAGGTTTTTCAAGATCAGACATGGAAGCATCTTGACTCTGTACCTGGTCTTGTCCACTAGCACAGTGAGACAGTGGGTCTGTGGAAATACTGGGAGATACACAGCTTTCTCTAGCCCTGATGGATGGTGTGACAGACGTCAGTAGGTGTTTTAACCAGATGTCTGTTTGACCAGATCTTCCTTATACCAAAGATTACTGACCTCTGTCTAATGGGGTTTGAGTTGTGGTAAGTGGAAGACTGTCCTCATCAGACATTCTCATCCCTTCTTGCTGCCTTTGACAGTTCTGCTAGAAAAAATGGAATAGAGAAGAGTTGTCGACCTACTTGTACAACCCAGTCATCAGTGTTGTGAGAGATGAGATCAAATCTTTTCACAGGGAAGATAGACTTCAGCCAAGCTTTCTTACAGCCCAATGGGTGTTTTAGTCATCAAACTATTTCCCTGTGAGGGACACCCAAACAAGGTAGATGGAAGAAATAATTGTGCTTTTGTCTGTGTCTAACCACTCTTCCTCTGGAGGATCTGTCCCTGGTAGTTATATGACAATTCTGTGGGGGGTGATGATGCTCTTACTATTTTGGCTTGCTTCCTCTGGAAAGTGGTCCTTGTCAGTGGTTTCTTGTCCAGCAGTGTGAGCTGGACAATCAGCCCTGACTCCATTACCATAGCACATCAGGGGTAATCCCTTGATTCCCTGGAATTCTGTGATGATATCTGCATCACTTCTCAACCTGCCCATGTGCTGTCTCCACCTCCAAACCAGAAATCTGCTCTTCTCTCCAGACACTTGTGCCCTGTTGTATCAACAACTCTGCCCACCAAAACCATGCACAGCAGCACTGGCTCATGGTTCCTCTCAGTCCATTGCTATGTTCCTCTTCCACCAGCCGACACCCATCCCTGCCCTGCCAGCTCTGTCCCCATGCTGTGGGGTCAAAGCAAGTGAGGCCACAGCCACCAGTCTCTCCATGCCCTTCCCACGCCATTGTGTAGGATCTCCTCCAATCTCTACTGCCTCACCTGCATAGTTCCTGAGTGTCATTTCTTCCTTCCTCTATCTCCCATGTAATTTCTTATTGCCTGTTGAAACTGCTCAGCTACTTCTGCTTTTCTCTAACTTCCCCCCCTTCAGACACTGAGCTCTCCTAAAAATGGTTGTGGGGTCCTGCCGTCATTCAGGCTTGTGTGTGGTTATGTCAGATGCCTTATTTCCAGTGAACTGAACCAAAACACAAGAATGCTGCTATACTCAAAATATTTTATTATTCAAAAACAACCTGATTAATAAATAGTTGGAAAATAAATTAAAACTGTACATTAAGTTTTACATTTTAAAGTCTTTTAAATTAGAATTATCAAAGGCCATAATCTCAGACTCAGATGCACAATAACAGCTGAATGATATTGTTTATAATCAACATGAAAGCATTTTTTTCTACAAATACAACCCTGCACCAATCTAGCAATTAAACCAGCTGTTGCTCTTCATTATACGGATGAGTTTCTTGCTCTTGATGTCAATCTCGTACTGGTTTGCTCCATGGAAAAAGTAGAAAAGTCCTAGAATTGGAAGGACAAAATATTGGAAAATCAGTATTTCCTTTTCTGTACACATATTGATATGTGCGTGCTAGTTTCTTGAATGCTTGCAAGAAAACGGAATAAACATTTCATATATATAGATATATATATGTATACATTTTTTTGGCTTTGGTTGATGGTCTTTTGGTTCATTTTAAATTACATTTTATTTACCATTTTTCTGAAGGGCAGCATCAACTGTGTGGCCAATTCCATGGAAGTCAGCTGCTATTTTTCGTGGGTATCCCCTTTCCATTGATTGGGTATTTTCGTTGAAACTAAATAAAGAAATTGTATGAAAACAAGAAGAAAATGTGATATTCAATGTTGAAACCATGTGGATTTTTTACTAAATAAGCCTACTTTCAGCCGACAATCCAGTAACTGCGAGCATCTGTGATCTCATAGAATGGTATAAATCCTGGCTGCACGAACATTCACATCTTTAGAGGCCTATGACAGGGATCTCCTTGAGAGAGTCCAGAGAAGGGCTACGAAGATGATTAAGGGTCTGGAACATCTACCCTATGAGGAAAAGCTGAGAGAGCTGGAGCTGTTCAGCCTGGAGAAAAGAAGACTGAGGGGGGACCTAATCAATGTTTATAAATATCTTAAGTATGGGGTGCAGGGGGAATTGGCCTGCCCCTTTTCAGTGGTCAGTGGAGACAGGACAAGGGGCAATGGCTGCAAATTGGAGCACAGGAAGTTCCGCACCAACATGTGGAAGAACTTTTTCGCAGTGAGGGTGACAAAGCACTGGAATAGGCTGCCCAGGGAGGTGGTGGAGTCTCCTTCTCTGGAGTTACTCAAGACTCGTCTGGACGTCTATCTGTGCAGTATGAGCTAGGGAGCTGCTTTGGCAGGGGGGTTGGACCCGATGATCTCTCGAGGTCCCTTCCAACCCCTAAGATTCTGTGATTCTGTGATTCTATGCAAGACTGTTTTCAGAACATCAGACTAAACAGTTCACTTCCATTCCCTGTGACTGATAATAAGGCTGAATGCATACATAACATGATGACAAAGTCTACTCACATTATCTTTTTATACTAATTTCATGCAATACTGCTTCCTAAAAGATAAACAAAGCTCACTTGCTTGTGCCTTTTAATCACAGACTGGCAATAGTAAAAATATTGCCTTTGTTTCAGTTGTTACAGACATCGTTCTATGAGGAGGCTTGAGTAACTGATGCCAAGTTTCAGCTTTATACTGTCTGAGACAGTCTAAAATAAGAGGCCAGAAACTTACTGTACAAATTCTAATATAAGTTGACATTGTGAAAACTATTTTGATTGTCTACCATGGGATAACAGAGGAATGACCCTTACCTCCAGTACTTGTTGCCCACAAAGAAATAGGTTTTCCTGGTGTTTTCATTATGAACAGCTGCATCAATTTTCCTGATACTCGTGGGGAAACCCAGGTTCTGAATAGGCTTGGGGAAGCCTCGGTCTATCCTGTAGCCACTGACAGCCCAGTACTGGTTCTCTGCCCGAAAACCAGAAAAAGTTAGTAGGGATTCCTGAGGAGGCTGAGCTCCTTTTCATCAAGGCCCAGAGCTTTCTGTGCAGTAAACGGCACAGATGTCCAGCTGAAAACATGACCCTCTAGGTCATGCATAAGTTTGAATATTTCAGAGGTGTGGATTTTCCACTTTTTATAGTAATAAGATGTTATATAATAGCTAAACCAATATATTTTCTAGGTGTGTTTAGCGCCTTTAAAGATGTATTTGAATAACTTAATGTAGGCAACAATTTGTTTTCAGCTACGATCTTCTCCAGCACTGAAAAAAGAAGTGTAATGTCACATTGTACAGGGCTGTTGTGAAGCAGAGTTAGTTAATGACAGTGACAGCATTTTGAAAATGAAATTGATTTGCATACTAAGTTATTATAATTATATTACTTCTATTAAGTATAACATACAAAAGTATTTACAGGCTAGCTGTACAACTATAATTTTATTCATTCATAAAAAGGATTGATGGAAAAGTAAGAGAAATACCTTTAAAAAATAGAACTCGATCCTTCTTGTCAACCTCATAAGCAGCATCAAAGCCAGCTGACAGGGATGGCCAGAACGAGGAGATGGTGTCGTGCTCAATGCCTGAGAAATAGGGGCTTTTGCGCCAGACGTAGCTGATAGAAGTGAAAACCCCCCCAGTATTTCATTATCCATGTTTCACAAGGAGATCAGTAGCACAGAAATGTACTTTAAATCCTACTGTCTGGGTGCTGGAGCCAGTCCTTATGAGGCAGAGATATCAGCCCTTTGGGGATGCAGTGCTTCACATTGCTCTGCTCTCTCATAGACATTTGCCCTTTACTACTTATTTTTCTGGGGTCTCAGAATGATTGAGTTTGGAAGAGACCTCTGGACATCTTGTCCAACCCCTCAGCTCAGGCAGGTGCCCCTAGAACAGGTGGCCTTGTAGACCTCTCCACTGAAACCCTAATGGCCTGCCCAACACAGCAGGTGATATCTGTGGTAGTGCTGAGAATTGAAGCTTTGACTCCACTATGTCCCGTGCACAAAGGAACAGCTGCATTCTTAATTTTAATTTGGTTACAAATGATCAGTAAACATTCTTGCAAAGCACATTAAAACCCAGTTTAAGGAGGAACTGGTCCTTTCTCCCCTTCCCTGAAAATTAAATTTTTGAAGTGCAGGTCTAGGTGGGAAATCAGACCCATGTGTTCTAGATGGAAAATCAGACCCGTATCATCAAAGGAAACTTGTTCAATCAGTATGTGATTACTGCCTATCAGGTTTCTGATGCACTGGGTCTCTTCTCCCTCTCCAAAGTGGATGTGCCCAGCCAAAAAACCACTACAACGTCCAATGTCAGAGTATGCCCCAAAAGTGGACACCTGTAACAGCAGGGGCTTCCTACAGACAGTACTGGACAATGGCCCAGTGTGGATCCTAGATCAGAGTGCCACCAGAAGTCACTAGTGACATCTTCCTCAGGTCCCTGACGCACATGCAGGATGTTTGACAGGATGGTGCTGAATGTGAAGCAGTTGCAGGCTGAGGGCTCTGGGATTAATCAGCCTTGCACAATTTTAACAGACATGGGTGATAATGGATGAATGGCTTAAAACATTTTTCTCACCTGTCAGTAAACCATGTAACTCACCCAGACCCATTGGCCTAGTAAAATTTTGTGAAGTTGTCTTAATGCTGTCAGAAAGAAATATCTTCCTTTGTAATCAAAGGAAGACTAATTCCTTGCACTGAGCTTTATCTTTTGCCTTTATGAGCCTCTCAAAAAGGTCCTGATAAAAATGAAAGTGCTTACCTGCCTTTGAAGAACAGTATTTCCCCACGGAGAGTGGTGATAGCATCAAAAGACAAATGAGGGTCACAGTCTGCTGGTCTTGCAGGTGTTTTGGAGGGTGTCATTTCTGTTGGTTCTTTCCCAGGTGCCATTTCAGTTGGTGGCTCTGCAGGTGCCATTTCAGTCGCTTTTGTTGGAGGTGCAGGAGATTCCCTGGGGGATCCTTTGGGAAACAAGTAAGTGTGGAATTGGATTGTTTCATGTTGCAGAGCTTCAGTATGTACCATATGGAGCCAAATGCATAGGTTTCTTAAGGTTAACACATGGATAGTAAATTAATGGCAAGGAAACTTCCTGAGCAGTTTAACTTGTCTATTTATGTTGCTGAGTATTAAAATGGTCTCTGGCATTGCTTTGCCAAGACAAGACATTGACTTTTCAAACTGTATATGCTCAGGAGTTAATGTAGAACCAACACCATTTCCAAAGGGCAGATGTACATGCAACCACCCTTTATGGAAAGTAAGAGAGTTTAATACTGTAGACACAGGTTTTATTTTGAGAAAGGTTCTTGGATTTTTTGCCTTACTGGCATGGACCCAGCCCACAGATTCCATTTTGTAGATGTAGGCTCTTAGCCACAAAGAAACCAAGAGATTTGCCCAAAATAATAGGAAATTAAACCTCAGTATCCTTCCTGCAGTAGAAAGTTTAGTACGTTTAAGCTATTGGGTAACCAAAAAATGATGATTCCTGCTTACCATAAAGGGCCTGGATACCATCAATATCGTCCTGAGGAAGCCTGTAGTCCCTTGTATCCTTGGCCACATATATAGGATACATCAAAGCACCCAAGACATTTGAATGACCAAGACCTAGTGAGTGGCCCAACTCATGAGCAGCAACAAGAAATAAGTTGTATCCTAAAAAAATAAACAAAACAGCACAAAGAACAAACATTAAATACAGTTTCTTGCAGAACACCAGCATAAAGAGGCCATCCTCTCAAACATGATATATCATCCGCAGTACTAATAAACCAGCAAAATCTAACTAAATCCCAAGTTAAAGGTTCTCTGTCTTCCTAGAGAAATAAGTTTCCAATTATAACTGTTTATTTCTCAGAAGAAAACCAGTCTAGAGACTGTTTTTACTCATGTTGCAGACATTTTCCTACCAACAAAGAATGTAAATTAATTTAATAATGACTGAAAACTGTGTGAGAACAGTTTAATCATCTGGTCAGACTTTGGGAATCATAAATGACATTAAATTCTCCTAGTAACTACTTCACAAAGAGCAGTACCATGTGGACTATCACTCCTGAAGTGAGAGTTCAATATTACAGCATTTATGATCATTAAACAATGGTCAGAATGCCCTGCCCTAGAATGTGCCAATATTGCTGTGCCTACCCCGTTTCCTTCACTGGATCTGCAATTGTAGCCTGGCATTAACTTCAGGGGACTGTCATGACTGTAGCCCAGGACAAAATATGCAGAATAATTTGGCTAAATTACACTAAAGTTTTACATCTTGGTGAATACTGGAACTACTGCCATGGGATCTATGACTTTACAGGGTTTTCAAGACATCAATGTCTAATACAAACCAAGCCACGTAATATTTAAGCTTGCCTACCACTGTTGCTAGCAAATTTGGTCCAGTTTTCATCTTCATCAAAGTGAGCATCTCCTCCTATCCCATTGCCTGGGGGGTAGGCATGAGCCAGAGTTCCTCCTGGACCATCAAAGGAGTAAAAGTCACCATGAACTAAAAAAAAAGTAAAAAAAAAAAAAAAGCTTTTTATCATCTCTGTAAGAAATAGTGACAAATATTTATCATTCCTGAGCAAGAATGTCCCCTTACATCCAGCTGCGAAGGAGATCATGATATCTGCTTGACCACTGTAGAGCCTGGTGAATCTCAAGGGGGTGACACTGCTCCAGAGCTGGAAGGCTTTTGCAATTGCTTCATCTACATCATCTTGTAGCATGTCTGGAGTGTAGTTCAAAATCCTGTGAAATAAAGAGAAAGGAATTAAAAGCAATGAGATCACATGTGGCTGGGGCACATAGTATCAAGGTCAAACATTTTAATCTGTGGTTGTTAGTATTTATGTCCCAAGTTGCTTATTTTTAAAGGATTTGTTTATATAATAGAGGAGGTATTTACAGGTTTTCTTTCATGCCTTTCAGAAATCCTAACATATATACACACACGTTTGTTTCCCTTCTATCCACTGAGTATATTATTTAGTGGGCTGTTAACTAACTAATGTAACACTCCAATTTCAGTATTTTCACCACTGTTCAGAAGCCTAAAGCAAAGCATATGAATAGTCCTCACATTCATGGCTCCTTCATCTTGAAAGGGGCTTTTATATGGAGAAATATAGGAATAAATATTAAAGAAGCCGCTGGCATGACTTCTGCCTAGTGTTCACAAAGCACCCCAGTGGTCCAGACAAACATGCTCTGATATATTACCGATACGTCACATCTTCTTTCTTCCACCTGGGGCTCATTGGGAAGGTGCTGTATGAACGGACGTCTGGTATTCCGCACCTAGGCTGTTTCATCATGTCCAGAGTCTTATGATTCAGCTCCCCAGTCACCTCTAGCCCAAAGAATGACTGCATTTCTCTGATTTTGTCAGCCATGTCATTGAGCTTCTTTGATTTAAATAGAGTATTTTTATCTTCTTTAAAATCATAAAAATTTTCCAGATATTTCTGATGGGGAAGCAAAAGAAACAGTTTAGAGCAGAAACATTTATTTTCAAATGCATAGTTGTTAATAAAATATTCTACATCACTAATACATCACTATATTCATTTTCTCAGTAAGTTATTTCCTAAGTTCTGTCAGAAGTCCTTACCTTAGCAAATTGTGCATCTTCTTTTTCCCTTTCAGGAACCACTGGCAAAGCACAAGTACATGCAACATACAATAGCGCAAGGAAAGGAAGGGTCTTTGCCTTCATCTTTGCCTCCCTCTCTTATTAGCCCTTGCTAGAAGGCCTCTCAGTCTCTTTTCCTTCTGTCCAAGGCTTACCAGTGCTTCTCTATTTATATCAGTTGTGTGCTCTCTAGAGTCAATAACTGCATGACTCAGTTTATAACATCCTCTGACTTCCCACAGAAACACAGAAAACAAATTTGGTTTAGAAGCAAGCTAACACATGACAGTTTACCTTGCCCAAAACCCCCTGATTTCGCAATCATATTATTGGACAGTTTGGGTTTTTTTTTCTTCATTCTTAAACTGGACCAGTACTTTAAACTTACAAGTATCTAAATCTAATATCAGTCACCTAGAGAAAAAAAACCCCTCATTTTTCAGAGTTGCTAAAGGGACCTAGCTTTTTGTGAGGGACAAATACCTGTAATTCCTTCCAGCACATAATAAAAGACCTGAATATGCCCCTCAGGTTTCTCCATGGCACCCATGCAGGACCTTAGCATGTCTTGCATGAACTCCTTCCATTAGCCCACCTTATCCCTAATACATTTTTTTCATAACTGATTATAAAAATGACTCATTTATCTTTTCTCTTGAACCTGATATCCCAGCATGGTTACAGAACCATCACCTATGCTGCTACCTCAGCTGTGTAATCACAGATTTATGGCTGCATCCCCTTGTTCTCCCATACTCTCCCCAGGAAACCCCCAGACCACAATGTAAAGGATTCTAGATCATATATACTGGACCTACTGATGAAGGGCACTGTCACAACTATAGATGCAGCCCAGCAAGCTGGCAGCAAAGTCTTGTGGCTTTTTTTTTTATTTTGGGTTTTTTGTTGGTTTTAAATCAGTTGGAAGCAGCAGTGCTGAAGTACTGACAGGCTGACTCCTGTCCTTACCTCTGCCGTCAGAGTGGTTCCAAAGAATGTTTATCAATACGGTGATAGGCACTTTATATATATAAATATAAACCACCTTAACCAGAAGAAATGGCAGAAATTGCCCTGGAGGCACCTTGAGAGTGCAGGGGTCTTCAGAGGAACATTTTAATGTGTGTCTCCAGGTTCAGATGAAGCATGATGAGGAACTGAGCTGTAGATTCCAAGTTCCTCAATTTGCCCGAAGTCCTACTTCTGGTTCCTGTGTCGTTTTTTGGATGTGGTGCATTGTGCATCATGTAGGAGTTGCAGAACCACTGTCACTCAGTTCCCTCTTTCTTGCCTGTCGCTCTTGAGACATCCATCTTTTGAAGCAGAATTCTGCCATGTTGACTTAGTGTCCAAAATACAAGTTCAAAAGCAGTAATATGAACTAAAAATAATATTTCTTTTCCAACATGAGAAAAAGGAGGAAAAGAAACCACTTTTCTACTGAGAGCAAACGTATTGGAAACTTAAAAAACCCCCCAAAACAACACCACAGCAGCTGACATCTGCAGTTTGTGAGGTGGCCTGGGGAAAAGTCATGACCTTCTTTCAAAGGAAATGTGAGTTGAACTGGCTGGCTGGAGTGGGGTCATACTTCATGCATGACCCAGGTCAGAGCCCAGGTCCCTGAACTGCTAAGTGGCACAGATGTTTATGTCTAAGGCCGCAGTGGGATGAGGGTGGCTTTGCCAGTAACTCACCTCTGCTGTAAAGGGATGCTCCTGCTTCTCCCATCCTGGCCAGCACTCCTGCTGTTGCCCTGTGCCCTTCTGAAATTAAGTGTGGCCTCACTGAACTGATTCAGAGGGCTAAAGCTACAGGAGAACAGCCCAGAAAAATAACCCCAAGCCCACCAATGATAGTTTTCTGCTCAGTTCAGCAACTTCACTGGCTCCCTGAGGCTGAGAAGAGCACCTGAGCCAACATGAAAGAGGGGTGGGACAGCACAGGTGAGAAGAGGGATGCAGGGAGGTAGCCAGGGATGAGGCTGGGATGCTGGTGCCTCTCCTTTTGGTAGCAGCAAGGTAGAAGGTTGTCTCAACTGGTTGTGGGACAGCACCCCAAACTATATATGTATAGTGTCTGCATTTCTGCAGATAAATTCAGACACAAAGCAGTGCCATTTTAAATGTTGCATTTGTATCTCTGCACCTCGCAGCAGCAGTTCCCATATGGCACTTATCCTATTTGCTTTCAGCTAAATGTTTTGTAAACGCTCTGCTCTGTGTCCAGGAGATCTGGGGTGAAGCAGTCAGAGCCTGGGGTGCAGCACAACCAGTTTGCAAACATTTTAGCAAGCCTTTTTAAATGTCAAGGAAGCTATTATTTCCAACTGACTTTTGCATGTCTGTCCATAGGCATGTTACAGCTCCTTGTAGATGTTGGCTTCCCCTTCCAGAGTCCATTGCCTGCGTGCTTGAGCTAACATTTATGGAGTGTCTGATGAGTGCTGTGGGGTGAAAGCTGGGTCTTGCCTAGTGAATGTGTCTGGCAAGATGAGTGGGGAAAATTCACAGCTGAGGCAGCCTGCATGGCTCTGAGATGTGCGAGCAAGAGTCCTTTTTCCTTGCATATGGATCTAAAAAAAGACTCATCTTCTGGTGCAGACACCAAAGACATCAGCCACTTTTAGGGTTCACATATGGGTACTCAGTCCTGGGTTTAAGTATTACAGGATGCAACAGGAGGTTTGAAGTGCTTAAAAATTACCTTGTCACTCAACACTATGAAGGTTTATTAAAAAGACAAGCATCTGATTTAAATGGGGTGATCTAAACTGAAGAGATGACCTCACATGGCATCTTTGACCTACCAACAGGCCTACTAGCTCATGAGGTCTGCTTCAGGGGTGCCCAGAAACAATTCCTGACAAGGCTGAGCCAGTCAGCTGCCTGTTTCATGCCTTGGCCCCATAGGTAACCTCAGTGAAATGCTGATCAACCCATCTCCCTTGGGAGGCCACTTCCCTCCGGACTGCTGTTGCCCTCCAGCAAGCTTGGAGACCAGACTACAGCAGTGACTCTCACCAGCTTATACAGCAGGAAAGCAGGACTCAGGAATACTGCTCATTTCTTCCTCAGCTCATCGGCATTCAGACTCATATGTCCCATATCACCAGTGAGTGTCTCAATTGCAGCACTCAGGGACAAGAGTGGGTGCTTTCCCAGGAAGACCCCTGCAATAAAACAGAGCATTTCACTGAAAACCTGCCAACATCCAGGCTAATACTCCTCCACCACAGAACTATTTGTCCTCTGACAGTGTAATTCCTGTTATCCTGTGGGGTCTAGCCCAAGTGCCAGGCTTTTTATCAGAAAATTCTGCTTGGGAATTTTGCCATTTCTTATTTTTATATGTTTGAAATTCCACCCAGAAATGTCATGCCAGTTCTGCTTGGCAGTTTTGACTTACGGAAAGAAGTAGAAGCATACTTAACATAGCCATATAAACAACTGTAATTAACTGTATAAACAACTACAAATTATGTCAAAGGAAGCTTGAACTAACTAAATGTACAGATCATTGTGGGATCTGTATATTTCCTCTTTCAAACCTCCTCTTGGCTCATATTGTTTCCAAAGTCTCTCCCATCTGACTTCTCTGTTCCAAAGCAGCAGGACAGTCTATGAAGGTCTTGGACATAGTCAGACATAGAAGAAGCTGCTGGGTTTTTTTTTTCTCCATTGGAATAGGATTGGGAGATAAATCTGTACAAGCAGATTCCAGGACTCGAGGAACATTAACTGAACAGAAGAAGACACAAGCCCTTTACAACATTATACAGACCAGTCTTTGCCAGATAACAACTAGATAAGAGCAAAGAAGTGCTTGGGGAAAATAGGCACGCACCAATTTGCCATGTGGAAAAAATGTTGTTCTGGTATTAAGAGTCAGGGAAGACAGAGAAAATGTACTGAAAAATAAACATTTTCAATTCATCTCTTCAAGACAATATTTTGAGAGTATTGAAACTGAGCCTGAAATAGGTATTGACTTGAATTCCACAATTTTACCTGTATATTTATATGTTTCCACTCATCCTAGTTTTTATTGAGCTGCTGCTAACAATTATGTTAGTCATTTTCCTACCTCATCTGAGCATTTTGTTGAGGATCCATTGCACACTGAGAGATGGCATGTAGAGATAGCCTCAATGGCTGGTTTTAATTAAAGAGGAATTCAGATTTTTTTTTGATGTCTGTATCTTCTCCTTGAGTATTATCAACAACAACAAAGCTGAAATCACTTCCGCACTTGTATTTAATGTATAAACAAGTTTCATAAGTTGCATGTCATTTCCTCTCAGCAATATCTGACTTATGAGCTTGTTATGAAGGCATGGTCACAAAGTGATTGCAGTCCACTGGTGTTATATCATCTATCACTGATGGCCACAATCCAATGCCCAAGTACCTTGAGGTTTGGAGGAACTGAACTGGAGTACAAAATTTTGCTGCCCTTCATAAATGGCAATATATTGGAGCTGTTCTCTGAATTTAGACATGGCCCTGAGCAATGAGTGAGGCAGGAAGCACTGTGGTTTTGAGACATAATTCACTGTTTCCTCTTTACTATCCTGGCCCTTACTAGATTTGGACTGTCACTGTCCCAACACACAAACCATCTTAGCAACTGAAATATGTGCAAGATCCCACCTTTCTTTCTGAAGAAGAGTGGTCTGCAAACTGTTGATCACACCTCCTGTCCCACATGCAGACTTTAATGTCAAGGACTTAAGCATATGCAATTCTTACTCTGTTACAAAATGTATCAACAGCCTTCCAGATCTCCATGTTAAGGAGATGGTCATTTAGTCTCAAGAAGATTTACTGTAGTTTCTTGGTTCTGAAGGACAGAAAACAAGTCCATAGAAAATGCTTTCCCATGTCCCTTAAGAACTGCTTAAGCATTTGATTTAGATATTTCCCTAAGTCATATTGTAAATACATTGTATGTTAATGTTACAGGAACTTGATTGCAGTGCTTTGGACTGAGTATTAGGAAGAGATATGGAGCTTTGCTATTTAAAGTGTCTCCAAAATTTCTGGAATTCCTTTTGGTGTTGATTGGAAAAACTTTAAAGTTTTGATAATTTGACATGGAAACTCCAACTAAGATATTCAGCCAAGACACTAAAACTATATGAAAATCAAAGTGCCTCCTTGAGAAATCCAAGTTCTCTGATTCATGAGTAGGAACAGCAGTGAAGCACTCTAGGCTTTTATATGTAATGATTGTAATTTGAACATTTAGCCAACCAGCTACTAGCAGCCTTGGTCTTTGCTTCATGTTGTATATTTTAATATTGGAATCTCATATTATATCTACTAGCTTTCATGTGTGCTTCTTAAGCAGAAGGTCTTCTGAATACAGATGACTTGTGATAGGTACAACTTAGTTATTTTTCAGGTACAGAGATTAGAAAAACCATTTTAAATTACATTAACACCTCCCAGATAGAGCATGCTCAGTGACACTCAGGAGGTCTGGTGGTCTTCAGAGATAAAGGCTGGATGTCTTCCTCTCAGTGAACTTTTTACCTTTCCCATCCACGCCTGCTCTTTACGGTTTTCTCTATAGTCTCAAAAACACATTCCTGTGCTCAAAAACACATTCCTGCACAAACTAGTTAGGAACCTCTTTTAGTGGAAAATAAAACATGCTCTGCCTCTTTACTGGTCGTTGGTCTCATTATTTATTACTTCCCTATCTTCACTTTCTTTGTCTTCAAGGTTGTTCCACTGTTATGGTTAAATTTTGTAGCTAAACATCCCAAACAGCTACAGCTATACTCCACTAAAATCCAAAACATACCAATACTTTCTATTCTCGTTATATTATAGACCAATCTTTCCCGTACTATTATGTATCATTCAATCATCAAAAATCACAAGGAGGTAGTATCTCCTGTGGAGCTGCTCACCTGCTCAAAGTGCTGATGGTCATGTTAGAGCCTTTTGTGCTCCAAGCAACCTTGCACTCACAAACGTTTCATTTAGGATGTCTTTGAACAAAGCGACAAAGATGATACCTCAGGCAAAACAAGGTATAATTTACCAGCTTTTTAATAATATTGGCAACTAAATGGTTTTAGAAATCTATTTCTTAGACATGAAACCACAGACCATAGGACATAAGCATAAACAGGATAGCCAGAATAATTATTTGTTGCATGTCTAAAGGAAGGAAAATATTGATTTAGTTTAAACTCTTGTTGAAAAGAAAGACTGTTCAATTTTTCAAGCCACTTCTTTAAAGGTCCTCATTACGGTGCAGTTTTTGTCCTTGTGTATTTGCAGCAGTGGTAAGGTAGAATGAAACATTCAGCTTTTTCACAGAGGTTACTGTCCTCTCAGAACATCTAGCTGAGATATTCAAATAAATTCACATTACTATTGACCATTAAGCCTCTGTGACTTCAATTGTTGCATCAAATTCAAGTGATTTGAGTGAAGTATTTAGGGATACATCAGCTCTGCTGTACAGCAGAGGGAAGGACTGGTGAGCAGCAGTTTCTCCAGCTGGCACTGCTGAGGATGACATAGTCATGAGCAAGGACAGGGATTAGGTTTCAGACGTTAAATTATTTTTTCATGCTCACAAAGTTCTCAAGGAATTGGACTCACATGACGGTTGGAAATTATTATCCAGTAGCCTCCAGCTACATAAAAAAGCACAAAGCAGGCTCATCAGGATGCTGCTTCACTATAGTTTTGTAAGACTTGATCACAGTCTTTTGTTTTCAAAATCCCACAGGATAATGCTCCACATGCTAAAGACCCATTAAACTGTTCCCAGAGCTATGAGAAGTAGTTCAGGTGAACAGAAGGGAGTGCTGTGGGTTGTCATGGAGTCTGAGGAACAAAGTATTAGGCATTTGTACAGTTCAGAATGAATGATTTTTTTCCCTAGATCATGAATTTACAAGACACATAAAGCTTGCCAATAGATATCCTCTGGCCTTACTGTAAAGACCTCTTCATAAAACCATTAAAGATTGTATATGAACTTCTTGCAAAGGGAGACACTTCATCCAGTGTACCATCTCTGTAGCTATGTAAGGCAAACTAAAGGAGACTTATAGGATGCCTTTCAAAGATGAGTTGGAAGCTCTGTTCTGGATACCACAAACCACAGATTCAGCACACACACAATTATGGCACATCATGATATCCTTCCTAGTCACTAATCAAAACAACTGTCCACAGGTCAAAATTTGTCTTTCTTTTTTTTCCAGAAATAACTAGGGAATTTTTAATTTCCCCAGATCAATTTCTGTTAGCCTTACCAGTCAATAATAGCTTCTCAGCCCCACATATGCCAGCTGAATTTTCCTATAGATATTATTCCTTTATAAAACTGTAATTAAACTAAATAAATAACCTCGTATTTTATTTAATTCTGAAGTCATTCACCTCTCTTTCACATCCAAAGAAAATTTTTTTAGCAAGAAAATGTATCTATCTACTAATAGAGCTTGTTTTATCTATGCTATTTAGCAAATGGATACCTACAGCATAAGAACCAGCAACTAGATTCAGTTTAAGTAGTACTAAAAATGTCAAAAGGCCATAGGGAATAGGCTGTTATTTTTTAATATGTGTTGCATATCTTTTCATATTCTAGTGGTTCTTGAAGTGGTCACTTAACCTTTGGATTTGCACAGCAAAATACAGGGTTGGAATTCCCTCAGGTGACACAGGAATATCCTTTCAGACCCTGGTAATCTCAAAGGAGCTACACTGTGAGGAATTTGACTTAGCAGCATTTGGATTTTGTTCAGTTCAATGCTGTGTTAAATGCATCATTGGCTCATTACTCTAACATCTATGCCATTATATTCTCTCCGTATTCTACTGAAGAATACAAATAATATTTGTGAAAGAATTAAAAAAAACCCACCCCAAACAAAACAAATAAAGGTATGACTATTCTATTCACACTATATGGAAGAAGAATAAAGTGTATAATATATTTGTTCTCCAAGTTATAATGTTAGTTGATGACATGCAGTGAAAGGAGAGCAAGATCATTTAAAAGCTTGATTTCTTTCTATTTTTCATCTGAAAAATCCTTCAAGAAGCAGGTGTGTCTTCCTTTGTATTCTAGAAAAATGTGAAGATGAGGAAGAAACGAATTAATTCAAAGAACAGTTCATCCCAACATATCTGAAACTAGCTTCTAATAAAATATCTGGCAACTATTTTAATGGTTTGATTTTTCTAAAGACAGATCTGGTGCATTTCTTCCTGAGTCCTGCCAAGAAGACTTCTTTTCTCCTTTGATGAGTATTTGAGAACATATTCACATGTTATGGTAAAATTAAGAAAAGTTTAATCAATTGAGCATTTTATGCAAAGTCAGTTAGTCTGAATTCCCTTTGGTTTTAATAGGCATTTCACAGGTGGAAGAGTGAAATAATTCCCCATCATTTTATTGTTGCAGTAATGGCTCAAGCGATTAATTTTTAAATAAAAATTATAGTTGGTCAAATAATGAAATAAACTGCTACTCGCTTGAGAAATACCATGTAATATGAATTCGTCACTGAATAAGTGTTTAAAGTAATCATATGAGACTGTTAAATTGTTAATAGAGAACTTTTCATTATTTCTCAAACATAATATGCTTGGCAACTCCTTGTTTTTTTTCCCTCCACCACAAAAGTTTCTCTTTCCTTTAGAAAATACACTAGTTAAATATGCCCAAAATTTCCCAGATTATATTTTAGCTCTCCCAAACTTCTACATCACCTATTACTTCATAGATTTAGATAACAGTTTATTGCCCAAAGCTGACAAATAAATGGAAAGAACTTATTGCAACCAATTTTTAAACCACATGAAATTCAGGGGGTGTTGAGTGCCAAGAGCACTGAAAACATTTGAGGTTAGGTTTTCTCCCAAACTTGGCAAGGTTTGATTTCTGGTTTTACACATCTTTTTTTCCTTTCCCTTTTCTAACATTATTAGAATTTAGGCATGAAGCCAAGCATGTTCACTACCTATAAAACACACTTCACATTTGACAGGACAAAATATGTTTATTCCTTAAAACACAGTATACAAAAGTACATATGTTCGGCTAAATGCGCAGAGATGCTCTGAGCAATCTGATCTAGTGAAGAGGTCCTCACTTATTGCAGAGGGATTTGACTAGATGACCTTAACAGGTCCCTTCCAACCCCAACTATTATTCTATGACCAGTCAGAGCATGTCAGATGGTGGGAGAGGACAGTATCAAAGATGCACATTATATATTTACTCAGTTTTTGTATTGCTTTCTGTCAGTCTACAGGACACAGTGTGGAGGTGGAACATGGGGAGAGAGAGAGAGAGCTTGCTGTCATTAAGTGTGACATGTTTTATTCTCCTACCAAGAAGTTCTTGCCTTTTCAAACTTATCTCCAGGTTTCTATTTTGTCTGTATTTTCCTTCATTTGAATTTTTAACTCACTCAGAGACAGTGTCTGGACAATTATTTGATACGTTTTCTTACTGGTACATCTTACTACCAAAGGATCCTAACACAGTTGGATAATCATACATACATGCCCACCCCACCCCCAACATTCATCCCCCTCTCGAAAAAAAAAGAATTGAAACACAGTTCTATCTAAAATAAAATCAAAACAGACATATTTGTCAAAAACTACCCTGTAACTTCCAGACTGAAATAATCACATCTATCAGAGCAGGGAAAGACCAGTGCTCAGAGCAATACTTGTGATTTCATCTATGACAGCTAATGGGGAAAACAAACACAATCTGTATGCCCAAAGGCAGACAGAGAGCAAAGAGAGGTGGACTACCACAGTAGGTGTTTATATACCATGGCTTCTCCTGCCTGCCCTAAACCTTTCTTAAATATTAATAAGGTTGTTGGCTGCACAGTTGACCTTGGAGAGGAGATAACTTAAAAGCAAAGGGATTAGAGGAAGGAGATTCCTGTATCAGACCAGCAGAGCCTGAAGGATGAAGGACCTGAAGGGAGGTCTTTGTACATGCAGATGAACTATTTTAGAGGACTAGAAAAAATAATTGCAACAGTGTCCTTCATTAGTACTAAAACCACAGCATATTAAGGATTTGTTTCTCTTAAACTACTTTTGTCTGTATAAAATGAGGGATCCAGTTTGTTAGTGGAGCTCCCACTACTCTCAAGGTTGTGTAAGAGGCATCTGGGGAAATAATTCAACCAAACTGCCTGAAATAACTCCTTTAGGGTGGGTGAAAACGAAACTTAGAGAGTTTCCTCTGTTTCTCCATTGACCATAAAAAGACTTTTATGACAGTGAGATAAATCCTTTCACAAGACCTATTCCACATTTTGATGCAGCTGTACAAATAATTTGGTATTTTTCTTTTTAGTAAAAAAAGATAGTGGCAAAACCAGCTGGCTGTCATGTCAACTACTGAATCATTAGTGCAGAGAATGGCAAACATGGACTAAAGTCTCTGCTCACAAGCAGTTTATAGGAGACTCAATCTGATCAATTAAAGATATCGTACAAGGATAGTAAAAAGGCCATCATGTTTGCTTCTAACAAACAGTAATCCAGAAAGTCCAACAGGATTTTCATCATCCTATAGTATCTTGTCTCCATGGCAATAAAAGAAACACATTTAGTTAATTTCTTTGGAGAGTTTTCTAGAAAATAATCTCCAGTGCAATCACTGCTACCATACTCTAGCTGTAGAGTTAAGCAGAATGTATCAATATATCTCAGTACCTCACAGAAGGCATTTCAAGGAAGGAGCATTTATCTTAAGTTGCATTGCTGGAAAATTATTTTGACTTGGCAATCCATATCAGTTTCCTTGAAGCTAACTCCTTCTTAAGAGCATTAAAAAGATGCATGACTCAGGTGCTTACAATTTATTTATCAGAGTGATTCAATAATTAGTATCTGCTGGAGGCTCTGTTCTTAAGCAAACACTACTGGAAAGTATTTGCATTTTGCTGCAACAGTCATGTACCCACTTCCACACCTGGCAGAACTATTCTGAACAAATCCCCAGAGGGACACAGGTTGATGGGAATGAGGAAATACAGCTAGGTTGGGGAATGTTCTGAAATTCACATGTGTTTTAATGAAGGCCTAGGCACTGATCCTTCCAAAGCAGTAACTAAGGTTGATAGTTTTTCCAATAATTTCCTTGAGACAATAGATTCAGTGACAGAGTTGAAGCCTGAGGCAGGTCTACATCTTTAAATAATGACAGTGGTACCAGCGCAGGAGAGGCAGCACAGGCCTTAGTACTACAGAAACATGCGCTGTGTGTCCTGAAGGTAAACTCTATCCACCCACAGGGAGAGGGTGGTGGCATTGTCCTGGTGACTTCTATCAGGTAATAAAGACAATCAAGAACTAGTCCTGTAAATCATGTTGTGCCTCATGCCTTCCTGTAGCCAAGCTCTCTTGCCCTCCCTGCTCCAAAGCAAGCACCTTTTGTTGATGATGTCATCCGTGGTGCCTCGATGCATGCAGGGACACTGCCTGCAGGGTGCTAACTGGCACTGGGAATGTTCTGAAAGCTGAGCAGCATTGTCAGTCCCCCACTGCTGCTGGAGCCCCATCCCTATCAGCTTAGCATATGTGTACTCTCTAATGACCACCTGCAAGCCATAGTAGCTCCCAGGGCTGGGGACAAAATGAAGTTGGAAAACTTCTTTCTTCCTTTCCCCAGTGCCATGCTGGAGGTCATGCAACCTGGTCCCCACCCCAGGAGGAGAGCCTGCTGTCAAGTGGTTGCCACCCCATACATACTTGGCAGAGATGTGACCACCCCTTCTTCTCTCCAGGCCCTGACAAAACATAGGGGATAGACACCAAAGCTAAGTTAGAGTTTTCTGATATCTCACTTTAGAATATTTACCTGGTGGATTTGGGCACCTTCTTATTTACCAGGCACTTCTGTAGAAGAAATATCAATTTTAAAGCTGACCAATGTAATAAAGCTTCTCTTTTCCTATCTGTAAATCTGAATTTATTACTTGTGCAATATTGATCAGTCTGGGATGTTTTATTTCTTTATAATAGCAAAAGCTGTGTGAGAAAAGACAGAAAACTGGAAGAGGTGGAATCCAGTAATGCCTCTCCAGAGATCTGCCTGACCTCCTTCCCTTCCTTGCTATCAACACCAGCAATGACTTGGCTTCTTTCTGTCGCTTCCCACACTTCTACATTATTTGCCCAAGACCGTTATTGACCACAGAGGCTTCCTGAATCTTTCTGCATCATCCTTTTTTATGTTCTCATGGATAATTTGAAAACATATGTACAATGCAGATTCACATATTCAAAATAATTGCTTACAAGCAAATATATCACTTTTCTTCCTTTTTCAAAATGGTATATTAATTATTTTATACTTTCTTATCAATCCTTATTAATTTTTTCTTTTGCAGAATATTCTTCTGATTTTTTCTAGCTCAAATAATTTTTAATTTTTGACTGTAAACAGAGACACCAAACAAATTCTGAAGGCTTCCATATATATTAGATGGTATCGCAGAATAAGAATCCAAGGAGAGAGTCAGCATTAACATGACAGAGCAACAGGTGTGAGTGGAATGTAATTACTGATGCATATAAATTGTGGTCAGAGGTGAGAAGAAAGGGAAGATCAATTAACCTTAAGAATTATGATGTGAAGGAATAAAATAAAACAATTTCACTTCAAAGGAAAAGGAACTGTGTGCTGTTGAGTATGTGATTGAGATCCCCATGTAGATTTTCAGCAAAACCTTTGGAAAGTTTTTTAGAGAAATAAGTGCTATGAAAGTAATATTGAGGAGTGAAATTAATTTCTTTTAATGTTGGATTTCTCCTTTTGAAAGATATGCCTGCCAGGAATGCAATTGGTCTCACTCTAAAGTACACACAATACAGGGACAGGGAATAGAACTTTACAAGAAGAGTCTATTTCTTTGGGTTTACTATGAGACAAAGTTGATTCGCATTAGCTTAAACATTTGTGTTTCACCAGAAAGATCTCATCTTAGCTTCCTAACAAATAATTTTAACAGCTGCAGGATCCAGATGAACCTTGGTGTTAAAGTCATCAGTGTGTTTACCAGTAATCTTTGCTCCCGTTATCACGTATTTCAATTTTGGCTTTGGTTTTGCTAAATGCAGAGGATGTTAAAGAAAAGCTGACTACAAAATATGTAATTGTATTGACTGATTAGTAATAGCATCTTGACTGTCATTAGGCAACACCAAGGATTCAATCAGAAGTCAACTGCAGTAAAAAGATCAGACACTTGAATGAGAGGAAATAGGAATTTTCTGTGGATTGAAGGTGAAATGAGACTGGATCTCTAAAAACCCTAATCTATCTCAAATAAGTGCTTCAGCATATCAGAATACTAATAATTTTATTTCAAAAGCCCCACAACCAGCAGAGGTGATATATGTAAGGGACAGAGAGCTGGTTAAATCTATGACAAGTCTCTAGTAAACATAGATGCTTCACAGATTTGTTTAGGTTTGGAACATAGTCATCTATTTTCCTTGTTATAGTCAGTGAAGAAAACTAGATGTTTTTCAGACAGCAGTTGAGATATTAAGGGGTTGAATCACTTTCTATATCTCTCTATTGACTATATGGGAAGCAGAGGAAAATTTTACATCTGTCTTAGCACTTCATTTTGAGCCCTGACATTATGAGGAAGACTGCAGGCATTCAAAGAAGCCTCTAATTTAAAGGTCAGAAAATATAGGAATAAAGTGAAAGCTGTCAAACCAAATTAGTCCTTGAAACAACAATTAAGTAGAAAGAAAAATATCAATAATTTAGAGAGATAAAAAAATGAGGGCAAGAATAAAAAAAAATGCAATGTGTAAAGTGGGGTAGAAATTTAAGATGTTCTAGGTATGACTGAAAAGCAAATTTTGCAATCTCACTTTTCAGTAAGAATACTGGTACTGAATATGAGACTGAACACCAGATGAGTAAGAGGATGTAGGCATGGTGTAGAAAGCAGCATTTTTAAGATGAAGCATAATTCAGAGAAAAATGAATGAACTAAAAACTGTGGAAAAAGTGGAAGAGGAAGCAAATTTTCGAAGAAGTTGGTTGAAAAGGAGTGACACAGAATTACTACAGTTTAGTAAATTTAACACCCTATTAGACATGTTGGAACAGTGATCCAGAAAAATGAAAGCCTGTTAATCCAACCACAGGAGTATGCAAAGCATTACATGATTTTGAATGTAAGGATAACTAAACATGGAAGCTAACAGAACTTATCCTTTCCTTCAAGAAAGAAAGAAAGAGAGAGAGAGTGAGAGAAAGAGGGAAAAGAGAAAAAAGAGAGAAAGAGAGAGAGAAAAAGAGAAAAAAGAGAGAAAGAGAGAACACGAGAAACAGAAGAAAGAGAAAAAAAAAAGAAATAGGAAAAAGAAAAAGAAATAGGAAAAATAAAAATAAAAAGAAAAAGAAAAAAGAGAATCTATATCACCTTCTCAAGTAATTGTAGGACAAAGTCACAAGTGAAACACATTTGAAAAGGACCTTTAGCGTACTTCCAATGCAGCCACATTCATTAGCACTGTATATTTTTTACTATACCTTATTATCAAAAAAGCTGGTATGACTATTATAACATGGTAGATACTATGTTGTTTTTAATAAAAATACCTTATTGAATAGTGACTTTCATTTGAAGTATTTATGTAACTATCATTTGCTTTCTGATGGGAACAAGACATAGGGTAGGAATAAGAGTAGACTTCACAGCAACTGTCAATCCATATTAATTGCTTTTAAAGCTTCTGCTGTTATTGCACCACATTTGCAGAATAAATTAGCCTCTCCATAAAAATTAGTGTCATAATATTTGGCAATGCTGCAACAAAGAACCTTTAAATGTGAATTTGCTTATATGCAGTTTGGATTGTCTGCCTGGGTGTCAAATCTTAACATAACACAACATACATATGTGATCATACATGTGATCCAGATATATTTGAAGAACTGTGTGGGAAACAAACTGTTAATACTGCCAGACTGACCTGCCTTTAACAGAGTGTTGGGTTTGCATGGCAAGGTTTTGGTAGCAGGGGGGCTTCAGGAGTGGCTTCTGTGAGAACCTGCTGGAAGCTTCTTCCCCCATGTCCGACAAAGCCAATGTCAGTCAGCTCTACAATGGACCCACTTCTGGGAAAGGCCAAGCCAATCAGCAATGGTGGTAGTGCCTCTGGGATAACAGAGTTAGGGGGAAAGAAACTGCCGTGCAAGAGTAAGAGCTGTTGCAGTGGAGAGAGTAAGAATATGTGAGAGGAACAACTTTCAGACACCAAGGTCAGTGAAGGAGGTGGGGGAGGTGCTCCAGGAGCTGGCACAGAGATTCCCCTGCAGCCCCTGGACAATACCATGCACAGTGAGCCAGACTGGTCCCCTGAAGCCCATGTAGGTTGATGGTGGAGCAGATATCTACCTGCAGCCCATGGAGGACCCATGCTGGAGCGCGTGGAGACACCTGAAGGAGGCTGTGACCCCATGGGTAGCCCACACTGGAGCCGTCTCCTGGCAGGACCTGTGGATCCATGGAGAGAAGAGCCCATGCTGGAGCAGGTTTGCTGGGGAAATTGCGACCCCGTGGGGCACCCATGTTGAAGCAGTCTGGTCCTGAAGGTCTGCATCCCATGGGAGGGACCCCACTCTGGTGCAGGGGAAGAGTGTGAGGGGTCCTCCCCTTGTAGTGTCCTATCACTCCATGCCTTTGTAAACAGCCCCCCTCAAGCTTTCCTGTATGCCCCTCCAGGTACTGGAAGGCTGTGATACCATCTCCCCAAGCCTTCTCTTCTCTATGCTGAACTCTCAGCTTATACTCTAATCATTTTCAGCTGAGTCACTTTTGTAATTTCAGAATAGGAAGAAAATTCTATTTTTTTAATTCTACAAAATCATCCTCAATAACTAATCTGACTTCACAGCCTCAACAAAGTTCATAGCTCCACCATCACTAAGATGAAAATAATTTCCTATTATTTTGTACAGTATGTCTTGCACTTTGTGTTTTGACTCCCATGTAGCTATTCTGAACAAACTTAATGATGAGATATTTAAATAGAATTTTGATTATGCAAAGTTAATTTATAATATTATAATTTATATTTCCAGAGTGGTAGATTTTGAACTCTTTTTCTCTGCTGAAATTCTGAGCCCTGCTTAGTCCAAGGTTTTGCCATTAGAAAAAGTCCATAGACTTTGTACTGATCTGCTAGGACATTTCTCAACTTGTTTCAGCTCGAACAGATTCTAGCTTGTTTCAGCTGTGATAGCAATTGTCAAGACAACTGTTATTGCCTGAATTGTTTTTAGCTGAGCTTTTGTTTGTAGCAACAGTGAGTAGTTATTCTTCACGGACGGAACTCTGGTGTGAGAAAGTGCGGACACAGGTCCCAGACTGTAACACTGATATTGCACTAAGATATTAAAAAAGGTGATGTGAAGAAGATCCCTTTTCCTAATACCACATTCAATGGATTCAGCATCTTACCTCTGCTATGGCTCAATCCTCAGTCTGCTCAAAATAAAATACAGGAACAGTGAGTCAAGATGAAAAATCTGTTATCAATGGAGATGATTAGGCAACTGCAACTGATTAGGCAAGATGATTAGGCAATTGTACAACTGCAGGGATGCCCCAGGATGAGGCAGAAGGAGAACAAGACCAAAAAATTACTGAAGTCCCTTAGGTAATATGTCAGGTTTAGCTTATGTAATGAAGCAGTTCTATGTTTTGCATAGCACACCAATACCTCAGTGTGTTGTCTTTAGAGCATTAATCTGCCTTCAGTAACAACCAAAGTTTTCTACTTTTTTATGCATTTGACCATAATATTTATCTTTTTTCTTTTTTTGTTTTGTTTCTGTGCTGTAGACAAGAACTGTTTCATTTACATAAGTCACAGTGCCAATATGATCAGTGGTAGGACGTGAGAAGATGGAATGAAGCTGCTTTAGGCGGAAGTTCAGACCAGAAGTTAGAAAAAGGTTCTTCACTGAGGGGGTGGTCATTCACTAGAACAGGCTCCCAAGGGAAGTGGTCACGACACCAAGCCTGTCAGAGTTCAAGTGTCTGGATGACACTCTTAGTCATATGGTTTAGGTTTAGGTAGCCCTATGAGGAGCAGGGAGTTGGACTCAATTACTCTTATGGGTCCCTTCAAACTCAAGATATTATTTGATTCTGAAATAATAGAAGTTGTTTTCATCAGTTCCCTCTAATTTGAAAGTTCCAGTGGGTTAACAGTGTATGGGCAGAGTTTGTACTGCACTGGTGTTGTCTATTCTCTTGGCAGTTGCATAAACCAGCTAATAATTCTCACAACAGATTCTTTATCACTGGCTCATTATTATCACTCTACCTTATTTGCTAGAAATGTAATTTTTTGTGTATTCATTTCTAATCTGGACATCACTGTAGCTTTGGTCAACATATTTAGTATAAACCATCACAGAACCATGATCTATCAATCAGATATATTTTTATTGTTATTCTTCCAAATTATCCATTGAGCAGAAACATCAGTTAATTCAGCAGTTCTAGTCAAACTTTCTCATAAGATAACAATATAGAACTCCTGGTATGCCTGGGGAGGGTGAAAGATGAACCTCCCTTCCTAAAAATTGGGCTAGACTCCATGTCTGGAAACTAATTGCAAAGCCACTGGATTTTTTTCCCCCAGATCAATAAATAAGTACTATAAGCTGATTCATTCTTTAACCAAAAAACAAAATCTATCTTTAGAAAAAAGGATTTAATTTTTCTGCTACAGACAATCTGTTCTACTTGCAAGATAGAGCATCTCTTCCTTAAGCTCAAATTGGAATTGGGTGCGGTTATTTGATTTTCATAGAATCATAGAATCATAGAATGGCAAGGGTTGGAAGGGATCCTGAGGATCATAAAGCTCCAACCCCCCACAGGCAGGGCCACTAACCTCAGGCCTGGATTTTAGGTGAACCCTGGTTCAATGAATGCAGAGAAGAGAAATTACATTCATTCAGAACTGACTGCATGGACAGAAGAAGTATTCACTATTGATAAAGAAGTAATTAATCCAGCGTGCTGCCTCTGCCATTTCTGTCTCTCAGGTAAGGATGGAAAAAGGAGTGTTATAATTTATTCTGTAGCTCTGTGGCATGAAGTGATTTCCTTATTTATGTTATATACCTAGCTTTTTTTCTTCATTTTTCTCTAACACCATGGAAGCATTTAATCTGGTCTGCTGAAACAAATTTTTATGCAAGTGCATGTTGTTTTCTGGGTTTATACTTCCTTTAAGAACCCTGAAGGTTATCCTGTACCGAATTACCCTGTTTTGCAATCACCAGTTCTAAGAAACAAGTAAGTCCCTTCTGTTCCATCACCTGCCATTATGCATTATAACCTGTTCAGTGCCAGGTGGTTTGGGGAGAAGATTGTAAGGGAGAATGTTTTGAAAAAGTCCCAGGATATTTGTATTACATCTTACCTTCCGGATGTTTTCTGCTGGATAAAACGTGAATTCTGTACCCCTTGAAACTGAACAACATGAAAGATTTTACAGCATCAGGAGGGTGAGGAATGAGATTCCTAATTCATGTCATTTATGTGACAGCAGTGCCCATGGGATCTACTTAAGATGGGGGGTCCTGCTTGCCTGGAGGATATCCAAATGCAGGCACTGATATAGAAATCACATGTAAGCACATTAATGGGCTAAGGACTAAACTTCTCTCAACACTAATCCAAATTAATCGTCGTGCAAGTCCTAGCAAGCATTGCTTCCTGTTACATGATGCACTATAGCTTCACATGTTTTGTTCTTTTGCTGGGTGCAGAAAAGCCCTCCAGGTCTTTTTTATTTCCCCCATGCCATCTGAAACAAGAATGTCTGACATAGCAAATGAGAAAAAAATGTGGGGCCTAAGAGCTGAAAGAAAATTAAATCTGTGCAAGCTGCTTGATGGAAATCTAATGATTCAAAGTGAGGAAACAGACTAGTCAACTGGGTCATTCTAGACAAGCATTACACCCACACATTAAACCTGGGATGTTCCAAAAAAATAAACCCCAACGGTTGCTTAGGATGATTTCCAGTATTAGAAATATCCAGAAATAATGCCTGAGCACTATGGAGCAGAGTCACTTCTCAGACCTCCACAGAAGATTTGTTTGAATTTGAATGAGTTCACTGCAACTAAGAATGGGAACACGGTCCCTTGTCTCCCTAACCTTAGGCTCCAGTTTAACTTTCTTCTTTCTGGCTTAATGTGGTTATTTACAGAAGAAGAGCTTCAGTGGAAAGGCCCATGAAAAGTGAGACAAATGGCTCTGCCCCCTCATCAGCCTTCAAGGGTTTTCTGTGGGGACTGTCTTGATTAGATCATAACTACCTCGTAAGGTGACTGGGACAATTAGGTGGAAGAATGTATAGCTCAGTGGATGAGCTTCCTGATGCCTAGCAAGCTGGTTGTATGTTTACCCTTTTATGCAGTTCTGACCATGCTCAGTGTCAGAAATCTCACATGCCTTATGAGCTTGCAGATTTAGCTGGGGGGTGTTGCAAATGTGCAGGTAGACCACTGAAAGATACACTTAGCTGCGTGACATTTAAATGTAGTCCCTGATGCTTAAGAAATGTAGCAAATTTTGACATTTTCTGTTAAAAGCTGTGGGAGTGACCACAGTGACTCTGCCTGTGAGGGCACATCTCTGGCATTATCACTCTATGCACTGACGTGCGTGTTCATTCTTTGTTCTCTATCAGTTTAATGGGAAGGCACAAGGACAACGTGAAAACCCAAAGCTGCTTCTTAGTTAATCTCACACATGGGGTTACAAGGCATTCCTTGTTGAGGAACAACAAAAATTTATTGCAGAAAGAAACATCATTTCAAACTTAACACCAAGTCCCAGTAGATCTCTCCTTTTGTTGAGACAAGCAACGCAGGATCTGTTAAACCAGATTGTGGGAAATATTTACTGTTTATATAAAAATAACTTGTTCTTCTTCCTCTGAAACTTCAAACAGGAAGAGTTCAGCCTGCTTCTGAAAACAGTCTTGAGACAATAAACAGGCAAGCTTAGAAACCTTTCCTCTTTCTGGTGCTGCTATTTTCTTAACAAAGGTCCAGTATAGCACATACTCTAAAAAACTGAAAAGCTCACTTCTGAAGTGATGTTGATGTGCAAGTCAGAGCTTCAGTGTTGAATAATGCCATGTAAAGTGACCTGTAAGAATGCCTGGACATTTAAGTGTCTTCCCTACATGTAAGCAAAAGGATTTGGGAGCAATTCCCAGCTTGCTGGTCCTTGATGATGTTTCATTTTCCTCTGGAAATCAAATCAAGCACCATCTCCCCCACAGAATGGAAACTGAGCAGCAGAGGACCTGATCCAATGTTTCCTCATGGCAGCTGACCATATGAGCAGTGTGCATTGCAGCATTGACCTGTCCTGCAGATGTTCTGAGATAATGACCTATCCTTCTAACCTCCCTTGCCCATCTCTCACTTCCTTCCCTCCCCTGCTCCCTGTCAGACCTTCATGATGGTCTTTGCTATTCTCCATCCAACTGCATGTCACCCAGACAGGGGGAAAACAAATGAACCATGGACAGGGTCTGAATCCTGCAGACTGGAGCTCTGCTCATGGGTTACTATGGTTATACCTGCCAGCTCACTGTATGTTATGTCTATGTGGAGTGTAAACTTTTTGGAGGAGGAATTGACTCATCCCAAACTGGAGTCATGAAGACTGCTTTTACATGGTCCACAAGAAACAGCATGTCTGTGCCAAAACACTTTACCTTGAATTGCATGACCCCTAAAGCCTGCCTCTGTTTTTGCTCCGATGTTTCAGAAGAAGCAAGAGTCCCTTTTGGTCATTCGCAGTCTGAGTCATTAATGATGCAGTTAACTGACATATCATATATGCTTGCAGTTTCTATACTGCATAGACCTACAGTGTGGTGGTGTTCAGTCACCAAACGCAGCGGAAGTGAGGCTAATTATGTCACCGTGACATTTTTAAAAATAGATGGTTTTTTATGTGCACTATTTTCAGAAACAAACAGCATTGCTGGAAATACTGAGAATTGTTTTGATTATATCATGTCATCAAAACTTAGTCTAGCCTTTTTGAGCCTAAACACATCTGCAACCAGCTGTGGTTGTCGTAAGGTGTGCATGTGGGGCGGTGGAGTTTCAGCTCCGCAACGTTGTAGTGCAGTGATGGGTGGTTTAATCTGCACACGCATTTCCACATAGGATCATATCTTTGGGTCTTGGATATTTGTCAAAGTTAGCTTGACATTCCCTGCTCCTAGAGTAGTGCTTTTATGTATCTTATCCTCCCTTTTAAGGATAAAGGCACTGGCAGTTTACCGATAATTACAACCTTCACCGTTTTCCTGTTGCCAGTCTATTCCTGTCCCGCCCCCCCAAAGTTTGCATTCCATACATTCATTAAACTTCTACCCTGTCGTAAAGTAGCCTGTTTTACCAAATCCTGTACTTCTGAGAAGTGTATTTTCAGGTTGCATTTCTTTCCTTCTGGCTGTTTTTTAAACTTATTCTCTCAAACCTGGCATCATAAAATTGGCACAGCAATCTGAGTGGTAAGTAACCTGTAGTAAAATGCATCAGAGGAACTAAAACAAGTCACAGTTTTGCATAGCCCTCTGTCTAAGGCTGATATCTGTCACTTTAGTCCTAAGTGGCTGAACAATAGCAGGATGGCTGGGCTTTTTGGAGATTCAGTATTGGCAGTTAGTGTTGACACATAATGAGCTCGTAAATCTCTTTTAATAAACACAGAGAAAATGGAAAATTGCAGATAACTAACCAGTGAAGTAATACTGATGATGTCCTTTTACGTTGGATATTTCTTTACTGTGAGGGTGGTCAGGCACTGGAACAAGCTCCCCAGGGCAGTGGTCACAGACTCAAGCTTGGCTGAGTTCAAGAAGTGTCTGGATGATGCACTCAGTCCCACTCTGACTTGGCTGCGTGAAGCCAGGAGCTGGACTTGATGACCATTATGGGTCATACTCTATGATTCTATGATTCCTTCTCATTTCATAGAATCACAGAATTGTAGGGGTTGGAAGGGACCTTAAGAGAACATTGAGTCTAACCTCCCTGCCAAAGCAGGTTCCTTAGGACAGAAGCAGGTTCCTTAGGACAGAAAATTTATCAGTAATTTTGGACGAATTCTTAAATTTATGTTCCCTTGGTTTGTCTTCCCTTAGTAGATGGTATTTCTGGCAACAGAGGTTAAAGTAAATCTCTAATACTACCACTGTCTATAAACGATAAGTTTATAGAGATACTTATGTAGAGAAACACTTGACCTGACTCAGTCTGACCTAAATATCATGTCTAGTTCAAGCCACACAGTCTTACAAAGCAGATAGCAAGAATAAAAGACTGCCAAAGCTGTCAGAAGAATTAAAAATATTGCTCACATCAAAGGGTCAAAAATGGTAACATCAGTTTTAAAGTTAAAACAAATAAGAGATCTCCTAAAGAAACATGAGCAGCTTACAGAAAGTAGGTGTGCCTATTTTCTTTGTTTTTTGTTATAAAAACAAGGCCATATTTGGTGAACTAGGACAACAGTTTAAAAATAGATAATAGGGAAGTATTCTTTCATAAAAAGCACAAAAACTGGGCAGATTTTACTGTATTATTTTAAATCTGAGTTTTAAGTGAGAATGTGGCTATTAAGAACATTTATATCTATGCAACAAAGAACTAAAGGAAAACAATGCATAATTCAGCAGCTCTTGAAATGCTCCATGATGGGATTTTGTTTACTCCTAAATTCAACTAAGGAGGAGAGGAACAAGACAGTCTGACACAGTCTCTTGTTTGGACAGCTAGATAATTCTAATGTTCTGCAACTGTAATCATTAGATCCAAGGAGAAACTTGATGCTTTAGGTATGTGTCAATATGACACAAGTCATACCTTGGAGTGCCATGAAAAATCCAATGCAGAGAGCTGCGAACGGAGCAAGAGGAACTATAAAAAGTAAAATTTCCAGTGTTTATTTAAAGCTGCATGCACAGTACCAGTTTGTTTGAGCCTGAACTTTCAAAAAGTATTATGCAGCCTCACACAGGCATAGTGAGCCCACATCCGATATTTACTTTGTGCATCCAGTGAGTCAGTTTCAGAGTACATAACTCATACTCCAAGTCTCATGAACATAATGCAGAAAATTCCCAAATGAGAAGCGATGAGCTGTGAGTTTCCTCTTTGGCACCCAGCAGAAAGAGGACAAAAGGCCGTCCTTTGGTGGAAATACTTGAATAGTACCAGATCCAGGTTCTTTTCCAAAACAACATTCGTATGGCCATGCTTCTCTTGACTTATTATTAAACTTGATACTACACGAGCAGGAAGAATATATTCCCAAGTAGAGTCTGCAAAGCAGCTGTTATTTGTGAAATTTCTTCCTCAACCAAGGCAAAGTGAGGTGAATGTTTCTGTTTTGTCTAATGTTTGTTTTCAAACCTTTTTAGGGCTTCTGAATTATTATTTCTTTGTTAGTTCTCACACTTTAGATATTCATAATAGTTATGCAAATTAAGTAATTGGAAATAGAATAATAGAATGGTTTGGGGTGGAAGGGACCTCAAAGATCATCTAGCTCCAACCCTCTGCCATGGGCAGGGGCACCCTTCACTAGACCAGGTTGCCCAAAGCCCCATCCAACCTGGCCTTGAACACTGCCAGGGATGGGGCTTCCACAACCTCTCTGGGCAACCTGTGCCAGGGCCTCACTGCCCCCATAGTAAAGAATTTCTCCCTCACTTCCTTTATATTTCCTACTATGTCCTGATTCTCCCATTATAGCTCTGTATCTCCCTGTTATACTACTACACTGTCATTTCATTGTTTTGTGTCACTGTAGGTACAAATGAGTGCATTTTATTTCCAATAAATTCTGAGATCCCATCATTTTCTTATCAGTGAAGTTTATTTGAACCATTATTTCAAACAGGTTTGTAGACAGGACACTTCTACACTATTTATGAAACCCTCATTTAATTTTTGTTTCTCTTGATTTGGGATTGACTTCAGTTCGAAATCTGCTCTCATGTGCAAGCTAATTTTTTTGACCATTGATCATATTGAAGCTTCTTTGCCTTTTTTTTTTTGGAACAGAACCTCTACATTGGAACTACAAAAATATTCCAAAATAATTTTTTCAATAAAACAATATATTAAATTATTAGTACAACATGCCCACATTTTCCATGAGGAAGGTTCCTTGGATGATCCCTGAAAGCTACAGCCAGCTAGCCCAGCCATCAGTTAAGTCTCTGATTTAGTCTACTTCGGGGCATAAACCAACCTTGTGTCTAGGCTCTGTCAGAGTGATTGTTTCCCTTTATGGCTTCTGCCTGCTGGATCTCATCGAATAGAGTGAGAGTAGTAGAACCAAATATGTACCTAAAAGAACAGCATGCAAGGAGGGCATGTGTTTTACTAAGCTCAGTTATTGCAGTTGCCTGGCCACATCCTCACTGCCCTGGTGAATCACTTCCTCAGGCTGTCCCTTGTTGAAGCTGCACTCCATGGCACTGGAGGCATCTTCTAGTTCTTCTGGGATACCCACACTGTAGTTGGTCTTGGGACATCTCAAATGTGACATATTATGTCATGGGTCCTTGAAGCTTGACCATATTTTCTGGTATTTGTCTTACCCTGACTTCTCTGCACCACTGATGCCTTTTGATCCCATCACGCAGCTCTTCACGATTTACTTGCTGTTATCCATCCATGGGCTATAGCAAAAGAACACGTAATTTGGATCAGTGGTAAGATTTATGAATTATCAACTTTCTATATATCTAAGATCTGTGCTGGAACATGGAGGCCTGTGGAGGGTTAGATATCTGGTTTCAAACCTCTCAGACTTGGCCCCTCTGAGTGGCGACATCTTCTCCTCCTCAGTACTCTGTGGCTATTGCTTCACAGGATGTCCCAAAGTTTCTGTGATAGCTGCTCTTAGACGTGTATAACTTCTTTTATTTTACCCTATGGGCCCAGATCAGAATCAACTGACCTCAAGAGTACCAAAACCAGGGGTAAATGTGGGTGGAGACAATAGAGAAGGGACATATTTTGGAGCTAAGCACCCCCAAAGCAGTAGTCGTAATGCAAGAAGCACACATCAAATGATACTTGTTTCAGCCCTGATAATAACAGAACTGTACCAGTGTGATTGTTTTTAAACATTCACAATTTAAAGTACTATTTTAACATTAATAACACTCAGTCAGCCCCAAGGAAGGGCATTTTCTGCACCTCCATGTCTTCAACCACAGCAGGGACCATAGTCAGGAAGGACTTGATTTACTTACTCACCTGGAAACAATCTGGACCCATTAATTTAATGTATATGCATGGTATGCCTTGACTATTGGGCCCCCAGAGTCATGGTTGTCTACTGAGTACACCTAAATTATCTTGGTCTCTTTATGAACGGCACTAGTTCCCCCAACCCATGCCCACATCCTTCCTGCCTGAGACTGGAGTCTCTGCATGGACAACTCAGGGAACACCAGCAAACAGCACAGGCAAAAACACTCCCTAAAATGGAGCCCTTCTCCCAACTACACTTACTTCCATGTGCTCCCTCCATAATGCTCACAAGGTTAGTGCAGGGCTGTTTCTATGTAGGAACATTTAATGTATTTGAATTCCTTACCCAACTGGGCACCACAATGATGTCATTTAGGCTGGAGAAAGTAATACTTGACCTCTGCCTCCTCTGCCTCTTTCAAGAAAATCAGAACAGGATCATTCTAAGTCCAGCAGAGATGGCAGCATGTAATTGAAGGGCTGTGACTACAAAGGATGTGTCAAATATGTGAAGACTGTTTGTTAGGAAAGAGGAAGATCCCAGCCTAGAAACAAACCCTGTGTGCTTTGCACCCTGTACCCAATATTGGGGAGAACTGGTGTAGTCTTCTCTAAAAGCATTTTTCAGCAGATACAACAGAACATTTAAAACCAAAAATTGGTGTGGACTCAGTGTGTGCAGACACCCCACTTTGTAAAAAAACCAAACTAAACCAAACATAATTGACAGAAGGGCTTGATCCTACATCCCAAATGAACTTTCTAATTAGCAAGTAGTTAGCCTTCCTAAAGAGTACAGTTTAATTATATTTGTGGAAAGAAGAAACATCTCCAGCAGGACAGGTGGAAGGAAATTCACCACAGCATATCACAGAATCACAAGGTTGGAAAAGATCTTTAAGATCATTGAGCCCAACCGTACCTGTCCTCTACTAAGCCATATCTCTAAGTACCTCATCTAATTGTCTCTTAGACATATCCCTGGATGGTGACTCAACCACGTCCTTTCGCATCCCGGCAACTCTCAGTGAAGATTTTTTTCCTGACATCTAATCTGAACCTGCCCTGGTGCAGCTTTGTGCCATTTCCCCTTGTCCTATCTCCTGTCACCTGGCTGAAAAGACCATCTCCCACCTCTCTACACCCTCCCTTCAGGTAGTTGTAGGCAGTGATAAGGTCTCTCCTCAGCCTCCTCTTCTCCAGGCTAAACATCCCAGGTCCCTCAGCCGCTCCTCATAGGATTTGCCCTCCAGCCCCTTCACCAGCCTGGTTGCCCTTCTCTGGACTCGCTCCAGGACCTCAATGTCCTTCTTACTGTGAGGAGCCCAGAACTGGACACAGTACTCGAGGTGTGGCCTCACCAATGCCGAGTACAGGGGCAAAATCACCTCCCTAAACCTACTGGCCACAATATTTCTTATAGAAGGAAGGATGTCATTGGCCTTCCTGGCCACCGGCACACTGCTACCTCATACTCAGTCAGCAGTCAATTCACATAAGTGAATGTGCAATTCTTTCCCATAGAAATCTGAAGATTGAAGTTCTAGAGCCTCCTTTAAATCAGTCTGAGCAAAAAATTCCCCCCAAACCCAGTAAGTATGTGATGGACAATATGGCTACAGACTGTCCCAGAAGACAAATATTTTTTTCCATTAAAAACTTCCAATGATTCTTGTTTCTTTCTATTGCAAACAGTAAAGGTGTTTGAAAGTCTCAAAAGTATTTTCAGGGTAGGAAAATCAATTTCTGCTTTTCTCAGAATGCTCAGTAGTCTTAGTGATCTAGACAGAATTTGGGATTCAAAGATCAAGACCACATCCTTCATCTGTAAAATATTCCCAAGCCTGGAAATACTAACTCAGAATGGACTGCAAAGGCTCAGAAATTGTCCTTACTTCTTCCAAGCAGATGGGATCAGATGTTTGATGTTTCAGACACTTTTGATTATATTTGTACTGTTTTACTTGAATTCTTTGCCACTGATACTTTTGGCTGTTTTTGCCATTGTGTCCTGCAATGTCAGGTTTTTCAGAAAGTGAATTGCATCCTTAAAGACTCTCCTGTTCCAAGGAGTTGGAATATATCTATGTATGTGCGTGTGTGTGTGTGTAATTTTCCAATGAATGAGGTTAAACTCAGGGATTTCATTCTAGGGCTATTCCCAGAAAAGACTCTTTTAGCTGTATTGCATTGATGATGAGAAAAGGACTACCAATAGTTCGAAAATTTGGTGGCCCTGACAATTAAGAAGTTTTGTAAACTTTTTAATATCCTAACTTGTTGATTTAAACAAAATATAATGATTAAATTCTGCTTAATACTGGTTTTTTTTAGTATCTTCACCAAATGTAAGAATTCACTACAATTAGCTGTTAGCTTCCTCACCCACCGTATTATTTATGGTTCTGTGCAGACTCTCTAAGGACCAAAGCTGTCACTGCCACCTAGTGTCCTCAGAGCAGGTTTCTGGAGACTATTCTGTGGGGAAAAAAAAACAGTTTTATGCTAAGATTGAATTCCTTCTCTGGTTTCTCAGCTAGCAGTAACTCTTATGTTGCTCACAGTACCTCTGACAGTGTCTGTTGCCTTTCCAGCGTATTAATGAATTTAAGGGACAGCTTGTCTAGCTTTTCACTTTGGAAAGTTTAAATGGTGTTTGCTCACTTCCTTCTCTCCTGGAATATACGTTTGCATCCTCTAAGTCCTACTTGTCCAGGATCACTACAGAAACTAGTCCTGAACAGCATCTGACAGATTTATTTTCCTGCCTTATCCCTCCTCTCCTTCCAAATTATCAAAATGGATCAAAAAGGTGTATAAAAGAGAGATCAAAATGGATATAAAAGGCATATTAATTAACAACAGTTCATGTACTATTAGGTGGTTCTGTGTATTTCCACATTAAAAATAGTAACCGATTTGAAGTTACTGATTCTGCTCGTGTTACAACCTGGGACACAGCAGTTTCAGCCTCCTGTGGTCCTTTTCCTCGCACCGTCTTAGGAAAAGCAGTCAGGTCAGTTCCTGTCTCTCAAGAAAAGGACTCCTTTATTTTCAACACTTGATCTACTTGGGCAATAGCCTATATGGGTCCTCAGCCAGGACTCATGCAGTGCTACTCTCATGAGATGGCAGTGGCTTCCAGGGTGCTGAGTCCTGCTGAGAGTTTTCCTTTTGGGCTGTCAGGGCCCCTCTGGCTCTGACCTCAGCCTTCCACTTCCGCAGTATGAGCATTTTTATTTTCCATTTTTTCTTAGTGAAATGCCAGGAACTGACAGCCTGGTACTTTTCTCAGCTGAGGTAGAGCTAACCGCAGAGCAGTGCACATCTCTCGCTGGGGATGCGGACGCATGAGCTGGGCTGTGCTTGGATTTGTGCCGAAGGCTGTTTCCAGTCAGCCAAGCAGTGAACAGGAATCTGGCTATTTGGGCTGGGAAGCAGCTGGATATGATCATGTTAAAGTCTCTTGAAGATCCAGCTTCCTATGCAGTACCTTCTTTCCCTTACAAAAGGTTCAGTGTTAAAAGATATTTGCGTAGGTTTGAAAGACATTCAATGACATCTCCTTGCTTCCCTGTGCAATTTCATGTTCCCTGTGCCAAAGACCTTTGCTCAGGTCAGACCTTTGAAATTCAGAGCACTCAGACTCAACTACTGGCTCTTACGTAGGACTTTATTTTGACACAATTTTCCACCAAGTCCTTATTCTGAGAATAAGGAGGACTAAGGTGATATATCCAGACCCTTATTTCACTGCAGAGTATTTAAACTAAACTCCATCCCAATATCAATCATTATTTTTTCAGGGACACATGTCTGCCAAAAATGATTTGTATATATAAATGAACCAATTTCTGTTCATTATGCATCAAGAATTGTACTGACTTTCCCCCTACCAATATCAAAGCCAGCCTGGAGAAGGGAAGGCTTCAGGGAGATCTTATTGCAACCTTCCAGTACTTGAAGGAGCCTACAGGAAAGCTGTATCAGGGAGTGCAGCAATAGGACAAGGAGGAGGGCTCTAAACTCATAGAAGAGAGAATTAGGTTAGATGTTAGAAGAAAATTCTTCCCTGTGAGAGTGGTGAGGCCCTGGTACAGGCTGCCCAGAGAAGCTGTAGCTGCTCCATCCCTGGCAGTGTTTAAGGCCAGGTGGGATGGGGCTTTGGGCAACCTGGGCTAGTGGAAGGTGTCCCTGCCCATGGCAGGGTGGGTTGGAGCTAGGTGCTTTTTGAGGTCCCTTCTACCCCAAACCACTCTGGAATACTATGTCATGTAACAAAACATTGATATAAGTCTACTTCTTTTCCATTTGTGAAGGTGGATTTTTTTCAGTTCTATTTCCTTGCATTTTGTCTAAGCATATTAAGGTCTAAAATTCATTAGTTCGCAGTTTTACAGTCAGAAGAGATGACTAAATCTTTTAGGTTACCTTGATTGACCACGTATGTCATGTAGGTTGCAGAATTAAACTCACCTAGCCCATTGGTGGCTAAGCCTGGCAATACATTCCTGTTTAAAGATACTGTTTTGATGGGCTGTGCTTGTGAGGCCTGGCTGACTGATTGACTTAGGGGTTGGTTTTGAGGATATGGAAAAGGACAGTGTAGTTTCAATTTATTATTATTCAGCAATAAAAGTAACGTGGAACTGAATTTAATAATATTTCTTAATAATTTCTCATACTTTCTGTAATGATAAAGGCTAATTTCAATTTAATTCTTACTCTACAGCTTTGAGGAGTCTTTCCTTTTTCCTCTCTTTCTGTCTCTCTCTTCTCTCTTTTCTATAAAATTCATTTTCTTAGATGGAAAAATAGCAAAACAGAATTTTAAACACATGTGAAAATCTTAATTAATAAAATGCACATGTTAGGATTCCTGATTTATTTTTTAGAGCTGTCTGACTTTTATGACAAGCAGCATAGGAAATTTTAATTTAAAGAATTTTACAATGTCATTTTATTCCTCCAGTTTATTTAATATTATTTTTAAAAACAGAAAAATAATCACAGTCCCACATCACTTGCATTGATTAAAAAACCCACAACACCAAACTTACATGACACTGAAACAATTGATACAGATACTAAATGAGTGACCAACATGAAAAAGAGGTATTAGTTTTAGTGTTTCGATTTGAATATTCAGATCCACTGCTGGCACAGCTAGGCATAACCTCACTAAAGGTCACTTGACTACTTCCATTTAGACCAGGTGAAACCATGGGCTGTGTTACTGGATGTAGTTTCATGCAAGGTTTCAACCTGCTTGTTGCTCCCATTGTTGCTACTTTCTGGTTTCCTCAGTATCAGCCTGGCTGATGATTTCTACAGGGATCGCTCTTCCCTCTTCTTGCTTCTCAGTCTGCTTTAGAATGACACTTCACTGCTTCTGTCATCATTCCAAAGGTGACAGGGGCATCCATTTCTGGGGGGACATTCCCATTCAGATGGGGATACATTCAAATACCTTTGAATTCTCAAAACAGTGATGCAGCCTGGTGTTATCCTGCTCAGGGAGCCACCATGCAGTCCTCATTGATTCGTTACACCTCTGAAATCCCAGTATGTTAACAGGAATTTTACAAAGATCTGAAGTATTAGTTTAAAAATATAACACTCCTGGTTTTATCAAGTCTATTTCTTAGGACATACCAAGAGATCCTTGAAAGATGCTGGAAATTAATTACTGGGAATTAATAGTGTTCATGATCATGTAGGATGTAGCCAGCATCTCATTATAATAACAGAACAACTTTAAAAGGTGTAATGCCCCTTGAAATGCTAATAATTATTTCTTTCTTAAGTTAATTCAGTCCCAGACTGACACACAACTATATCGTTCCATATATACAGTATACATTTGGTGGTAAGTAGCCAGTGCTTCTTCACAGAACCTTGCTGCCTTCTAATAAATCTATATGACCATATTATTATTATTTCCATGTACTACAAGCTGCTCTGCAGCCTATGACATGGCACTCAGCTGTAATTAGCACCAAAATAGGGAGTTTGTATGCAGGACACGGACAATTCTTTTGCTCCAGATGCTGTACTCAAACTGCAGTGGTCCATTGAAGAAGTAGAGATAACCTAAGGAAAAGGAAAGTTAAAATTAATTAACTTTGAGAAAACTGCATTGTCATGTTAGAATTATCTTTCAAATAAAAATTATCCAGTTTGGTTTTATTTTTAATAACTCTTTTAAATGCAGTATTTTAGTATTTAGAATCCTGAGCTAAATTTTCAAAGTTTCTTCATTCCATTTGCCAGACCTGGATCACTATTTTAAAATAACTGATATTTTAACAGAGTATCAAATTGCATTTTTATTACTATACAGCACTTGCTTAGGAAAATAAAGGGTTTGCCTTGTAATGTTTAAGTCTCTGACTTGTAAACCCTCCTTGAAGAGCTGGATAGGAATGGCAACCATTTGAAGGAATGGACATGTTATAATATTTCTATATTAAGCGTATCACTGGAGGTTCCCTAAGCAGGGAGGCAGGTCTTTTTTGGCTCCTCAAATATGTCTGCACAAACTTTTTAAGAGCAGCTTGGCCAGAGGACAATCTAGATCAGAAACCTGAGTGATTCATAAGAGAAGTATTCATGTGAAAAATGAAAATTGCAAATGTCAGAATTTCCCACAGAACATCTATGTTCTTCAATGTCAAGTACTTGTAATAAATTACAACTTCAATGACAACTACTTGTAATAAAGTTTCATTATCAGACCATGTACCATTTCTTTGATAGACTGCATCCACTCTATCACCAATTCCTGCAAATTCTTCCTCTATCAGCCTGGGGTAGCCTGCTTCCATTACCTCTGCCTCTTCATCATAACTGTAGTAAACACAAAAGAAAATAAAATTTCAGAGGATTTAAACAGCCTGAGAGTTTGGTCTGTGCCCTTTATATGCTTTGGTTACCCATGTGAGAAGCAGCCAGCAGCCTTTAGGTACCTCATGTCTAGTGCAATAATGAAATTCAGGGCAATAACCACAGCACTTTTCCACCAGGAGTACAAACTCAATAGCTATAAAACTAATAAACCTAAATTTTCAGAACTGATCTGTACCATTTGTATTATATGGAGATGATCATACCTGGATGTATTTGCCCTGCAGATGTACCCGGAGGCTGCTTGACACAGAGATACTGGGAAGGGATGGTAGTGTCTTAATTACGTGTCAGACCTGACTGTAAGTCCCACTGATGAACAGCAAAACCCAGCCACACTAGGGTGGGATAGATTTCTTACCCTCACAGCACTGATACCACAAACAAATGGAAGCAAGATGGGAATTTTGTGTAGGAGACACAACTGTTTCTCAAACTCTCTTGAATCAGGGCACTTTATTCTCATTTCTTTCACTCTTTCAGCTTTTAAAGGCTGTGCCCATATGTTTATAAAAGTCTTACATACACATTTATGACATATTCTGTACACCTATAAAACCAATGAAAATCACAGGCTGGAAAAATGTGAGCCACAGTCAAGTGCCTAGTTTGAAACACCCTGCTGATCTTCTGCCCAGGTTACGTCTAAGGGCACAGCAATCTATCTCCAGCTTACCTCCAGTACTTATTTCCAGTAAAAAAGAGAGTCTTGCCAGTGTCTTTTATATGGACAGCCGCATCTATTCTTTTCATTTCTTTTGGGAACCCCATTTCGTATATCTTTTTAGGAAAGTCTTCAACTATGTCATAGCCATTCAAAGCCCAGACTTTCTTTCCTGAAAATAAGAACAAAGTATGCATGAGTCTTTTGTAAAGGCTCAGCTTTAAGATCAGAATAAAATGAAGATGCAATGGTCCCTATTTTTATACAATTAACAGATTCTTAGCTCACATGCTCAACAGGTATTAAACTAGTTATGCTAACTGTGATCCTAGGCATTTGAGAACATCTAATTCAATGAAAATTGTACAGATTTGCAAGGGGTGAAACCAAAAGAGTATTCTTCTTAAGCAAGGAAGGTAGGATGCTTTTTCTGTTGATTAACTTTACATCACTTCTTGAGCTTAATTAAATATTTATATTTTTCTGCCACCAACAAAATTGAAAACTCACCCTTAAACATGAACACAAGATCTTTCACGGGGTTTTCATAAGCTGCATCTATTTTATTTGGAAGCTCTGGCCAAAAGGATTTAAGTAACACCAATTCTGCCTCAACCATCTGAGGGTGCAGTCGCCAGAAAAACCTAGTGCAGGAAAAGAAAATAGTTTTTTTGTATTTGTTTTCTTGAGATGGAGTTAACTTTCCCCATGGCAGCCCCCACAGAGCTGTGCTGTGTGTCAGCAGCCAGCAAGGTGTATATAGCACACCGGTGTTGTGGCTACTGCTGAACAGTGTTGGCACAATGCAAGGCTGTCTCTCCAACATTTCTCCCTGCCCAGCAATAAGCTGGGACTAGGCAAGATTTTGGGAGGGGACACAGCCAGGACAGCTGATGCCAACTGACAAGGGGATATTCCATTCCATGTGATGTTTGCTCAAAGATAAAAGCTGAGAGAAAGAAGGAGGAAAGGGAAGCATTTGTTGTAATGACATTTGCTTTCCAGAGCAATTGGTACTGAAGCCCTGCTTCCAGGGAAGTGGCCAGACCTTGCCTGCTGGTGGGAAGGACAGAATAAATTTTTGTTTTCCTTTGCTTTTGAACATGATCTTTGCTTTTGCTTTGTTAAACTGCCTTTATCTTGACTTGTGAATTTTTCTGTCTTATTTTCTCCATACCCTACTCTGTCCTGCTGAGGAGGGCAAGTGACAGAGAAGCGTGATGGCCTCCTGGCATCCAGCCAAAGTCAACCCACCACAATTTTATGCTTCTTGTTGTACTTCAGAAAAGCAGGATCTTTGATGTGCTATACTACAGATTAATTAATGGAGAAGTAATTTTTTTCAAAACAGATTTTTCAATACATAAAGCCCCTTGTAGACCTTTCCTCACAGTCACCTAGCTGCAGAACATTTCTGTCACTCACATGGTGATCACCTCCAACAACAAACTGGAATCTTTTTCATTTAGAATAAGAGAAATACCGCTGTCCCAGGTAAGGCTTCTGAATGTAGTATAACTTAATTCAAGTATATGTTAGCAGATTTGTATATGTTGAAGAAAGCCCTGTGAAATGAAAAATGTGCACAAATGGTGCCTCTCTTCAGCCATATCGTTGTCATGTCATATTACCAGGCAGTCAAGTCCATAATTGCATTATAAATCCTGTCTAAAAAATTGTACAGTGTAGTTTCTCAGAGGCATCTGTACTGATATGTGATTTTAAAAATTTATGCTTCCTCAAATCTTCAGCAAAAAAATGAAATGGTACTTTTGCTTGCTCAAATTTTATCCAGCATCCACTATCCATGATATGGCAGTCTCATTACCTGTCTTTGAAGACCAGCATTTCTCCACGAAGTTCTGTTATAGCATCAAGTGATAATTCTGCATCACATTTCTCTGGTGTTTTGGGGTGTATTGGGTGGGGATCTTTTTCTGCAGCACCTGGAATCGTATTGTATAAGTTTGACAAGGTACATTTCCTTTCTGTGGATCATGATATTGAACAAGACATGAGAGAGTTCCCAAACAGCACAATGGACAAACCATTTGTACTGTGAAAAGTCTGTTCTCTCATTCCCTCTTTTAGTCAAATGGTTTCATGGACTTTACAGTTCATCTGTGCTGCAAAGATGTTAAATGGATTTGCTTTCTTTATCCCAGGTTTTGAAGGCCCCCCTGATGAAACATGGATATTTCTGTATCTCCCTTTAAGACTCTGTTTTAACTTCTTTTTGAGGCAGGTTAAAAATGTATAAACAAGCTGCCCCCTACCCCTAACCATTGAAGGAGACAGCACAGTGACCACTGTCCTCTGCAGTGTCACTTCCCATTTTAGATATTAAATCTAATCTGTTCCTGAAATCTGGCTGTCAAGAGCCCAGTGAATCCATCTTAATCAGTCACAACTGTTACTACTGAACACCTGTAACTCTTTAGTAGCTGTCTAGTGCATCTGTAACAGCACAGGGAATATATATTATACAGACTTACCATAGAGCTCCTGGATCCCTTGCACATCATCATCAGGAAGCACAAACCCAGTTTTTCCAGTGTATGTGTAAATTGGAAACATCAGAGCTCCAGGGTCTCTAGAGTGTTCAAGTCCCAGTGAATGACCAAATTCATGGGCAGCAACAAGAAACAAGTTATACCCTGTAACAAACCACAGTGAAAGTAAACGTATAGGTCTTTCTATCGCCCAAGTGGACTTGGACTCATCAACTAATCCTAACATTATGCTTTAACATATGTGGCAATGAAGGAGACAAATGGATTAATGTGAAAATGATGTT